>JAFBMS010000041.1:0-600000 GCA_019788955.1 Albula glossodonta
TGTAGTAATGATTTTAATTTTTTTGTGGACTTGCAGCACTTCAGTTTCCTTCTTGTCTGTCTGTGGCAGGGGAGGGTTCCTGTTTCCCTTCATTGTGAGAGCAGTACAGCTCTCTGCAATGAAAAGAACTCTCACAGTGACTGAATGTTCACTCTCACATTATAGGCTGGATCGCACCTCGCAAAGACTTTGCCAACTACATGCGTGTGTAAAGCATTCAACAAACGTCAACATTTTCAGTTTCTGCTTCTTCGTGCACTTCCCAGCCTGTGCGATGACAAACATTACACCGATGAAAGGAAATGTTGTTCAAAACGCGATATGGCACTTGCGAGTTTCTAAGGTGCTCACAAAACACGTTCGTTCGCTCCTGTGCTGTACATGAGTTAAGAAAGCCAAAAAACTTCAAGTGAGAGAAGGAAAAGGTTTTCACTGTCAGTACACTCCAACAACTGCAAAAGTGTGTACGGATGCAAGATCCAAGTTTCCAAGCTTGTTGGGACTAAGAAAACTTTGTTTTGTCTTTGGCTCAGAAACACTGTCATGTAGTAATGATTTTTAATTTTTGGACTTGCAGCCCTTCAGTTTTCCTTCTTGGTCTGTGGCAGTGTAGGGTTCCTGTTTCCCTTCATTGTGAGAGCAGTACAGCTCTCTGCAATGAAAAGAACTCTCACAGTGACTGAATGTTCACTCTAACATTACAGGCTGGATCGCGCCTCGCAAAGACTTTGCCAACTACATGCGTGTGTAAAGCATTCAACAAACGTCAACATTTTCAGTTTCTGCTTCTTCGTGCACTTCCCAGCCTGTGCGATGACAAACATTACACCGATGAAAGGAAATGTTGTTCAAAACGCGATATGGCACTTGCGAGTTCCTAAGGTGCTCACAAAACACGTTCGTTCGCTCCTGTGCTGTACATGAGTTAAGAAAGCCAAAAAACTTCAAGTGAGTGAAGGAAAAGGTTTTCACTGTCAGTACACTCCAACAACTGCAAAAGTGTGTACGGATGCAAGATCCAAGTTTCCAAGCTTGTTGGGACTAAGAAAACTTAGTATTGTCTTTGGCTCAGAAACACTGTCATGTAGTAATGATTTTGAATTTTTGGACTTGCAGCACTTCAGTTTTCCTTCTTGGTCTGTGGCAGTGTAGGGTTCCTGTTTCCCTTCATTGTGAGAGCAGTACAGCTCTCTGCAATGAAAAGAACTCTCACAGTGACTGAATGTTCACTCTAACATTACAGGCTGGATCGCACCTCGCAAAGACTTTGCCAACTACATGCGTGTGTAAAGCATTCAACAAACGTCAACATTTTCAGTTTCTGCTTCTTCGTGCACTTCCCAGCCTGTGCGATGACAAACATTACACCGATGAAAGGAAATGTTGTACAAAACGCGATATGGCACTTGCGAGTTTCTAAGGTGCTCACAAAACACATTCGTTCGCTCCTGTGCTGTACATGAGTTAAGAAAGCCAAAAAACTTCAAGTGAGTGAAGGAAAAGGTTTTCACTGTCAGTACACTCCAACAACTGCAAAAGTGTGTACGGATGCAAGATCCAAGTTTCCAAGCTTGTTGGGACTAAGAAAACTTAGTTTTGTCTTTGGCTCAGAAACACTGTCATGTAGTAATGATTTTTAATTTTTGGACTTGCAGCACTTCAGTTTTCCTTCTTGGTCTGTGGCAGTGTAGGGTTCCTGTTTCCCTTCATTGTGAGAGCAGTACAGCTCTCTGCAATGAAAAGAACTCTCACAGTGACTGAATGTTCACTCTAACATTACAGGCTGGATCGCACCTCGCAAAGACTTTGCCAACTACATGCGTGTGTAAAGCATTCAACAAACGTCAACATTTCCAGTTTCTGCTTCTTCGTGCACTTCCCAGCCTGTGCGATGACAAACATTACACCGATGAAAGGAAATGTTGGTCAAAACGCGATATGGCACTTGCGAGTTTCTAAGGTGCTCACAAAACACGTTCGTTCGCTCCGGTGCTGTACATGAGTTAAGAAAGCCAAAAAACTTCAAGTGAGTGAAGGAAAAGGTTTTCACTGTCAGTACACTCCAACAACTGCAAAAGTGTGTACGGATGCAAGATCCAAGTTTCCAAGCTTGTTGGGACTAAGAAAACTTAGTTTTGTATTTGGCTCAGAAACACTGTCATGTAGTAATGATTTTTAATTTTTGGACTTGCAGCACTTCAGTTTTCCTTCTTGGTCTGTGGCAGTGTAGGGTTCCTGTATCCCTTCATTGTGAGAGCAGTACAGCTCTCTGCAATGAAAAGAACTCTCACAGTGACTGAATGTTCACTCTAACATTACAGGCTGGATCGCACCTCGCAAAGACTTTGCCTACTACATGCGTGTGTAAAGCATTCAACAAACGTCAACATTTTCAGTTTCTGCTTCTTCGTGCACTTCCCAGCCTGTGCGATGACAAACATTACACCGATGAAAGGAAATGTTGTTCAAAACGCGATATGGCACTTGCGAGTTTCTAAGGTGCTCACAAAACACGTTCGTTCGCTCCTGTGCTGTACATGAGTTAAGAAAGCCAAAAAACTTCAAGTGAGTGAAGGAAAAGGTTTTCACTGTCAGTACACTCCAACAACTGCAAAAGTGTGTACGGATGCAAGATCCAAGTTTCCAAGCTTGTTGGGACTAAGAAAACTTAGTTTTGTCTTTGGCTGAGAAACACTGTCATGTAGTAATGATTTTTAATTTTTGGACTTGCAGCACTTCAGTTTTCCTTCTTGGTCTGTGGCAGTCTAGGGTTCCTGTTTCCCTTCATTGTGAGAGCAGTACAGCTCTCTGCAATGAAAAGAACTCTCACAGTGACTGAATGTTCACTCTAACATTACAGGCTGGATCGCACCTCGCAAAGACTTTGCCAACTACATGCGTGTGTAAAGCATTCAACAAACGTCAACATTTTCAGTTTCTGCTTCTTCGTGCACTTCCCAGCCTGTGCGATGACAAACATTACACCGATGAAAGGAAATGTTGTTCAAAACGCGATATGGCACTTGCGACTTTCTAAGGTGCTCACAAAACACGTTCGTTCGCTCCTGTGCTGTACATGAGTTAAGAAAGCCAAAAAACTTCAAGTGAGTGAAGGAAAAGGTTTTCACTGTCAGTACACTCCAACAACTGCAAAAGTGTGTACGGATGCAAGATCCAAGTTTCCAAGCTTGTTGGGACTAAGAAAACTTAGTTTTGTCTTTGGCTCAGAAACACTGTCATGTAGTAATGATTTTTAATTTTCGGACTTGCAGCACTTCAGTTTTCCTTCTTGGTCTGTGGCAGTGTAGGGTTCCTGTTTCCCTTCATTGTGAGAGCAGTACAGCTCTCTGCAATGAAAAGAACTCTCACAGTGACTGAATGTTCACTCTAACATTACAGGCTGGATCACACCTCGCAAAGACTTTGCCAACTACATGCGTGTGTAAAGCATTCAACAAACGTCAACATTTTCAGTTTCTGCTTCTTCGTGCACTTCCCAGCCTGTGCGATGACAAACATTACACCGATGAAAGGAAATGTTGTTCAAAACGCGATATGGCACTTGCGAGTTTCTAAGGTGCTCACAAAACACGTTCGTTCGCTCCTGTGCTGTACATGAGTTAAGAAAGCCAAAAAACTTCGAGTGAAGGAAAAGCTTTTCACTGTCAGTACACTCCAACAACTGCAAAAGTGTGTACGGGTGCAAGATCCAAGTTTCCAAGCTTGTTGGGACTAAGAAAACTTAGTTTTGTCTTTGGCTCAGAAACACTGTCATGTAGTAATGATTTTTAATTTTTGGACTTGCAGCACTTCAGTTTTCCTTCTTGGTCTGTGGCAGTGTAGGGTTCCTGTTTCCCTTCATTGTGAGAGCAGTACAGCTCTCTGCAATGAAAAGAACTCTCACAGTGACTGAATGTTCACTCTAACATTACAGGCTGGATCGCACCTCGCAAAGACTTGGCCAACTACATGCGTGTGTAAAGCATTCAACAAACGTCAACATTTTCAGTTTCTGCTTCTTCGTGCACTTCCCAGCCTGTGCGATGACAAACATTACACCGATGAAAGGAAATGTTGTTCAAAACGCGATATGGCACTTGCGAGTTTCTAAGGTGCTCACAAAACACGTTCGTTCGCTCCTGTGCTGTACATGAGTTAAGAAAGCCAAAAAACTTCAAGTGAGTGAAGGAAAAGGTTTTCACTGTCAGTACACTCCAACAACTGCAAAAGTGTGTACGGATGCAAGATCCAAGTTTCCAAGCTTGTTGGGACTAAGAAAACTTAGTTTTGTCTTTGGCTCAGAAATACTGTCATGTAGTAATGATTTTTAATTTTTGGACTTGCAGCACTTCAGTTTTCCTTCTTGGTCTGTGGCAGTGTAGGGTTCCTGTTTCCCTTCATTGTGAGAGCAGTACAGCTCTCTGCAATGAAAAGAACTCTCACAGTGACTGATTGTTCACTCTAACATTACAGGCTGGATCGCACCTCGCAAAGACTTTGCCAACTACATGCGTGTGTAAAGCATTCAACAAACGTCAACATTTTCAGTTTCTGCTTCTTCGTGCACTTCCCAGCCTGTGCGATGACAAACATTACACCGATGAAAGGAAATGTTGTTCAAAACGCGATATGGCACTTGCGAGTTTCTAAGGTGCTCACAAAACACGTTCGTTCGCTCCTGTGCTGTACATGAGTTAAGAAAGCCAAAAAACTTCAAGTGAGTGAAGGAAAAGCTTGTCACTGTCAGTACACTCCAACAACTGCAAAAGTGTGTACGGATGCAAGATCCAAGTTTCCAAGCTTGTTGGGACTAAGAAAACTTAGTTTTGTCTTTGGCTCAGAAACACTGTCATGTAGTAATGATTTTTAATTTTTGGACTTGCAGCACTTCAGTTTTCCTTCTTGGTCTGTGGCAGTGTAGGGTTCCTGTTTCCCTTCATTGTGAGAGCAGTACAGCTCTCTGCAATGAAAAGAACTCTCACAGTGACTGAATGTTCACTCTAACATTACAGGCTGGATCGCACCTCGCAAAGACTTTGCCAACTACATGCGTGTGTAAAGCATTCAACAAACGTCAACATTTTCAGTTTCTGCTTCTTCGTGCACTTCCCAGCCTGTGCGATGACAAACATTACACCGATGAAAGGAAATGTTGTTCAAAACGCGATATGGCACTTGCGAGTTTCTAAGGTGCTCACAAAACACGTTCGTTCGCTCCTGTGCTGTACATGAGTTAAGAAAGCCAAAAAACTTAGTGAGTGAAGGAAAAGGTTTTCACTGTCAGTACACTCCAACAACTGCAAAAGTGTGTACGGATGCAAGATCCAAGTTTCCAAGCTTGTTGGGACTAAGAAAACTTAGTTTTGTCTTTGGCTCAGAAACACTGTCATGTAGTAATGATTTTTAATATTTGGACTTGCAGCACTTCAGTTTTCCTTCTTGGTCTGTGGCAGTGTAGGGTTCCTGTTTCCCTTCATTGTGAGAGCAGTACACCTCTCTGCAATGAAAAGAACTCTCACAGTGACTGAATGTTCACTCTAACATTACAGGCTGGATCGCACCTCGCAAAGACTTTGCCAACTACATGCGTGTGTAAAGCATTCAACAAACGTCAACATTTTCAGTTTCTGCTTCTTCGTGCACTTCCCAGCCTGTGCGATGACAAACATTACACCGATGAAAGGAAATGTTGTTCAAAACGCGATATGGCACTTGCGAGTTTCTAAGGTGCTCACAAAACACGTTCGTTCGCTCCTGTGCTGTACATGAGTTAAGAAAGCCAAAAAACTTAAAGTGAGTGAAGGAAAAGGTTTTCACTGTCAGTACAGTCCAACAACTGCAAAAGTGTGTACGGATGCAAGATCCAAGTTTCCAAGCTTGTTGGGACTAAGAAAACTTAGTTTTGTCTTTGGCTCAGAAACACTGTCATGTAGTAATGATTTTTAATTTTTGGACTTGCAGCACTTCAGTTTTCCTTCTTCGTCTGTGGCAGTGTAGGGTTCCTGTTTCCCTTCATTGTGAGAGCAGTACAGCTCTCTGCAATGAAAAGAACTCTCACAGTGACTGAATGTTCACTCTAACATTACAGGCTGGATCGCACCTCGCTAAGACTTTGCCAACTACATGCGTGTGTAAAGCATTCAACAAACGTCAACATTTTCAGTTTCTGCTTCTTCGTGCACTTCCCAGCCTGTGCGATGACAAACATTACACCGATGAAAGGAAATGTTGTTCAAAACGCGATATGGCACTTGCGAGTTTCTAAGGTGCTCACAAATCACGTTCGTTCGCTCCTGTGCTGTACATGAGTTAAGAAAGCCAAAAAACTTAAAGTGAGTGAAGGAAAAGGTTTTCACTGTCAGTACACTCCAACAACTGCAAAAGTGTGTACGGATGCAAGATCCAAGTTTCCAAGCTTGTTGGGACTAAGAAAACTTAGTTTTGTCTTTGGCTCAGAAACACTGTCATGTAGTAATGATTTTTAATTTTTGGACTTGCAGCACTTCAGTTTTCCTTCTTGGTCTGTGGCAGTGTAGGGTTCCTGTTTCCCTTCATTGTGAGAGCAGTACAGCTCTCTGCAATGAAAAGAACTCTCACAGTGACTGAATGTTCACTCTAACATTACAGGCTGGATCGCACCTCGCAAAGACTTTGCCAACTACATGCGTGTGTAAAGCATTCAACAAACGTCAACATTTTCAGTTTCTGCTTCTTCGTGCACTTCCCAGCCTGTGCGATGACAAACATTACACCGATGAAAGGAAATGTTGTTCAAAACGCGATATGGCACTTGCGAGTTTCTAAGGTGCTCACAAAACACGTTCGTTCGCTCCTGTGCTGTACATGAGTTAAGAAAGCCAAAAAACTTCAAGTGAGTGAAGGAAAAGGTTTTCACTGTCAGTACACTCCAACAACTGCAAAAGTGTGTACGGATGCAAGATCCAAGTTTCCAAGCTTGTTGGGACTAAGAAAACTTAGTTTTGTCTTTGGCTCAGAAACACTGTCATGTAGTAATGATTTTTAATTTTTGGACTTGCAGCACTTCAGTTTTCCTTCTTGGTCTGTGGCAGTGTAGGGTTCCTGTTTCCCTTCATTGTGAGAGCAGTACAGCTCTCTGCAATGAAAAGAACTCTCACAGTGACTGAATGTTCACTCTAACATTACAGGCTGGATCGCACCTCGCAAAGACTTTGCCAACTACATGCGTGTGTAAAGCATTCAACAAACGTCAACATTTTCAGTTTCTGCTTCTTCGTGCACTTCCCAGCCTGTGCGATGACAAACATTACACCGATGAAAGGAAATGTTGTTCAAAACGCGATATGGCACTTGCGAGTTTCTAAGGTGCTCACAAAACACGTTCGTTCGCTCCTGTGCTGTACATGAGTTAAGAAAGCCAAAAAACTTCGAGTGAAGGAAAAGGTTTTCACTGTCAGTACACTCCAACAACTGCAAAAGTGTGTACGGATGCAAGATCCAAGTTTCCAAGCTTGTTGGGACTAAGAAAACTTAGTTTTGTCTTTGGCTCAGAAACACTGTCATGTAGTAATGATTTTTAATTTTTGGACTTGCAGCACTTCAGTTTTCCTTCTTGGTCTGTGGCAGTGTAGGGTTCCTGTTTCCCTTCATTGTGAGAGCAGTACAGCTCTCTGCAATGAAAAGAACTCTCACAGTGACTGAATGTTCACTCTAACATTACAGGCTGGATCGCACCTCGCAAAGACTTTGCCAACTACATGCGTGTGTAAAGCATTCAACAAACGTCAACATTTTCAGTTTCTGCTTCTTCGTGCACTTCCCAGCCTGTGCGATGACAAACATTACACCGATGAAAGGAAATGTTGTTCAAAACGCGATATGGCACTTGCGAGTTTCTAAGGTGCTCACAAAACACGTTCGTTCGCTCCTGTGCTGTACATGAGTTAAGAAAGCCAAAAAACTTCAAGTGAGTGAAGGAAAAGGTTTTCACTGTCAGTACACTCCAACAACTGCAAAAGTGTGTACGGATGCAAGATCCAAGTTTCCAAGCTTGTTGGGACTAAGAAAACTTAGTTTTGTCTTTGGCTCAGAAACACTGTCATGTAGTAATGATTTTTAATTTTTGGACTTGCAGCACTTCAGTTTTCCTTCTTGGTCTGTGGCAGTGTAGGGTTCCTGTTTCCCTTCATTGTGAGAGCAGTACAGCTCTCTGCAATGAAAAGAACTCTCACAGTGACTGAATGTTCACTCTAACATTACAGGCTGGATCGCACCTCGCAAAGACTTTGCCAACTACATGCGTGTGTAAAGCATTCAACAAACGTCAACATTTTCAGTTTCTGCTTCGTGCACTTCCCAGCCTGTGCGATGACAAACATTACACCGATGAAAGGAAATGTTGTTCAAAACGCGATATGGCACTTGCGAGTTTCTAAGGTGCTCACAAAACACGTTCGTTCGCTCCTGTGCTGTACATGAGTTAAGAAAGCCAAAAAACTTCAAGTGAGTGAAGGAAAAGGTTTTCACTGTCAGTACACTCCAACAACTGCAAAAGTGTGTACGGATGCAAGATCCAAGTTTCCAAGCTTGTTGGGACTAAGAAAACTTAGTTTTGTCTTTGGCTCAGAAACACTGTCATGTAGTAATGATTTTTAATTTTTGGACTTGCAGCACTTCAGTTTTCCTTCTTGGTCTGTGGCAGTGTAGGGTTCCTGTTTCCCTTCATTGTGAGAGCAGTACAGCTCTCTGCAATGAAAAGAACTCTCACAGTGACTGAATGTTCACTCTAACATTACAGGCTGGATCGCACCTCGCAAAGACTTTGCCAACTACATGCGTGTGTAAAGCATTCAACAAACGTCAACATTTTCAGTTTCTGCTTCTTCGTGCACTTCCCAGCCTGTGCGATGACAAACATTACACCGATGAAAGGAAATGTTGTTCAAAACGCGATATGGCACTTGCGAGTTTCTAAGGTGCTCACAAAACACGTTCGTTCGCTCCTGTGCTGTACATGAGTTAAGAAAGCCAAAAAACTTAAAGTGAGTGAAGGAAAAGGTTTTCACTGTCAGTACACTCCAACAACTGCAAAAGTGTGTACGGATGCAAGATCCAAGTTTCCAAGCTTGTTGGGACTAAGAAAACTTAGTTTTGTCTTTGGCTCAGAAACACTGTCATGTAGTAATGATTTTTAATTTTTGGACTTGCAGCACTTCAGTTTTCCTTCTTGGTCTGTGGCAGTGTAGGGTTCCTGTTTCCCTTCATTGTGAGAGCAGTACAGCTCTCTGCAATGAAAAGAACTCTCACAGTGACTGAATGTTCACTCTAACATTACAGGCTGGATCGCACCTCGCAAAGACTTTGCCAACTACATGCGTGTGTAAAGCATTCAACAAACGTCAACATTTTCAGTTTCTGCTTCTTCGTGCACTTCCCAGCCTGTGCGATGACAAACATTACACCGATGAAAGGAAATGTTGTTCAAAACGCGATATGGCACTTGCGAGTTTCTAAGGTGCTCACAAAACACGTTCGTTCGCTCCTGTGCTGTACATGAGTTAAGAAAGCCAAAAAACTTCGAGTGAAGGAAAAGGTTTTCACTGTCAGTACACTCCAACAACTGCAAAAGTGTGTACGGATGCAAGATCCAAGTTTCCAAGCTTGTTGGGACTAAGAAAACTTAGTTTTGTCTTTGGCTCAGAAACACTGTCATGTAGTAATGATTTTTAATTTTTGGACTTGCAGCACTTCAGTTTTCCTTCTTGGTCTGTGGCAGTGTAGGGTTCCTGTTTCCCTTCATTGTGAGAGCAGTACAGCTCTCTGCAATGAAAAGAACTCTCACAGTGACTGAATGTTCACTCTAACATTACAGGCTGGATCGCACCTCGCAAAGACTTTGCCAACTACATGCGTGTGTAAAGCATTCAACAAACGTCAACATTTTCAGTTTCTGCTTCTTCGTGCACTTCCCAGCCTGTGCGATGACAAACATTACACCGATGAAAGGAAATGTTGTTCAAAACGCGATATGGCACTTGCGAGTTTCTAAGGTGCTCACAAAACACGTTCGTTCGCTCCTGTGCTGTACATGAGTTAAGAAAGCCAAAAAACTTCAAGTGAGTGAAGGAAAAGGTTTTCACTGTCAGTACACTCCAACAACTGCAAAAGTGTGTACGGATGCAAGATCCAAGTTTCCAAGCTTGTTGGGACTAAGAAAACTTAGTTTTGTCTTTGGCTCAGAAACACTGTCATGTAGTAATGATTTTTAATTTTTGGACTTGCAGCACTTCAGTTTTCCTTCTTGGTCTGTGGCAGTGTAGGGTTCCTGTTTCCCTTCATTGTGAGAGCAGTACAGCTCTCTGCAATGAAAAGAACTCTCACAGTGACTGAATGTTCACTCTAACATTACAGGCTGGATCGCACCTCGCAAAGACTTTGCCAACTACATGCGTGTGTAAAGCATTCAACAAACGTCAACATTTTCAGTTTCTGCTTCTTCGTGCACTTCCCAGCCTGTGCGATGACAAACATTACACCGATGAAAGGAAATGTTGTTCAAAACGCGATATGGCACTTGCGAGTTTCTAAGGTGCTCACAAAACACGTTCGTTCGCTCCTGTGCTGTACATGAGTTAAGAAAGCCAAAAAACTTCGAGTGAAGGAAAAGGTTTTCACTGTCAGTACACTCCAACAACTGCAAAAGTGTGTACGGATGCAAGATCCAAGTTTCCAAGCTTGTTGGGACTAAGAAAACTTAGTTTTGTCTTTGGCTCAGAAACACTGTCATGTAGTAATGATTTTTAATTTTTGGACTTGCAGCACTTCAGTTTTCCTTCTTGGTCTGTGGCAGTGTAGGGTTCCTGTTTCCCTTCATTGTGAGAGCAGTACAGCTCTCTGCAATGAAAAGAACTCTCACAGTGACTGAATGTTCACTCTAACATTACAGGCTGGATCGCACCTCGCAAAGACTTTGCCAACTACATGCGTGTGTAAAGCATTCAACAAACGTCAACATTTTCAGTTTCTGCTTCTTCGTGCACTTCCCAGCCTGTGCGATGACAAACATTACACCGATGAAAGGAAATGTTGTTCAAAACGCGATATGGCACTTGCGAGTTTCTAAGGTGCTCACAAAACACGTTCGTTCGCTCCTGTGCTGTACATGAGTTAAGAAAGCCAAAAAACTTCAAGTGAGTGAAGGAAAAGGTTTTCACTGTCAGTACACTCCAACAACTGCAAAAGTGTGTACGGATGCAAGATCCAAGTTTCCAAGCTTGTTGGGACTAAGAAAACTTAGTTTTGTCTTTGGCTCAGAAACACTGTCATGTAGTAATGATTTTTAATTTTTGGACTTGCAGCACTTCAGTTTTCCTTCTTGGTCTGTGGCAGTGTAGGGTTCCTGTTTCCCTTCATTGTGAGAGCAGTACAGCTCTCTGCAATGAAAAGAACTCTCACAGTGACTGAATGTTCACTCTAACATTACAGGCTGGATCGCACCTCGCAAAGACTTTGCCAACTACATGCGTGTGTAAAGCATTCAACAAACGTCAACATTTTCAGTTTCTGCTTCGTGCACTTCCCAGCCTGTGCGATGACAAACATTACACCGATGAAAGGAAATGTTGTTCAAAACGCGATATGGCACTTGCGAGTTTCTAAGGTGCTCACAAAACACGTTCGTTCGCTCCTGTGCTGTACATGAGTTAAGAAAGCCAAAAAACTTCAAGTGAGTGAAGGAAAAGGTTTTCACTGTCAGTACACTCCAACAACTGCAAAAGTGTGTACGGATGCAAGATCCAAGTTTCCAAGCTTGTTGGGACTAAGAAAACTTAGTTTTGTCTTTGGCTCAGAAACACTGTCATGTAGTAATGATTTTTAATTTTTGGACTTGCAGCACTTCAGTTTTCCTTCTTGGTCTGTGGCAGTGTAGGGTTCCTGTTTCCCTTCATTGTGAGAGCAGTACAGCTCTCTGCAATGAAAAGAACTCTCACAGTGACTGAATGTTCACTCTAACATTACAGGCTGGATCGCACCTCGCAAAGACTTTGCCAACTACATGCGTGTGTAAAGCATTCAACAAACGTCAACATTTTCAGTTTCTGCTTCTTCGTGCACTTCCCAGCCTGTGCGATGACAAACATTACACCGATGAAAGGAAATGTTGTTCAAAACGCGATATGGCACTTGCGAGTTTCTAAGGTGCTCACAAAACACGTTCGTTCGCTCCTGTGCTGTACATGAGTTAAGAAAGCCAAAAAACTTCAAGTGAGTGAAGGAAAAGGTTTTCACTGTCAGTACACTCCAACAACTGCAAAAGTGTGTACGGATGCAAGATCCAAGTTTCCAAGCTTGTTGGGACTAAGAAAACTTAGTTTTGTCTTTGGCTCAGAAACACTGTCATGTAGTAATGATTTTTAATTTTTGGACTTGCAGCACTTCAGTTTTCCTTCTTGGTCTGTGGCAGTGTAGGGTTCCTGTTTCCCTTCATTGTGAGAGCAGTACAGCTCTCTGCAATGAAAAGAACTCTCACAGTGACTGAATGTTCACTCTAACATTACAGGCTGGATCGCACCTCGCAAAGACTTTGCCAACTACATGCGTGTGTAAAGCATTCAACAAACGTCAACATTTTCAGTTTCTGCTTCTTCGTGCACTTCCCAGCCTGTGCGATGACAAACATTACACCGATGAAAGGAAATGTTGTTCAAAACGCGATATGGCACTTGCGAGTTTCTAAGGTGCTCACAAAACACGTTCGTTCGCTCCTGTGCTGTACATGAGTTAAGAAAGCCAAAAAACTTCAAGTGAGTGAAGGAAAAGGTTTTCACTGTCAGTACACTCCAACAACTGCAAAAGTGTGTACGGATGCAAGATCCAAGTTTCCAAGCTTGTTGGGACTAAGAAAACTTAGTTTTGTCTTTGGCTCAGAAACACTGTCATGTAGTAATGATTTTTAATTTTTGGACTTGCAGCACTTCAGTTTTCCTTCTTGGTCTGTGGCAGTGTAGGGTTCCTGTTTCCCTTCATTGTGAGAGCAGTACAGCTCTCTGCAATGAAAAGAACTCTCACAGTGACTGAATGTTCACTCTAACATTACAGGCTGGATCGCACCTCGCAAAGACTTTGCCAACTACATGCGTGTGTAAAGCATTCAACAAACGTCAACATTTTCAGTTTCTGCTTCTTCGTGCACTTCCCAGCCTGTGCGATGACAAACATTACACCGATGAAAGGAAATGTTGTTCAAAACGCGATATGGCACTTGCGAGTTTCTAAGGTGCTCACAAAACACGTTCGTTCGCTCCTGTGCTGTACATGAGTTAAGAAAGCCAAAAAACTTTAGTGAGTGAAGGAAAAGGTTTTCACTGTCAGTACACTCCAACAACTGCAAAAGTGTGTACGGATGCAAGATCCAAGTTTCCAAGCTTGTTGGGACTAAGAAAACTTAGTTTTGTCTTTGGCTCAGAAACACTGTCATGTAGTAATGATTTTTAATTTTTGGACTTGCAGCACTTCAGTTTTCCTTCTTGGTCTGTGGCAGTGTAGGGTTCCTGTTTCCCTTCATTGTGAGAGCAGTACAGCTCTCTGCAATGAAAAGAACTCTCACAGTGACTGAATGTTCACTCTAACATTACAGGCTGGATCGCACCTCGCAAAGACTTTGCCAACTACATGCGTGTGTAAAGCATTCAACAAACGTCAACATTTTCAGTTTCTGCTTCTTCGTGCACTTCCCAGCCTGTGCGATGACAAACATTACACCGATGAAAGGAAATGTTGTTCAAAACGCGATATGGCACTTGCGAGTTTCTAAGGTGCTCACAAAACACGTTCGTTCGCTCCTGTGCTGTACATGAGTTAAGAAAGCCAAAAAACTTCAAGTGAGTGAAGGAAAAGGTTTTCACTGTCAGTACACTCCAACAACTGCAAAAGTGTGTACGGATGCAAGATCCAAGTTTCCAAGCTTGTTGGGACTAAGAAAACTTAGTTTTGTCTTTGGCTCAGAAACACTGTCATGTAGTAATGATTTTTAATTTTTGGACTTGCAGCACTTCAGTTTTCCTTCTTGGTCTGTGGCAGTGTAGGGTTCCTGTTTCCCTTCATTGTGAGAGCAGTACAGCTCTCTGCAATGAAAAGAACTCTCACAGTGACTGAATGTTCACTCTAACATTACAGGCTGGATCGCACCTCGCAAAGACTTTGCCAACTACATGCGTGTGTAAAGCATTCAACAAACGTCAACATTTTCAGTTTCTGCTTCTTCGTGCACTTCCCAGCCTGTGCGATGACAAACATTACACCGATGAAAGGAAATGTTGTTCAAAACGCGATATGGCACTTGCGAGTTTCTAAGGTGCTCACAAAACACGTTCGTTCGCTCCTGTGCTGTACATGAGTTAAGAAAGCCAAAAAACTTCAAGTGAGTGAAGGAAAAGGTTTTCACTGTCAGTACACTCCAACAACTGCAAAAGTGTGTACGGATGCAAGATCCAAGTTTCCAAGCTTGTTGGGACTAAGAAAACTTAGTTTTGTCTTTGGCTCAGAAACACTGTCATGTAGTAATGATTTTTAATTTTTGGACTTGCAGCACTTCAGTTTTCCTTCTTGGTCTGTGGCAGTGTAGGGTTCCTGTTTCCCTTCATTGTGAGAGCAGTACAGCTCTCTGCAATGAAAAGAACTCTCACAGTGACTGAATGTTCACTCTAACATTACAGGCTGGATCGCACCTCGCAAAGACTTTGCCAACTACATGCGTGTGTAAAGCATTCAACAAACGTCAACATTTTCAGTTTCTGCTTCTTCGTGCACTTCCCAGCCTGTGCGATGACAAACATTACACCGATGAAAGGAAATGTTCAAAACGCGATATGGCACTTGCGAGTTTCTAAGGTGCTCACAAAACACGTTCGTTCGCTCCTGTGCTGTACATGAGTTAAGAAAGCCAAAAAACTTCAAGTGAGTGAAGGAAAAGGTTTTCACTGTCAGTACACTCCAACAACTGCAAAAGTGTGTACGGATGCAAGATCCAAGTTTCCAAGCTTGTTGGGACTAAGAAAACTTAGTTTTGTCTTTGGCTCAGAAACACTGTCATGTAGTAATGATTTTTAATTTTTGGACTTGCAGCACTTCAGTTTTCCTTCTTGGTCTGTGGCAGTGTAGGGTTCCTGTTTCCCTTCATTGTGAGAGCAGTACAGCTCTCTGCAATGAAAAGAACTCTCACAGTGACTGAATGTTCACTCTAACATTACAGGCTGGATCGCACCTCGCAAAGACTTTGCCAACTACATGCGTGTGTAAAGCATTCAACAAACGTCAACATTTTCAGTTTCTGCTTCTTCGTGCACTTCCCAGCCTGTGCGATGACAAACATTACACCGATGAAAGGAAATGTTGTTCAAAACGCGATATGGCACTTGCGAGTTTCTAAGGTGCTCACAAAACACGTTCGTTCGCTCCTGTGCTGTACATGAGTTAAGAAAGCCAAAAAACTTCAAGTGAGTGAAGGAAAAGGTTTTCACTGTCAGTACACTCCAACAACTGCAAAAGTGTGTACGGATGCAAGATCCAAGTTTCCAAGCTTGTTGGGACTAAGAAAACTTAGTTTTGTCTTTGGCTCAGAAACACTGTCATGTAGTAATGATTTTTAATTTTTGGACTTGCAGCACTTCAGTTTTCCTTCTTGGTCTGTGGCAGTGTAGGGTTCCTGTTTCCCTTCATTGTGAGAGCAGTACAGCTCTCTGCAATGAAAAGAACTCTCACAGTGACTGAATGTTCACTCTAACATTACAGGCTGGATCGCACCTCGCAAAGACTTTGCCAACTACATGCGTGTGTAAAGCATTCAACAAACGTCAACATTTTCAGTTTCTGCTTCTTCGTGCACTTCCCAGCCTGTGCGATGACAAACATTACACCGATGAAAGGAAATGTTGTTCAAAACGCGATATGGCACTTGCGAGTTTCTAAGGTGCTCACAAAACACGTTCGTTCGCTCCTGTGCTGTACATGAGTTAAGAAAGCCAAAAAACTTAAAGTGAAGGAAAAGGTTTTCACTGTCAGTACACTCCAACAACTGCAAAAGTGTGTACGGATGCAAGATCCAAGTTTCCAAGCTTGTTGGGACTAAGAAAACTTAGTTTTGTCTTTGGCTCAGAAACACTGTCATGTAGTAATGATTTTTAATTTTTGGACTTGCAGCACTTCAGTTTTCCTTCTTGGTCTGTGGCAGTGTAGGGTTCCTGTTTCCCTTCATTGTGAGAGCAGTACAGCTCTCTGCAATGAAAAGAACTCTCACAGTGACTGAATGTTCACTCTAACATTACAGGCTGGATCGCACCTCGCAAAGACTTTGCCAACTACATGCGTGTGTAAAGCATTCAACAAACGTCAACATTTTCAGTTTCTGCTTCTTCGTGCACTTCCCAGCCTGTGCGATGACAAACATTACACCGATGAAAGGAAATGTTGTTCAAAACGCGATATGGCACTTGCGAGTTTCTAAGGTGCTCACAAAACACGTTCGTTCGCTCCTGTGCTGTACATGAGTTAAGAAAGCCAAAAAACTTCAAGTGAGTGAAGGAAAAGGTTTTCACTGTCAGTACACTCCAACAACTGCAAAAGTGTGTACGGATGCAAGATCCAAGTTTCCAAGCTTGTTGGGACTAAGAAAACTTAGTTTTGTCTTTGGCTCAGAAACACTGTCATGTAGTAATGATTTTTAATTTTTGGACTTGCAGCACTTCAGTTTTCCTTCTTGGTCTGTGGCAGTGTAGGGTTCCTGTTTCCCTTCATTGTGAGAGCAGTACAGCTCTCTGCAATGAAAAGAACTCTCACAGTGACTGAATGTTCACTCTAACATTACAGGCTGGATCGCACCTCGCAAAGACTTTGCCAACTACATGCGTGTGTAAAGCATTCAACAAACGTCAACATTTTCAGTTTCTGCTTCTTCGTGCACTTCCCAGCCTGTGCGATGACAAACATTACACCGATGAAAGGAAATGTTGTTCAAAACGCGATATGGCACTTGCGAGTTTCTAAGGTGCTCACAAAACACGTTCGTTCGCTCCTGTGCTGTACATGAGTTAAGAAAGCCAAAAAACTTCAAGTGAGTGAAGGAAAAGGTTTTCACTGTCAGTACACTCCAACAACTGCAAAAGTGTGTACGGATGCAAGATCCAAGTTTCCAAGCTTGTTGGGACTAAGAAAACTTAGTTTTGTCTTTGGCTCAGAAACACTGTCATGTAGTAATGATTTTTAATTTTTGGACTTGCAGCACTTCAGTTTTCCTTCTTGGTCTGTGGCAGTGTAGGGTTCCTGTTTCCCTTCATTGTGAGAGCAGTACAGCTCTCTGCAATGAAAAGAACTCTCACAGTGACTGAATGTTCACTCTAACATTACAGGCTGGATCGCACCTCGCAAAGACTTTGCCAACTACATGCGTGTGTAAAGCATTCAACAAACGTCAACATTTTCAGTTTCTGCTTCTTCGTGCACTTCCCAGCCTGTGCGATGACAAACATTACACCGATGAAAGGAAATGTTCAAAACGCGATATGGCACTTGCGAGTTTCTAAGGTGCTCACAAAACACGTTCGTTCGCTCCTGTGCTGTACATGAGTTAAGAAAGCCAAAAAACTTCAAGTGAGTGAAGGAAAAGGTTTTCACTGTCAGTACACTCCAACAACTGCAAAAGTGTGTACGGATGCAAGATCCAAGTTTCCAAGCTTGTTGGGACTAAGAAAACTTAGTTTTGTCTTTGGCTCAGAAACACTGTCATGTAGTAATGATTTTTAATTTTTGGACTTGCAGCACTTCAGTTTTCCTTCTTGGTCTGTGGCAGTGTAGGGTTCCTGTTTCCCTTCATTGTGAGAGCAGTACAGCTCTCTGCAATGAAAAGAACTCTCACAGTGACTGAATGTTCACTCTAACATTACAGGCTGGATCGCACCTCGCAAAGACTTTGCCAACTACATGCGTGTGTAAAGCATTCAACAAACGTCAACATTTTCAGTTTCTGCTTCTTCGTGCACTTCCCAGCCTGTGCGATGACAAACATTACACCGATGAAAGGAAATGTTGTTCAAAACGCGATATGGCACTTGCGAGTTTCTAAGGTGCTCACAAAACACGTTCGTTCGCTCCTGTGCTGTACATGAGTTAAGAAAGCCAAAAAACTTCAAGTGAGTGAAGGAAAAGGTTTTCACTGTCAGTACACTCCAACAACTGCAAAAGTGTGTACGGATGCAAGATCCAAGTTTCCAAGCTTGTTGGGACTAAGAAAACTTAGTTTTGTCTTTGGCTCAGAAACACTGTCATGTAGTAATGATTTTTAATTTTTGGACTTGCAGCACTTCAGTTTTCCTTCTTGGTCTGTGGCAGTGTAGGGTTCCTGTTTCCCTTCATTGTGAGAGCAGTACAGCTCTCTGCAATGAAAAGAACTCTCACAGTGACTGAATGTTCACTCTAACATTATAGGCTGGATCGCACCTCGCAAAGACTTTGCCAACTACATGCGTGTGTAAAGCATTCAACAAACGTCAACATTTTCAGTTTCTGCTTCTTCGTGCACTTCCCAGCCTGTGCGATGACAAACATTACACCGATGAAAGGAAATGTTGTTCAAAACGCGATATGGCACTTGCGAGTTTCTAAGGTGCTCACAAAACACGTTCGTTCGCTCCTGTGCTGTACATGAGTTAAGAAAGCCAAAAAACTTCAAGTGAGTGAAGGAAAAGGTTTTCACTGTCAGTACACTCCAACAACTGCAAAAGTGTGTACGGATGCAAGATCCAAGTTTCCAAGCTTGTTGGGACTAAGAAAACTTAGTTTTGTCTTTGGCTCAGAAACACTGTCATGTAGTAATGATTTTTAATTTTTGGACTTGCAGCACTTCAGTTTTCCTTCTTGGTCTGTGGCAGTGTAGGGTTCATGTTTCCCTTCATTGTGAGAGCAGTACAGCTCTCTGCAATGAAAAGAACTCTCACAGTGACTGAATGTTCACTCTAACATTACAGGCTGGATCGCACCTCGCAAAGACTTTGCCAACTACATGCGTGTGTAAAGCATTCAACAAACGTCAACATTTTCAGTTTCTGCTTCTTCGTGCACTTCCCAGCCTGTGCGATGACAAACATTACACCGATGAAAGGAAATGTTGTTCAAAACGCGATATGGCACTTGCGAGTTTCTAAGGTGCTCACAAAACACGTTCGTTCGCTCCTGTGCTGTACATGAGTTAAGAAAGCCAAAAAACTTCAAGTGAGTGAAGGAAAAGGTTTTCACTGTCAGTACACTCCAACAACTGCAAAAGTGTGTACGGATGCAAGATCCAAGTTTCCAAGCTTGTTGGGACTAAGAAAACTTAGTTTTGTCTTTGGCTCAGAAACACTGTCATGTAGTAATGATTTTTGATTTTTGGACTTGCAGCACTTCAGTTTTCCTTCTTGGTCTGTGGCAGTGTAGGGTTCATGTTTCCCTTCATTGTGAGAGCAGTACAGCTCTCTGCAATGAAAAGAACTCTCACAGTGACTGAATGTTCACTCTAACATTATAGGCTGGATCGCACCTCGCAAAGACTTTGCCAACTACATGCGTGTGTAAAGCATTCAACAAACGTCAACATTTTCAGTTTCTGCTTCTTCGTGCACTTCCCAGCCTGTGCGATGACAAACATTACACCGATGAAAGGAAATGTTGTTCAAAACGCGATATGGCACTTGCGAGTTTCTAAGGTGCTCACAAAACACGTTCGTTCGCTCCTGTGCTGTACATGAGTTAAGAAAGCCAAAAAACTTCAAGTGAGTGAAGGAAAAGGTTTTCACTGTCAGTACACTCCAACAACTGCAAAAGTGTGTACGGATGCAAGATCCAAGTTTCCAAGCTTGTTGGGACTAAGAAAACTTAGTTTTGTCTTTGGCTCAGAAACACTGTCATGTAGTAATGATTTTTAATTTTTGGACTTGCAGCACTTCAGTTTTCCTTCTTGGTCTGTGGCAGTGTAGGGTTCCTGTTTCCCTTCATTGTGAGAGCAGTACAGCTCTCTGCAATGAAAAGAACTCTCACAGTGACTGAATGTTCACTCTAACATTATAGGCTGGATCGCACCTCGCAAAGACTTTGCCAACTACATGCGTGTGTAAAGCATTCAACAAAAGTCAACATTTTCAGTTTCTGCTTCTTCGTGCACTTCCCAGCCTGTGCGATGACAAACATTACACCGATGAAAGGAAATGTTGTTCAAAACGCGATATGGCACTTGCGAGTTTCTAAGGTGCTCACAAAACACGTTCGTTCGCTCCTGTGCTGTACATGAGTTAAGAAAGCCAAAAAACTTAGTGAGTGAAGGAAAAGGTTTTCACTGTCAGTACACTCCAACAACTGCAAAAGTGTGTACGGATGCAAGATCCAAGTTTCCAAGCTTGTTGGGACTAAGAAAACTTAGTTTTGTCTTTGGCTCAGAAACACTGTCATGTAGTAATGATTTTTAATTCTTGGACTGGCAACACTTCAGTTTTCCTTCTTGGTCTGTGGCAGTGTATGGTTCATGTTTCCCTTCATTGTGAGAGCAGTACAGCTATGCGCAATGAAAGGAACTCTCACAGTGACCGAATGTTCACTCTAACATTATAGGCTGGATCACACCTGCAAACACTTTACCAACTACATGCGTGTGTAAAGCATTCAACAAGCGTCAACATTTTCAGTTTCTGCTTCTTCGTGCACTTCCCAGCCTGTGCGATGACAAACATTACACCGATGAAAGGAAATGTTGTTCAAAACGCGATATGGCACTTGCGAGTTTCTAAGGTGCTCACAAAACACGTTCATTCGCTCCTGTGCTGTACATGAGTCAAGAAAGCCAAAAAAAAAGTGAGTGAAGGAAAAGGTTTTCACTGTCAGTACACTCCAACAACTGCAAAAGTGTGTACAGATGCAAGATCCAAGTTTCCAAGCTTGTTGGGACTTAGAAAACTTAGTTTTGTCTTTGGCTCAGAAACACTGTCATGTAGTAATGATTTTTAATTCTTGGACTGGCAACACTTCAGTTTTCCTTCTTGGTCTGTGGCAGTGTAAGGTTCTGGTCCAAACACCTAAAACCAGTACACCCAGTACAGCATAAGAGAGCACAGATCATCCCGCCAAAGGTATGCAAATACCTGTATTCATTTGTGTAGATGGCCTTATTGTAGCCACAGCTCTGCTCACAGACGTCAATTGTCACTTGGGCCGCAGCTAGATGTAGGCAATTGATACTTCTAAAGAAACCGGTGATGGGTGATTGAGAGCTGTTCTGGCTAGGGAAGATAATCCAATTATCACACCTACTGTACTCAACCACAGGAATTACCCTCACTAGACCAGTGATGGGAGGTTGATGGTTATTTCATTATCATCCAATCCTGATCAAAGCTATGTATCTGTATAAAGAAGGCTTTCACTGAGGGCTCAGGGTTCATTTGGACTCCGCTGAACCCAGAGTGCGATTCACGTATTTCTGATTACTGCCGTTTCCGTAAATAAAGAAGTTTTTACCAAGAAGATCGGAATTGGGCCTTCCTTTCCTTACAACTGGCGAGCCACCCAGCGAGGGATTCCAAAAAAAAAAAAAAAAAAAAACCGGGGACTGAGGTAAGAAACGTGGTTTCCTTATTTTATGCTGCTGGTTTCCTTTTAAGGAGGCCTCTCGTTTAAAAAAAACCTAGAAAGGAGTTTTAAGGACAGGGACAATTGTTGGTTTTCATCTTTATTTATATGAGCAGGAGGAGTCGCAGGCTAATTCCATACAAGTCTAAAAAGATTCTAAAGTAATTGAATCAGCCCGAAGTAGTGTGGTGGTAGAGTTGTTTCGGAATTATTAGGTTTCTAAAGTAACTGAAACTAAGTGCCTGTGTTGTAGTTGCAATTCTACAAAAGATTCTAAAGTAAGTGAATCGGCCAGAAGTAGTGTGGTAGTAGAATTGTTTCTGAATTATTAAGTTTCTAAAGTAACTGAAACTTAAGTGTTCTTGTAAGCCCAAAGTACTGTGGCTGTGTGGCAGTGAAATTCCTAAAGTAAGTGGAATAGGTAACGTGACTTACGTGTATCTTAAGGTAGCTAGATAGCGAGAAGTCAATTAAGAAAACAAATTGAGGTTGCTGCTGAATCACTATTGTGGAACAGTTTAACAATGGAAGATCTAGTTGTCAAATATATTGCTAAGCACGGTTCATGCGGAATCTTCAATGGGATTGAGAACATCACGGATGAGCCCTATGAGTGGGCCGCGTCCCAGTGTGAAAATTATCCCAAAATGCCTAAAAACAAGAAAGGGAAGGTTGCTAATGCGCTCCATGCAATTTTTGCCTCATACAAAATAACAAAGAAAAGGTTGGAGAACGTGGAGTCAGAGAAAGAAGCGCTTGAAACTGAAAACAAATTGCTTCACTCACGGATTGGCGAAAGTATAATGACTATGAAAAATTACCAGGCAGGTGAAACTATTTTCAAGGAGGAAAGGGTGCAGCTGAAACAAGAAATTGCAGAACTTAAGGCTGACAATTACTTGCTTAAGTCGTCTGTCGAAAGGCTATCTGTTGACTTACAAAAAGCAAAAGCAGCATGTCAGTTTATGATGAGAAATGCGACTGAGAGTTCAGTTGAACCAGACAATGTTAGGCCAGCAAATTCCGCAATGCATAGAAATAATATTACAGGGTCGTCATTAGATTTTCAGAGCCGAAATAAAACAAATGAGGATTTTTGGGAGAGTTTTTTGGGTCAGTTGCAGGACAGTTATGATCATTAATCTGACTGCACAGTTAAGTTCCCCATGGCGCCAATCCATTCCACTACTACCGCACACCCAGGTGAGGAAGATAGAGCCGTCACCACTACCACTGTTAGAGCTCTCACCCCCACGGAGTTAGAATCGTTAGTTAAGAGTATTGGGAAGTTTGATCTATCTCAGCGTGATCCTTTAGACTTTCTAGCTTGTTTAGAACAATATGTTGATTTGCATAGCTTAACAGATTCAGATGCTTGTGTGGTCCTGACTATGTGTCTCCCACGTGCACTGGCAAGGGCCCTCCCAGAAAAGGTGCAGAGGAAAACTGCTAATGATAGAGAGAGGAAAGAAGCATTGCTTGAGGTCTTGGGGACAAGACTCATTAATTGGGAGAAAATAACAGAGGTTACAATGAGAAAAGGAGAGCACCCTGCAGCATTTTCATCTAGGCTTTTGGATGCTTTCCTGGCTTATAGTGGCATACCCAATATCACACAGCAGGATCCAGTGTTCAAATCAGCTTTAGTAGCCCAATGTGATGTATACACACGCAATGCCCTCATATTACACATAGACTCCAACACGCCCTATGCAGAGATAGTCAGTAAAATGACAAAGGTCTATAACTCTCGTATCCGTAATCCCACAAACAAAATACAGAACTGTAGACCAAACCATATACCCCCACTTCATAATTCAAATGGAATTGTTATATGCCACAACTGTGGTAAACCGGGTCACATTAGGAGGCACTGTTGAGCAAAGGGGGGAGGTAGCGAGGGGCAGAGACCACCACAAAGAAATGGACCCAGGAGATTTAGAAACAGCTCTTTTACAGATAGATGTCACAACTGCAAGAAAATAGGCCACTTCATGAAGAGATTGTTGGTTTAAAGGAGGTGCACAAGGCAAAAGTTGGACAGTCCACAAAGAAATGGTTTCATGTGGACCAGCTGAAAGCATATAAGAAATCAGATGACTATTGATCTAATGTTATGTTTGTTTGCTTCTTTGTTTCGTCTAGTGATATGTTTGTCAAATGTCATGCCAATGTGGGGACAAAAAGGGGGGGGGTAAGTCTTTCTGCTTGCATGTGTTTTTCAGATCACAGATCCCCACAACACAAAACAAACACAACAAAAAGGAGATGTGGCGCGGTGTTAATTCTACCCATTGCCGTGCTGCTTCAGGAATGTCCAGAGCAACAACCAGCTCCCCAGTCCGGCGTGCTAATGAAACCATATTCCAGGGTCCTGATCAACAACATCCAGTGGGTCCATGTTCCAGTCCAAGTGAACTTGACGGCGTCTCCATATGTGGATGAGCAGTGTAAAGGAGAGAGCATGACAGGACTGTACAAGGACCTCCTGACGACAGCCTTCCTGAAATATCATAGTGCAGTAGCAACCAGGTCATCTATGGACCAGTCTGCAGAGGAGCTCCAAATTCTCCACCCAACGAGAGCCCCTTTAAGGCAGAAATTATTGGGGCCCATGTACGGAATACTTGGAGCAACTGGAACCGGTCTGGGAATATCTAACTGGATAGCTGCCCAACAGTTGAAGAAAAATGAAAACAAACTTAAGGAACTGGTCAGCTCACAAGTCCGCCAAACAGACACTTAATTCCACTATATTTTTTTATAGCACTCAGCTCATCTTGGTCAATAGGAAATTACCACTTAACATATAATTAACATATAATATAGTGTGACTCCAGGCTTTGATTCAGGAAATAATGTGTTATTCACTCATACACCTAATCCGTTGTTTGTAATTACCTTTGTGAGGGGTCTCCTGGGCTGGAGTAGTTCTTATTTTTCTATCCCGGTTAAAAGTAGATAATTGAATAAGGGTTAGTGTGGTCAGTTTGTGGTTGTAATAAGGCTTCATCGGGTCAGGGGATGTGGTGTTTATAGTGTTCTTGTGGAAAGAGGTGTTGGTCCAATGACGGGTAAGATTTTCAATACAAAGGATGACAACCTAAGGCAGGACAGCACCGCTACTGGGATACCTGGTATGGGTGATGCTTTATGGCATATAAGCATCAAAGGGGGGACTGTAAGATTCTGGTCCAAATACCTAAAACCAGTACACCCAGTACAGCATAAGAGAGCACAGATCATCCCGCCAAAGGTATGCAAATACCTGTATTCATTTGTGTAGATGGCCTTATTGTAGCCATAGCTCTGCTCACAGACGTCAATTGTCACTTGGGCCGCAGCTAGATGTAGGCAATTGATACTTCTAAAGAAACCGGTGATGGGTGATTGAGAGCTGTTCTGGCTAGGGAAGATAATCCAATTATCACACCTACTGTACTCAACCACAGGAATTACCCTCACTAGACCAGTGATGGGAGGTTGATGGTTATTTCATTATCATCCAATCCTGATCAAAGCTATGTATCTGTATAAAGAAGGCTTTCACTGAGGGCTCAGGGTTCATTTTGACTCCAAAGAACCCAGAGTGCGTTTCACGTATTTCTGACTACTGCCGTTTCTGTAAATAAAGACGTTTTTACCAAGAAGATCGGAATTGCGCCTTTTTTTTCCTTACACAGTGTAAGGTTCATGTTTCCCTTCATTGTGAGAGAAGTACAGCTCTCTGCAATGAAAGGAACTCTCACAGTGACTGAATGTTCACTCTAACATTATAGGCTGGATTGCACCTCGCAAACACTTTACCAACTACATGCGTGTGTAAAGCATTCAACAAAAGTCAACATTTTCAGTTTCTGCTTCTTTGTACACTTCCCAGCCTGTGCGATGACAAACATTACACCGATGAAAGGAAATGTTGTTCAAAACGCGATATGGCACTTGCGAGTTTCTAAGGTGCTCACGAAACACGTTCATTCGCTCCTGTGCTGTACATGAGTCAAGAAAGCCAAAAAACTTAAAGTGAGTGAAGGAAAAGGTTTTCACTGTCAGTACACTCCAACAACTGCAAAAGTGTGTACGGATGCAAGATCCAAGTTTCCAAGTTTGTTGGACCTCACGAAACTTAGTTTTGTGTTTTGCTCTCTAACATTGTCATGTATTGATGATTTTTCACTCTGGGACTTGAAACACTTCAGGTCTGGGTTTATGCTGTTGGAAGTGTAAGGTGAGCGTGTATGTTCATTCTGACAGCAGTTCAGCTCTCTGCAATGAAAAGAACTCTCACAGTGACAGATTCTTCACTCTAACAGTATATGTTGCATTGTACCTTGCAAAGACCAATGAAAGTACATGCGTGTGTTAAGCACTCAACAAAAGTGAACATTTTCACTTTATGCTTCTTCATACACTTCCCAGCCTGTATGATTGTAAACATTACAGCGATGAAAGCAAATGTTGTTCTAAACGCGATATGGCACTTGTGTGTCTGTAAGTTGCTTAAGAATCACCTTCCCTCGCTCCCGTGCTGTACACGCTTTAAGGAAGCAAAAAAACTTAATGTGAGAGAAGGAATACATTTTCAAAGTCAGTACACCACAACTACTGCAATTGTGAATACGGATGCAAGGTTTGAGTTTCCAAGTTTGTTGGACCTCAGGAAACTTAGTTTTGTGTTTTGCTCTCTAACATTGTCATGTATTGATGATTTTTCACTCTGGGACTTGCAACACTTCAGGTCTGGGTTTATGCTATTGGAAGTGTAAGGTGCGCATGTATGTTCATTCTGACAGCAGTTCAGCTCCCTGCAATTAAAAGAACTGTCACAGTGACTGAAGCTTCACTCTAACAGTGTATGTTGCATTGTACCTTGCAAAGACCAATGAAAGTACATGCGTGTGTTAAGCACTCAACAAAAGTGAATTTTTTCACTTTATGCTTCCTCATACACTTCCCAGCCTGTATGATTGTAAACATTACTGCGATGAAAACAAATGTTCTTCTAAACGCGATATGGCACTTGCGTGTCTGTAAGTCGCTTAGGAAACACGTTCCCTCGCTCCCGTGCTGTACACGCGTTAAGGAAGCAAAAAAACTTAATGTGAGAGAAGGAACACATTTTCAAAGTCAGTACACCACAACTACTGCAATTGTGGATACGGATGCAAGGGTTGAGTTTCCAAGTTTGTTGGACCTCAGGAAACTTAGTTTTGTGTTTTGCTTTCTAACATTGTCATGTATTGATGATTTTTCACTCTGGGACTTGCAACACTTCAGGTCTCGGTTTATGCTATTGGAAGTGTAAGGTGCGTGTGTATGTTCATTCTGACAGCAGTTCAGCTCTCTGCAATGAAAAGAACTCTCGCAGTGACTGAATCTTCACTCTAACAGTGTATGTTGCATTGTACCTTGCAAAGACCAGTGAAAGTACATGCGTGTGTTAACCACTCAACAAAAGTCAACATTTTCACTTTCTGCTCCTCCATACACTTTCCATCCTGCTTGATGACAAACATTACCCCAATGAAAGAAATGTTGTTCCAAACATGATATGGCACTTGCGAGTTTGTAAGGTGCTTAGAAACATGAGGTGTGCATGTTGGCTGATTCTGTGCCCTGTGGAACTCACTGTAATCGTAAGACTTCACCACAATGAATTCTTCATTCAAATTTTGCATGTTCCCCCTCATTGCAATGTACAAGTCGATGCACAGGAACAACATGACACAATAACAACTTCTTCATTCAAACATTACCAATCCAAACCAAAAAGAGCATGGTAATTTTGCAAATTATTCTCCAATAAGGAACTTTTTCAAGACCTGCAACTTTTTACAATTCCCATGAGTTTACAATGACAAACATACCAAAGAAATGAAAAAAATTTTTTCAAACATGATACGGTACTTGAGTGTTTGCAAGGTGCTTAGAAATGGGACCTTTGTGTGTAGGCTGATTCTGTGCCCAGTGCAACTCGCTGTAATCATAAGACCTTTCACAATAATCACTTCTTTATTCAAACATTGCATGTTCTGTCTCAACACAATTAGTACATAGAATTTAAATATCTCTGAAAGTCATTCTGCAATAAGGAACTTTTTCAATTCATTCATCCTCACAGAATTCCCAGGTGGTACAGTGACAAACAATACACCAAAGAAAAGAAAAATTTTTTTCAAACACGATATGGCACTTGTGAGCCTGTAAGGTGGTTAGAAATATGAGATGTAATCTGATTCTGAGACTGGTGCAACTCATTTGAATTTCAAATTTCACTATCATCACATGCCTCTGCAATAAGGAACTTTTTCAATGTATTCAGCCGCATACAATTCCTAGACTGTAAAATGATAAACATACCAAAAACATAAATCAAAAAATTTGTGCCAAGCATGATGCGGCACTTGCATGTTTGAAAGTTGCTTAGAAATGTGAGGTACACAGAGGCTGATCTCTAGTGTAACTCATTGCAATTGTAAGACTTTTCACTATAATCTTTTGTTTCCTCAAACATTGCATTTCAGACATTTCAGCTGATAGTACAAATCCATTCAAAGATATGACATGTCACAAGAACTACTTTTTCATTCACACATTACATGTTCCATTCCAAGGTAAACAGAACATTGAAATTACATGACTCTGTAAACCATTCTGCAGTCATGAACTTTGTCAATTCCTGCATCCTCATAGAATTCATAGACTGTATAGCGACAAACAATATACCAAAGAAATTAACAATTTGTTTCAAACACGATACGGCACTTGAGTGTTTGCAAGGTGCTTACAAATGTTGATGTGTGCATGTAGGCTGATTCTGTGCCCAGTGCAACTCGATGCAATTGTAAGACTTTTCACAATCAGTTCAATTAATCAGTTCTTTATTCAAAAGTTGCATGTGCAACTATTTGCATCTCAATGCAATGTACAAATCAATGTACAGGTACATGACAGAATAACAACTTCCTCATTGAAACATTACCTGTTCCATTCCAAAGCAGAAAGAGCATAAAAGTTACATGCCTCTGTAAATTATTCTGCAGTCAGGAACTTCAGTTTATTCAGCCTCATACAATTCCCAGACTGTACAATGACAAACATTCCAATTAAAACAAAAAAATTGTTCCAAGCAATGATATAGCACTTGCGAGTTTGTAAGGTGCTTAGAATTGTGACGTGTGCATGTTGGCTGATTCTGTGTCCAGTGCAACTTGTTGTAATCGTAAGACCTTCAGCCATAATCAGTTCTTTACACAATCCTTGCATGCTTGATCTCAATGCAAAGTACAAGTTGATGCACAGAAACAACATGACATAATAACAACTTCTTCATTCAAACATTACCTGCTCCATTCCAAACCAAAAAGAGAACAAAAGTTACATGCCTCTGCAAATTATTCTCCAATAAGGAACTTTTTCAATTTATTCAATTCCCAGACTGTACAATGACAAACATACCAATCAAAAGAAAAAATAGTTTCAAACACGATATCGCACTTGTGTAGTTGAAAGTTGCTTAGCAATGTGAGGTGTGCATGTAGGCTGATCTCAGACTCGTGTAACTAGTTGCAATCATAAGACTTTTCACAATAATCTTTTCTTTCCTCAAACGTTGCATGTTCCATTTCAATTGATGGTACAAATCAATTCATAGATACGACATGTCACAATAAGTACTTTTTCATTCACACATTACATGTTCCAATCCAAGGTAAACAGAACATTGAAATTACATGAGTCTGTAAAGCATTCTGCAATAGTGAACTTCAATTCATTTTGCAAATTTTTTTCAAACATGGTTGGGTATTTGTGGGTTTGGAAGATGCTTAGAAATGTGATCAGATGATATTGAGAAATTTGGCTATTCTCGAGTGCTGGAGCCATTATTAAGTAATTTGAAAAGCTTTGAAGAAGGTGATCTTTTTGTGCCCTGTTTGGGAAAATCACAAAGGGCACTGTATTTTCTGTGATTGATCTTGGTGCCCACTCAATTGCAGGGTTTGTTGAAAGTTTCAGTGGGTTGTACATTTGTAGATTTTGTGTTGGAGAGCGTTCCCAGTTTCAGGAGATTGAAGTCAGAACACCATGTGGAAAATTCCCTCTCTGTCCCCTAATGGCAACAAAAGATTAAACTTTCGGAGCAGATCAGGCCTGCCTTATTTAATAGCTAGGTGAATAGCCCCAACTTTTATTTTTATCCAAATTAATGTAAAGGCACAGAAGACAGAGACCACTCCACTCCACAAACACATAGTGAACTCGTCCAGGCTAGAGTAATCGAGCAGAGCAGATCAGAGCAGAGCAGAGCAGCAGTAAAAGTACAATGCAAAGTTCAATTCAATGTTTCAATGCAAAATATAACTCAATGCAATATTGCAGTTGAGTGTTTGGAAGGTGCTTAGAAATGTGACATGTGCATGTAGGCTGATTCTGTGCATAGTGCAACTCGATGCAATCATAAGACATTTCACAATAATCCGTTCTTCATTCAAATGTTGCATGTTCCATTTTAATGCAAAAAGAGCATAGAAATTACATCCCTCTCTAAAGCATTCTGCAATAGTGAACTTTTTCAATTTCTGCATCCTCATACAATTCCGAGACTGTACAATGACAAACATACCAAACAAAAGAAAAATTTGTTCCAAACACGATATGACACTTGTGTGTTTGGAAGGTGCTTAGAAATGTGAGGTGTGCGTGTAGGCTGTGCAAAACCATTACACCAGTACAGTTAATTAATCACAAATACAGTTAGTTAATCACTGTGTAATTCAGCTGTATGTCACCATACAGATTGGTGAAGAAGACACAATTTCCATATGTGAACAGTGTGTGCCTCTGGGAATGAGTTTGATTCCGATCAACCATGACCGATGATATGCATCTCCCAGTGAATTCACGGTTACCATTAGTCATTCCTCCTTTTTCAATGATCTGAACAGACGAAATGGGAAGTATTTTAAAGTTGATCAAGCTTTGATTAAAACTGATAGCTTCAAGTTTAAATATAGTATTGTTTGTTCTAAAACCTTTACTATGCCATTCCAAAAATTGTACACAGCAAGCTACATTGTACTTAACTCTGCTGGTCCCTCAGACTACTGAAAGACTTAGAGGTATATGAAACACAAAGAGTATCTTAATTGGTAGTTTTCAGGGCTGTAGGTAAAGCTGTTTGACTTTCTGATTAGTTGGCCCTGAAATTTAAAACATATCGAACAGTATGACATCTACAGTGCTGTTATCAACTGTCAGGACTTTGACCTTCTCCACCAGAGGTCGCCAGATTCTGTTGATTGCCCCACCTGTGTCTCAATTTTTACCCTGTGTTATGTGCTTTGTTTCCTCATTATGTATTGTGTATTTAAACCCTTGTTTTTGTCTTTGTCATTTTTCAGTATTTTTGATTGCCAGTCATTTCAGTGTTATTCCTTTGACCGAAGTCTGTTTTGTTGTTTTGTGTTTATTACTGGTTTTGCAACATATGCCTTTTGGATGGTCCTTTGCTGGATTTGTTTGCTTGTGTATGGACTGCTCTCTGTGACCTAGACTGGTTATTTGGGATTTCTGTCTGCATTACAGCTTGGATACTGTTTTTTTCTTGGATGTGGAAAAAAGTCATTTTACCTTCTATGTTGTGCTCTCTGAAATTGAGCTGCAAGCTCTGTAGCTGAGTGGATACAGCTGAGATCTTGGCACTTTGGAGACCAGGATTAAAGACCTGGATTCATTACACCAACTGATATGTTCTAGTTTTATTTGCTCTTGCAAGAGGTATGTTCATGAGTGACATGCTAAGACAGGTTCTGAATAAAAGGTCTATAACTGAAAAGCTTTTTATCAAACACATTTTTTATTGCAAAGCTGCCCGAACTGGACCGAACGCATCATGCTTTAGCAAGGAAACCCAAGGAAGATTAATCACCTAGACTGATAATTGTCGCTTTCCATTGCTATCAAGAAAAGGGGCAAGCATTAGGCTGGGCCGGGCAGCATGAGCTGAAATACAAAGGGAACTCCTTGAGACACTATCTGGACTTCAGTGCAAGTCTTTCCAAAAAGCGCGCAGCCATCAAAAATGTCCAGGCGACCCTCCACCAGAGGGGAATCCAATCCAGGTTTCTCTACCTGGCCCGCCTGCAAATCCTTCATGAGGGAGAGACAATATTCTTTGAGACCGCGTTGGATGCAGAGGCATTTAACTACGGAAACGTGCCAAGATTTACAATTACAATTCAAAATATAGCTGCAATGGTTAAACTCCTAAACCATATGTGTGATTATGTTCAAATTTTGTAAACTATGGTCAAAGGTCCAACTAAATCCTATAAGTACAACATAAAAGTTGAAAAACCATGGCCTCCCTCATCCATTCAAATATCAACTGAGCTGCATGAAGACTTTATATGCCGCTTCCGGCTATATTTTGAATTGAATTGGAAAAATAATATCAATATACAAAGTAAATGAAATGCAACTGTTAACAATCACTAACAATAGGCAAAATCACGAAATGAATCTTCTATGATTAATAATAGTAATACTAGTAATGAAAGAGTAGTTTAAAAAAATCAGTGAACAGTAATATAAATTGTTTTTTGCATAAAAACAATAACCAATTTCATTTTCCAAACTTTGACCTTAATTTTGTCTCATTGTCACTTATGAATGACCCATTAGGGCTGACATTTTCCATATACTTGATGCAAGTCAATACCTTCCAAGTAATAATAGTTTAAATGTTCTGTACAATTTTTATTACTGAATTATTTATTGTTTTAACAAATTAAATATGACAAGCCTCCAGTAAGAGCTTTCTCAAATAATGAAAACATTCATGTCTGTGCTAAAAAACATATTTCTGTTTATATCTGATATACATTACTGTTCAATTGAACAGAGAACAGCTCATGAACATCTGGATAGAAATAGAGATTAGCAATGTAGACAATACTAATAATATGGGCAATTCCAGCATTTCTCATGTTGTATTTTCCTGTTTAACTATTTAGTGAATACCTTTGACCATTGCTAAGGTTAACATATGAAAATACAAGAAAACTTTGTTTTGTAACTGGTTGGTTATTGTGTAGCAAAAACGTTCGCCTGCATTACTCACATTACGCCATATGCGCCTTTAATGTTATACGACTTTTCAGTTGTTTGATCATGCATTTTCATCTTAAGTAATGTTTACTGTTCTCCCAGTGTTGAAGTTGAACTCATCAGGCATTGTGACATGTAGGCCCTATGTTATGGACTCACCATGCCCCTATCTGTTGTCTTTTGAGCCCCTTTCACACATGCATGATCAGGAAAATCATGTCGGGACATTTTCTGGAGTTGCCCTTTCACACATGTAGCACACAGCCGGAAATGTTCCATGTCAGATGTGTTCACTCATAACTGGAAATATTCTGTGTGGTTTAAGTGAGGGGTGTGGTGGAGGTTGCAGGAGGCAGAAAATGACACAAAAAGTACGCTGCGGAAATCACATTTTTTTTGCTTACAGCATATCTAAGATGGCAGGCAAGGCTACCAGCTCACCTGTATTGATGATTGTTTTTGCATTTATATCGATACTACATGTATTTGGACATATCCGCAATGTCAACAAAAGAGTGGAAAGCAGAAAAGAGTATGATGCCATTCCACTCCATTCACAAAGTTCCCACCGGCGAAAGAAAGCTGCAGCGTTTTGGATCTGTGTGCAGCAACAGTGTGAAAAGGCCATATGGAAGTGCGAGAGACAGAGCGGGGTAATATACTGAACAGATTTTTTGCAGAACTTGCAGAACTGACGATGTGCAGTGGAGACGTCATTTTTACATGTAATTATAGCTAAATAGTAACTGCTGGAATGTGGTATGTTTTGCTCATGGTGGTTTCTTTTGTTCAGCTTCACAGATGTACATGGGGTGGTCTGAGCGAACATATGACAGGGTTCAAGCATCACCATCCCCTGACTCCTGAACAGAACACCTTTAACTACTACTAGAGTTTAAGCTCTGCTTGAATGGTGGTCGAAAATGCATTTGGACATATGGAGGGCCGTTGGAGGTGCCTTGCCAAGTGCAATGATGTGGACATTTTGGCTGAATGGAACATTGATGCTGCTAATGGCCTCCCACAAGGCCTGACACAGAGGTCTTCCATGCATCACAGGCAGGTAGTACACAATGGATACGAGAGGCAATTATGAGCATTCTTTAAAAAAAGGCCTGTCTGATTTTTAAATACATTTTTTCAGTGTACACTATTTGCTGATGACTCTTCTATGGAGTGTTGACTCTAAAAATCTGCTAAAAATCTTCTTTTGTAAGTCTTTTCAATGATGTCACACGACTCAATGCTACATATGCTTGTCCAGGAGCAAAGATATTTTTGAGTGAGACAACAGTCTTTTCCACTGTTCAATTCTGTACTTTGTGCACAGTGCAAGCCCAAGCTACGTTCAAAGAAACTTGAAGCCTTATACCACCACAATTTGTTGCTTGTTCCTGATCTGCCTCAATTGGGGTTGCTGTTTGCAGTCCAGGTTCTATAGATCGCTTTTTGGCTCTTATTGTTTTACCAACCTTTTTATCATCAATATATTTTATCGTATTATATATTCTTGATGGGAAAGTTTCTTCATCTTCATAACATACTTTAGAAACAGTGCCCTATACCCTATTTACAACTCCATCCGTGTTTTCTAGTAGCATTACATGTGCATGTACACCAAGCATGAGTGATCTTTCCAGACAAGTATTAAAAGCTTTGACATGGTGTCCACTTTCCAATCAACCAATTTTAGCAATCCTCAAAATCTTGAGCCTCAATGGAAATGACATCAGGGCATACTTAATGCAACATCTTGAAGTTATGACCATCAACCTCACTGTTATTCACATAATTGTGAATGTCAGTAGTTTCTTCTCCTTCACCTGACTCACATTGCTTTAGTGCAATCGCATGTTGTTCTTTTAAAGGTTTGTCTTTTTTGTGTCCTTATGCAATTGTGCAAAATGTGTGTCTTTCTGTTGAATAATATCAGTTAGTTCAGTCAGAGTAAAATTATTTGACCATAAATTGACACCTTCACATTCCGTAGGGGTTATGTTTAATTTTGCAAATGTTATCTTTATCTGGTTTGAGAGCTGGTATGATTTCATCAGTTTCCACAGTATCTGTATTTGAGCTGTCATACTCTCAATACATTCTAAATGGTTAGCATCTTCCATCAGACCATTCATTTCTAGATCTTGTTGAGCTTTTTCTATGTCATCAGCTTCTTCCTCAAACCTGTTCCTGTTTGAATCCAGAATGAATTTCACAGACTCAAGTTCATCATCAAACTGTTTAAAAAATCCTGTGTTGTAGAAATCTTCAAATGTTTTGAAGTTTAATGGTTTCAGTTGACAGTCAACATAATGAGGCCAAAATGTTGTAAGATGCTATGGTAATATTTCTCTGGGTTTTTGGTTGGTGAAAAACAATCATATCGTACAACTGCAACATCTGTTCGTGAACTTTACAAATCCTTGTCCATTTTCCAACTTAATACTGTTTGGTGATGAGCTCTCAGATTTTGACAATATTCTGTACTCAGATGCAAAGCCTGCCAAACACACTTCAGTTGTTGTTCTTGGTCTCCCTTTTTTAAACAAATATATTTATTGGTTTTCTTAAGCATAGTAACAAACATAACAAAAAAAAACAACAACACAAAGGTACATATATGTTCAAAGGAACACAAATCTTTCAAATTACATTTCCTTTGATGCCAGCCCAATATGTTTATATGTTAGTTCAATGCTACAGCAAAGTGTTAACTTTCTAAAAATTTCATAAATATGTATATCTTTTGGAAGATAGCTGCTTTCTTCCTAATTACAAAGGTGAGTTTTTCCAGAGCTAAAGTTTGTGACAATCCTTTTAGACTTACCTTTGGTCTATTGGTATTCTCCCAAAACTGTGCTATCAGATGCTTTGCATGAAGTAAGCAAAAAACAGTCATTTTCTTATTTCCATTGCCTAAATTACAGTCTGTTGAGAAAAGACCTAATATACATGGTTAAGGACATAATGGTATTGCCTCATCGCTATCAGATGCCAGAAGCTTCACCACATCTCACCAAAACTCTTGAATTCCCAAAGACAATGGAATGAGGTGCCCTTCTCTGTCAAACATTTAATACATAGGACAAGGGTATTGGCATTAAAATGGTGGATTATAGAATTTACTTCACACCATGCCAATCTTTTATTGTCAGAGGACTCATGGGCCCCAAATAAAATTATTCTGTAAAACATGGCAATTTGGCCACCTTCATTCTGATGCTCTATAGTTGCACTTTCTAAAGTGGTAAGGGTAGGTTTAAGAAGAGAATTTTGTGTCTTAAATATAAAATTTTTTAATATGCAGAAATTAAAAAAAAATTTTTTTTTGCATATTAAATTTACCTTTGAGATCTTCAAAGGATGAAAGAGTGTCATTACTTTTTAAATCCATAGTTTTACTTAGTCCCTTATCAGCCCACAACTTGAAGCCCATGTCATTGGCACCTGGTGTAAAATTCTTCATCTAAATTAATTTAAATTAGTTAAGAATGTAGCGGCCCACTCGGAATAACGACGCAAGATGCAGAGAGCTTCGACTGGTGTTCTTTTTAATTCTCTCCTCTTTTTTCTCCCTTGTCAGTTTGATACATTCTGACACCTTATGACACCGTGAAAACTATAAAAACAGACAACAATACAAATGCCATGGTGTCATATTTCAGTAAATAATGTACAAAATCATGTTCACATCCCTTCTTTCAACTTAACAAATCATTTTTAGTACACTCAAATAATTTTACATGAAATTATCCCTTTTTAAACATTTATGACTTACAACTCTTATTTAAATAAAATAATGACAATTTTCCGTGTTTAACAGATGAACCACTCGTTTTACAATGAATACATTTGTCTCCTCCTACCTCCTTCTGCTTCCAAGGGCGCTAAGTTTGAGCTCAGCCTGCTAGCAGCCTGTCCTCCACACACACCTCACGTTAACACTTTTACACTACATATACAAGGAACACAAAACACGAAGCAAACCACGATAAAATAACTTTTCACACGTTCCAACACAGCATACAACAAGTAAATAGTTTGTTTTTGTTTTAGTTTGATTTACCAACTCTGTGGCGATGTGTATGTCGTTTTGCTGAGCTGAGAACAGGTCTGGCGGCGGCAAAAAACAGGAAGTAGCAAATACGAGCGGTGCTCTTCAAAATAAAGGCACAAAAACAAAGTGGCAGAACTATATAACATAAACTGCCATTTACAAAGAATAGCACAATATCATCTGCATAGAGTCCAATTTTATTCTCAAAGCTGTTAATCTCAATATCTGTTATATCACGGTTAGCGATGGCTAAAGGCTCTATTGCTAGTACAACCAATAGCGGTGACAGAGGGCACCCTTGCCATGTTCCCCGGTGAGGAAGAATGATACAGATACTATGTTGTTTGTCACTACGGATGCTGTAGGTTTTTAGTATAATAATTTAACCCAATTACAGAAATAGTTGCCAAATCTGAAGCACAAAAGCACTTGAAGCAGGTAATTAAATTCAATCCTGTCGAATGCTTTCTCCCCATCCAGTGATAGTATTGCTGTATCCAGCTACTCTTTTTGCATAAATGATATTGAACACTCTTCTGATATTGTGAAAAGCTTGCAGTCCCTCCACAAATCCATTTTGGTGAGGTGCTGAGAGGCAGGGCAGACAATTCTCAAGCCTCCTTGCAAGAACTTTTGCTATAATTTTAGCAACTGAATTTAGCAACGATATTGGCCGGAATGATTCACACTTAGTAGATTGTTTGTCAGGTTTCAGAATTAAAATTATAAGAGAATTTCGTAATGATGGAGGTAGATAGCCAGCATCAAAAAATTCTACAAACATATCTAGCAGTGGAGGTATTAACTTATCATTAAATATTTTATAAATATCTATAGGAATGCCATCTGGCTCAGATGCCTTCGTTCCTTTCATTTTTAAAATAGTATCATGTAATTCTCCAATTTCAATTGGACAATCAAGCTTATTCCTGGTTTCTTCATCTAAGGAGGGAATATCAAGACCATCCAAAAAGTCAATGAGGCCTTGTGTGTCTTGTGGGCACTCACTCCTATAGAGACATTCATAATAAGTCTTAAATGAAAGATGAATTTCTTGAGTAACTGATGATATAACTTCAGATGACATTTCAATTTCATTAATTGATATTTCATTTTAAAATTATTTAATGCGCCAGGCCAGTATTTTACCTGCCCTCTCACCCTGATCATAATATGTCTGTTTCAGTCTTTTTAAACTGTCTATGGCCTTGCTGGTGGATAAGTCGTTATATTGTGCCCTACAACAAGCAAGTTTCTGTCTGGATTCTGAAGTATCATTCTGAATTAGCTCCCTTTCAAGTTGCTTGGCGTCCCCCTCCAGCTCTGTCATTCGTAAATACAGCTTGTTCGCGGTATTACTTGTATAGCTAATCATTTTCCCCCTGATAAAGACCTTAAATGTCTCCCATCTGGTGGATGCTTGAGTCTGTGTTGTATTAAATTGGAAATAAATATCAAAATTGTCACCCGCAAATTTCAGGAAGTCTGGATTATGTAGCCATCTTGCATTTAAACACCAAGTAGATGACTTTCTAACAACTGCACTGGCTTTATAATTAATTGAAAACAATGCGTGATTAGAGATAACTATACTCTTATATGTACAGTTACTTATGCTAGTTGTTAATGATCCCGAGATCAGAAAGTAATCAATGTGAGAGTGTGTGTAGTGGGTAATAGAATGACATGAATATTCCTTCTTCACGGGGTTTTCAATCCTCCTTTGTTTTTCAGAGATGTAATGTTATCCCCTGCTTCACAAATGCAACATTCAGCAGTTGTCGGTCTTTTGGCTAATGCATTTATATCTTCCTTTATCCCCTGAATGGATGTAATAACCTTGCAAAATTGGATGGAAAAGTCCGATCTCATAGCCTGGATAGCCGTGAGTATTTCCCCCGATAAGTGTCAGCATGGCTAGCCTTCCATGTCACCATCTTGTGCCGCTAAAATATTAGCTTCAGAGTCATCGTTGGTCATCTCTGTCTTTTTTGCCCTGCTTTTAACTTTCAGAGGCGTTACTCGTTTGAGTTAAGTGCACTGCTGTACCGACTGTCTCCAAAATGTATTTAGACAAAGCGGTTTGTACATCAGTATGAATAAATTATAAGAATTGATCGGAGCTCAGAGTCTTGCAACATATCAGTAATACGTCATAACTGGAAGCCTTGGTCTCCCTTTATATTTGTCTATGATGCTCTTCATTAATGTTTTCTTTGTCAGTGTCACCACATTTAATTTTCTTTTGAATAGCACTGAGTGGAAGACTCATCCTTATTCCAGTTCACCAGTTGGGATAAACTGTACTTTTCGAGAACCCTCTTTTACCATTATGTCTATCAGGCGATAGACACTCTCTTGTGCAGAAATTTCTTGATTATGAAGTGTGACGCTGAACAGGGAGGCTCAGCAAGGTGGGGCGGCACAATGACGCACAAGCACAAGAGCGAGTAAGGTTGCTAGGCGCGTAGCCTGTTTTAATAACGAAAAACACTGCGACCGTAAATACAGCCAGCAATACACGAAAAAAAACAAAATACAAATAACAACACTGGCGAAGGACCGGCAGGCAGGAATTCGTCCTCTGCGAACCTGGAAATTCCTTCGTCTTTTAGCCAGAGTCTGAAAAACAGAAAACACACAGCCAGTTAGAGCCCCAAGAGTGGAGACGGTCTATCTCCCCGTCCCTGGGACCACGGCGACTTAAGTAGCCCCGCAAAAACCCTGGAGCAGCGGCAGCTGTGTTGATTGCTGAAGGGCTGCAGGTGTTTCTTGTTGGGGTTGTCTGCAGCCCGACGCCGCTCTCCAGGGTGCTGGCGCTTTTGCTGCACGCCCAGCGCTGTCCTGCATGCTGTTGCTGTCTTCCCAGTGGCGGTTTGAGACGACAGCTGGTGGGCACTGCGGCGCTGGAGGGGGGCACCTCCTCTTGCTCCGCCACAGAAGGAAGACGCCAAGTTTTTTTAAAGCCTTGATTTGATGCCTCCTTTTGTTCATGATCCAGCAGCAATCCCATTTCTCTCTCTCCTTTTAAATGTAGGAGATGATGTAAACTACACAAAGAGTATGCATCAACAAGATATTGAATGTCCATGTTTGCATTCTGCCTCCTGTGTCATACCCTATCCTCAGTGCAATGCGACACAAGATGGCGACCACTCTGTCGGACAAGTGCACATGTGTTACCGTGGAAGGTTAACAAACATGCATCAAACTCCAAGAACACCATCTGAATTGCTGCATCTAATGTCACAAGAACATTTTACGATGATTCTTCATACTCAGACACACCAATGACACCAGTAAAAGAATCGCCATACTTCATTGTGAAACTTTTGTTATACAGCATGTGTTTTCTTGGCAATTCACTTACTGCAACACATCCATCCATTTGATCTCTGATGGTGCCCGCTGTATTCATGCAACCATACAGCTTATTGTCATGCAACAGAATCTCATCCAGGTCCTCAGTTGTCCTTGTCAAAAGATTTTTCAATGTACTCATGTCTATTGCAGTTAGACTGTTAGGAACACACTGCTTACCAGCGTACTGTGCAAACTGTGGATCAGATTGATCAAAGGAACCTTGTATGTAAGAGACATGGGGGAAATCAGTGGTTGCGCTTTGTGACAGTACATTTTAGACATGCTCACTGTCCATTGTTTCAGAGGTTTTTCCAGAGTTAGCCAGAGTATTTCTAAAGTTATCCAGAGTATTCCAAGAATAACCAGAGACATGACCAGATACATGACTAGAGTCTGCATTTTGTTTCAGAGGACGCAGAACCTCATCGACCTTTTGAGGAGGTTTAACCTGGTCAGTCACGTTCAATGACACCTTTTGATTAGGGAGAGGTTGAGGTTGTCAGTCAGTTCCTTTTTTGAATGAGGAGGCGTAACCACATTTCATACTGGATCAATTCAAATCTGCATTTTGTGCTGGCCAATCAACTGTTCCGCCATTGTTGTCTTGAAACCATGCTCATACAGTGCATGCTTTGTGACACAAGGCATTATTATGCTGAAACATGGAGGGGCCTGTTCCATAGAACTGCCACAGTGAAGGATAGATAGAGTTGTCCAGATGCAAGAGGTGGCATTCAGTACTGAAATTCATCCTAAATGGAACCCTACAGTCACCCCATCTGAAAGTCTCTTTTCTCATTACCTTGTGGAATTTTCTACTGTCTTAATGAGTAATACTCTGCACACCAACCAGTGCCCCAATACTTTTGATTGGGTAGTGTATATGTGTATAAAGGAGTGTTTCCGTAAATTAAGTTGTCAATTCCTGACATTAGCAATGTCTGACTGAAGTGGAAAAAATGCTACTAAACGGATATGATTACATTGTCTTCATATGACCTGTGTATTGAAAGGTGATGATATAAAACATTAACAAAAAATCAATTGAGTGCTGATCGTGTCTTTGAGTTATTGTGTGTGTGTCAAGTGACTGTGAACAAAATAGTATAATAACTGACATTGATATTGTACATTTGTATATGATTGTATATGACTTTGATTTTGATTCCATTTTGACGGTTCAAGACTTATAGGCAAAAACACATTTTGGTTTGATACAGCGCCACCATCTGGCCAATCAGAGTGATTTTCACATAGGTTGTTGTGTGACACATCCTTAACAATTCTATAAAGTTTCATCATGACAGGTGATAGCTACGTGAGTATAAGGGCTAATGAAAACTGGCTAATGTCGGCCATCTTGTTTAAGCAATCACCTTGTACTTATAGAAATCCATAGGAGCCTTCACCAACATGCAGCATGCAACATTTCAAGTTGACCGCATGATCATTTTAGGAGTTATTACCATTTGTTTGCTATAGCGCCACCTACGGATGGATTTACACCAAATTTGAAAGGCTTGAGTCTAATGGCATTGAGGATCTCAAGTTTTGTGAAGAATGGACATTGCATTCAGGAGTTATAAGTCATTAGATCAGTGGAAGCCACACCCACATAAATCTTTGCCTTTGGCACATCTTCTATTGTAGAAACTTTCTTTACCCTCTTGGGGTTAAATATCTTTGTGTGAAGATAGTGTGTACCAAATTTCGTGGAAATGGGTTGCACCGTTTAGGAGGAGATTTTAAAGGTTTCAGAAAAAAATCAATGGTGGAAAATCCATTATGGTGCATCATTTTGGTCAAAAGGCTTTTTTGTTCAAAAAGAATTTTGATTGTACCTCAAACGGTTCAAGAGTTACAGCCCAAAATGTGTTGTGGTTCTTTATAGTGCCACCATCTGGCCAGTTGGGGTATCTTTTTTTTTACATGAGTAGTGGTTGAATTATCTACCAAATTGGGTAGCTCTAGCTTCTATACTTGTTGCTGCACAAACACTTTTAGGGCAGTAAAAAACAATAGTAAAAAATAATAATAAAAAAATTAGAACAAATACAATAGGGTTCCAGCAGCTTCACTTCTTGGATCCGTAAAAAACAAAGTTCCCCCATAAGAAAGAGCCAAATCGGAAATGCAAGTAAGTAATTGTCCAGTTCCTGATGGAGTTCTGGATAAACTTTGCACGTAATGTCCCTATAGACACCGAAATCAACATTAAATTTGGCCAAGGTCAAGTTCTTTGACATGCACGGGTCCCTGTCCTTCAAAACCACTGCCACATCTCCACAGTCAACAAGGCATTTATCCACAGTGTCAGAAGCATTTAACAAGATTTTTACAAGATTTACACCATTACCTGCTAGGATTTGCCAGTGAAGATGATCAGGAATTGCCGCAGCAGGAGGGATGAAGGGGACTCACGTAGAAAAAGCTGGGACTGCAGCTCACAAGGTCCTGATAGGCATGACGTTGCACGGCTGAGCAACGGAGTAGACAGCAGCAGTTGAACCAGGAGTATCAGCAGCAGTGATGGCAGCAGAGAACAAGGAAGCAGATGTGGCAGCAGCATTATTTTCCAGCCTCTAGATGCGGGGGGCGTGTTCCAATACTCAGATTTGTCTCCTCCGTTCCTCTGTTCCTTGGAAACTAATCTATGCGTCCTCCTTCTCTTCTCTGTTCCAAAAGGGTAGGAAAGGAAATCTCGCCTCCTCTACTCGCCTCCTTCTTTCCTTCAAATGAAAGATATATTGATGTATCCCACCACAAAAGTCTTTTAACATTTCTGGGTGACATCATTGTGCTCATGACCAGTAAGATTAAAAGACCATTCCACAGAGTATTTCACCATCAAAAAGTTCTAAAACATGACAAGGAATTTACCAACGCTTAAGTGTAAGTGCCATAACAGTAAATAGTAATTGGATAGCTTACATTAATGGGAAAACTTTTGTTTCGCTTTTTCAAACATCTCCACATTGACGTGATATATGCACATTTTTGAACTGTGAATGGTGATTTTACCAAAGTAAAATTCAGCAAGTTTCTGTTGCGGCAGGTTTATTTATTCCTTGTACAAATGTTAGTGTTACATCATGAGCAGAATGCGAGTAACTGACATTGATATTTTAATGCATAAAAAGGACTGGTGACATTCAAGAAGTGTGATTGGTTTTGGTATCCTTGGAATCAGTCGAAGTTGAACTTCATGAAAAGCCGACATCAACTTTGATGATGGGTGAGTCAGATTAGCTGTTCCAATTTTCATTTCACTTCCTCCACTTGTTTCCTCCCCTCCTTTCCTAAACATATTTCCAAGTATTCCTGATTGCCTGATTTCTTGGACTGAGGCGCTGTTTTGGCAGGAGGTTCTCAGGTGCATAATCAGATACCTAGAGCAGGTACTGAAAAAGTTCTTCATGTCTGATGCCTGTGGGGACGACAATTTCATGGCTAAAAAGAGTGGACCGGTCATTGATTGATTGAGGGTTTGCTACAAGCCAGGAGCCGCGAGCTGCGGTGACGAGCAAATGCGCACCCGGAACCATCATCTGACACAAGTTGCTGAGGTTTGGAAACAGAGGGTCTGGCTAGGGTGTCATCACAAAAATCTCCCAACAGGCAGTCAACATCATCCATCTCAGAAAAAATGCTTGACATTGCCCGGATAGAAACAAGCAAAAACCAAAGATAATCTAGCATTCAGCATGAAATAGTAGCAAATGAACAGCAGAGGTGAGTGAGTTTGACTGTCCTTAAAAATACTGGCATATTACTGTATGTGGTGTTGTCGCTCTGATTGGTTTAGTCTTGCTGATGCTGATGTAGGCGGTAGCAGACTCTGCTGCTGTCAGCTGATGAAGACCCTGGTGAAAATGTAGCATACTTAATCATACTTAAAATATAAAATATTCAAGTTACACAAAGTACATCATGAATACACTACTACATGTCTGTACTAAATGGAAATACATCAAAAGTATATTTAAAATATACTTTCATCGAATGCAACTAAATATATTTTGTATGTACTCATACCTACAGTATACCTAAATTATACTTACAATAAATATATTATTTGTAAATATAATTTTAATTGTAGTTTTGTATCATTTTTCATGGTACACATTTTTAATACCTGCTTTCAAATATGCTATATACTTTTCAATCAAGTATATTAAATCTAAATAGCTTAATAACATATTAAAGTATAATTGCATATATATATATTTTATGCTACATGATAGTGTTATTTAAATATATTTAATTTGAATTTGACTTTTGAACAGTGTAACAATATTATAAAATTGCATAAATGTAATTTTTGTTATGCTACATGAAAGTGTCACTTAAATTCAGTTTAGACTTCTATATATTTGCATTTAGATAAACATCAGTGCAGATAAAATCACTATTTAAAAGTCAAATTAGTGATTACACTAAATCAAGTGTATCAAAATAGCTTATTAATATGATGAAAACACATCAACAGTAAATATTCTTTATGGAAGTGTTCTAAAGTATGGTATTTAAAAAATGTTTTATGGATGCATTCTACGTACTTTAACATAGAGTCCTTAAACAGTGCACCTTCTAAAAACACATTTTTATTTGAACGTGGGTTACAACAAATAGGCTACATACAGATGTGGCAAGATGGCAACTTTATTTAGGGTTAAATTTTGGTTACACCACGACAATATCAATCCAGCCACTGTGATTCCTTAATGCCATCCAACAAAGACATGATCATCACCCCACAAACAGTTGCATTATTAATCCCTTTCAACATTGTTTGGCTGTGGAATGACATACATTTTGTCATTTGACATAATCATTACATATATTTACTGAGTATTTGCACAGAAAATACATTACAGGGGTCAGACACTTCAACTGCAAATGCAGAAGATATATTCAATTTAATGTCTCTGCAAAGCTTTCCCTTCTTTGCAAGCTCTTTAACTAAAACACAGGACATATCTGTGGTGGAGGCAGAAGAGGGTCCATCAGATTTAAAAGCCAGTAGACTTATGACAGGTTCCATTTGTTAACTGCACAACTGAATTGTTCCTCTTTGAAAGGGTTGTGTTATTACAAGAATGGTATAGAACTGTGTTAGAAATGAAATGGTTGTAAAATAAACCTGAATGAACTGTTAAACCACTGAAATGCCCAATAGCCATCCTCTGCAACACAGTAGTACTTGTCTTTTTTGGACAGCCAAAACCTCTTACATGACCTGGAAACTCCTCAGATTTATTTTACAGGCTATGGAAATTTTGGATTTTGTCAAAAGTTCCCTCACATTCTCATTTGCATTGGCCATGATTTTCTCTGCTTTTTTGGAGAGGCTCCTCCACCTGAGGAATCTTTTTACTATTTGGGTATGAAAATGCATTGTTCCATTGAAAAACATCAGTAAGGTCCCAATTAAAGACTCAAATGGAAATGTGGATGTTTCCCACAGTGGTCCCCAGTTGCACACACTTGCTGCCAAGTGCATCAAGTGCTTATGAAGAAGTGCTTGTTCTGCCAAATCCAGATGGCTCACTTTGATAACATCCTGAAGAAGAATGTGCATTGCATAAACTAATAGAAAAAGTGATTCCAGTACCACTTCTTCAGAATGCCATTCAAGACAGTCACTGAATAAAACAGTAAAAACAACATCCACTGATGCTTTCCAGTACTTTCTGTCATCAAGTGACCTAGGGGACCTTGTGACCTCTACAGGGGGTTTAATGGCAAGCAACTACCTTTCTATATGCTATTTTACACAAAGTACCAGTCTTTGTCGTGGTGCTTACTATCTAGCCAAAGAGATGCAAGCTGCCCTGTTGTTCCTAGGCACACACACTGTGTTGGTACTCTGGAATGAAACCAGTGATGATGTCAAAGTTCTCAAGCTGCATCAGAGGTGATGGGCCTTTCACACCCATTACTGGTTCAGAAAGTGTTGCTAGCATGGCATGTTTAAAATGAACTGTTTGGTATTTCTCAGGAGGGGGCATGCAATAGAATCTGATGAGCAAATGAGTGCATGGACTCTACTAGTATGCTCTTTGTTGTCAGAATCTCTTCACTTAATTCCAACTTGTTCCAATTGTTTGAGCTCTGACACAAAAGCAGTCAAGAATGTGACCATATTTGGCTTGCTCTCTCTCCAAACCATAAACACAAAACGCATATATTGGCTTGACAATCTTTTGGCAAAAGCTCTATGATTTGACACTGTATGGGCCATATCTGATATTTATTACTCTCAAAAGCTGAAACTCCATCAGTTCCATATGATTGATACATCATCATCTCCCAACTTGCCACTCTGTTTCAATTTTTGATATTCTGCTCCACATTGAATATCACGAATGATGTCAGTTTTTGAGGTTTTCCCATTCAAATGTATCTTTGGATTCTCCAAAATATCTGCTATCTGGTTTGATAGACTCAAAACAAGAAAATAAGAACCAATCATTAGGTTACTATCAACTTCAAATTCAAAGTTACAAGCAGAGCAGTGTGATGAAGCTGTGTCACCGGGTCCTATGTAGTTTTCACATCTGATGCAAGAAAAATGGGGCACATATTGGCCAAATTTGCCATACGCTTTATCAAAAAGTTACACAGTTGCTGGCACTAAGCTAGGGAAATGTTCATTGAATATATTAAGAAGCTGTTGGAGAGCTATCCTGGTCAGATTGTGCCCCAGCACATATGACATCAGCAAGAGAAGGCTCTGTTCTTTTTTGAGGGGAGCACCAGGGTACATTGGATCATCACCCTGTTGTATCTGTAATGGGAGACATCTGTATGAATATTTGTATTCATACCTTAATGGACATGTAAAGTCTGCATTATTAACTATTCTGATTTATTGTTAAGGGGAAAATGTTATTTTTTATTGTCTGCGTGGCACATACAGTGTTGAGGATGATGTTCATGTTAACCAATTATTGTAAAGAAAAAAAAGAAGGGAAGAATAGATATGTCAACTAATTATTTAAATATTGTGTGATCAAAAGACCAATGGTAACTAAATTTGTCCGTAAATTCATATCATTACTGATAATAACATTTCAGTAATAACTATTCTTTTTTTTTTGTAATTCAAGTGTTTATTTCTTTTATCTTTGGCGTTCGACAGTACTACCTTTTACATTGTGAGACATTTGATTCCATTGTTCCTCCTGTTGAGCATAAGTTCGTATGAGGCTGTTTTTATCATAAAGTTTATCCACTCTTTCAGTTCAGGGGGTTTGGGTGTCTTCAACAGTTTCAGTATTGTCCTGGCAGCCGTTGTCATCCCTGCCATGATCACAGAGAATTCCCTGTTTGAAATGTTGTGTATTTGGCTTCTGTCCCCCAGCAGACACAATCTGGGAGATAACTGTATGTCCCTGCCCAGCCAGTTACTCAAATTGTCCATAACCGTTTTCCAAAAAGGTCAAACAACAGGGCAATCCCAGATGCAATGTAACAGAGTACCTACATCATTATGACATTTCCAACACAAGTTATTTGTCATTATACCTGCTCTTTTGAGTCTTTGTGGAGTCCAGTAATACCTCTGTGTTATCTTGTATTGTGTGAATTTCCTTTTAGCTTCCCTAATGTATTTCCCATTGTCAGATATAATTCTCAGCCATTCCTCCTCAGTCATCATGCAGCCCAGGTCTCTCTCCCATATTGTTTTCAGGCCCTGACAGCCATCACTGAGCAGTTGGTTGGTTCTTCTATAAAATATAGAGGCGCTGTGGCACTCTGAAGGTAACATGAAGTAGTCTATAATATGATTTCCCTCCCTATACTGGATCTTGGATGTAATGCAATCTCTGATCTGCAAATATCTCCAAAAATGCTCCCTTCCATTAAGATTGTATTTCTTTTGCATGTCAGAGAAAGAATTGGACACCCCATCTTCATATAAATCAGCAATATGACCTATTCCATTAAGGTGCCATTCTTTCCAATATACAGAAGTCTTCCCAATGCTAATCATGTGGTTATGCCACAGAGAAGAGTATATTTGTTTACAATGTGATAATTTATGCATGTTATGTGCTCTGATCCAAGCCTCTTTGGAGTGAGACATGATAGGATTCAATACATTATGTGAGGACTGTGACAGCCTATCAATTACAGTGAAAGGGGATGACAGCACATTGTCAATAGTAACCCACTGTAACTGGTTGTCCTTAGTCCAGTGTTTGGCTAATCTGGCCATTTCAAAGGAGATATTGTATAATCGTGAGTCTGGCAACCCTAGACCACCTTTGTCTCTCGGAGAGGACATTCTACTGAGTTTGATTCTGGGTCTTTTCCTGTCCCATAAAAATTCTTTAATTATCGTATTGTACTGTTTATAGATCTAGGAGGTATAGTTAATGGCAACATCATAAGCACATAGTTAAATTGCGGTGCAACCACCATTTTTATCACGTTGACCTTCCCCCATAATGTAAGCTTAAGTTTCCCCCATTCATTCAGATTATTTTTAATTTTTTGCAGCAATGGTTCTAAATTTAGCAGAGGTATTTCATCCACGTCACTGCTTAATTTGATTCCCAAGTATGCCATCCCTTTTGATATCTATTTAAAGCCAAAATTTGTAAGTAAATTTGAGTTGCATATTCCAGATATAGGCATAGCTTCTGATTTTGTCCAATTAATTTTGTATCCTGATAATTCGGAGTAAGATTGTATTGTATTCATCAGATGTGGTATTGAATTTAATGGGTCTTTTAACAGCATCAAAATATCATCCGTGTATAATAACAACTTGTGCTCCTTCCCTCCCCCTGCCAACTCCCTAATAGCTGCATTAGCTCTGATGGCAATAGCCAAAGGTTCCAATACAATAGCAGTGGCGACAGGGAACAGCCCTGTCAAGTTCCTCTGGTGAGGTTAAAATGAGGTGAGATTACACTGTTTGTTATCACCGCTGCCCAAGGGCTTTTGTATATAGTTTTAATCCATTTAATAAAGGTTGCTCCAATACCAAAATGTGATAGAGCTGCAAATAAAAATTCCCATTGAACTCGGTCGAATGCCTTCTCGGCATCTAGCGAGGGTGACAACGGATTCTTTGTCTATCCGATTCAGCCAGATTAGGTGTAGTAATCTTCTCATGTTGTCGGACATGAGAAGACCTGTTTTTCATGAAACCAACTTGGTCGGAGTGTATAATGTTTGGCAAAGCCTTCTCAAGGCGTGTGGCCAAGATCTTCGTAAGAATCTTACAATCTAGATTTATTAAGCTCAGTGGTGGGTAGTTAGCGGGATTTGTGGTATCCCTATCCTTTTTGGGTATCACAGATATTAAGGCCTCGTTAAATGTTGGTGGGAGGGTTCCTAATTCAAAGGCTTCATTGTACATCTCTTTCAATATTGGTGCCAGGATATCTATATACTGTTTATAATATTCCACAGGGAAGCCGTCCAGGCCCGGTGACTTCTCTGATTTCATACATGAAACCGCATTCCTGAGTACATTCTCTGTTATTAAATTGTCTAATAATTCTACCTGTTCGGGAGACAGTCTGGGAAGATTAAGACTGGAGAAAAACGCTGTCAGTTCTTCTTGATTAGGATTGATATCTGATGTGTTTAGTTCCTTGTAGAACTGTTGCAAGACCTCATTTATTTCCTTTGTGGAAGAGACTATTTTATCCCCCTCTTAATTTCTGGTATTACACTGTAGGAGTTTTGTTGTTTTAATTGTCTGGCAAGAAGTTTGCCTGTCTTCTCTCCCCCTTCATAGAAATTTGTCCCCAGCCTAAATAAAGCGTATTCCACTTTTTTATTATAAATGTTTTGAAGTTGAAAGTTTTCTGATAGTTCTTTTTCCTGGTTTCTAATTTCCAATTCTAAATCCTTTATTCTTTTCAGATCCTCTTTTTTCTTTTTAGACGAATGTGCTATCATTTTCCCCCTAATGTATGCTTTTGAAGCTTGCCATTCCATTGCTTTGGATGTTGTACAACCAGAATTGATTTCAAAGAAAGATATAAGGTCGTCCTTTAGAGATAAGATGAAGGATTCATCCTGTAATAGTGAAGTATTCATTCTCCATCTACCCTTTTTCTCAGTGTCAGTATTTATGTCAATGCAAAGCTCAACCGCTGCATGATCTGATTCTCTGCCATTGCATTAATTTTAAAATTAATTACTTCTTTTATTATAGTGTTCGATATCAAAAACATATCAATCCTGGAGTAAGATTGGTGGCAATGTGAATAAAAGGTGTACTCCCTGTGACTATGATTTATCAGTCGCCATATGTCCACCAGCCCCATATCCTCACTGAACATATGTATTGCAGCTCTATCCTTAGACATTATCGGGCCACTAAATTTGCTTCTATCCAAAAAGGGGTCTGAAACTTGATTGAAATCCCCTGCCATCATTATCTGGCCTTCAAATTCACCCAGTGTCTTGTTTACTTGATGAAAAAAAATGTGGGTCTCCCCTGTTCGGTGCATAAATGTCGCAAAGTATCATCTTAGTTCCATTTATCAGTGCCCATACACATATCATTCTGCCCTCATCGTCTTTAACCTTCTTAAGTAAGACAAAGCTCAGGTTTTTGTTCACCAGTATAGCTACCCCATTCCGTTTGCTAGAGAAAGAACCATGAAAAATATGTCCAACCCAGCCCCGTTTCAGCTTGACTGCTTCTTCCCCCACAAAGTGCGTTTCTTGTATGAAAGCAATGTCAGCCTTATTATGCTTCAAATAGGTCAATACCTTCCCTCTTTTTGCATGATTTCCACAACCATTGATGTTCCAACTTATGCATGACATAGTTCCTAGTCATAATTTACATATATAGAGGAAAAAAAAAAAAACATAAAACCTGCTTCATATAGTCTCAGCATCTCACTTGTCTCTCTGCCAGTTTCGTCTGTTATCACCAAAAGCAACTTTACACATATCAGCTTGTGAACAGCGGTGTAAACTTTAACACTTTTATAAGAAGAAACAAAAAAATGCAAATACCTGAACTTAAGCAAGCCCCACAAAACGATAACTGAGGCCTCTGGCTTTTCTCCAGCCACACTAAAACAAAAGAAAAACAAAACACAAAAGAAAAATAATGGACGTTTTGGTCCGTGGGATATTACACCTCCAGCCAGTTCTCTGGCTTTCCGCTCGGGCGGTACAGGATCAAACCCAAACCCTCAGTGTCCGTAACCATTGTCCACTTTTAAATCAAATTGACCACGTAAACTAGTACACCATGATGGTTTCTTTTTTAAAGAGAGCAATCGTGCTTACCCATAGGCGTGGCAGTTCATTTTGATAAACTTTCTTGGCACTCGTGAAGCTCCGGTTCTTACTCTTCCAAGTAAACCGTAGAGTCGCCGGGTGCGCCAGCCTGTATCTCACATCGAGCTGCTGCAGTGATTTCTTCGCTGCCGTGAAGTCTTCCTCTTTTCGGCCAATTCCCTCGACATGTCTGGGAACACCGATAGACTCTGTCCTTCCCACTGGAGCCCTCGTTTTGTTCTGACAGCTTTCAAAACTTTCTCTCTCGCTGACTGTCGCAAAAAATCTGATCAACAACGGCCTGGGTGGTTGGACCTCGTTGGGGACGGGAGCAAGAGCTCGGTGTGCCCGCTCTATTTCAAATTCACCTTCGACATCAACTCCGAGTATTTTCTTCACACAGTCCTCCATTGTGCCATTCGTCCCGTAGGTTTCTTTCAGTAGCCTCGCGTTGTTTCTCTTGCTGTGGTTTTCAAGCATTTGTACGCGATCCCATAAAACTTCCATCCTTCTTTCAGCGTGTTCCCCACCGCTAACAAGCCGGTCAGTCGTGTCCTCCAGGCGGGAGATGCGCCCCTCCGCCTCCCCCGGCCTTTCTTGTATGCCGTTCACCGTGTGTGTGTGTGTTTTTTTTTTTTTTTTTTTTTTTTTTTTTAGCTCATTCGTTGTTTCTTTAATGGTTAATATGACTGCTTTTCTTGCTGCACATGCTGCGGCCAGTTTGAAGTTGCCTTTCCTTCAGTCTGCGGCGGGTTTTTCCTGGTAGGCATGCGGGACAAACACTCAGGCCCGTTCAATTACAAGTCTTGGACGCCAACTTCTAAAAAGTTATGGGTTTTCATACAATAAACTAACGTAAATATCGGCGGATGTGCAGAGTTCATTTACTGCACCGCCATCTTGCTGGGCGTATCCACGTGACTCCCTCCTTATCTATTCTTATCCATGTAATTCACAAGTCTTCCTCTTGAATTTGACTGTCTCTGGCAATTATCTGTATTAACATGTTGTTCTGCAACAGTCCGAGACAAAATTTTCAACCATTAAATTAGTGCACCTTCAGTATGATTCAGCTCAAATTTTGATCAGTGTCCATCTGCACAAAATTAAGTCTTAATGCTTAATTCTGTGTATCGTAATGTTAATGTATCACACTGAAAAAATGAATGAAATAACATACCATACCACCATTATTGGACTTTATTAACCTACCAGGTTGCTCACTTCATGATGAATATGTACATGAGGAAAGGGATTTGACTGATTGGAATCTGGAAGATGAATCTTATAAAAAAAAAAACACTGTGAAATTACTGTAATTTTAAAAAAGTTTTTTTTTACATTGTAATTATCAAAGGAAGAAACATGCATGTCATAAATATTTAGAGATAATTTATTTATTGCCATCTCCATTACCACAGCCACAATTAATCATAGTCCTCCTATAAAGTTATGGTAGGGGGAATAAGTGCATCAGTGTGTCAGGCTATAGGCTGTTATTTAGCCATGTTCCTATGATCTTCTAAACAGATTGGCCTACATATTCAGCTGTTCTACATGCTTGAAAATGAGAGACAAACTGGGATAAATTAAGACTGCATCAAAAGAACAATAAAAAATGCCTAATTTAAATTTCCCAGTAAGATTCAATCATGATAATGCAACTGAACTGGACTGAACTATTGCCTTGCGTTAATAACTTGTCATTCATTCTGGACTTACTTTTTCAAACATATTCTTCTGTAGGCAGTGGTTCTCAACAGTGCCATGTGCATCACTAAAGTTCTTGTAGCTTTTGGCTGTATGGCTAAGATTCTGAAATTATATGAAATATAATAAAAAATAATTGTAACTAACAACAACAACCACAAAAAAACCCTACTTTATTCAGGGAATAGCAAAATAGGCTACTGATACCACCATTAGGCTAGTCTATTTTAAAATTCTTTGGGGCTACTGTACCTGTTTGTTTTGAAGCCGTGTACATTTAGTTGCTTTTGGTGTTGCCAAGTCCGATGAGTGGTCTGTAAAATGTCTCTTGATGCTCCTTTTAGCTGCCATGATGATCAAAATGTGGCTGTCGAAAACATACTGCACTTTCTCAAATGAAAAGAAAATTTGAATTTAGGCGGCAAGAATATAGTCCAATCAGAGCTCTCTCTTAATTTTTGTCTTTCTTAAAATTTACCAGAGCAACACTTACGGCAGGCTTGGCGGCATCGTTTGACATGGAGACATTTCTGTTCACGATTTTATATTGCAGTGACTGAAGTGTCAAAATAGAAAGCACCGATTTATTGAACTGCAAAAATGCTGGACAATTACAGCAAATTATGTCTCGCCCGGACTTGGAGAGTGAGGATGGATGGATACATTGCCCCAACCGCAAAGAACCGAACAAGATTGTTGCTGCCAAAGTACTGCTGTGTGGAGGTGATATGTACAGAGACTTGGTGGATAAAAAAATTCCTTCTTGAAGGGGAAAGATATCTGGACAACTGAAAAAAGAGGGGTAACAATGAAAAGAAGGGAGGCTCATTCTGGTGCTCAACAGTCGCACGTGGTGGAGTCTAATCACAACAGGCCGGTGGGTGACTAACCTTTTTGATGCATTTCAGTATAGGCTACTTTCTATGATGGGCTTATAGGAACAAATACACTAGAGCTGGTTGTCAGAATGTTAGCTGCCAGGCACTCTCAAAATACTGGTGATTTCAAAAGTGGTCGGCATACTTAAATTAGGGGTTGATGTCCTCTTTTCCCCACAATAATAGTTCAGAATTTAACATGACTCTAACTTTTGCCCTGAAATCATGTCCTAATACACATTTTTTTTCAGATAAAGAATGCAAGACTCACCCAGACAGCAGCAGCCAAAGCCATGCAGAATTTTAAGTCAGTCTGAAGACAAAAGAAGATCCTGACATCCACATCAGACAGTGACATTGATACCAATATTGACTTGTTTGATACAAATCCAAATGTTTGCGAGAGTGTAAGTTGTCGATAAAGTCTGATTTTCCATTTAGCAGCTTGCATCTTAGCTCATGATAACAGTTCTCCTTGTAGAATGGCATGAAATGAAGAGTACTTTCATATCTGCTGTCGGGTAAATGACCATGTGACTTTGAAGTTGACAGTTCTGCTGTTTGTCTTTATTTTTATTAAGGAAGATGATGATGAGGAGCCATTCAACCTTTCCTGGCCACGTTCGACTTCAAAAATAGGCGACTATTTTTCATGTTTATTACCATACTGAAACATTGGTCTATTTAATAGTAAACAAATGTATTAGGCACACTCAATAATAGATATACAATAATATTATTATAAATAAGAGCTGAATGATTTATTCTCTTGACTTTGCTACTGTTAGCTCTTGGGGTTAATATAGTTTGGTACGACTCACATCGGACATAAAATACTTTTTTTTATTATAGCTGATATATGATGACAGTGATGACAAAAGCATCCTAGTGAATCATCAGCCACAGAGAGCCATAGCTGAAATTAGTGATGAGACCATAATTGCATCCCTTCGTGGTAGGTTTTCATATGCAAATATTATATATATATATATGTGTGTGTGTGTGTGTTTGTGTGTGTAACAGTATTGATGTCGCTCTGATTTTTCCATGTTGTTAATTTCTCTTAGAGTTGCCTGTGTTGGTCCAGTCTTTAAAGGAGTGCATTGAATCTATTTGTGGTACAGGGGGCTTGCCAAGGGGAAGCCCTTGTTCTTCCTCATCTATACAAGGAGCGTCATCCTCAGAATCAGATGCTCACATTGAGATGGTATGTTGCAAACACAGAAAAATGCTTAAACTCCCATATGTCAGAACTGACCCTACCACACCACGGGGGAAAATACTTGATACTCTATATGGATTAATCCAGCAAGTTTCTCTTATCATTAATTAACAGTAATATGTAAATAAGGAATGTGAACTGCAGTATACAACTGCACCTTGTTGGGAAAACAGAATGATTAGTGTAATTAAATGCATATTAAATTCCTGAACTTGGACAAGGAGTTTGGTTTTTGGTTTAAGGATGAAATATGCAGTTTTTGTTGTCAAAAATACAAAGTGCTTCTAGACCAGCACCAACAGTGTAATTCTGAAGAAATGGGTAAAAGATAATGTAGTAGGCACAAAAATGTTGGAAAACACTATCATTCTATCACCACTGCTGGATTACATAGCAGTCATTGTGATAGAGGCCTAGTAGGTATAGTCCCTTGAAGAGCCTCTCAGCTTTCCTAATGTCTAATAAATAGGGTGACCTGTCCACTCTCCTCATTAAAAAAAGTCCTCATATAGTCTTCACACCTTCATTTTGTCATTCTTTGTTTTAAATTTGGCTTGTTGTATTAATACTGTCTCTCTGTATGCTTATAAAGCACCCTTTGACCAACACCACTGTGATGGTTCCTAAGAGGGCTTACTGCAGACTCAACAGAACAAGGATGAGTATCTTCACGCAGGAGCTGGCTGTCCACACTCACACACACATAAAGAACACAGCTTGATGTGGAGAAGGTCCAAGCTATAACAAGTAATTTTACATATTTTTCCTCACAAAGATCTTAGCTCAAATGTAGTCTTTCATTTGATAACAACAATGGTTCAGGAAAGAATAGACATCAATAATCAATGACATTTTGATTGGATGATATCTACACTTCAGTCAAGCCAGTGTGGGACGTATGTGACAAGAGCGATGAAATACCATTTTAATACCCTAGTGCACGTAGTTGGGAAAAATAGTCACCATTGTGCAAATTGTCAAAGAAATCTGCTGTACAAGATCAGCATGTGTTCTGCTCTTAGGTTAAAACAAATGGATATGTTGTGTGAGCACAATTATTTATCACCTGCTTTCTCTGACAGATGCAGTTATGGAAGAATTCCCGAATACAAAAGCCTGAGCGGTGCGGGCTGCAATAAGGCGTAAATGCAACATTGTAATCGCATTTCATGCATATTTGTGATGGTTACAGATTGTTTTTACGCACAGTATGAGCCCTGTACATACAATGTTCAGCATTATAAAGTATGCTTTCATTATTAAAGCAAGTGTATTTGAGTCCATTAAAGTGTATTTTCTGTGAACACTGCATAAATACTATATAAATACATTTACATCAATTACAAGTACATTTAAATACTACCTGAAATACAAATATAGCACTACTTGTAATGCTACTGCTTGAAGTACATTTGAAGTTCATTTGGCGCTAAGTACATTTTAGTGTATTTCAGTTTATCAGTATTCCATTTTCGTACGGTAAAGTATATTTAACATAATTAAAGTTGACACAATTTTGTACTATGTTAGCATACTTAGTACAAAATTAGTTGTTCCAATTAAATATACTTTTGGTATACTACTTAACTCTAGGATTGAAAGTACACTAAAATATATATACGACCATATGTACTTAAAGATACTTTTTTTTACTTTTTTTCACAAGGGGAGTCTGACTTGAGTTTCCTACGTGAACAAGTTTCATTTATTCTTCAAACAAATGCGCATTTTAAACAAAGATTTTTTTGTCTACAAAACCATAGTAAGTTCCTAGGCACCGTTGGAATTCCATTGTGAGACTGATTACTGGAAGCAATGAATAACACAGCAGGACAGGTGACTCAAAACAGGTGAAGAGTTCATGACTCAGAGCCTGAGAGTGTCTGCTGCCTCCAGTCAGTGTGAGCATTTCCACATGAAATCCAGCCAACTACCAGAAAATTTCACACAACAAATATCGTCTCATCGGGGTAATATTCATCAACCCATTATTGTGTTACCTGAGAAATATTTCACCCCAAAGTCAAGTTTTGATAAAAAGCAATTCATATCCATCCAAGTCCTGAGTCTCCTTTGTTGTTTGAGTTGCCTTTCTCTTCATTAGGGATTCAAGCAGCAAAGCTGCTGAAACCCTATTGTATTTGTTCTGATTTTTATTATTAGGGGTTTAAGCAATGAAGCTGCTGAAACCCAATTGATTCCCTGGCTCCAGGTGAACCAAGCCAACTGGACCAAAATGATGTCTCATAATAAATTTTCTGCTATTTTGAATTTATTGTAAGACCTTCTATCTCCTCCTAGGTGGCGCGACCGATTTGCACAAAATTTGGTACGCGGCATCTTCAGACCAAGGTCTTACAACCCAGTAGCTGTAAGTTGCTACTTTAAATGATGTGGCCGCAGTAATCCAATGAAATTTGTGGGTGTGGCCTCTATTGATGTAATGAGCTATAACTCCTGAAAGGAATGTCCAATCATTACCAAACCTTAAATCCCTCATCTAGAGGCCGTTAGACTCACGCCTACTGAATGTGGTGTTAATCCGTCCATAGATGGCACTATAGCAAATAAATGGTCTTAACTCCTCAACCAATTGTCCTATTAACTATAAATTTGCATGGTGCATATATATTAGTCAAGGCTCCTATGGATATCTTAAGTCAAAGGTGATTGCTCAAACAAGATGGCCGATATCAGCCAATGAAATTTCAGTATCTCTTATACTCACATAGCTGACACCTATCATCATCAAACTTTATAGAGGATATTTGTTTTTTTTTATTATTGAAAGATTTTTTGGGGGGGGATTTTTCCACTTTTGTTTGGTGGTTGTGGTGGGGGAATGGGTGGGGGGTGTGGGTGGTGGGGCATGTGGTGGGGGACCCAGGCTGGATTTGGGCCTGGGCTGCTGTTGTAGGGCCTTGGCCTTGTGTGGTGTGCGCCCTACCGGTTGAGCTAGTGGGGGCGCCCCTTTACAGGATTGTTAAGGATGTGTCAAAGAGCAATGTGTATGAAAATCATTCTGATTAGCCAGATGGTGGCGCTTTAGTTCAATCTTAGTTCAATTTGCATGAAATTTGGTACACAGCATTTTCAGACCAATATCCTTAAACCCAATATAAAGAAAGTTGCTATGTTAAAAGTTGTGGCCACAGTAAGCCAATGCAATGTGTGGGCGTGGCCTCTGTTGATATAATGGGGTGCAACTCCTGATTGCAATGTCCAATTGTCACTAAAGAGTTTAAATCCATAGGAAAAGAAGTTGTAGCCTACAAAATTTGGTGTAAATTCGTCAATACCAGCCAGCAGGCCTGCATGATATGAGGAAAATCTGCGATATGTGATAACATTGTTCAATATTGCGATAAAGATATGACTTGCAATAAATAAACAAATGTTTACGTTTGCATTTTACCTGTACAGGTCCTGTCTTTAATAGGTACACTGCTAACATAGGGAGGAATTCTGGCTTGAGGGCACTCAGCGTTTCTTCCGCGTAACTATTTACTTATTCTGAGATACTTATTCCTATTGTGACCTGGCTTACGCGGCCACGTCGGCCTGCAGGGCAGAAAAGTAGGAGGATTCACATAGGAGCTTGAATAATTGAATAATGGTAATTCAGCCTGGAAAATGACATGCCCCCCACGACGACTTGATGGCCCACTAATGCTTTTCTCGGAGGTATGTTATCTAGTACCAGTCTGCAGCTTAGCAGAGAAAACTTCAATTTTGAAAGTTAGACAAACGACTGACATAGCCAAGCACTCTGTGATTCTCAAACTTCAATAGTGTCTGCTAAAATAAGTGGTTTTAACGTATGTTATCAAATGCTGTAATTAAATTCTAAAAATCATGCAGTGCAATCCAAATGTAAGAACTGAGTAGTTATATGTAGTGTTTTTGTTTTTTTTATATACATTTAAATCAATTCAATTTCATTGTTATCATTGTTTCATTGATCTGATTACTGTATACTTATAAATCTACTTCTAATGGGCAATACAATTGAAATTTTAATATGCACTTTTGTGAAGTAGCAGTACCACCAACGAACATGACTCATCACGAATTGCAATGCTGGATATCTACTGTAAGGTGAACAGAGTATCAGCTTCTCACATTTAGCTGTTCACATCAGCCTCTCAGTCCGTTATGTCAATCTATCCAATGAACAAACAGTTAGTCATGCTGAAAGATTATATTTATTCATTTCAGTCGAACCAGCAACGACCCATTTCGTGTATGCACTCCATCCTGCCGAGACCACCTGGGTAATTTTGCTTGGCGAATCAGAGCGTGGCAGTGAGGAACGTGGATGAGGTAAAACACGACTGTCAGCGTAACACTCCTGACCGTCTTTTAATTTGTTCAAGACGGAAAAAGCACGGTTAGGTTCTCATGTGAAATAAACTGCATGTCTTGTAATTTGATAAATACACCGTAAACTACATGTTTAACGTACTGGGGTGCTGAGAACATCTTTAAATGACTCTTACAGTCGTTCTTAAAATGATGTGGGTTTCCCAAACACGTTTGTAACTAAAGCGTCTCTTTAGTTCGCTCTTAACTAAGGAGAGATCCAGACCACTTGTTCATAGCAAAGAACCACCGCTCGCAGCCGTCCGCTCTTGCAGCGCACACAATACGCATGCTCTTTCGATGCATGCTTACAACCACAGCCCACAAAATATGAAGTTGAAAAAAAAATATATATATATATTCACTGTTAATACAGTGCTTATTTCATGGGTAAATATTTGTGTTTAATTCAATGATTTGGGGTAACAGTGTATTCATTTGAACATTATAATGTCACATTAACAATTTTATTAGGCTATTTAATCCAATTAACTTACAATAATAAGAAAATGATCATGTAATTACCTTTTATTAATGCCAAATATGGCTGCACCTGTATAATCTTATAAGGAGTTGGAAAACAGTAAATCTTTCTTATGTTCAATTTCTTCAAGCAAGATGAGGATTTCTTCCTTTGTGAATGCTGACTTCCATGTCCTTTTCCTCTCCATGACTGACTGTCAGGCTCCACATTGCCACATGCCAATTTATTGGAGCATTCAGGCTCTGGATTGAACAACAATGCAATGAGCAGAAAAGGTGAAATGAGTTTTACTTAATTATTTAGCCTTTTCATAACTATTTTTTATTCATGTAAACTTTCGTAATATTTCTATAGGCTTATAGACACTCTGAAATTGCAAATATTTACCCATGAAATAAGCACTGTATTTACAGTAAATAATTTCTGGATACTCAACTTCATATTTTGTGGGCTGTGGTTGTAAGCATGCATCGAAAGAGCATACGTATTGTGTGTGCTGCAAGAGCGGACACTGCGAGGGGGATCTTAAAGTGGTTCTTTGCTGTGAACGAGTGGTCTGGGGCCTCATTTATAAAACTTTGCGTACTTTCGTGCCTAAATAGTTACGTACGCCAAAACCTACAAGTTTGCGTACGCAAAAAAAAATTCTGATTTATAAAACTTGCGTACGCAACACATACGCATGTCTCTGTTATAAATCACAACTAATCCTACAATTGTGTGTGCGTCAACGCGCGCCACAACCACACCCTGAAACTCCCACATTTAAGCATATATGGTGCTCCGGAAGTCGAAATCAGGTAAGTAAGATCTATAAATAATGTGTGGAACAGAGCAATACATTTTAAATGCAATAATGGCAGCGAACAGGGGAAACAAAGAATCTGCAAAAGAAGCTGCGAGATCGAAGCTTTAGTGTCCTAAACAGAGATTAGAAAAAAAAATTATTTCAGGTGGCCACAGCCCCTGGGTAACAAATACAAAAACACCTTGCATGGCAGGAGGTTTCAGCGGCTGTCAATTTCTCAGGTATTCTCTATTTCTCAGAGAGCCGCACGCAGATCAAATTCAATGAAAGATGGTTCGACATCAAGCTTGAGGCAAACAGGCTTCTACTTGCCCAGCTGCAAGTATATGGGCAACGGGCGGCGGTATGGAGGGTGCCACCACTGAGCTCCGTCGATGAGTGGCTGGCTACGATTATCGGAGTTGATTTCCAACTTTACTGTTCATCAGAGTGAACGAATCATGACACGCCCCCCACGAAAACTTGATGGCCCACCAATGTTTTTCTCGGAGGTACATTATCTAGTACTAAGAGTCTGCAGCGTAGCAGAGAAAACTTCAATTTTGAAAGTTAATCAGACAAACGACTGACATAGCCATACGGAAATTCTCGAACTTGGACAGTGTCTGCTAAAATAAGCGGTTTTAACGTATGTTATCAAATGCTGTAATTAAATTCTACAAATCATGTTGTGCAATCCAAATGTAAGAACTGAGTTGTTATATGTAGTTATTTGGGTTGAAATTTTAATATGCACTTGGTGGGCCATCAAGTTTTCAGCCCTGCGCGGGCCGGGCGTGGCCACACAAGCCAGGTGAGAATACGAATAAGTATTTTCCACGTAACTGTTTACGCAGAAGAAACGCTGAGCGACCTCAAGTCTGAATTCCCCCCTTAAAGAGGTTCGTAGCCTTAAGAGGCTTTCGGGAAACCCACCCCTGACGATTATATTTGTATTGGCATATGGCAAGTCTTGAGATCTGTGAATTATTGTCCGTGGGTTTATAGAGTTTAAGAACCACAATACCCCAAAAGCGTTAATGAGTTTATATTTATTTGAGACGCGGACTGAGAAACAGTGCATTTTAAAGTCAACAACTCAATTGTTGGCGATGGTGAGAGTCCTACTTTTACGTGTGCCTGTTATCCAGAAATAATTTAAATGATTTCAGCGTAGCCTCACAGTGATTGATGGGTTCTTCGTTCTACATTGGGTGGTGTGATTTTAGGTGGTGCAATAAAGTTGTGGTACTGCTACCTTTTGTTGCTGTATTTTTTGGCATAATTTACACAAGACTGTATTCTGCTGCACGTCTTCCCCGTGAATCCAAACAACTTCCATACAATAGACCAGGGGCCTCATTTATAAATCGTGCATGTGCACAAAAAACGCTCCATAATGTGTGTATGCCAGATACTTTACTTACACAGCCGGCCACAGGAACAGAAGCACAGAGCAAAATGTTCAATGATGTACAATGTGTGGTCAACATTTATACAGTTAAGGGAAGGACATTGGACCTCACTTCCTGGAGTTGCCTGGCCATCACATGCTAGACTTGATAATGGGGAACCCCACGTTCCCCAGACAGCAGGTAACAGGTTGTCAACAGGAGGTACAATTTGGCTTTGATGTGGTGACATTCCTTTATTATTCTAATAAACATTGACTGTGCTGCTCTCCAGAACTGTCTCCCAACAGCCCCTCTAGTTTGACGCAACATACCCTGTGTGATGGCGTCAACCTTACATGGATCCTCCTACTTTTCAGCCCTGTGCGGGCCGGGCATGGCCGCGCAAGCCAGGTCAGAATACGTAGTATTCTCCGCGTAACTATTTACGTGGAAGAAACGCTGAGCGACCTCAAGTCTGAATTCCCCCCTTAATGAGTAATTTGTCACATTTTACTAAGCAATGTCATGGAACATGAATGGTACGAATTCATTTAATTGGATAGACAATGGAATATTCAATGACAAAGAATTTAGTAAGAACATAGTAATAGCATAGAAAAATTTAAAGAAAAAAATGAGGCTTCCTTTTACAGTACGGTTTCAGTGTACTTGCTGGGTAAGTTCTAAAACCATTTGCAAGAATGTACCTAATATTTTAGAAGATATTCTTTGCCATGACACCAGAGGAAAATCGTTCCTGCAGGATGATAACAGGTAAATACAGACAAAACTTGTCAACTTAAATACAATCAATTCCATATTTTATACAATTATATCTGAGTTATTATCATCCTAAACCTGTCAGCTACATGGTACTTAGTTGAAAAGATGGGTAGTAGTGGAGAATTCTGGTGCCATGTGTTCCCCAGGTAAGCGACACACACACCCCCGGCCATCCATGTGACGTAAAAGAAAACGTGATTCATCAGACCAGGCCGCTTTCTTACATTACTCCGTGGTCCAGTTCTGATGCTCACGTGCCCATTGTTGGCGCTTTCGGCAGTGGACGGATTGGTCTACACCATACACAACAAACTGCGATGCACTGTGTGTTCTGACAGATTTCTATCAGAACCAGCATTAACTTTTTCAGCAATTTGACCTACAGTAGCTCGTCTGTTGGATTGGACCACACGTGCCATCCTTCACTCCCCACGTGCATCAATGAGCCTTGGCCGCCCATGACCCTGTCGCTGGTTCACTGCTTTTCCTTCCTTGGATTGCTTTTGATAGGTACTGACCATTGCAGACTGGGAACACCCCACAAGAGCTGCAGTTTTGGAGATGCTCTGACCCAGTCATTTAGCCATCACAATTTGACCCTTGTCAAAGTCTTACACTTGCCAATTTTTCCTGCTTCTAACACATCAACTCTGAGGACAAAATGTTCACTTGCTGCCTAATATACCCACTGACATGTGCCATGATAATGAGCTAAGCAGTGTGTACTATATATATATATATATATATATAAACGAAAGAAAATCCCAAAAATTCCAACTAAATCGCCTGCTTTTCCCTAAGCCATCCTTGTAGAGACAACCACCACTCTACACAACTCACAAATGGAACTTCGCTTCCAGGTTTGAAACTAGAATCATGGGTGCATCCAAATACTCAAAAATGCATCCTCCTTTCCTCCACTACTCACTTGCCTGCGCTCTCCCCAATGTGCCAGTATGTGCTCCCGGAGCCAGTGGAGGCAGGAAGGGTGCATTTTTCGAGTATTGGAATGCACCCCATGATATTATCTGGACCTAGGTTTCAGTTACGCATGTGGGCAACACTTAACACAAAAAGTTTCAAAGTAACAGTATTTCACAACAAATTTTACCACTCAACTACATTTATGGCTTTCAAAAATACTGAGCATCAAAGAATTAATGAGAATGAAAGATCAACAGAACAAAGTCACTGAAGCTTAAGGGAAAGGAATGATTACACTAACTGGTTGTCAAGAATAAATCATAAAATTTAAAACATCCTCCCCATAAAATTTTAAGGTTAATCATGTTTTCTTCAAGCTAATTGAGGTTTAAAGTTTTGACTTTAAATTTAAATTTGAGTTTTGTCAGATAGCTTAAGATGCATAGTATTAATTATGCCTAATTTTGGATGTTGGAATAAGCACAGGCAGTAAAAAAATGAGTGGCTGAAACCATGACAGAAGTGGTGCAGTGGAATGATGCACAGATACTTGTCCTGACAAATCCACTTACCTGAGTCCCATGCACAGCCATGCATACCTGCCCAACAGCAGCACAGCAAAACATACATACACATACACTGCCTGGCCAAAAAAAGGTCGCACACTTTAAAAATTCATTGGAACACCTTTAGCTTTGATTACAGCACACATTCACCATGGCATTGTTTTGACAATCTTATGCAATGTCACAACATTTATTTCTGACAATCAATTTTTGGCTGAGAGTCAAACCACTCAGTAAAGTCTTCTCCAGCACATCCCAAAGACTTTCAATGGGGTTAAGGTCAGAACTCTATGGTTCCCAGTTCACGTGTGAAAATGATTCCTCATGCTCCCTGAACTACTCTTTAAAAAAAAACATCTGGTCTTTTGAGGATGTATGGGCTTTGTGAGTGTGTAGCTGTACTTTTTGTGCAGATGTTTTGTTTAGCTTTGTTTTAATTTTGTATGGTTATTTCAACGTTTTAAAACTTTCTGGGATGACATTTGTTCAATGGCTATATTCTGAATGCTGTATTCTGGTTGAGTCAAAAGGGCATTGAAGGTGTTTCTCACATACAAAGGATGTTTCCTGTTTGCTTACTTTAACAGTGTCACACCCTGTGGAAGCTTACCTCCTTAAAAATCCTTTCCCACAGAGATTCCAGCTCAGGCTGCAGGTACAGTTACATGCATATGAGGGATAATGACTGTAAGGAAATCATCTACATTTCAGGTAGTTCTGCAGGTGTTACACTAACAGAAAGATTTAAATACTACTTCCTACTTTGGTTTATTATAGTACAGTGTATCCCTGTTGCATTAAGCTAAAACCTAAATGGCATTACTCAGAAGACCATTTCCACTAAATAAATTTGTGATTAAAACAAGACTTGTTGCCAAGTTGTTTTGGTAAAGCACTTAGCTGACTTAGCTATTGCGGCAGCATGGAAAGATATCTAGTATTGCACCAATAAAAGCTTAAGGCGCTTCCTGTTGTGATAAAGGTAACCACAAGTGTGTCTGTCTCCCAGACCTTGTGACAAGTGTGGGCACGAGAACTGGCTGAAATTTGATTACACTGTGCGGTCTGTCTTTGATCACAGTCACACAGAATTCAGGTGGAACCCTGTCACTTGTTACAGACTGCAGCATTCACATGTAGTTTAATTTCATTCAATCCTCTATATAAACCGTGTGAAACAAACATACAGTGTAAAATACTATGTACAAAACTATGCTGTGTGGCAGAGTGGGATAGCAACATAATTATGAACTTTCCAGTGTTACATTATGTTACAAGAAACATAGGTTGGGGTTGAAATGCAAAAATACCCTGGAGGGAAGTACAATTGCAGAGTTTCTCCCACACACAATTCAACAGCACAAACCTGTCCCGTTCAACCACTTCCACAGTCTGTAGGTCTTCCCCAGCCACACCTGCTCCTGCAACAGTAATCCATAATGTCCACTCAGGAGGAGTGTCATTTAAAACAAGTTCATTGATGGTTGACAACATCACTCTACCCCTTGTCCTCGACACATGGTCCACAGTATCACTGCTGAACTTGGCAACTTGGAAACGATTCTTCTCCCACAAGCCGCTGGGACCACCCTCCATGACCCTACATGGCTATGGGAATGCTGAAATTGACATCGTGGGCTCTCTTCAGCTGCCCGTGAGGTATGGGACAAGACTCTGCCGATGTTCATGTCACTCCACGGGGCCAACCTCCTTTGCCTCAGGCTCTTCGGTGGCCTAGGTTTCACCCTGTTAGATGCCACTAGCTCAGAGATTCATGCTGTCGCCAACCCCTGGCAGCAACAGTGGCCTGCACTGTTTGACAGGCTGGGCTGTCTCGCTGCTTTCATCCACCCACCCCTGTTAGACACAACAGCAATGCCTATCATGCAGCAGCTCCGCCGCTCTTCTCTGGCCCTGCGCAATGACATCTCCTCTGAACTACAGCACATGCTTGATGACAGCATAATTGAGCAGGTGAATGCTTCACCTTGGATATCCAATTTGGTTGTGGCTAAGAAGAAGAGCAGGGGGCTGTGCCACCACCAAGTGCACCTTCACAGCATGTTCACTGCATTAGCTGAGCACCACCTCACACTAAATGGTGAAAAGTGCATTTTTGCGGCCTCAGCCATTCAGTATGTGGGGTTCCACCTCTCCGCTGAGGGCATGCACCCGCTTCACTCAATCACAGAAGCCATCCTACGTGTCCCAGAGCCCACCTCGCCCGCCCAGGTTGCCTCTGCCTTGAGCATGACGGTGTACTATCTCCAATTTTTGCTGCAATACTCAGACACAACGGTGCCAAACTCTTGAGAACTGACGAGCCCTGGTTCTGGACACCAGCCTGCTCTGATGTGGTATCCTGCCTGAAGTCACATCTCACCTCACTGCTGATCCTGGTGCACTTTGGCCCAGCCAGTCCTACCCTTGTCACATGTGACGCCTCCGCCATCGCCATCTGTGCTGTGCTGTCTCAGCTGCATGGGGGAGTGGAAAGACCAATCACTTTCACCTCCCGTGCACTCAGAACATAGGTAGTCAGGAGGGAAGCAAGAGGCTCTCGTGTGCCTCTGGGCCTGTGAGCGCTGACACATGTACCTTTATGGACACAAATTTACCCTGAAGACGGACCATCAAGCACTCACCACCCTCCTGGCCACGTCAAGCACTGGCCACAAACCATTAAGCCTTCAACGTTGGGCTGACTGCTGACAGCAGTACAACTATTGCTTGAAGTTTATGCCAGGCTGGGAAGCTTGGGAGCATGACCTTGTCCAGCTTCTCCACACACCCCTTTGGGAGACAGCGTCACTGAGGGAGCTCCAGGGATGCCTTAGCAACTGACCCTGTCCTGTCCTCAGTTTCAAAGTACATTAGACAGGGCTGGCCTTTGAAGGTGTCAGATGAGCCGTCTCCCTACTTCAGGATCTGGTTCCGAGTGCATTTCGTGCTCATGTCCTGGCAATGGCAAACGAGGGCCACTTGGGCATATTCAGACTAAAACAGCGATGCCGGGACCTCGTATGGTGGCCGGGGTTTGACAGAGACATCAAGACCCTGGTCAAGGACTGCACTGCCTGTCTCCTCAGTGGCAAGACAAGGGCTCCAACCCCGCCCCCACCCATACAGCCCCTGGACTGGCTGTTCCAACCCTTGGGAGCATCTACAATGCGACATCTGCGGCAAGCTGCATGGGGTACCACATCACCAGCGGTTTCTTGTTTTGACTCATGACCGCCACTCTCGGCCACCATACATTTGTCCAGAGGAGGAGTTATGGTTCATTGTTATAATTTAGGCCATTCTTCAAAATGTAATTGTCTAGGTCAAGGGTGGGCAATCCTGGTCCTTGAGTGCCAGAGCTGTTTCGGGATTTCGTTTGACCCGAGTTCTCGAGTACAGTTTGAGTAATTATGAATTATCTTGAATGGTGAACCTCCTCTTCCAGCTCCAGCACATGGTCAACTGCAGTCATTAAAGCCTGATAATTAACTCTGTCTGTTAATTAACCCCTGTCTGATTACATTGTCAGGGGTTTGGCTGGAATGAAAACCAGAAATGTCTCTGGCACTCAAGGACCAGGGTTGCCCACCCTTGGTCTAGGTGGAGATAGATTTTGAAAGTCACCTAAAATGGTGAAAAATCCAATGTTGTGAACTTAAATGGTCCTGAGGATTTTTTGTTCAGCATCATCCAGGGAATCTTGGAAAAAACATTTGAGGCTAAACTATTTACGAGTTTTGAGTTTTAGCCCTGTATATCACTGTCATTTTGCCAACTGTTTCTCACACGAGTAGTGGGTGACTACAGTACTACCCTATACTCCTGCCCGATCGCTCCGTTCTGCATCATCAGCACAGCTGGTATCCCCTCCTCTTCACACTTGCACTTTCCGGTCATGTCTGCTGTCTGTTCTGGCTCCCCGGTGGTGGACTGACCATCTCACAGACGTCAGAACAGCAGAAAGTCTGTCCACCTTCAAGGGCAGATTGAACACTCACCACTTCAGGACACACCTCTCCCGGTTATGCCCTAGCTATTTAAGATAACCATAGTCTTACTAATTTAAGCAATGTAATTATGTTGTTTTAATGATTGCTGCTCATACTTGATGCTGTTGTTACCAATGGTTTTTATTTGTTTCTTTAACAGGTTGTTCACAGGGTTTTATGCTATCCCTTTGGGCACTTGGGACTTTTACCCCACTTTTAGCACTCTGGCTCCCAACGTAATGGACTTGGAGTTGTAAATCGCATAAGCACATGAGCAAAATTCATGTAATGTAATGTAAGTAAAGGATTCCAGCTACCAGATTTAGTTACTGTACAATGTACAGCTTTTGCTGTGCAAATGCTTTTCGGGCAGAAAAATAATAAAGACAATCAGAGGGAACATAACTTGATTTCAGCAGTTTCACTGCTTGGTCCCCTAAGTATTTTCATTAGTTTCTGCTGCTAAACCAAATTTACTGGTTTCACTTAACAGATCATAATTAAGAACAACTGAGTAGTATGCCAATGTGGTTCTGTAAATAAAAACCAAGAATCACATGGCAAATTAAAAATAACAAAAGCCATACAACTGTTTTTACAGTTCAGATGGTTTTAATTTGATATGTGAAATCTGAAACATGTGTTCAAACAGTTGAGACATTTAAAAAGACTTCGTGAGTCCAAAAAAAGCTTAAGGTGATAATGTTTTAATTCTCCTTTCACAGGGTTGTGAAACTCTGACCATTCCAAACTTGTGCAACCTCCTCCTTATGGCACATTTCCAGGATGATGGATTATAAGAGCTGAGGACTGCAGTAGGCTCACCAGTGAGAGAGTTCACACACTTGCCTAAACTACTCATCTTTCTCCAGCAGCACAAACTTGCTTGAAATACTCAACTTTCTTCAGAAGCACAAACCTGGTCAACCTACTCAACTATCCACAGCAGCTATCTACAGTGAGTAGTTACCTGCTGAATCTACTCACTTTCTAAAGCAGCAAAAACCTACTGAAACTGAAACTACTCACCTTTCTACACCAGCGCAAACCTGCTGAAACTACTCAACTTTCTGCAGCAGCACAAATCTGCTCAAACTACTCAACTATCTACTGCAGCACAAACCTGCTTAAGCCACTCAATTTTCTACAGAAGCACAAACTTGCTCAAGCTACTACTTTACTTCCTCCAGCGGTACTTGATTCAGAGAGAAAAGTATGAAGAGCAAAATTACAGTGGTCCCCTGCCTGCTCCTCCTCATGGTTTCTCTTGGCACTGAAGGTGAGACTGATTTGCATTTGATTTATTACACAGTAATAGTATTTATTACACCTTTATATAGTTATATGAGCTAGCATCTCAGAGGTTACACTGTAGTATAATGGTTAGGGAGCTGGGTTGGAAGGTCAGAAGTTACAGTGTAGTATAATGGTTAGGGAGCTGGGCTTGTAACTCAGAGGTTAACGTGTAATGTAATGGTTAGGGACCTAGACCATTACAGCGCACTATAAAGGTTAGTGCACTATAGGTTACAGTGTAGTGTAATGGTTAAGGAGCTGGGCTTGTAGGTCAGTGGTTGCAGTTCACTGTATTCGTTAGAGAGCTGAGCTATAATGGTTAGAGAGCTGAGAGCTGGCAGAGGTTATAGGTTTGACTTTGGCCATTGACCCTATTTGACCTGAATTGCTATGGTAAGAATATTGAGCAGTATGAATGGATAGTTTGCAAAAGAGCATGGTCCTGTTAAATAAACGCATGTGAGTGTGTGTTGCTATACACTGTAGCAGGCGCTAGTTTGTTGTCTCTTATAGGTCTTGCTGACCCCTGCTGTCTGACCTTTGACCCTGCTTAGGAATGGCTGTGAGAGGAATAGGGGTGGAGCTACGGTGTCGTTGCATTGAGACAGAGAGCCGGCGAATGGGGAAGCTCATTGAGAGTGTGGAGCTCTTCCCTCGCAGTGCCCACTGCAAGGATGTTGAAATCATGTGAGCCCCATAAACCTGCTGTCTGTATATCTGTGTATGTGTCTCTGTGTGTTTGTGCATCTGAATCTGTCAGTCTGTGTATCTAAGTGTGTCTTTCTGTATATCTGTGCGTGTATCTGAATTTCTGTGTGTATATCTGTGAGTATGTGTGTGTCTATGTATCTAAGTGTCATGTCTCTCTCTCTCTGCTCCTGAAGAGCCACTCTGAAAGGGACTGGTCAGCATATCTGTCTGAACACCTCTGCTCCCTGGGTGAAGAAGGTCATTGAGAGAATTCTGGTCAAGTCCTGAACAATCACACACTGAGCTACAGAGCTCACTATTTTAGTCCTGACCAATCACACACTGAGCAACAGAGCTCTCACAAATTAAGTCCAGATCAACCACACACCAAGCTACAAAGATGTATGTAAGAAAAATGTATTGTGTTCAATTCTGTTTTTTCATTTTTAAATTTTAATTTACTGTCATTCCCCAATCTTCGTGCAATTTAGAAAATTGAGTAATCATTTCATGCACAACATCATGCACAAAACATTTCTTTTAAAAGGAAAACCCTGTGAAGCTTGAAGATTTGCAATGAGCTTAATAACACTGACCGTGTACACACACACACTTGCATAGGCACACACATGAACACTCACAAAAATACAAATACACACATGGAAACATAAAAACATGCACACTAACAAGCCTAAACACAAAAATACATACATGCATACTGCCACACACGTGTGCACAAAATTTCCATGTACTTGACTCGGAAGTAATCCTTATATTTTTCTGTAGAACATGTGTGATCTGATCTGAAATTTCAACTCAAGATGTACAGTACCAGTCAAAAGATTGGACACTCTTTCCCATTTACTTGAATGACAAAGTGTGTCCAAACTTATGACTGGTACTGTATGTCATATTGACACAGTTACAGGTTCTCTGGTTGAATTGAGCCAGTTTGCTGCTTGTGTCATAGTAGCACTTGTTAATGTGCACTTCTGATATGTTTTGTATTTTACCTTTGAACTGCTTTTTGTGGTGTTAATACTGGATTAAATGCAAATAGACAGAATTGGAATCTTTTTTTTTTATTTCTTATGGGCTCTGAATTATCATCATTAGGACATCAGATCAAGAGATTGACACACAGATTTCCTGCCACACAAAAACTGTAGATTATTTGTAGCCCAGTTAATTCTGAAATAATATTGTCTGTTAAGCCTTAATTTGTATGTGTCAAGGTCCATGTCAAAAAGCTTCAGTGCATTCAGATGAAACATGGCCCATAAAAATTACACAGACAGAATTCACATATTGATTTTATTGTTCAAAGGATAACATTGCCATACAGAGTCTTCTTCTTTTGCCTTGGACAGTTGTTCATCTGGCATCCCCAGGCATCTTTCCTGGAACTAGAAATGCACAGTAATTACACTGAATTTGTAACAAGTAAGAATATAATGATTTAGGTTTTGTTGATAACAGAAAAGAAATAACTAAGCCAACCCACAGTAATAACATCCATCTACTCTCATAAAACCATTTTAATATTTAATAGCCATTGGCGACTGATTCAAAAACTACTGCTAAATATTTGCATACATTTGTTACCATTTTAGGCATAGTTGGGTCATACTTCAGAGGTTTGAAAATTAAATAAATTTACCCTCAATGGTGAGAAGTTATGGCCATGGAACACAATTTACATTTAGTCTGACTGCTCAATCTAACATAAATCTTATCAGAATTCATACTAAATTAAAAAAATGTGTTATCCTAACATTACTAGCCAAGTTATTCTCGCTCTCCGGTCCATCACGCTAAAGAGAGAAAATACCACATCAAATTCTGCCACTGGGTGTCACCTTTATTATGGCCATGGTCAAGACACTCAAATTTTAGCCATGGCATGTTCATGGCTCATTATTACATAGTATTTAAGATAGTCAACCAGTAGTGTTAAGTAAACAAGCTGAGAAGTTGCTGTCTATGTCATTAAAACTAACATAGTGGCCAGTAAACTAGCTGTAAATCTTTCTCTTAGTTTACTTGTAGTTTTGCTTGACTTCGCAGAAAAAGTGAGACAGTTCTTTTCGTCATTGTCTTACATTAATTACCTAATTAACTAATTCTTACCTCTTTTTTAACTCCATTTGTCACCTGGAGTTATAAGTTGTTGAGATTCAGTAGAAAGAAAGATATGTGGGGGTCTGGGACATGAAGCTTGCAGGTGGGCAGGAAGTGCACCGACTGCAGGGAGAAGAGGAAGGGTAGGACAGGAGCCTCAAAACAAGAGTGAGGCTCCAGCCCTACCCTTCCTCTTCTCCTGTTGGTGGAACCCAACAAGTCTGGGTGTGTCTGCAGTGGAGAATGAAAGAAAGGGTAGGATCAGGACTGGTGGAGCCAGATGACGTGGACCCCAGGTAAATCCAGCTGGCTCTTAGGGTTCGGTGAATCAGAGCTGGGCTGGCCATGAAGACAGTTGAGGTGTGGACGGAAAAATGCAGAGGGTAACAACAAGAATGAGTGCAGGTCAGTTGAGGGCAATGCAGTCACAGCAGTGATGTCATCAGAAGGCTTGACTTGTGCATGAAATGTAATCCAAGCAGTCCGTAGGCCTCCAGTAGCCTAGCAATGTCAAGATCAGTCCATACATAATTTCCATTAGGGAGATGTTTCCAAGAGTTAGAAAAAGAAAAACAATAAAACCCTTGCACAGCACTAGTCGCATACAACAAATCAGGGAGCTTGTATCAGTTTACTCGAAGGATACAGTTCACTTAAAATGGAATATAGACGTTTGTGAGTAAAAAGGAAGTCTAGGAACTTAGTCTGTTATATGGAAGTTGTCCTGTATGGGTTGGAAATCCAGGGTCAGAAGGGTAGAGCTGCATGTCCATGGCGGAGCCACATGCCCTAGTGGCAGACAACACTGTAAATGGAGAACTATGCTGGAAGCAGTGAGTGTAATGGGAGATTAGGTACATGGCAATTTAACACCTGCATAGAAAACCGGATGTGATGGGTTAGGTATTTGAGTGTTATTGCGGTTGTCTGAAAATAATTCTCCCAAAATTTTAAAGAATCTCCAATAATTCACTGCTGTATACTAAGCCATATTTTCTAACCTCTGTGCTTTCCTCCCTTTCCCCATAACTTCCTAGGGCCTTATGGTTATACTCAAGAGGCCCCACTCTTTTCTTTTTTTTTGTTCATCCTTCCATCCTTATGTACTACATACATAAACTCACTCTGAACAGTTCTGAGTAGAGAACTCTCACCTTTGCCTTGCATTAAAACTTAATCATAAAGGAAGTCTCTTGTACCGAGTTCTATTTGACATGCTTAAATACTCAAAGCACTTATTTTCTTCACTTTTAATTTGATTACGTCTTGCAATATGTGAATTTTAAGTACTTTTTTCAGCTGTATGCTTACCTACCTGTTCTGTATAGTGTCATTAGTCCCTGTGTAGTTTGTCAGTTCGTTATCAGTGCCTGCTCTGTTTCGTTATAGCACGTATTCTGATTGATTATCTTTTCTGATTTTTGCCTGTTTTTAAATTAGATTTTTGCAGGCTGTTTTGACTGATTACCTGTGTTGTATTTTTCCTTTTTCCTGACTCAAATTATTGCCTGCTATAAAGACTGTTTGCCTTGTGCCTCTCTGGTTTTGATCCTGCCTATTTACTGGACTTGGGTTCTGTTTTTTCAATAAAGCCCTTCTATTGAACTTTACTCTACATGTCTACCAAAGAGGACTTTACAGCAGGACCATAAAGCCCAGCAGCCACTTCAATGCAATAGAAACAATAAACACTAGGAAAGACTGGGGGGCATGGTATGGGCTGTAGTGATGGCTGTAACAGATATCACTGATGGCTATTGGAATTTTTTGCTTTGTTTAACCCATGTCTGGACATGAGTGTGTATGTACATAGCCTTGAGAGCACCCCTGCAGGGACTTCATCCTGAGTGATGGGGGAGATTAAGTGAGGGTATAATTAAGGGTACACCTGCCATAAAAGTTATCGGCTAACAACTGCCATTTTGTTGACTCTCCCATCCATTCAGGGTGAAAGGTGAAAGAGCAATTGTCCCTCAATTCCTTTTGTGCCAGTAGGGGGGTCTCATGACAGTAGGCTAAGAGGGAAAAGGGTTGCAGAGTGTTTCTGGCAGAATCCTACTGGATGACTGAAGGATATTGGGGAGTGGAAGGGGTTTCTCAGGATGGCATTTAAGGGAAGCTCAGTGATACATTCGGGGAGCATTGCTTAACAAGCTCCTGGTGGCCATAGTCATTTACGGAACAATGTTTCTTGATGGTATGATGGTTACTAATATTGTGTTCTGCAATAAACATTGTTACATTTTCTATTTACAGTAATAATACTTCCTATTCATCCTATTTCATCTAGGTGTGTGAACCAAGGGCATCCAGTGTGGCTACTGAGGTCTTGTAAGATTTGTCACAAGATGAGCTGGGTATGCTCCCTAGGATCTCAACTCTAGCTGATCTAGGCCTAGAAACCTCTGAATGTAGCCAGACACCACAGCAGGCTGATGGATGTAGGCTTAGGCTGTAGGCAGCCAGACACCATAACAAGCCCCTGGGTATAAGCCTAGGTTGCAACAAGTCCCTTAGGTTGTAGGAGCAGTCAGACACCATGGCAGAACATTAGGGTGTAAGCCTAGGCTGTATACAGCCAGACACTACAAGTGACCACTGAGTGTAAGCCTAGACTGCACTATGGTCACCGACCTCTGATTGCTGCCAGACACATAGCAGGCCACTACGTGTAATTCTAGGCCGCAACAAGTCATTGACTTTCTAGATCCGCTGCATTCATATCTTAGATTGGGGACCTGAATCCTGGGGCGAACCTAGTCATGCCCTGCACTCTGTTGTCAGCACCTGTTTTATCTGTTTGATAACTGCCTCTGGAAGTGTGTGTAGAAGTCTGTGTTTCATTGTTTAAGTGTCCTTTAGGTTTGATACCCTGTGTTGCCCTACACTAAAAGCGGATTCCAATGTGGTACGAGTGGAAATCAATTACTAAGTGGCAACATGCAGGGGACTCATCACAACTGAAATAACTGCAATAAAAACACACATTTGTCACCTAACTTTCTTTCCCTCATAAATTAACTCCTTCCTTACACAGTGAAGGAGGGACACCATTGTTAATGATGCAGTATGTGCCAACTCAAAACACAAATTGTGTCTGGATTGAGCAGACATTCCAGACATTTTTAACAGTGGTAAAGTGTCACCACAGACACATAAATGTTTTTATTAATATTTTTGGTTCTTTGTTATGGCATGTACTACATTGTTTAAAATCTGAAGCAGGGCAGTTGCTCTCTCACTGGTAAGTTTAAAGTACAATCCTGAGAAAAAAGGGAGGAGAAAGCAGGTGGTGGGATATTCTGAAGACCCAGTGAATGGATAAGGGTTCCATTTTGGCAATTGAGTTTTAGTGTCTTATTGAACAGCAACTTTGCAGGAGAGGGATTGTGACAGACAGATTTGGGTGCCAGATGACATTATTGGAGGGGTCACTCCCTGTAGTTTATTTGTTGTTGTTAGTGAAACTCATTTCCTTGTTTGTGTGAAGATGCTGAAGGGAAGGCCATTTCTTTGCCTGGGCATTCGGCAAGGGCATCTGCCAAGAGGCCTGGAGGCAGTGCTGTCCCACCCTTTCATCAGACATCTTCCTTGCCACTGTTGAGAGGGAGGGCTGCCTTGGTACACAAGGCATCTTTTCTCCTTTGTTTAGGTCAGACCCCCATCATACCGGCACACACAATGCACACTGTATCAGGGCTCAAACCTATCTGCTAGATAGATGGTAAGCAAGGTACACACCACATCTATAGGTTTGAGCTCGTAACAACAGCAATAACAGATGTCATTTTGCATTTATTTTTTCCCCAAAATAATTCATTTGATAAATTGATAACTTTCATTGAATGTATATGATATAAATGATGCAGATAATTATAGCACTGAACATTTTTGAAAGATCAAATTAATTTCATGTTCCACACTTGTATCTATCATGCAAAAAGATGGAGAAGATGCACAGTTCTAATTCTGTTTAATAATATATAATTACATCATTCTGAAACAAAATCTTGTTTCATAGAGACATTTCTGCAATATTAACATACATATGTAACATAGTTCAAGCATTGTTTTACAATAAAATACATTATAAAATGTACAATTATGAGCATTGTGTTACAAGAATAAAAATATGTTTTATATAAAAGTATGGTTTCAACCACTGCTTGGTCATTTTTGCAATGAGAATAAAAAAGGATAAATTTACAATACTATCAATTTTAATAATTTTCTGCATCAAGTGCATTTGATAGCTTGGTAGTGTCAAGTCATGTCCAACTAAAAATTTTGAATGACCTTGGAATGTTGATACATCCATTGGATACAGCTATCCAATCCAAAGTCAGACACAAGTGTTGTACTGTGATCTCCTTTGAGGTAGAAGCACATGTTTTCCATCAAGAAAACATACATTACATAATAAAAATTTCTTTGACCATCTGTTTCTTACGTTTGTGCATCAATGAATAAGGGATTGTTTGTAAGGAATATGAGATCACTGAATAAGGGAATTAACTGGGTACAGAAGATAATGTACTGTACATTAATTTCAGTGTTTTGATACTCACCTTTAAATACAAAGGACCCTTGAATTAAATGCTTTCTAGGTAAAACATTTTAGGGTGTAACTTTCTGACTTTGTCTGTTTTTCAGTCAGTTGACAACATTCTTAACATTCTTTGTGCTGCATTCATAGTGTAACTTAAGGTGTACATTCACTGTTAACTCCAGTGAGAGACAAAATGAACGGAAACACTGTGACATGAAAAACTCTTCCATAGCTAAAATAAAAACATTCATACGTCTCAAAAGACCAATATCTATGTTTAACAGTCCATGTAGAAGTCCATAGGTTGATAATTAGGATTTATGAAGACATTTTCTACTTATTCTAAATATTTATGGGCACTAAAAACAATTACAGAGGGGCAAATCACTTTTATTTAATCACTCAACATTAATTTTTATATTACTTTGTAGGGGGAGAATTCTCAAATCCCACAACTAGGACTACCACAGTACTACCCTCAACGCTACAGTACTACACTCAGCACTACAGTACTACACTCAGTACTACAGCACTACCCTCAGCACACTATAATACATCCTTCAGCAATACAGGGCTACCCTCTACCCTATAGTACTACCCTAAGCACTACAGCACTATTCTCAGCACTAAAGGGCTATCCCCAGCTCTACAGTACTACCCTCAACACTACAGCTCTACCCACAATGCTACAACACTACAGTACTACTCTCAGCACTACAGGGCTACCTTCCGCACTACAGTGATACCCTCAGTACTACAGTACAACCCTCAGCACAGGGTGCGAATTATGGCAGAATCAGGGAGAGCTTGGTTTCTCTTAATAAGACATGAGCTCCCCTGAAAACATGATTTGTGAAATTTTGGGGGGTCTTTAATAGGGATGAATCTGTTACCGGTTTCATAGTAAACCACGGTAAAATTCCCGATGGTTAGTATTACTGTTTCAAATTTTAATTTTCATTAAAACCGTGTTTGACTATCGCACTTTGAAAAACTCATGTTAAATACTATCCTGCATCAACCCCAGGTTAATGACAGCCTCCCAGGCACAGGCACACAGGCGCAGCATGCAACGTGGGTTTCTTTTGCGTCAATGAAAACATGGCAGTGACAGCACTCTGGAGATTTTTCAGCCTTCTAAGATGACTAAGTCTGAAGCAGAGTCCTGTACAGGTCCTCTTTTGTAGACCTGCACCCACCCCACTGAACATTGGACCCAACGTGCTACCCGACATTACCCTAATTTAATGCTTTACCCAAACAACCCGTTTAGCCTAAAAACTGCATACCGAACCAAAACCGTATTAAAATCACACAACTACATCAGGTTCACCAAAAAACTTTATTTGCTCTCAAGCAATGTTTATTAGCTGACACAAACACTGGGACTGGGCTTCTCTGAATAGCCAACATTTGTAGTGCATTGTTGGTGACAACCAGATGAAAAAAGAATGCCCATCGTTTTTTCAAATAAAAAACAGCATGATCTATTTCACCCACAGGTCACCTGTGCACTACAAATTCCCGACCGCACCTGCACCTGACAATGTTCATATTTCTTCACCCATTACATTGAATTTAGCAGCTCTCCCGTGAGTACCCAATGCAGGACTCTGGTCTTATGTGTGGTCATTTTGGTTTTTATAAGAGTAGCGGCTGTACAGTTTGCCTAGAAAAATAAAATAAACACAATTTATGTGGTACCAACATTAGATACAAACAGTCGGCACTATATTCCCTTGTAATATATTACATGTAATTTCCTTTGATCGTATATTATGAAACTTTATGACCAATTAACCCTGGACCATTCATTGGTCATCTTTCCTATAGCATTCCATTCTACCCTACTTTCTTTGCACGCGCAAGCAACCCCTGGTAAAAAAAAAAAAAAAAAAAAAGTGAACTTCCCGAAAGCCATGGTATAGTTCGCACACTGCCCCAGCACACTACAGCACTACCCTCAGCTCTACAGCACTGCCTATCCTCATCACTACAGAAGTACCCTCTGAAAATTACAGTTTGAAAAATACAGAAAGCGATTCACCCATTTAATTGGTTGAATATGTGTAACAGACTGAAGAGTTTGTGGGAAAGGTTCCTCATGGGTGAAGGTGATAACATAGTCCACTTCTAGTCTGTTAAACTCAGGTTTGAAAAACAGAGGATACATTTTTTACAAATAATGCTTGTTTAAAATGGACTCCATTTAGCCTGGATATGCTGTGTTGAATGCAGCCTGTTAGTATTGCCTGAAGACCCTCTCCCTCTCCAGCCTTCTGGCCTCCACCATGGGGGGGAACAGGGGATTGTGTCGGCGGACCCGGGCCTTCCTGCCCTGCTCCACCTGCTGCTTCCATTTCAGGTTGCGTATCTTTTGCTGCCGGCGCTTCTCACGGTGGTGCAGCTGCTCACAATACTCTACAGCATTCAGACTGGCCACTCCTGCCAAGTGCAGGTCCTTGTAGCTCCTCATGGTCTGGTCATGATGGTGTGGGGAAGAAGGGCCTGAGTTTCTGGCCCCCAGCACTGGCTCCACTGGCCCCAGGGCCACGTGCTGTGTGGGGATGATCCACAGGGTATAGCGGGCCAGCACACGGGAGAAGGACTGATCACGGCCATTGCAGATGTACAGTCCTGCATCTCCTGGCTCCAGACGCTGCAAGAGAATGCCTTGCTTCATGAGCACAATGCGGCCGTCATTCAGGAGCTGCAGGGGGCCAGAGAAAGGGGTGGGGGGAAGAGCAGTGGGGGCAGGAGAAGCTGTTTCATTACAGATAGCTAAGCACTTTTCTCCAAGCCTTGTCATTAGGGCTGTGCTAAGTATTCAGATAAAGCTAGTACCTGTTACGGATATCTGTTTCCTTTAGATAGCACATACACAAACAAACAACAACCTGCTCCAACAGAGCCCCCAATCTATACTGCAACATTACTAGTGGGGCAAAAAAGTATTTATTCAGCCACCAACTGTGCAAGTTCTCCCACTTAAAAAGATGAGCGACGCCTGTAATTTTCATCATAGGTACACTTCACCTATGAAAGACAGAATGAGAAAAAAAAAAGTCCAGAAAATCACATTGTCTGATTTTTAAAGAATTTATTTGCAAATTATGGTGGAAAATAAGTATTTGGTCAATAACAAAAGTTCATCTTAATACTTTGTTATATACCCTTTGTTGGAAATGACAGAGGTCAAACGTTTTCTTTAAGTCTTCACAAGGTTTTCATGCGCTGTTGCTGGTAATTTGGCCCATTCCTCCATGCAGATCTCCTCTAGAGCAGTGATGTTTTGTGGCTGTCACTGGGCAACACGGACTTTCAACTCCCTCCAAAGATTTTCTATGGGGTTGAGATCTGGAGTCTGGCTAGGCCACTCCAGGACCTTGAAATGCTTCTTATGAAGCCACTCCTTCGTTGCCCGGGCGGTGTGTTTGGGATCATTGTCATGCTGAAAGACCCAGCCACGTTTCATCTTCAATGCCCTTGCTGATGGAAGGAGGTTTTCACTCAAAATCTCACGATACATGGCCCCATTCTTTCTTTCCTTTACAGGGATCAGTCGTCCTGGTCCCTTTGCAGAAAAATAGCCCCAAAGCATGATGTTTCCACCCCCATGCTTCACAGTAGGTATGATGTTCTTTGGATGCAACTCAGCATTCTTTCTCCTCCAAACACGACAAGTTGAGTTTTTACCAAAAAGTTCTACTTTGGTTTCATCTGACCATATGACATTCTCCCAATCCTCTTCTGGATCATCCAAATGCTCTCTAGCAAACTTCAGACAGGCCTGGGGTTATGAGCGGGCACAGGAGGCCAGCTGTAAGCCCACCGCAATTATAGGCCTTCGTTTGCTAGGGGTAAACCTCCCCTGCCACGCCCTAACATTCCCTGCACACCTCTCCTAGACCCCTGAAAGATATCCCCCAAAGTTTTATCCTGGACTTGAGATGGCAGCCAACAAAGTCAAAGGTGCTTACCAAGTCCAGGCGCCACAAACCCCTCAGGATGTATCTCTCGGGTCCTCGGCCAACTCCAGCGTGCAGTCTTCCACTTTGACAGGCCAGCTCGGTCTGTGGTTTTCCTTTGTTCAAAGTTTTGGATTTTTCCTAAAAGTTAGCTGTAGTCCTTCCTCCACAGTTGGTCTCCAGGTGGTGGCATACCAAGTACTGGCACTCGCTGTTCTCTCTTTTCTTCTCCTTTCGGTTTCTCTTTGAGACGACCATTTTCCACCAACTTTATACATGCTGGCACTCAATCACTCCGCCCCCTTCCCATGAGACCCAACCAAACACTTAAAGGGACAGGTGCATCTTTGCATGACTCCATCTCAAGCCCAAGGATAACTACCACCAAAATATTCTGCAGCTAACCACTAAATAACTATTTATCTTTAATTATAGCAAATATTAAAACACACTTAATACATGACTTAAGGAGGCAACCCTACATGTGCACACGGGATCCAGAGCGGCGACTATGGCCGTAACAGCTGGACATGTACTGGTGGCGTAGTGTGTTACTGATGGTAGCCTTTGTTACTTTGGTGTCAGCTCTCTGCAGGTCATTCACTAGGTCCCCGCGTGTGGTTCTGGGATTTTTGCTCACCGTTCTTGTGATCATTTTGACTCCACGGGGTGAGATCTTGCGTGGAGCCCCAGATCGAGGGAGATTGTCAGTGGTCTTGTATGTCTTCCATTTTCTAATAATTGCTCCCACAATGATTTCTTCACACCAAGCTGCTTACCTATTGCAGATTCAGTCTCCCCAGCCTGGTGCAGGTCTACAATTTTGTTTCTGGTGTCCTTTGACAGCTCTTTGGTCTTGGCCATAGTGGAGTTTGGAGTGTGACTGTTTGAGGTTGTGGACAGGTGTCTTTTATACTGATAACGAGTTCAAACAGGTGCCATTAATCCAGGTAACGAGTGGAGAACAGAGGAGCCTCTTAAAGAAGAAGCCAGAAATCTTGCTTGTTTGTAGGTGACCAAATACTTATTTTACCGAGGAATTTACCAATTAATTCATCAAAAATCCTACAATGTGATTTCCTGGATTCTTTCCCCCCATTCTGTCTCTCATAGTTGAAGTGTACCTATGATGAAAATTACAGGCCTCTCTCATATTTTTAAGTGGGAGAACTTGCACAATTGGTGGCAGACTAAATACTTTTTTGCCCCACTGTATCTTGTACAAGAGTATTTAATTTCAACAGTAAATAAATAAAACAAACACAAAGATTTCAATGGAAAATCAATAAATAAAAAGGTTATAAAGACATATACAGAAAAGAAACAATAAGGATTTCATGGGAGTGAAATATCGATAGAATCCATTTTTCCTACGAGTGTAAGAACAGGTTGCCAGATAATGTAAAATTTAAGAGCACACCCTTGTGTCAAATAACACATTTTTTCAGTGCTAAATGATGCATAAGATCTTTAAGCCAGTGGTTAAAGCTAGGCAGAAATTTGTCTTTCCATTTAATTAATATAAGCTGCCTTGCTATGAGGTTTGCAAAAGTGACCTTTTTTGTTTTTTTTTGCCGAATTGCTAATGACAAGTTCCTGTGGAGCTACTCTGAACACTGCTATAGTAGGGGTTGGTTTAATATGCATTTCTGAAAACTCTGAAAACAAATAATTTTGGACATGACCAAAACGTGTGAGAGAGTGCCTGGTTCCGTTTTACACCTAGCACAGGTTTAATTTTTAGCAAACCTTACTTTAGACCCGTGTAAACGATGAACAATTTTAAACTAAATAATTGTATGTCATTAAAAAAAATTTAAGAATATATTTTTTCAAGGAGGCTTGGCACATTTCATCTGATAGTTTTGTATCGAGCTCCTCATCCCACTGTTGTTTTAATACAGTAAGAGGTTTCATATTATCTGAAACAAGTATAGAATATACAATATTAATGGTCTCCTTATTATTGGGGCGAATCTTCAGTATATTATCTGGGAAAGAGTCAGGTGGTAATAATGGAAATTGAGTAAAGTGTGATGACATAAATCTGCATAGTTGTAGATATCTAAAAAAATGTGAATGTGAGACATTACATTTTATTGGAAGGCACTCAAAAGACACAAAATTGCAATCCAAGTAGAGATCTTCATATGTACTGAGCCCATTCTTAGTCCACATTTTAAATGTACCATCAATGCTAGAAGGAACAATTATTTCCCATTATTGGGACATGTTTTGATAAACCATTAAGTGAGAAAACTCATCTAAACTCTGACCAAATCAAGTATGATGAAGAGGTAAAAGGGTTGCAAGAGTGAAAGGGTTGCAAGATTCTTGAGTTGTAGCCACTTAAGGCTACTACTGCTGCTACAAAAATGGAATCAATATAACACACATCTTACATTAAAGGCCCAGTAGTAATGATGAAAATTAGGCAAGGAAAATTCACTTTGCAAACGGTGTCGCTACAATATGTTTGTCCATATTCAAGGGTTTCTTTTCTAATAATCCAAATAAATGCGGATATCAGTTTATCTATTTATAGAAAAAAGATCCTTTGTTAAGGAATTGGGAATGCATTGGAAAATAAACAAAAATCTAGGCATAGCATTCATTTTAGTGATGTTTACCCTCCCTCATAATGGTAATGGTAGTAGACTCCAGGGCTCTAAATCGTTTTTTTAAAGAATTTGTAAGTGCTTGGCCTTATAAAGATCTTTAAATTTCTGGGTTATCCAAATTCCTAAATATTTCATATCTGTGCGTATTTTAAAAAAAGAAAGATTTCATTGCAGTCAATAGGGATGGCAAATTTACAGGGATGAGCTCACTTTTTTGTAAATTTATTCTATATCCTGATATACTACCAAAGGTATCCAGTAAACCAACCAATTTTGGAAAGCTAGTTAAAGGGTTAGACAAGTATACAAGCATATCATCGGTGTACAAAGAGACTTTATGTTCAATGCCACCTCTCTGTATTCCCTTGATGGTTGAGCCATTATGCAATGCTATTGTTAGTGGTTCTATTGTCAAGGCAAACACAAGGGGTGATAGAGAGCAGTCCCATCTAGTGCCACATTGTTGGAGGAAAAAGTGAAGGAATGAAGAGAATTAAAGAAAGAGTAATTTCTACATGACTCTGATGTATATAACTAAGAATAAAACTTATGAAAACAACTGTTTCATCTGAAAATTATGTACATACCCCGAATCATCAATTATTTCAGATACAGACTGAGCTGAAATACATCCTGTGTCGTGTTTTTACCTGCACCTGCATTTTAGGAATATTCCCATTAAGATTGAGAATCTATTTTTCAAGGGAATCCTGGCTAAAATAACAGCACAAAAAGTTTACATTAAAAACAGACCACAATACAAATTCAGAAATATAATAATCAAAACCTTAGGTTCCAAAACACATACATTCAGTGTCAAAGAGTTAATTAATCCAATTTTTAAATTCTCTATTTAGATTACCTTGTAGATCTTTACCTTGTAGTTATTTTTTCCATACACTAGAATGAACAAAAATAAAACTTTTTACATATTGCCCAAGATGTACCTAAAGTACACATATATATATATATATATATATATATATATACACACATAAACACGCACACAGATAATTGTAAATATATATTAATCATATACATTATATGATGCGCTATCTTCACAATGCAAGATATCTGTTGACATTATATATATACACACACACACACACACACACATATATGTACACAGAGGTATCACATTTTCCTCTATGCTTCAATCACTCCTGAGAGAAAGTAAGAAAAACAAAACCCTTCGCCATACATTAAGCCCTCGTATCATGAGCTGAAGCTGTTCTTGTGCAATTGTCATCCAGGATTGTATTGATTTTGGCCTTGCTTTATTAATCTTTGCAGTTGAGCATTCCATAACAGTAATATTCCTTAAGTCCAAACTGCTCTGACTGGAATGGCTCCATCCAGAGCTGTAAAATAGTCTTCTTAACAGAGTTAAGGGCAGCTATCAGAATTCTCTTCTGTTTAGAAAGTGACAGTGATGTGTCATTGTTCAACAAGAACACCAGGGAATCATTTGAAATGTGGCAGCCCAGAATCAAATCAGAAACAGTTTTTGAACATAAGACCAAAATTTTGCCTCCACAGGACACTCCCAAAACATGCAGATAGGTTCCCACCACTCCAGATTTACATAAATGAAAATAAGGATTGGTAACCAAATCTTTTTCATTTTGTATAACAGATAGGGTGTTGCATAAGCTTTGTTTATAAACTTGGTGTGCTGAGTTCTTGGATGCTGAAAACATGTTATTCCAGACCATGTCCCAGTTTGGATTTCTACCTGTGCAATCTAATTCATGTTCCCAAAACACAGTAGAGGGAACAGTCATATATGAAGGTGTATGAAGACTACTGTATGTGGCTGATACCAGCCCTCTAGAATAATGACTTTCATATAACCATTCCAACAGAGGATGAGGCCTAATACAGATTGAGTATCCCTTATCCGAAATGCCTGGGACCAGAAGTGTTTCGGAATTTGGATTTTTTCGAATTTTGGAATATTTGTATATACAGCCATTCCCCCACATATGACCAAGTTCCATTCTGACCGACCAGTATCTTGAAATAGACATGAGCCAGACGTATGTTAGCGTGGCATGTAGAAGTAGCCTACACACGTAGCATGTAGAAGATGTACTACACAATGCCGGGATATCGTCTGATGGTCACTATCGTACACACACAGCCGTTAGCACTGGCTAACGTATAACCAAGCATAATTTAATTGTTTTAATGTATACAGGTATGCTTCAGTTAATGTCCATGATACATTCTGTGAAATAGGACATTATGTGATTTGGCTATTGTGTGATACTTACTTAGCAAAGCTATATGGGATACTGTAGTGTACCTGTATTGACTAAATAGCCAAGACACTGTACACATACAGTACTGTATTTCAGCTAATGTTTCAGGCAAGGTAATATATGGGTTAAATAGGTTATGTCTGCTATGTCCCGTTCTCCGATTGGTGATTTTGAACTCTATTATAACCTTATGTTTTGAACTTGAAAGAGTTTTATTGGAGTTTCTTAATAACAAATTTCAGGAGAGGTAACCTTTGGACAACTCCACTCAAACACCAGTATCCGTCCAATCTGGTTGTCTATGCAGGTATTAAATTTCCACATACCTTCTCTCCCATCATGCTCTCTGTTCCAGGCATAGTTCTCCATTTTCAGCATCGTCTGTCGTTACCATTCTTTGCTCTGCCACGGATAAGCAGCTCTACCCTTCTGTCATTAGAATTCCAACTCATGAAGGACAACTTCCATGTAACGGGCTAAATTCTTCGATTTTCTTTTTATTCCTAAACCAATGGACTGGACTGTTTTCTTCTACTACATTGATAACAGCTCCCTGGTTTGTTGTACCCAGCTAGTGTCGTGCAATGGTTATGTTCTTTTACTACATCTCGGGAACATTTCCCTAATGGACATGGTTTACAAACTGCTGCTATTTACGGACTGATCTGGCACGTTGCTGGACTACTGGAGGCTTCCCGATCAGGCTCGGATTCCATTTGCAACAAACAAGCACCTGATGACATCACCGCTGTGACTGCATCACCCTCAGCCTACCTCTGCTGCTTGCAGGGCTGCCCTCTGCTGTGTACTTCTCTGTCTACTCCTCTACCACCTTCACTGCCAGCTAGCATTATAGTCCTGGCCCCCAACTATTTCTCTCTTCGCTGAATCTCTGCTGCCTTCTTCTGCCCCTTTTTCCATCACTTACACACGCCCTCCCAACTACAACCTCCACCTTCATGTCCACACTCCATTTACTGGATTTGTCTGGCCTACCTCACAACACAAACAAACCCTGGCTACCCTGTCGTGCCGCTTGTTGAATTACTGCAACTTATTGAACCACTGCTGTTCTGTTTAGCTGTGATTGTTGTCTTGGATTTAATGTTTGTCAAGTATTCTGTCACACTTTAAGGTATACTGCCCCTCTGAGATCTGTACGGCGTATTGTAATTTGGAGTGGCTCAGCTTCCTTCATTTAACGTTGAGTGTTGTTGGTAATTTTCTTAGTACTGTTTACATAATCCGTAGTCAGATCTTAACTGCCACAATCACGTGTTGGACCGTCATTAATCTCTGCCAGGCACTGTTTGTCCGGTTTCATGACCCAAGTACATGAGACTATGTGATCTATACTATTTGATCGCCGTGATCGTGTTTGCTTCATAGCTCATATCCATGCTTTTCCGTCATTACTGCTATTGTTACATTACATTCTCCTGTCATTTCCCCCAGCTTCATCTGTGCATTGTAACTATTCATTGTCAACTATCGTACTGAATCATCTCATTTCCAACAGATTCGTCCCATGCGCATACTACTTTGTTTATATGCTATGATGTCACTAAGGTTGTGTTCGTTGACCCACACTGTCACCTCTGTAATGTCAGAGTAATGCATTGTCAGGGATTAGTGCCTATTTCTTTCATCCATTAATGAGTCTGGTGTTAGTTCATACAAGAAATTTACCTGTTTCGTATACAAGAGTTTGTGCTTCATGCACCTTTTCCAGCAGCTAAAACATTCTCACTGCTCATCTTTCATTCACTCTCCACACGTACAAACACTCTCACACGTATCGGCACAAGCAGGCAAATGCTCCGCTAATCCTGTCCCTCCTTCATCCTGTCTCCCTGCTACAGGTGTCTGTGGCAGCCCTCCACTATGCCTGGACGGCTCCACCCCATGCCCGTGGCATTGGTTGCCACTCCCCTGTACGCTCCCAGCGACCTGGCACCCTATCTTCCAACAGCTATCCCACAGTATCCTTTCCAAAACTTATCTGCCTACAATCCTCTTGCCCTCCCTGCATCTTTTAGGGGGACTAGCCAAACGTAAAGTTCATTCTGAAAGTTCATTCTCAAAGTTTCATTCTGAAACTTTTAATATGTGTAGCTAGATGGTATGTAGGGGCTAAGATCAAATATAGACTGTCCAGAATTTCAAACATGGCCAGTAAAATTATTGGGAAAGAGCAAAAACAACTTGCATGTATATAAAAAATTCAGGTGAAACAAAAAGCCCGACAAATTATGTCTGATCCTGTTCATCCCCTTTTTAAAGAATTCATAAATCTGCCTTTGGGAAGATGCTAAAGAGCTGCTAGAGCAACCAAGAACATCTACAAAAATTCTTTCATACCGAATGCAATAACTTTATATAGCTAAATTCGTAAACACCATTTACACTGGAATCATGTCCATTATTGTTGCCTGTACTGTGCAAGTTGTGTTATTTATTGTTATATTCATTGTGATTTATTGTGATGTGTTTAACCATCCTATAAAGCCAAAGGCAAATTTCCACGTTTGTGTGGACAATACAGAGTATTATTATTATCATGAATTATTTTTATGATTATTATTATGGGACCACGGACGTATATGTGGTCTGATGCTGCCCAGATGGACGTTATGTGGTGCGTACATGCACAGTACTGACTTTTTTACACTTGTGGAGTCATGTCGGCGTCAAAAAGTTTTGACATACAACCTGTATTTGTAGACCAGGGGACACCATAAGCCTTCATGGCAGATTGTAACCTTAAGTATAAGAAAAAAGAAAAACCTGGAAGGGAGAACTTCTCTTTCAGTTCCTGGAATGACTGCAACCCATCAAGAGTGAAAATGCCTCTGTATGTGAATACCCCCTGCTTAAGCCCATGGTGGGTAAATAAAGGGTTTATTTCCTGAACTTAATTATGGTTATGCCATAGATGAGATAATTGGGTTAACAAAAAGGTCTTTCAACCTCATGCCAAACCTTAAAGGAATTTGCAACTATTGGCCCAGAGCCAATAGTTGCACAGTTCCACAGAAGAAAATACTCAATTTTCTTCAGTGGGATACCTGTAAATAAAAGATCTAGCAAGCGATGGGCCTCAAGGGGATGTCAGGGTACAGAGAAGCCTATCTTAACCCATGTCTTTAGGGCTCTAACCTGAAAACCTACATAATATAATTTTAGATCTAGAAGAGATAGGCCCCACATGTCTTTTAAGATGTTGAAGTATGTAAAGACGTATTCTCAGCCATTTATTGTTTCATATAAATTTAGATATGGTTGAGTTCATCACTATGAAAAAGCTCTGATGATCTGACAGGTAGCATTGAGAAAAGAAAGTTAAATCTAGAAAGAATATTCATCTTAATAGTAGCTATTCTGCCATGTAATGATAAACATAAAGGTAACCATCTCTTCAGATCAAGTTTGACCTTATTAAACAGTGTTGTATAGTTGTTTTTGACATTTGTTCATCTTATCAATTAAAATCTGTATTCCAAAATAAGTGAACTCAATTGATATTGGAATCATGTTAGGAAATGTGCAAGCACTTGATTTAAAAGATTAATTGAGGGGCATCAGAATTGACTAATCCCAATTTTATCACCAGGAAGCTGACAAATTGACAAAATAATGTTAAGTAGCGAGTGATGGAGTGAGCAATGTTTGACAAATAAAGCAGCATGTCATCTGCATAGAGAGATATGTAATGTTCAGTACCTAGATAGGAGATGGGAGAGATCGCTTTACTCTTTGACTGCTTGTGTTAACGGTTCCAGAGACAGTGCGAACAATAGTGGCGACAGAGGGCACCCTTGATGGGTGCCTCGACTCAGTTTGAAAGGCGAGGTTTGACAGGGGCCAGTTCTTTCACTTGCAGATGAGTTTTTGTATAGTACATGCACCATATTTATACATTTTGAGCCAAACACCAAATACTCAAGTACAGCCCATAAAAAGCTCCATTCGATCCAATTGAAAGCCTTTTCGGCATCTAAGGAAAGAACAGCGGAAGGACTATCGTAGTTTTCAGATCAATCAATGATATGGTGAAGATCACTCTATATATTATCAGATGCATGCCTTCCCTTTAGGAAGCCAGTCTGATCAAAATGAATGAATTACCCCATAAATGGTTTACGTCAAGTTGCTTAGACTTTTGCCAGAAGTTTAGCATCAGTTAAAATAAGACTTATAGGTTGGAGCTTGAACAGTTGAAAGGGTCCTTCCCTTTTTCAAAATTATAGCCATTGTGGCAGTGTTCTGATCAGTGAGAAGTGAGCCTGTTTCTACTGCAAATTTGAAGGAGTTTGGTACTAAGGGGCCCACTATATCCCTGGTGCTTTGAATTTTTTTCATGCTATCTAAGGCCTATTTCAATTCTGCTAAGGTCAAGGGTTCATCAAGGAATTTGCTTTGATCACTATTTAGTTTCGGCAGTTGCAGTGTTTCAAGAAATGATGTACCTGCAGGAGAGTATGATTGTCCTTCTGATGAGTATAGCTGTTCATAAAAATTCATAAATATGGAATTTATTTTTTGGTTCAGTGATAAGGGTATCATCCTGTTTTATTGCATTTATATTGGCCAAAGCTTCATTATTTTTCAACCTCAGTGCAAGCAGTTTACTTGATCTCTCTCCATTATAATAATGAATTCAGCTTTATGTAGTAATAATTAATTGGACTTAATTGTGTTCAACTGTTTTTTTCTACCTTGACAAAACTAGTTATTGTGCACTCCAGTAAATCTGCGATCTGCACTTCAATTCTATCCATATTCTTCCTTCTAATTTGACATTGATTGGTCTAAAAGGCTATGTTGTTACCCCTTATAACACATTTCATTTTTTCCCCATAAGATCTGAGGGTGTTTGGCCGAATCGAAGTTTAGCTGAATAAATTTCCGTAAAGCTTCTTTTAACTGTAGAAGAAAATTTGGGTTCTGCAGAAGAGAGGTATGAAACTGCCAGCTCCTTAAACCCTGATGTTTGGGTCCTGTCACAAGATTGATCATTACTGGAGAGTGATCTGAGAGTAAAAACTGGCAGAATATTTATATCTGTAACATATGGAATGAGCGTGGTTGAAACTAATAAGTAATCAATACGAGAATACGTTCTGTGACACATAGAGAAAAATGTGTAACACTGTGCATTCTCATTTTTAGGCACCAGATATCACGTTTTTGTAACAGCGATACAATTGTTTAAACTAATTGATCAGTTCATGTATTTTTCATTTTTAATTGGATGAGATCTAATGTTAGGTAACAGACGGCATTGAAATCTCTCCATATCATAAGCTGGTATTCTGACTGTGAGCTGACTTTAAATGGGACTCCTGAACAAGTACAACTGACGTTTCCTTGCATTTTAAGTAAGTTTTTGTTCGCTTAATAATCCAATTGAGACGATTTGTATTCCATGACATTACATTAATAGCCAAAATACTATCGTTAACAAACCAAATTTTAAGGATACGAACACTGGAAGTCTTTTTCTCTTCCCCTCAGGTTTGGGTAAATGTGGTAAGTAGTAGCAATCCCGCCGATATTGCAAGAGGGTTTAATACATTAAAAACATAATCAGAGTTTCATACATCATAAAACAACCTAGGTAGTCTTGGAAAACAGAATTAACATTAAACAAACATAAATAATGACATAAAGACAAACCCAGGCAGCTAGCAGAGAGCTAAAACCGTCTCTCTTACCTGCCTGAAACTGAAATGTATCTAGATACATGGACAATAAACAGCAAGGATTCACCTTTAACAGCAGTTTAGACCCGGTCATTGCATCATACCCCTTGGGTTACAAAATTGGGATTCATCATTCCTTCTGATGGCGAATGTTCATTTCCGTGCTGGTTGATCCGATGGACGTTACAAAGTGATTCACTTGATCCGCTGTGTCAAAACATAGCTGCTTGCCGCTGTGCAAAACCTTAATCACAGCTGGGTAGAGTAAAAATGACTGAATACCCAACTGTCTAAGATTCCTTCTCGCTTGTGCCATCACTTTTCTCTTGGTGGCCATGATGGTGCTATAATCAGGTAAAAAAAAAAAAAAAAAAAAAAACTGTGCTCCCACTATGTTGCATCGGGCCACTGGCCCGTACACCAGCTATTATGACATTTCTATCATAGCGGAGCAGTTTTAGAAGTGTGCAAGGCCCGGATTTGGAGCAGTCATCCCCGTTGTAAATTCGGTGATCCTTTTCAATTTCCAAGGTTTTATCAGCTAGTGAGGGAATCCATTATGGTAGCTATGTCTAGAGGAATTTTATCGGACTGTTCCCTTCCTCTCCCTCTTTGAGGCTCGTCAGCACAGGCCTCACTGTCTATGTTTATCTTCCAGCCGGGCCATTTTCCCTTTGAGTCAGTCAATTGCAAGTCTTGCTTCCATAGCCTCTTGTCTGACCTCCCTGATCGCTTTTTGAACATTTTCAAAGTTTGACTCTATCATTTGTAGTTCTTTTTCCATGAGGCTAATTTTCTCCATCATAGGGTGCAGTTCCTCCCTAAGCACACTGCTTATCGCCCAGTTGTTGGTTTAGCACGTCAGCAATGGCGATGCATAGCTGAGATTCGGGTATTTCTTTTTTAAGGGAGATGAAGGTGTAAGGTTGTGTTTATTTTCCATCATTTGTTATTGCCCTACTTCTGCTTAAAGTCTGTTGTTAAACAATGTCGGGAAATAGCGTACAGATAGGAAGAAAATGATCAGGTTGAGGAGCTGGAGACATAGGTGGCCATCTCTGTCAATGGGTCACGTGATCCCCAAAGATTGTAGTTATTGATGGTTTGATGAATCAATAAAGATTTGGTTTTTGTAAGATGGCATTATAAAGAAAAATGTACCGATTGTTCATGCTACGAGTGTGCATGATGAAGACAGCCCATCTCTCTTATGCAAATTGTAGTGGTCTGGTTGGAAGCTTCAATCAGAAATAAACCTCAGGCTGCATGGCAAACAGAATCAAACATTTTAAGCAAATATGTATTATCATGCATCTATAGAATGTCACCATAACCAATAACTGAAAAGTAGCTGGAATATTTTTTTTTCTTACACTAAAAGAAAAACAAGATTTGTTTCTAAAATAGAAAACCTGTTTCACCTTGAGTTTCTTTGAAAGACATTCTATGTGATCTTTAAAAGAAACTTGTCATCACGGAGGAAACCAAGATATTTACAGTGGTGCTTGGAAGTTTGTGAACCCTTTAGAATTTTCTGTATTTCTGCATAAATATGATTTAAAACATCATCAGATTTTCACACAAGTCCTAAAAATGGATAAGGAGAACCTTGTTAAACAAATGAGACAAAAATATTACACTTGGTCATTTATTTATTGAGGAAGATGATCCAATATTACATATTAGTGAGTGGCAAAAGTATGTGAACCTCTGCTTTCAGTATCTGGTGTGACCCCCCTGTGCAGCAATAACTGCAGCTAAACGTTTCCAGTAACTGTTGATCAGTCCTGAACACCGGCTTAGAGGAATTTTAGCCCATTCCACCGTACATAACAGCTTCAACTCTGGGATGTTGGTGGGTTTCCTCACATTAAATGCTCACTTCAGGTCCTTCCACAACATTTCAATTGGATTAAGGTCAGGACTTTGACTTGGTCATCCCAAAACATTAACTTTATTCTTCTTTAACCATTGTTTGGTAGAATGACTTGTGTGCTTAGGGTCGTTGTCTTGCTGCTTGGCCCACCTTCTCTTGAGATTCAGTTCATGGACAGATGTCCTTGCATTTTCCTTTAGAATTCTCTGATACAATTTTGAATTCATTGTTCCATCAATGATGGCAAGCCGTCCTGGCCCAGATGCAGGAAAACAGGCCCAAACCATGATACTGCCACCACGGATGGGATAAGGTTCTTATGCTGGAATGTAGTGTTTTCCTTTCTCCAAACATAATGCTTTTCTTTTAAACAAAAGTTCTCTTTTGGTCTCATCCGTCCACAAAACATTCTTCCAATAGCCTTCTGGCTTGTCCATGTGATCTTTAGCAAACTGTCGACGAGAAGCAATGTTCTTTTTTGAGAGCAGTGGCTTTCTCCTTGCAACCCTGCCATTCACACCATTGTTGTTCAGTGTTCTTCTGATGGTGGACTCATGAACATGAACATTAGCCAATGTGAGAGAGGACTTCAGTTGCTTAGAAGTTACCCTGGGGTCCTTTGTGACTTCGCCAACTATTACATGCCTTGCTGTTGGAGTGATCTTTGTTGGTCGACCACTCCTGGGGAGGGTAACAATGGTCTTGAATTGCCTCCATTTGTACACAGTCTGTCTGACTGTGGATTGGTGGAGGCCAAACTCTTTAGAGATGGTTTTGTAACATTTTCCAGCCTGACGAGCATCAGCAACTCTTTTTCTGAGGTCCTCAGAAATCTCCTTTGTTCGTGCCATGATACACTTTCACAAACATGTGTTGTGAAGAGCAGACTTTGATTGAGCCCTGTTTCTTAAATAAAACATGGTGCCCTCTCACAACTGATTGTCATCCCATTGATTGAAAACACCTGACTCTAATTTCACTTTCAAATTAACTGCTAATCCTAGAGGTTCACATACTTTTGCCACTCACTAATATGTAATAATGGATCATTTTCCTCAATAAATAAATTACCAAGTATAATATTTTTGTCTCATTTGTTTAACTAGGTTCTCTTTATCTACTTTTAGGACTTGTGTGAAAATCTGATGTTTTAAGTCATATTTATGCAGAAATATAGAAAATTCTAAAGGGTTCACAAACTTTCAAGCACCACTGTATATACAGACACTTTCTCAATTGGTTTGTTGCTCAAGGCATCAAGCTGCTGTTTCCCTATAGCTACCTTCTTTGGCCTTCAGAAGACCATAAATTTAGTTTTATCTGCATTTAGCACAAGCCTCAGTTTACAAAGATTTCTCTGTACAACACTAAAAGCAGCTTGTAATTCAGCTTGTGAAGCTTAAATCAACTTGGACACATTGAGGTCTCCCACTCAAATAGCTCTCAAACCACTGAACAGTACTGGATGACAGACAGATGTTAATCAGTCTCTATAACAATACAGCATGATCAATTGTGTGAAATGCTTTAGACAAGTCTAAAAAAAAATGGTGGCACAGACAAATCATTAATTACATTATTTACAACCTTTGATGTGGCAATGCTATGCTTTTTTTTCTAAAACCAGACTGAAACTCATCAAGAATGCCCTTATTTACTAAAAACTCTTTTGATTGATCACTTATGAATCCCTTCAAAATTTTTCCTTAAATTGATAGTTTGGAAATGGGCCTATAATTACTTACAATTGATGCCCCCCCTCCCCCCTTTCTGTAATGGAAGAAAATATGCTGCCTACCATAATGTAAGTGGATCAGCAATGATCTCAGCAGTTTTTTTTTTAATAAGGATCTAGACCATAAGGACCGGAGGGGATTTCTTAGTATTGACTTTTTCAAGAGCATCACATACCCAACTAACTGCAATGGGACTAAACTTACATTGCATTTATTCCTCAGGTATCTAAAATGTATCCAATCAGTGTGACTTTTGGATTTTCTTGCTGTGTCCCAGGCCAGATTTCGCTCATGAATGGTTCTCCAACAGTTCATCTGTGAACAATGAATTTCCCCGACCCTTTATCTTATACTTTCAAAAAGGAGCAGGCTTATTTTTAATTAAGAAATAACGACTGAAAATAAGATTACGCTATGTCAGCATCTGGAATAAGGCATACTTTCCCCTTGTCACATAAGTAAAAATCATGTAAAAAAAAGCCTGTTCACAGAATAGTTTAAAATTTTGAGGTGGTGGTTTAGGAAGTTTACCATTTCTTACAGCAGTAATTACGCAGTGATCACTGACATCATTGACTGCAGTAGCCTTACATTTGTATGCAGTGTTAGTTAGAAACAAATCAAGGAGATTTGCCTTTTCTGGATGTTTGGGATTAGGTCTCATTGTAGACTCAATAATTTGTGTTAAATGTGCAGTCACAAAAGGCTTTAAAAGGGTCAGAGACAGATGCTAACCAATCCCAGTTCAAATCTCCTATAAAAGCCAGGGCATTGAACACAGAAGCTATAGTTTCCTTGGGAGCTGAAGGAGGTGTATAACATCCTGCTACCGTCAAAGTACAGTTTTTTGTGAACTGAATTTTCAGTACTATTAATTCAAATTGTTTGGGAACAGACTTAAATTCAGTTTGGGAACAGAATAAAATCACTGTTGCCTGGAATTTACTTCTTGAATGAAGGTCCACCACCTTTACGAACGCGATCAGTGCAAAAAACGTTATACCCATCGATATGAATATGACAATCGGGAGTAGATCTATCAGCCTGACAATACCATGATGTCAGCATTAGCAGTCTTTGCCCATAGTCTAACCATATCCATTTTTGGAAAGAGGCCTCTTACAATAATAAATAACACCTATACCACATCTATTTTTTAAATTGGCAGGAGTTGGAAAACACTCAGGACCATTATCTGAACCTGGATAGGCTGTACAGCGCATAAAATAAAATCCAACCTGAACTGTAAATAAAATTTACCATTTTGCAATGCAACTCAGTGAATGACAGGTGACTGACAACAAGCGGTAACTACAGATAAAACAATAACAGTGAATACTATACAAATGTGTCAAAATAGGCTGTTGGTTGCTACTACTCATCAACTACCTGGCTAGATATCTGATTGGTAAAAGGTAGCTGCCCGCTAGCTGCTACCTAGGTGTATAGCTTGCTAGCTAGGTTGCTGTCTGTTATTAGCTACGCTGATGAAAACTACAATTGAATTAACAGTGCTTTATGCTTACGTGCTGCTGTTTTGCAGGTTAGCATATAGCTAACGGTGCAGCGGTTAAGAGAGGTTAATGCTGCCAACCGTTTACTATGGCAAAGCGAACGGGCTGTGGCACGTCCACTCACCAAGCCAAAATAAAAAAGAAATGCGGTTCTCTTAAGATGGAATGGCTGTCGGAGTATGTGCGAACAGAAGAACAAGAGGTGAAACTGGGTGAGATTTTTTCTTTTTCGAGTGAGAAAGGGCTGCTCTGCAAAACCTGCTGTGAAGCTAAAGTAGCAAGCGAATTTTCGGAGGGAAAAGTGTGGACTGAATGGAAGTTGCTAATTAAAAATAATAATTAAAAAACTGTGTAATTATATATTTTACAAACAAAGAGATACAGGAATTTACACTGTATGCTTGTACTACAGCACACATCTCATTGTGCAAAATGTGAATGTTTTAATGTGAATAAAATTTGATCTCTGAAAGGTGTAAATGTCTCAATTCGTCCAGAGCAGGACCCCCACCCAGACCAGAGCAGGACCCTCACCCTGACATACAACATACTACACAGCTCATTAAAAACAAATCACTTATATTGAAAGTAATCTAATGGAAATTACTGCTGTTGTAATTTGATTCTTTTAATAAGCCATGTAACTTATGATCTCAGGTTTTGGACAGGTGTGATACTGGTGTGGCCACAGTGTGCATGTCTGACGTTGCTCACAGTGGTCCAAAGAATGCTCAGGGAGTTTGTGTGTTTGCTCAGACACTTGGAAATTTGGGGGAACATTGCTTGGGAGGTGTTTACAGTTCATGGGATATTGTTGTACTCGTAAAGCACCGAGCAGTCATTGCTAAGCAAATGCAATAAACAGGTACCGGTGATTTTCTTTGGGAATACTGTGTGCATTGAGTACAGGGATACATTAGTCAGTCACCCAACTTTTCCCATATATGTCCGCTGTGCAAATAATTAGCAGACAAGACAGAGACAGAAGTGCAAGCATACATGCCATTTTGCCTCAAGAGTGACAGGTTGGTACAGGTATTCTTAGGAGTGTGACGCCGATGTCTGAACTTGATGACTGGCAAGTTGCCAGGATGATCCAGACTGTAGGTGAAGCATGTTGAAAGATTCAGTTCAGATCACACCGTTCAGATGCACTTCCACAGTAGCAAGTGGGGAAAACAGTAGTTTCCATGACCAGCTCTCCCACAGCCCACACATACACTGATGCAGAAATTAGACTGTTCCTGGAACAGCTTCAAACAGCCCACATCAAGAAACATCTCAGTGGCAAAAAGGCCTCATCAGTGGATTGCCAGAGTGTTTTTCAATGATTTGTAAAGTGATTTTGCAAACAAAAAATTCAGCGCTTGCTTCCACAATTCCACAATGCTGTAACAATGATCCAAGACAGATCCATGGCAATTAAGAATTCTCAGTTTATGAGTAGAATACAATTCCAATTTTCTGCATTTAGCACTACCTGTGGTTCTAAATAAGGCTGGTGAATTCTATGAGTCAGCATAGCACACCACAAGCTCAGTTTATAGCTTGAAGATCAATGGTACCAATTTTCTTGAGTAGACTCCCAAAAGTAATGAGTGAGCAGTAGAATATTTACAAAGAAAAAAGCAATTCATTGATTACACCATATAGGGCCAGGTTCTCATAATTCAGTGTCACACTAACAGTTTGATTGTATACTCACTGGAAGACACATTACAAACCCATATAGCGGTATTACAGCCAGTTTCATTTATTCCGTAACAGACGAAGTCCCTGTCTGGGACAAGAGTTAGTTTTGAATAATGATCATCTTCATGTAAGCCATTGCTTCCTCTGGGTCCTGAAAATCCATTTCGGCTCCATTGTGGGTTATACGAAATTTGGCTGGATGGAGAATGCTAAAGTGAGAGCCCTCATGATCTCAAAGTAGTTTCTTGACTTCACTGAATGCGGAACTCGCGTGTGCCACACTGGGGGGATAGTCCGGGAAGATGGAAATTGTGGTCTCCCCATACTTCAGAGTACAACCCGTCTGCCTGGCCTGGCGGAGAATCTCAACAGTCTTGGTAGTAGAGCAACTTAGCCACAATGACACGGGGCTTGCCGTTGGGTTTCCTTGGATAGAGACCGTGGTGTGACCTGTCTACCAGCACTTCCTTATCCATGCCCAGCACCTCTTTAAGTAGCTTCAAGACAGAGGTTGGAGAGATTGAAACAGGTTCCTTAGATGCATTTAGTATACAAATATTTGACCTCCTCATTCTGCCTTCCATGTCGAAGTATTTCGGCTCTAAACCAGCGACTCGTCTCAAGTTTATGTACAGCTGTATGCAACCCAGTCACCTCATTCAAACATGTACTAAGGCCATGTTCCATTTCTGTTAGTCTGTTTCATTGTCTCCAGTTCTGTGCAAAGCAAACCAATGTTGTTGACAATTTCCTTTTTAACAGTCTGTAGCTCATCTTTTATAGTGTCAAATTCACCAGCGAGGGTGGTTTTTAGCTCTGACCTGAGTAATGCAGAGATGTCAGCTTTCAGAGAAGAGAGAATTTCGGCCTTCATATCCACCATGTCTGCTTGTCAGGGATCATCTTGTCATCACAATCGGAGATGCTAGATCTGTTAGCAATGTTTCTTCCCGTGTATGATCGCAAGCTTTTGGACATTTACGTGATGAAGGTAAATCAAAATAGTATGAAAACTAGAGGTAACTAGAGGTATTCATTCAGTACTTTTTAGTGAACCGAGAGCACCAAAAAATATCATTTTAAATCAAAATACAGCAGAGCTTGCCAAACTGCAGCCTGCTCACTAGTGCCCCCCCCACAAACCAACCAGATGTTTTGTTTTTTTTTTTTACAGATTCTGCTACCATCTGATCATTGGGAGATGTTGCCCATAATCAGAACTAAATATTTTAATATTTAATCATTAAAATAATTAAATATTTTCCTTCTGAACTTTTATCTGCCTGTTAATGATGAACATTAGTGTAAAATGGTTCCATGACTAGATGATACATACCTTGGCCCACCATATCTCCAAGTAGAGCCTAATGGGCTTCCTTGCTTTCCCGGATATGCAAAAAAGTGACCAATGCAGCATCTTTGAGTCCTTGCTAGAAGCTATTGAGCCCATTATGCTCTAACTTCTAGACACCAGATAAGAGAAGCATGCAAGCTTCTCAGAAAAACTGAAAACAACCCCATCCCAAATGAGGCACAAGCCTTACCTAAAATTCTAGCTTTATGGTTTTCTCTGGCCCTGACACTCCACTACTTAAACTACTGAACAAAATTTTTTCTTTTCTGGATTCTGTTTAGGTTAACAAAACTTAAGTCACCGCTTCAGAAATGTTTTTTTTTTGCTTTTGCCTTTTCTCTGCCATCTTTTTGCGCTGCCAACAAAGGGATTCCAAGCTCCTTATATGGTATTTCAGGGGTGTTGAAGTGAAAATTCTGTGAACACACTTCTCATCATACGATTAATTGGTATTTATTAACATACGCATGAAATATGAACAAATGCTGTTGTTTGTATTGTGTGTTTGATAAATCTGGCACAGTTTGTTAGTTTGTATCCATCGATGCGTAAATTTACACACAGTTTTACGAAACTATTGATCAATGAGGCCCAGTGAACCAAAACCCCTGTAAAACCCTGTGACGAGCACAAACAGAGGAGGTGTGAACCTGGGCCAAAACCTCATTCCATGTTTCAGTATCAATGTCAGTCCCTGAGTCTTTGGACCAGATAGCCCATAAAAAATTAAGGGGAGGGGACTGGCATGGAAATGATATGCTGTAAAATTTAGAGTGAGTTTATTTGTAGAATATTGTCTATGCTGGAGTAGTGTGGACTAAAAGGAAAATCAGGGATTTTTGTGGGTCTCGAATTTGTAGATATCTGAAGATATCTGAAAAAATAGACATGAGATTTTAATTTTTAAAATTTTTAATTGGTCAAAGGAGACAAATTCTCCATAAAGGTACAGATATTTTACAGAAACAATCCCATGTGCCTCCCATGTCACACAGACAATATCATGAGTGGAAGGGGGAAACAAAGGATTAGAGTTAATTGGGGATAACAGTGGAGTATCCTGAAACCCAAAGTGACGCAGGAGTTGAGCCCAGGTCTTAAGGCAGTTTGTAACGATTATGTTCTGAGAATATGTTATGAAGATGACTTGGTAGAAAGACATAAGAGGAGAGATAAAGAGGAGGGTTTACATGAGATGTGCTCAATTTGAAGCCATAGTGGCAGTTGGCTTAGTTTGTTCATATTACACCAATACAATAGAGAATGTATGTTTGGAGCCCAATAATAAAATAGAAAATTGGGCGTCCCCAGAAAACCAATTTACTTTGTTTTCTGAAAAATGATTTTACGAATTCTGGGAATTTTCTTGTTCCATATTAACTTGGTGGATGACAAAGTGTGTGCAACAGAAAAGATGGACTTATGGGAGAAAAAAAAAAAAAAAAAAAAAAAAAAACCACTTATGAAAGACCTTCAGGAACCAATTATTTTCATATGTTGGGGACTCCCTGTAGTTACAAAACAGTTGTAGCCTCATAACCAGGTAGGGTATTGGATTCTATTAGCATGTTTATTTTTAAAAAATGTGCAAAAATGGATTGTCTTAGTTATGAAAGTGAGCAAAAATGAAAATATATTGTGTTCAGACATTTGCCCTCTGAATTAAATACTTTTGATCCAGTATTATGACAATTTGTTTAAGGTGTTATCATGAAATAAAACATTATGAAATAAAAGTAGCATTTCAGTTAATATGAGGTTTTTGTGAAGATCAGAATGATGAAATAATATTTTATAATAATGAACTGAGTTCAGTAAAGTTCTTAACTTTAAATATTACCTATTACCTAGTTATCTAGGTTTGAGTTATCTAGACTGTGCCCTGGCCCTGGATACTGTGAGAAAAAGCAGTCTCACCTCCCAGCTGGTACTATCCCCAGGTCGCTGCACTGTCCATTCCACTGCAGTCTGCTGGGATCTGGGCTCACAGTCCAGGAAGGTGGCATTGCTCTCCACCCCATAGATCACCTTCTCCTCAACTCCCTCAGAACCTGCAAGCGCATTCACTTTACTGTGTAATTCTGCTGACACTAGAGAGACTTAAAATGAGGAGCACTACTTGCAGCGTTCAATGGTTTGTGTCCAGGCCTCTAACATAACGTTATATAGAATCACATTTTAGATATCCTAGGTTGTGATCCTTATTTATCACATTTTACCAAGTCAATCTTATTTCAGCACTGGAAAGTTTCAAACCTGCAAGTTGTTGAAGAATGCCACCTGAATGACAACTCAGCTGGAAGAACCATAATACAGTGTTCCCTCTCTGTAATGCGGTTCTGCTTTCGCTCCCTCAGTACATCACGGTTTTTTATGTACATTATGTGTAATCCCGTCTCACGGAATTTTCACTCTATCGCGGATTTTTGCGATGTTTAAGATTTTTAAAATTTCCAATATTTTCATTATTTTCGTCAAAAAAGAATCATTTTCTAGTCTAAAAAGGAAAAGAAAAACAGTAAAAAAAAAAAAAAAAAAAAATTAAAAAGACATTTTGTAACACGTACAGGGTATTGCAAAAAAAAAAAAACCCCTGTACCTACAGGTAATGCTGTTCTGTTCCTCACGCTGATTGGCTCATGGAGAGAAGTGTTTCAGCATCTCGCCTTGTCCGTCGTCCAGTAGTCTCGCGTTTCTGTCATTCACTTCGCTCTCCGTTGCGTATCAGTGCGTACTGTACACTTTGTGCTCTTGTGTTTTGAGAAAGTTTCATAAAATTTGTGCCTAATTTCACGCCCTACGATGCCTCCTAAATGCCCTGCATCCACTCCAGCTTCTGGTAGTGCAACCAAAAGAATCAGGAGAATGTTAACGATTGTAAAGAAGGTAGAACTACATGCAAGAGTGTGGGAAAAGGTAATACAGTCTAGGGAGGGTTGATAACAGTGTGGGGGAGGTTCGTAAAGGGTTAATATATACATAAAAAATATAATAACTATCTCGCCTGTACTTCGTGATTTTTCCCATCTCGCGGGTGGTCTTGGAACGTAACTCCCGCGATAGGAGAGGGATCACTGTACAGGTTTTTTTTGGTTCTTCAAGCTGAGTTGCCATTCAGCTGAGTTCTCGTTCAGCTATGTTAGGTTCACTGATGTCACTCTAACAAAACAAACATGGTGGCATACATGTTTTTATAATAAAATGAAAAAATATTACATTAAATTCGAAACATATGCAATAAGCTGTGAGTTGTGGACTTCTTGCAAGAGATATTTTCTTATCACTCAAATGAATGTTTGCGTGTAATACTAATTCGATGCATAATTAACTCTTGTTTAAAAGTATGCACTGTAAACGGAAAATAATTCAGTTTACAGTGCATACTGAACCAAGCTTCCTGGTTCTGTCTTAGGTACAATAGTTACTCACTAACTCCGCATGTTCTCTCTGCATTTACTCACTCTGCACGTCCTCTCTGCAGTTACTCAATCACATTGCATGTCCTCTCTGCAGTTACTCATTCACGCTGCATTCTCTACAGTTACTCAGTCAGTCTGCACATTCTCTCTGCAGTTACTCTGCATGTTCTCTCTGTAGCTATTCACTCTGCATGTCTTCTCTGCAGTTACTCACTCATGCTGCTCATTCTCTCTGCAGCTACTCACTCACTCTGCATGTCCTCTCTGCAGTTACTTGCTCTCGCTGCCCATTCTCTCTGCAGCTGCTCACTCACTATACACATATATATATATATGTGTGTGTGTGTGTTTAGTCCAGATCTAAGAATTATTTGAGCTTCATTATCGTCAGGTTCAACAAGAAAAGGGCACGTCTTGTCCGACAACTATCTCCAACCTTACTGCTGCAGGCTACACAGCTGTTCTGATGAGCAATTCTCCTGAGCAGGTTAACTTCAGAGCGTAAGTTGTCATAGTAACTGAACTCGAGTTCACTAACTCAGAGCGGGGTAGAGATAAGCCCAGGGCTGGCAAGAGGGTTGTCACTATTGTTCATTCACTCTGCTGAATCTGGCAACTAAACAACGTTCTGTATGCTGTTCTGCTCTGTTGTGGTAACTGATCACTTTTTGAAACCTAAAACCCTAGATCTACGTTAACTCTGAGTTTACAAACTGCTTTCTGAAACACCCCCAGATTTTCTCAACACAAGTGTTTTGAAACAGTTCATTTCTTGAACAACTCTTGATTGTTCCGAAATATCAGCTGTGTGCTTCGAGACAGTCCTAATTGTTAAACTTGATGCAGCATATTGAAACATTATACTCAAAAAGTGCATTTAGTTCTGAAACTGTCCCATAATGAAGGATATGTGGAAATCACTTAAGTTTTTGTGCAAATCTAAGTGAAATTGTGTTGCTTGAATATTGCCTGTGACAAATACCAAGGCACTAATCAATTTTCTTTTGTGCAAAGTATTTATTTGTTTTACAATTTGAAATAAGTCGTGAAGTGTTAAAATGTTAGAGACAGGCTAGACTGTAAAACAAGAAGACTCTGGCAGTCGGACTGACAGCATCACAGGAATTACAGATGCGGAGTGGAGGCAGGAGAGGTTCATTGTTCACCGGTGCCCGGAATGGACATCCGCGGCGCAGCAAGCCACCGGTTGCGGCTAAGCTAAGCATCCTGGGCAACAAGTGTGCACAAACTCGGGCCAGGCCTGGCAAGAGGGTTGTCACTATTGTTCATTCACTCTGCTGAATCTGGCAACTAAACAGCGTTCTGTATGCTGTTCTGCTCTGTTGTGGTAACTGGCATATCGATAAGAATGAGTGTTGTCTGAACTAATGGCTAGGATAGACAGGCTAGATTTCCACGTGTCTTAACCATCCCTTAAGTCCGTCTGGGACAGTTAGTAACTGCAAGTACGAGTTCACTTGGTTACAGTATGAACATTTCCAAACAGTCTTCATTTTTCAAAGATCAGCCGTGTCAAGTATTGCCAAACAGCTGTAATTGTTCCTAAGCATCATTTGCATCATCGCTTACAGTCATAAGTGAAACAAATCATAATGTTTTGGAACAGTGCGCTGTGGTAGCATGGGCATAAATTTTTGGGGGGGGGGATGCATCCTTCGTTTGGAGGAAAGGAGGAGGCGAGATTTTGTTTTGGAACAGTGGAGGGAAGGAGGACACATAATCAATTTCCAGGGCATGGAGGAAGGGAGGAGACAAATTTGAGTATTGGAACGCAGCCAACGTTGTATCCTACTGCAGAAGTCTTTTCAGATTTCTGGGTGACATCAATGCGCTCACGACCAGTCAGATTAAAAGACCATTCCACTGAATATTTAACCATCGAAAAGTTCTACAACATGGCAAGGGATTTAACAACACTTGAGTATAAGTGCCATAACAGTAAACAGTAATCGGGTAATTTACATTAATGGGAGAACTATTGTTTTACATTTTCAAACATATCCACATTGACGCAATATTTTCACTTTTCTCAGATATGAACGGTAATTTTACCAATGAAAAAATTGAGCAAGTTTACGTTGCGGTAAATGTATTTATTCCTTGTACAAATGTTTATGTTACATCATGAGCAGAATGCAAGAAACTGACATTTGTATTTTAATCCATTAAAAGGGCTGGATGCGTTCAAGAAGCGTGATTGGTTTTGGTATCCTCAGAGTCAGTCCAACTTATTACTTCCATCAATAGCCGACTAATAACCGACTTTGATGACTGGCGAATCAGATTACTGTTCCAACTTTCCATTCATCTCCTCCTTTCCTCCACATATTTCCGGGATAGGAAAGGAGTGGAGGAAAGGAGGAGACGAGAAAAAGTATCGGAACGCACCCACAGTGTTTCAAAACAGTCTTAATTGTTCCACCAGCTGTGCCAGCATTTGAAACTTCTCAGCTTCAAAACAATTAAGAGTGTTTAGAAACTGTACCACAGCTGACTCTTCCAAACAATTAGGATTTTTTCAGTTATGACTATGAGTAATGATGCAGCCGACTCTAAGGAACAATTAAGACTTTCTTAACTTGCAAAACGCTTTGGCAGCTGACTCTTCGAAACAAGGAACTGTTTCAAAACACATGTGATGGGGAAATCTGCTGGTGACATACCTGTATGTCATAAGTAATCTGCAATAAATCTGCTTTGAAGAATTGGACATATTTAACGATATATACATCAGGATATAAAACAGTTCAAGCATCTTGTAGTTGCATAATCTCATCTGCATATATTTTACGACCCTCTTAAAAATATCTGGCAAAAATGACACAACCTATATTTTCATTTCACTAATATAGCTTCCTCCTGCAAATTACATTCTGCATAACAACCAGAACATTATGAATGTGTGTGGCCTAATTTAACACACCCTGTTTCATAGTCGTTGCTATTTAATAAAATGTATTATAGTGACATGTGAGGAAGTATGTTATGCTGGTTTATAACCCTAAACTAATATCCAATTCTTCAAAGCAGACTTATTGCAGACTTGAGTCCGCTACCAAAGCATTGTTTCTGAGTGAATTTTGTCAGTGCTCCTAAACAGTCTTAATTGTTTCAAAGCATCAAATAGCGTGGCAGGAGCGGGGAGCGGGGGATCTCTTAGTAAAGTAAATAAGCGCTCAGAAAGAATCAGCGGAGCCTGGCTCTTAAAATAAAGATAGCATGGCTTGTGGAGTTTTATATAGTTTTATTTCAATGATATTTGCAAAATAAGATGGTTATAGAAGGCTATATAGAAGAACTTTGTTTACGAAAAATTTGAAGAGAATAAAAACACAACACTGGTACGTGCAGGCCCACATTAAAATAAAGCACAATTTTGCAGGGCTATTTGAGTCCTCTCCTTGTGGAAAATTAATCAAATAAAAATATCCCATTTTGAAAATAAATAAAGCAGTGGCCAGATAATTTTAAAATAAAAAGAATAAACATGAAAACAGCTTGTATGTAATTATGACTTAAGTCCATTTCAGTGTACACCGTCTTCCCCTTCTGTTTTTCATCACGCCGCGGGCAGCGAAAAACCGTTCAGCCTGCACAGGCATAAAGTAAAACTAGCTCAGTGTCGAAAACAGATAAAATATAGCTATAGAAAAATGATAACTGATTTCTGTTTCTGAACGTCACTGCAGAGCTTCTCTTACTGGGGCTGTAAAATGTGACTTTGATCTTCATGCAGGACTGCAGGCTGTCATCAGTGAGGTGAGAGCGGTGTTTGGACTTTATGCAGTTCATGTTAGAGAAAACCTGCTCACATAAGTATATGGATCCAAAGATGGACCGAGCTCCAAAAGCATACTTTTTATGTTCACATACGTGCCAGGAATGGCATTCCACGTGTCAAATAATAGTTTGTCGGCTTTGGGGAGGCTCTCAATCTCACTCCATTTGTGTTCCTGAGGGAGAACAGCCCGCTGTCGGGCTACATCCTCCAGATCAGCGATCATTCTTTTGAATTTGGCCATCCATAAATCTTTATCAGCTATGTCAGCAAGTTCAGTTTCAAGACCGGCATGATTTACTGCTGTGAACAATGACATGTTCAGTTGTGATGGGTCGATGTACAGCGGCATCACAGGGAAGGTTAGAGTGTTTCCTTTCTGAATTGACCGAATCTTTCCCCAAATGCGGTTTGCATTGTGGTGATTGCTCGCTGCAAATATACTCAATTAAACACTCGATTTTCCTCCAAGACTTTTCTTTTCTTGGGTTGATCCATGGTTAGCTTACTGGGGGTCTGGAATTGAAAATAAGACACCTGCAGGAAGAGTGTGCGGGAGGATGAGAGGTTTTGGTGGTGTAAGCAGGGTGTGATGCACGATTGGGACATACGAATATTTGCAAAATAAAATTTTAGTTTTATTAATACTCAATTTAATCATTCAGAGTAAAGCGCAAATACATATAAGAATAGCTGATTTAATTTTTTAAAATTCTTTTGTACTTTTTTTCCCCCAAACTGGCGGGAGCCACAGCAGGGGGGCCAAAGAGCCCCATGTGGCTCGCGAGCTGCGGGTTGCCGACCCCTGAGTTAAAGTAAATGGTTAATGCTCTGAGCTTCCGTTTGTGACTAAAAGCAAAGTTGTGCTTTTCGAATCCAAACTACAATGTCTATTCACTTTCATCAATAGGATGTAAAATCAGTATTAGCTAACGGCTGGAGAGAAATCGACACAGAGATTTAATTAATTACCAAAATGCATGCCCAATATCAATTGGTGTAATGTTACACACTTTATACTGTGTTGCTGAAACTGTATGGAAATGAATGACTTACATTGCCTGGATATTGCATAATACTTTTCCGGCAGGCTCTGTACCTTGTGAATGCGTGTATATGCGGTAACTAAATAAAACAGGACCCACGTTTACGACTGGGACAAAGCCTACAGGCTGGTTTTAAAGTGTCTCTTGAGGAAATGATATGTTCATTTGTGTAGGCTAGCAGCAGATGTTCTTATCACAAGTGCTTTGAAACAAGTATAATTATTGTGACACATCAGCTAAATTATTCAAAGCCTTGACTAGATAGCAGTGAAAAATTCTTCAGTTTTCTCCGTTGCTTCTCAGGGAAAGCCTATTCAGCCATGTCGGATGTCACTATTATTCTCATGCTCTGCATTCTCAGATAAATAGATTTACAAAGAAATTACAATTAAGAAATTAGCATTTACTCTTAATTGGTAGTTCACTTTTGCATTTGAAAATGATCAAGATGAAACAGGACTTAACTTAGTTAGCTTACTCCTGTCGCCTAGATATTCTGATTAATGGTTTGATGTAAACACTGACTTTGTCATTAGCACAGGACATTTCACATAGATAATCACATCACAGCCTATGTTTCTCCTACATATTTAGCCTTTGCTTCTATCTACATATTTAGGTAAGAGCAAGTGTACTGAAGACGATTTATGAAGAAAATACATGTGGAAAGTGTAATTTCAAAAAGCTACCCAGCCAGATTCAAACTTCCTACGTGGTGAAAGACAGCCATTGGCTCTTCTCAAAGAACCACAGGTAACTTCTGATATCGGGGTGTATTATGCGTATTTGATCCAGATGACATAACAGCCATCTGGGTGAAGGGTTGGAGCTTCAGTAAATTTTCGAAGCAATTGCTTCAATTGGTTAAACCGTTTCAGAAGCTTCAGTTTTGCCATCACTACTTTTGAGAGAAAAGTACAAACAGAATAAACACAAAATTACCAAAAAAAAAAATCTGGGTCAAAACTCACAGGCTGGTGAAAAATTAAACAAAAGCCCAAACAGTCCAAAATCTTCCTCTTAGCCTATAAGACTGTGCTTAAATAGAAGGCCTAATTGAAGGCTAGTGCTCACAGCTGAGTTGATTGAAAATCACTCACAGATGAGTCTTTGTAAGGCCAATGCTGTTGCAGCTCTGGTTAGGTCTCCAGGCTGAGGGAGGAAACCAGGAGACTGACAGTAGTACAATGGGAGGAGCCGAGGAGCTTGCTCCTTCCCTCCACCTCTCCCGACACGACAGTAGTTACTCTGCATATTCTCTCTGCAGTTACTCACTCACTCACTGGACATGTTCTGTCTGCATTTACTCACTCACTCCATACCAAAATTCAACAGATTATTTCTTGGATGTAGTACTGCAGGAGTAGGCCTTATTATTCCAAATGTATTGGCACTATATACTACTGAAATATATCACCCAAAAACACTGGGCTTACTTGCACACATTTTAAGCTCTGGTCTGTAACTCTTTCTGAGTTCCGTTCACAATGAAGACATTAGGATTGTTTCATTCTTATTCTATGTGTTGGAGGATGCGTTCAATAGTGGAAATGCTTATTTGATCAATTCACCAAAATATACCCTGATCTTCAATAACACTGCTCTTAATTTCTCTCAACCAAATAACAATGTTGGTTATGACCATGTTGAATTGCAGTTTCCTGCTCTTCCAACAACAGCCTTGATTGACCTCTTTGACCTTGTCTTTTTCAGTTCTACAAAATTGGATCAAGTACCATTGGACTACCATCATGCATTTTTAACAAAATATGAACTTCATACGAAGTGATTCTGTATACTATTGTAGTACTGTAATACACTATAATGCATTCCCATTCAGCTTCACAGTTTAAAGTATACACCGATACAGCACCATGGCCCTTAAAAGGCTGTAGACAGGTAGGCAATCCCCTTCTCTCCAACTCTTCCTCTGACCTACTGGCAGCTTTGTGAACCAAATTTCAAATCTGGACTCATTGCTCCATAAGATTTTCTGCCACTGTTTATCACACCATGCTTAATGGTCTTTCACACACTGCAATCTTCTGTTTGTTGCCTTTCCACAGGAATGGTTTCTTAGCTGCAACACACCATACAATCTCATGCCGATAATCTCACAGTCTCAAGACTTCTTTCTCACAGTTGAAATTTATACTTTGGTGCTAGATGACTATACCAGATGTAGTCCAAGAACTTCACTGGATTTTCCTCTGTCCCTCCAGGAAGGGATCTTTAAATACTATTAATGAGGTGCAGGCAGCTTCCTGGGTCTCACGCTTTGTCTTTTGTCTTCAACTTGCTTATTCATTTCTTCATTACACCTTGATTACCACATCTTAAACCTCAGCTGGCTATCTCTCCCTGTTGCCTTATTGATACAAAACTATGATTTCACATTTGTCAAATTGTGTTTGCTTAGCATTTTCCAAACTTCACCGTAAGGCACCCCATGTACTCAAAATTTCGAACACATTTAAAGACTTTAGTGCCAATACCAATCTGGTATTCCTTTATTCATCTCTCAAGATATCATTAACTTTCTGGAAACACAAAAAATGTTCTTCCTTTGCTCTGTATTCATTTTTTGCATTTATTGTAATGTTATGTAGTGTTCTACCAACCTATCGCTTACTTCCTAGATAAATAGCTTTAAACATAATTTTCTTGGATGGACTAAAACATATGCATAGTATTGTATTTATTGAATAATGCTGTATTTTTACAGGAAATAACTCTCCAGCACTGTCAATCTACACATAAGCCATATGAAAACTACAGCATGAAGATGGACCAATAATACAGTCACTGTAGCTAATAGCTGTAAGCCATCTGTGGTTATGAACCCTGTTCAGCCAATGGCTGTAAGCCACCTGTGGTTATGGGCCCTGGAACAAATTAATTTTTTCTTGTGATTCAGCTGCAGATCGGCTTACAGAAATCCAGCCACAGCTTGGTTAGCACTTGTAACAGTATCTAGCTACAATGTAGGTTATATAAGCCCCTTAGGGTAATAATTAGCTTGGTAGGTAATTTTTTTTTTCTCACTGAATTAAATAAAATAATTATATATAGTAATTAAACTGATCTCCCTGTACTGGACAGATCAAATTGGTTCAGTTCATACTTTTAAGTCCCTTACATCCATTAATTGAAAACCACAAAATCTGCATTTTTAAATACTATAGCAGACAAAAATCTGAAACTATCTCTGGCTACTTATTGATAGCAGCACAGCAAAGAGGGGGTCAGAAGCTATGCTACTGGAAATTGATCAATCAATCAGCAAACACATCTCATTACTTAGCATCTACATAAACCTTTTGTCATGAGTAAAGCATCATATTTGTCCAAGACGTATGTGTGCAGATTCAATATTGCAATTTGTCATTGTCATGTAATTGTAGTTTTAAACAATGAGTTTTATATTTCTGTCAAATTGAAGCATGTGACTTGTTGAGCAAATTTGACATTGTGAACACTAAATGGAGTTAAAGACTTGACTTTCTTAAACAATATCTCATTTTTAATATTGTGGTTATCTGTATTTAACACAATGCAACTAGTTAGATTTAGTAAGCCAATACCAACCATGTAATTGTGAGACCTTATAACAGCTACCCTACTTGCTACATTAGTTTTCTAGGCAGCTAACTGTTTATCTTAAGGTTGTACAGCATACAAATTTCCTTAGTTAAATAGATACCTGTACATTTGCTGTTGGACAATGTTTTGTCATTTGTAATTGTCACCCTGTCTCAATGCTTATCTCCTGTGTTCTGAAATATGCTACCAGACACCTCTCTGGTAGCATATGGCTTCTGGTAAGAGATGGCATGGAGGAAGGGCTCCCCTTCCAGCAGACTGTTTTGATCGGCCTATTAGTTCTGGCCCAATCAACACTGATATAGCATCTTGAACATCTTGAACACTAAAAACCTTGGTGTTACTTTGGACAAGGACATGTCTTACTCAAACCATATTGCATCTGTCACTTCTCTCTCTACAACATCCACAAAATCTGTTCTCTCCTTTTTTTGTATGCTACCCAGCTCATTCCAACACATTCCAAACGCTTCTGCTTGATGGTTTTAAAATCAGCCAAAATACTCACTTCATGCCTCTCTCTGTCTCACTCCACTGGCTTCCAGCTGCCAGGATAAAATTCAAATCCCTGGTCCTTACCTATGGGGCAGCAAGAGGAACTGCACCCCCCTACCTACAATCTATTATCAAATCTTACACACCTTCAAGACCGTGCCCCGCATCCTCTGGTCACCTGGCCTTTCCTTAAAGGCTGCTTCTTCTCAGTCATGCCTCTTTACCCCACTCTGACCCCAACTTGGTTAAACAAACTCCCTGTCACTATAAAGACAGCTGATTTCTTCACCACATTCTGCCACAAACTTGCAACTCACCTGTTTAAACTTCACCTGGTTTCATCTAATGCTGAACACTGATCATCATCTTGTGTACAGTGGTCCCTCGCTATAACGCAGTTCACCTTTCGTGGCCTCGCTGTTTCACGGATTTTTTTAGTGCAATTTGGCATGCTTTTTTTTTTTTTTTTTTACAGCGTATGAACGCGCATTGTGTTCTGCGTCCTGATTGACAATGGTCTACAGTCCCTTAGCCAATCAGTCTCCTCCGTGCTGTGTCTCCTGTACAGTACAGGATGTGTTCAGCTTGCCCTTCGTTGCTTTCGTTCATTAAATTTCTCAAATATAATCGAAGGTGGCATGTCTGTTTATAGGAATCTTTTCGCCCAGAAGAAAAAAACAGCGCCAAAAACTACCCATGACTATGTTCTTCACCCGAAAAATGACACCTGTGCCAAGACCTTCAATGGAAAAAGATGCTACAGCGGAGCGGCACCAGGACGGAGCGGCACCAGGACAAAGTGACGCGAGTCACTATTAATAAATTCTTATGTGTCCATCCTTGTAGGTTGATCATTAAAATTAAATTTGTTTCTAAAATCTATCATATTTATGTATATGGAAAACGTTTATATTTTTATTTCTCAAATAAATGTTTGGGCCTGAAAACAGCTTTGATCTTTGGTTTCATTCTATAATACTGTACTTATTTTTTAAAATCTATGAAGGTTTGAACTTTGAGAGTGTTTAAACAAGAGAGAAATGTGAGAAAATGTTAATGCCTGTCTGAGAAAAGTGTATAAAGTGTGTGGTGAGGGGTTTTACAGCCTTAAAACATATATAATAATTGTACAAAATAAAGCTGACTACTTCGCAGATTTTGCCTCTTGCGGGTTATTTTTATAACGTAACCGCCGCGATAAACGAGGAACCATTGTACCTAACTATATCCTCAAACTTGCATGGCAATTTTTTTAAAAGCAGTTAAAGATATCACACAGATTGTTGGTTAGTATAATCGTTTATGACTAGAATTACTTATTACCTCGGCTGTTCTAACACATTGCACGTAGTCGCTGCAAGTCACTCTGGGTAAGACCGCGAAAATGTAAATAGTACATGCACTGTATGTACCTTGTAACAGTTTTTCTGACATTTCCATTCTTGGACCAGGTTTGTCTTTAAAAATGTTTTTTTTTTTTTTTTGGAAAACCTGGAAAACTGAAAAGTTTAAACCAATACAACTGTTGACTAATTTGATTTCTGCTGCTCTTGCAGCTTTGTTTATAATTACCTTCCTTCAGGTTATGACACTGAGTCAGAGGATTCCCATATCTGACATCCTGTCTCCAGGCACGTCTGTGGGGCAGAGGGAAACAGGAATGCCACATCTCAGTAAGGCTCTCTTCTCATATATGAATCCATTCCAACTCAATTGCATATAGCCCAAACTGGAAAGTCCCTTTTATTCTTTACCTGATCTATGGTCACTAGCTGCAGTCCAAGTCAATTTGGCTCAGAAAAGGTGCAAGAAAGAGTACTGAATTCATTGAGAAACGTGATGTAATTTTTAAATACTCAGTCCTAAAACATAATAAATGAATGATGACATTTCAATATTTCATAAGACCATTTGGAACTGAAAAATTCTGTTTTAGTCATAAGACTTTAAATGCATTTTCTGAGCCAAAATGACTTGGACTACAACTAGTGACCATAGATCGAGTAAAGAATACAAGGGACTTTCCATTTTGGGCTGTATGCAATTGAGTCAAGAATGGGCCTTTCCATTCAGAGAATGTACTGCAAAATAGTGAAACTAGAGATGTAGCAAGAAAATTACATCTTGCAGATTTAAAATTCTGTAGCAATTCCTATATTCTGCAGATATAGCCAGTCATTAGCTGAACCTGATTACTTTAAATCATTCAAGCCAACTGGTTTCTTCATATCATTCAAGTAAACTTAACTTTAAGTTAGTGAACTTTTTTCTACTGAAAACTTTTTAGGTAATTCTTTATTCAAGGTGAACAAATTAAGATCTTTGTTCGGCATTAGTTGTGCAGAGGTGATGATGTGGCAGCCACCTCTTGGTGCTGGGGAAGTAGCTGCTGCAGGTGGCTCCATCCCAGGCACAGTAGGGGTCCCTGGCCAGGCAGCACTCTACGCAGGCTGGGCCATATAGCTGACAGCGCTGCAAGGCCAGCTGGCCCACGCCCACGTCACTGCTCACATATAGCTGCTGCTGCAAACAGACAGTAGGAGAGAAGGGTTAACCCTAACCCTAACACTGCACACATATAGCTGTTGCTGCAAACAGACTCACTCGCTCACTGAGCACTTTATTAGAAACACTATTAGAATACTGGGTAGGGCCTCCCCTTGCTCTCAAAATAGCCTCAATTCTTCATTGCATGGATTCCACAAGATGTTGGAAATATTCCTTTGAGATTCTGGTCCATGTTGACTTGATTGCATCATGGAATTACAGTAGATTTGCCTGGACTTTGCTGTGAATCTCCCATTCTACCACATCCCAAAGATCTGGTGACTTTGAAGGCCACTGAAGAACACTGAACTCATTGTCACGTTTGAGATGGCTTTTGTTTTGTGACATGGCGCATTATCATGCCAGAAGTAGCCATTAGAACATGGGTAAATTGTGGCCATGAAGTGATGAACATGGTCAGCAACAATATTCAAATTGGCTGTAGCATTCAAGCAATGATTGACTAGTATCAAAGGGCCAAAAGTGCGCCAAGAAAACATTCCCCACACCATTACACCACCGCCACCAGCCTGGACTGTTGACGGAAGGCAGGTTGGGTCCACGGATTTTGCTTTGGTCCTGAATTCTGACCCTACCATCTGTGTGCCTCAGCAGAAATCGAGGTTCAACAGACCAGGCTACATTTTTCCAGTCTTCAACTGTTTAGTTTTGGTGAACTTGTGCCCACTGTAGTCTCGGCTTTCTGTTCTTGGATGACAGAAGTGAACCCGACGTGATCTTCTGCTGTTGTAGCCCATCCGCCTCAAGGGTCGATGTGGTGTGTATTCTGAGATGCTTTTCTGCTCACCACAACTGTAGAGTAGTTATCAGAATTACTATAGCCTTTCTGTCAACTCCAACCAGTCTGGCCTCCATTGACCTCTCTCATGAACAAAGCATTTCCGTCTGCAGAGCTGCAGCTCACTGGATGATTTTTGTTTTTCGCACCATTCTGAGTAAGTCTTACCTCTGTAAGACTGTTGTGTGTGAAAATCTCAGGAGATCAGCTATAGAAATACTCAAACCAGCCCATCTGGAACCAACAACCATGCCATGGTCGAAATAACTGAGATCACATTTTTTCCCCATTGTGATGGTTTATTTGAACATTACCTGAAGCTGCTGGCCTGTATCTGCTTGATTTTATGCACTGCACTACTGCCACATGATTGGCTGATTAGATAATTGCATTAATGAGTAGGTGTACAGGTTTTCCTACTATAGTGCTCGATGAGTATATCTGCTGCTGCTGCTGCAAACAGACAGGAAGAAAGAAGGTCATCTCACATCAAAGAGTTTATTCATTCTGTTAACACATCTACCACCATCACCACATGGTAACTGCATGGGCATGTATTCATTTACCTACATTTAACAGATGTTGTAATCCAAAGCGATTTACACAGGTAACATTCAACACTGTCCATGAATACAACAGGATGTTGAACTGAAGTGAAACAGGATAGATACCTTGCTCAAAGTTATAACAACAGATACCTTCCTTGGAATTGTACCCACAACCTTGGGATTACCAACCCAGTTCCCTAACCATTATAGATTATGCTACACTACTGTCACTATACTGCTATCCCATATTTTTGGTAACGTGTAAAATCTTTTTTTTTTCATCTTTTCATTCAGTAAACTTTATGGCTATAGTATTCCCCTTTTGTTGGGAGAAAATGATAGGGTATTTTTTTTAGTTTCTTATACTAATATATAAACACAACCTGTAAAGTGTTGTTCACATGCTTAATGAGCTATAATAAAAGATCCCAGAATTTTTCCATTGCACAAAAAACATTTACCTCTCTCAAATTGTGTGCACACACTTGATTGCATTAATGTTAGTGAGCATTTCTCCTCTGACAAGGTAATCCATCTACGTGACAAGTATGGCAGATGCTGATTAAACAGAATAATCAGTACACAGGTATGCCTTATAATGGGAGCAATAAAAGGTGACTCTAAAATGCGCAATTTTGTGCATGACACAGTGCCACAGATGTCCCAAGTTTTCAGGAAGGGTGCAATTGGCATACTGACTGCAGGAATGTCCACCAGAGCTCTTGGCAGAGAACTGAATATCCATTTCTCTACCATAAGCCACCTCTGACCCCATGTTAGAGAATTTGGTAGTAACCTTGGTCAGAAACCTTCTCTGGGAAGCATCTGCATGCTTCTGATGAGCCTCACTGGGGTCCTGACCTGACTGCAGTTCGGTGTCGTAACTGGCATGAGTGAACAAATGCTCACCTTCGAGTGGGACAACATTCCACAGGCCACAACAACCTGATGAACTCCATGCAGAGGAGATGTGTTATGCTGCATGAGGCAAATGGTTGTCAAACCAGATACTGACTGGCAGTCTGATCCATGACCCTACTTGTTTTAAGGTATCCATGACAAAAAGATGCATATTTGTACCTGCAGTTATGTGAAATCTATAGCTTAGTGCATAATTAATTTATTTTAGCTGAAATATTTCCTGACATGATTTGCTTATATTCCTGTTACTCAATAAAATCTTTGAAAATGTTGCATGTTGCATTTATATTTTTGTTCAGTAAACATTATAATTATAATGTTCAAGAAGATTTATAAAGATGTATTTTCTGTTGCATACAGTCATATTACACAGAAGTTGTTACAAGTCATGTATGAAATACCCAGACTTCATTGCTTTGATATGAATGAACAACATGAAGATGGATACTAAAATCCTTTCATCCAGTATGTAATCTCTTACGAACTCTTATTGCAAGCTACATTTTCTCCACAGAAATCTTACCCGTTTGGTTGAAAGCTCCATATTGAGGACAGGGATTGATTCCTGTTAAGAAAAGACAACCATACTTACACAAAACACAACAACAAAGCATATCAATACAGTACACAATAAATTAACATAACTACAGTCTCACCCTACAGCCTACACTACTGTACCCTCACTCTATAGCCCACACTACGGTACTCTCAAACTCTAAAGACTACAGTATGGTACTGATTCTACAACCTACACAACTACACTGAACTCTTCTCCCTACAGGAAACCGAAGTAAATATCCAGTTCTTTCACTCCTCTGCATCCTATACCAGGAAATAATTACATTTACAGTATATGCACACCTATTTATTTTAAATATAAATGTGTAAAACCTTCTTAGAATAATATTGCTTAACCTCATATTTAATTTCATAATTTCAGATGCTACTGAAAGTATATGCAAAATATGAAGATGTGTCGCACAGTCTCATATATATAATTTCTTATACTCTTGTGTTGTATATACTTGTTATACTTTCTTATATCGTAAGATAGTACCTTCATATATATATTCTATCTTTACATTATATTGTATAATAATCTCACAATAACCTATTATTTATTATTATATTCCTTATGCTTATTACATAACCAGTAGTTTTTATTTTTCAATTTTGCTAGCTTTGCTCAATTTGACATCATATTATTTCAGTCCTTTCAATGGCAATCATGATCCTTTTGTCTAAACTTCACTTAATAATTGCATATTGCTGGTTTTAAAGAAAATTAAAATAAATGGGCTGTATATATTTGCCTTGGTTTTTCTGCACTTTTTCCAGCTGGTCACTCCAGTTGTACATTTATTTAGAGTCCCTGGGGAAGTGTAGCAGATGTGTTTCTTCTAGTAGGGGATATTTCTGTTCCTCTATCATGGAAATCAATAATCTATTCTCAACATATCACATTCTCAAGCCATTTATGGAGGAAACTGAGGGGAACAGCAAAAAGGGAAACATGAGATCAAAGATCCTCTTGGAGTCCTTCTTCCACACAGAGACCAGGACTTCACCTGAAACACTGTCAGTTCCTCCAAGATGATGTCCTCTGTCTCCCAGCCTTTCTTGGGAATGGACAGGACTTTCAGCACTTTGCCATTGTCTGGAGAACAGAGCATTCTCTTGTCAGCTTGCACCTGCTTCCACAAAGGGCTTTGCTTAGCAGTATAAGTGTGCAAACTCTCTGGCTGATGCAGCTTTGCTAACATCAGACAATTTCTTAAATATAACAACAAAAACTGTTTAGTTTTAGCCCTCAAAACTATTCAGTCTCAAGGACATCATATCGTATTGTATCATTTCAGGATACAGCAGTCACGTGGATACCATCCACACACCAACGCAGTAAATAAATATGCCTCTCCTTTATTTTCCAGAACAGAACTCTGGATATTTGTTACAGTGGCAAAAGCAGCCGCTGCACTGCTGTAAGCGTTAACCCTCTCAAACCCATAACACTCATACCTATTAGCATATCCTCCCCACTTAGAACCTACGGCTCTTTGTCCTCAGATTTGTGTTTGTCTTAGATGACCCACTTAATGGTAGAGTTCAATGACACACAGAGATGTGTGCCCATGCACACATACACATATGCGCACACACACATACAGGCACACATACATATGCACACAAACACACACATGCGCACCCACACTCTCATACAGGCGCAAACACATGTACACATACAAAGAGACAAATGGGCAAGCATTGGTTCGTTTTAGAATGCCAGAAACAATCCACAGATGGCTCAGTGAAAACTGTGGGAACTTTTCTCACTCTGAGCCAGGAGGCTTCCTGTTCTGAGGCTGCTTCCTGCCTGGGCCCCCTGCTGATGTCATTACTGTCCACATGCCAAATTGCTCATGTCTGGTCTTGTAAAGTTCAAATTGCTCAACATATACAACACATAAACAGATTAACTGTCAAATGAATACAAAAGCAGACAAACATTCTGTGAACTGGCACCAGGAAAAGACTGCTATTTCCCTCTTCCCACAGGTTTTGCATGTGGACAAGTACAAGTGCCATGTAGATATGTAATCTTGTTTGAGAAATATCACTGGATTAAAAAGCTGAACAGTCTTCATCATGCATGTATGTATGTATACATCTGTTACTTATTTGTGAAGCTACTGCCCTCACTGCAAAATAAATACAAGCAGCTAGCAGCCGGCACATTTACCGTAATGGCAGCTGGCAGGCAACAGAAGCAGCATGAATATCACTAAGTAAGTCTGAATGACTGCTGGAGCAGTGTAACATTGGACAGTAAATCTGTGTGACTACTGGAGCAGTGTAATCTTGGACGGTACGTCTATGTGACTGTTGAGCAGTGTGATGTTGGGCAATATATCGGTGTGACTACAGAGGATGAATCATGCAGTTTAACTGTGGGATGTGGGGACACAATGTCACTGCTGAGGGCCTGCAACGCAGACCTCCACATTCTGCGATCATTATTATGATGAACAATGTGATTCTGATAATAAATCAAGCACACAAAAACTTTTAACGTTTAAACTCATGGCAGTATTGTCTCTCATATTGAAAAGATTGTTGCATATTTTAATAATGTATTTACAGTATGTAACACTATGTGAACAAGTGTTCATAAGTTTGTCGTTTTTTTTTAGAAACAAGAAAAATAGTAGTTGATGGCTATCAGTAGCTTGGCAATGTTATGCCCTACACCATAGATCGACACTAATCTGATGAACATTCTGAGGCATTTCATATGTAACACAACACACAGAGATAGAGGATTTAAATCAGTTCAAGTAGGTTGCACCCATAATGAATATCTCAGTCACCTTGTTTCTTAGTCGGCAGCTTGTTAGTTTGTTAGCTAGGTGTCATGGGTTAGCTGGCTAGAACATCCATGAGTAGTCCTGCATCAGGATAATGTTTCTAATAACTGTTATGGGTAATATTACTGCAAGAATAATACTGTGAATTAAAAACACTCCCTGTTTTCATGTGATGGCAAACCCTTACTTTTTTTACATATTGCTGATGCACTAGTAACTACATACTGCCTGTGTCTTTCCTACTTTCCAAGCGAACATCTTCCTGCATGCGCTCCAGGAAGCACAAAATGACAGTCTATGCATTTTTGTGTTAGTTTTATTGTGTTATTGAAAATAGCCTCAAACTGTGGCAAATAAAATGCATTATCATTCATTATTATAGGTTGAGCATCCCTAATCCGAAAATCCAAAATTTTTGAACACCAACGTTTCAACACAAGTGAAAAATTCCTCACCTGGCCTTTGTGACTGTGAAAAAGTATTTGCCCCCTTACAGATTTCTTCTGTTCTGAGTAAATACAAAATGTAGCTTTTAAATGATGATTTCATTTATTAAGAGAAAAAAGCTATCCAAACCAACCTGACCCTGCGTGAAAAAGTAATTGCTTCTTTCCCTTAATAAATGAAATCCTCATTTAAAAACTGCATTTTGTATTTACTCAGGTTATCTTTGTCTGATATTAAAATTTATTTGATGATCTGAAATATTTAAGTGTGACAAAAAAGCAAAAGTAGAAGAAATCTGTAAGGGGGCAAATACTTTTTCACAGCACTGTATTTGTACATTTGTACACAACCAAAAAAAATACTGTACAGTACAAATTTAAAAAATAAAGAAAAAATATGTGTAAATATAAAAATTACTCTTGGTCATAAGTCCACAGTGCTACCAGCTGTGTGTATGATAGTGACAGTCAGACGCTATCCCAGAATTGTGAACATCTTCTACATGCTAAATGTGTAGTTCTACATGCCATGCTAACATACGTCCATTTCAAGATACAACCAGTCGGTCAGAACAGAACCTGGATGCATGTCCGGGAAAGGCTGTTTATGCAAATATTCCAAAATCTGAAAAAATCCAAAATCTAAAACCACTTCTGGTCCCAGGCATTCCAATTAAGGGATACTCAACCTGTATTATTAATCAAAGGGCATCTGCATCTCTCAGCAGTATTATGAGCATCTCATTGATCATTTCAATGTGGAATCAGGTCATCAAACATGAGAAGTCATATATCAGCATTTTTTTTTTTTTTAGTTTGAAATGTCTGCAAGTTTATATCTGCAATCTTGGTTTCGTGTATTATTGTAGTGTACAGAATTTTTTGTCAGTCCCATGTCTATGGTCACACATGGGAAGCCCAGATACTTTCTGCACGTACCTGTCCCCAGGTAAAGTACGTCATACTGGCCATCCTCTGCCTCAACTCTGTCCACCACTACCCTCTTCAGGATGTAGGAGGCGCTGACCATCATGAAGATGGGCCTCCGGTTGTTGGGTACCACTGGCACCCACATCAGCTGGTGGCCTCTCATGAAGCTCACAACATCATCGGGAAAATCGTGTGTAGACTTATAAAGGGGATCATAGGTCTTGCTGGGGCACTGAAGAGCAGAAACATTGGAGAAGTATGAAGTAGGAAAAGTACTGTGAACCTCTAAGCCACAGAACAATCAAAATATGATGTGAAATCACTTGCACAGGTATGTCTTATGTTTTTATCGTTTTCCCTCATTTTCACCCAATAAGGAACTCCAAATGACATTCACAAGCTGTGCTCACTGCTACAACCTGTGCTCCTGTAGACAGAGTTAGTGCCAAGTTAGTATGAGTATAGGTGGAGTTAGTGCTGAATTATTGTGAGTGTAGGCAGAGTTAGTACTGAGGAAGAATGAGTATAGGTAGAGTTAGTGTGAGTATGGGCAGAGATAGTTCTGAGTTTGCATGACTATGGACAGAGTTTGTGCTGAGTTAGTATGAGTACAGGTGGAGTTAGTGCTGAGTTATTATGAGTGTAGGCAGAGGTAGTGCTGAGTTAGTATGAGTGTAGGCAGAGTTAGTGCTGAGTATAGGTGGAGTTAGTGTGAGTGTGGGCAGAGATAGTTCTGAGTTAGTATGAACGACATCTGCCACAAAGTTTGGCTGTTCATACTGAGGGCCAATACACACTCTAAAACTGAAACTGCAAAAGTTAATTTAATAGGTTATGCTATTCATTTTAAACAGATCATTCTGGGGTGTAAAATCCAATTACATACATTTTATTAATCAAAACATTATTTACGTTTATTATTTTACATTTTCAGTGTGAACTAGCTTGTATGTGTAGTTTAGCTGTAGGGGTCTATTTTCAAATTCATACATCATAAGTCAGTCATTGCCCGATTCACGCAACACTCGACAGGAGGGGCAAACCTGCAAACCTATTTAGGAGGAATCAAGTCCCAGGTGATACATCAAATTGGGCAGGTCCAGTCCATGGCACTACCCACAATAGGAGGTTTTTAACATGGCGCAATCTGCAATAGGTGGAGTAATGTCTAACTATCAATTAGAGGGCTTGGCATGGGGTTGCATGTTTCAGCTAATCATAGTGAGCGTTATATGCAATAAAATCACGTGCACCCAGTGCTCGCAAGAAACAATGAATGACCTAAGGCAGAGGAGCATGAGCCTCACACCAGAGTAGATGGACGTACTGGTTCGTGTCCACACGGACAAGATCAGTGGGTTTCAGAGGTTTATTGAGCCTGGAAAAAAACCTGGCAAATAACAGCTGGTAAAATTGACAGGTACTTGTCTCTGGTCCTGTGACACAATCGCCACCAGCAGAATGCGAAGGGGCAGAACACACATGTCCAATCATTAAATATATGATTTATATATGTGGTGATCATCCAATACTATACATCTTTGTGCTCAGTGATACAATATATTGCTCAATACTGCTAAAACATGTTTTATATTGAGCAACGTCAAACCACAAGACACAAAAATGAATATAGCTTACAGTAACCACTGTAGTTAGCATGACATATTTCACTCAGTTACATTAAATACGGATAGAGGCGAGGCAGGCTCCACTAAGTAACAGCCTAGAAAATGCAGAGGAGCAGCTGTCCATTCCAGCTCCTTATAAGCGCGGTAACCGTGACATCCGCCCTTCAAACTACTGCTCCAAGGACATAATCCAGTCAGACCTCATTCATTCTTACGGTTCAAGGATACCCTAAATTGTACAATATCAAAGTCATACAGTAATGCTGACAGAAAAGAGCATGCACTGATAGTTAAGTATGTATTGTATTGTTTGAATAGCCTAGTTTTTACTTATAAAATATAGGGTATCCTATCTAGCTAACAAGTGAAAATAGGCTATAGGTAACCTATCTAGCTAACTTGCTTGTCACAACTTGCCGTTGTGGTCAAGGAGGCCTAGCTAGCTAAGATATGCCCCCATGACCACAACAACAATTTGTGATAAGCAAGTTAGCTAAATAGGATACCTATAGCCTATTTTCACTTGTTGGCTAGATAGGATACCCTATAGTCTATAGGTCGAAATATTTATAGTATTATATTAGTCAGCTATATTAACTGTCCTTATGTAATAATGTATCACTATTGAGTTACATGTCTGCTTCAGGTCCCAATCAGCAATCTCTGATTTTTGACAGGTGTGACGTTGTTCTATGTTCTGCGCTCTTACTTTTGGAATGTGGAGCCGAAATTCCGCATAGGTATGAACGTAGGGTCAGTCATATTAAGAAAAAAGTGCCGCCGTTTGAAAAGTCGTTGGTGGTAACGCATTCTACTCCTTGCAATTATGTATTCCATACTATTGAATTCAAACAGCAAAACAGAGATGTTAAATTCAGCCAAGATTAATAGTCTGCATCCATCATGTTCTAAGCATTAAAAGAATATAAATTTAAAGAGCACGGGTCTCACATTTTCCTAGTAGATCGTGGGGAATTCAATTATTTGTGTCATTATGGAAGTTTGACCATTATTGCCTTTCGGTAATATGTCCAAAGTCATGTTATGACACCTGCTGGCTTAGGCAATGTACTACAATTTATTTTTCTACCTTCGAGTTTTGTGCTCCGAATAGACTTGCTTTTGAGACCTCTTAAGTGCAAGGGTTTCTCTTTGGACGAACACTGCCAATTCAGGCATTGTGCCCCATAATTTGCATGGTACTCCCATTTGTTTTCAGATGGCACTCCTAGACATTGCGCATCTACGCCCCTTTATTACGTCAAAGGCGCAAGTGGCTTTGTGCTTCTGCATTTTTCCTGTTGAGGTGCTGGTGTTTTGCAGAAAATAACTTTGCGGGTGTCTTTGTGGTAATGGCGCGTTTTAAATGGGTCGTAGGACGTTGCACCTGCTGCCAAAAACAGAGCCCACCGTCTTTCTTTCTATGATTTTTCCATCATTTACGTTATATTACTCCTTCATGATTTTGTGAAAATAGGTAATTTTTGTACTTTTCACTGGCTGTAATGTTACATTCAGTGGTTTTATTTTATAGGTAGATATTTGTGCTATGTTGACTTTAAGGTTTTATATGTCTGTGTGATACCTGTTGAGCCAGTTTTTCATTGGGTTTAGGAAGTTTGCAAGTTGCAGCTTGTAATGGCGTGGTTTATTGCATAATAGATGATGTCATCTTGTTCTGTGTCTCTGGACAAAATATTAATCCTAGTTCGTTAGCTCAATACATACATTGAGCTATAATATTAATTTTAGTCCCTCAGCTTAATGCACATATGATTGCACTCTTTAATATACATCTGGATATACTGCAATCCATTTTGCCATAATCTGCTCAAACCTGTTTCAGGTGGGATTAGCCCAGACTTGCTTCATAGTTTTCTAATGCTACTAGTTGATGATGTCTTAAATTAGTTATGAAAAGTCTGAAAATGAGCAATAAAATATTTATCGAGTTTCTTGGGCATACCAAGTAGACCGATACAGACTACCACAAACCTGATCTGGGCGACCATATCTTGCTTATTAGTAGCCCAGAGGACTACCACATACATTAATCATTTTCTCACCCCTGAAGTCTCTAAGTAAAAGTTAAAATGGACTGAATCATACACTGAGTAAAAATTAATCTGCACTAAATCACACATTGAGTGACTGAGTTAATCTGGAATGAATTACCATGTATGTTGGTCTACCTATTTGAGTTATTCAGATGAAGTTCTGGATTGATGATGAAATATCATTAGTTTAGCAAAGTGCAGTCCTCAAATAGTTGCTGATTAAGAGAGTCAAATAATGTTTTATAGCATGAAGCAAGAAGGGTCCAACTGCTGTATCTTACTGTAAATGGAGATTTTTCCAACTGCTGTACCTTGCTGTAAATGGCGCCCCCCCCCCACCCCCTTTCCAGGATGGCCTTTTCCCTAGCAGAAGCTCACCGTGCCAGGTCGCGGGTAAGGAATCCTTCCCTTGTACTGCACCCAGCGGTAATCTGGGCCTTCATTGTGGGCAAAGGGCCCATTGAAGGCAGCTCGAATGGAGGCCATGGAGTATGCACAGACTGCAGAGCCTCTGAACACAGAGCTGTGGGGAAAGAGACAGTGAGAGAGGGGAGCCTGAACTCAAATCTATTGGGAAAGACAGAGACAGGGGATCCTGAATACAGAGCTGTGGCGAAAGAGAGAGAGAGAGAGAGAGGGGAGCCTGATTATTGAGTTGTGGGGAAAGAGACAGGGAGAGAGGGGAGCCTGAACACAGAGCTGTGGGGAAAGAGACAGGGAGAGTGGGGAGCCTGAACACAGTGCTGTGGGGAAAGAGAGAGAGGGTAGCCTGAACACAGTGCTGTGGGGAGAGAGAGAGAGAGAGAGAGAGAGAGAGAGAGAGGGGGGGGAGCCTGAACACAGTGCTGTGGGGGGAGAGAGGGAGAGAGGAGCTTGAACACAGTGCTGTGGGGCGAGAGATAGAGGGGGAGCCTGAACACAGTGCTGTGGGGAAAGAGAGAGAGGGGAGCCTGAACACAGTGCTGTGGGGAAAGAGAGAGAGGGGAGCCTGAACACAGTGCTGTGGGGAGAGAGAGAGGATATTTGCTTTCAGAAATACAATGGCATAACCGTCACTAGGTAAACTTTTGATTCTTCTTAAATGCACTTTTTCAAAAACATTTTTGAAAATACAGAATTACAGGCAGCTTTTTTGTTTGTGTAACACTAGGCTCAGAGACCAAGAGAAGGAATTTTCTGACATTAAAAACACGTAGCCAGTATATTGATGACAAATTTCTCCTTGAACACAGAAGGGTTGTAGTGGTCATACTATACAAACTCTTACATTAAATCTGAAGCTGATCAGGAACTGTTAGACCTGTTTGAGGTGAGAGGAGAAATGGGCCTGAGTTTCCAGAATAAGACTGAATTTGAATAAGACCTGAGTCTCTCTAGCTGCCATTGCTCCCCCAAACTGACTGAGGTCATTCTGCCTGTACCCTTCTCTAAGCTGGCAAGACTTCAGGGATGTGTAATAACAGCAGCCTCACTTACAGGCTGGCTCACCTGAGGAGGATCTGCTATCAGCCCAGGTGTGAGCCATTGCCCTTGGTATATCACATATGAAAGCTGCCAGACTTGAAGAAGGGGTGGTTTTTTTGCTTTTGTGTGGTTGTTGTGGTTTATTGTATTTATCTGTGCTATTTGAACCGGTTTTGTTTTTTAGCATTTAATTTTTCCTTCCACCCAAAAAATGAAAAACAGCCATTGGCTAATTTTCTGCAGCCAGTTCCTTTTGTTTCATTTTCTTTTCAACTCAGCACCCACCCCAGTGGCCACACCTGGCACTGCACCAGGCTGGAGCATGCTATGCTTTCACATGTACAAAAAAAAAAAAAAAAAAAAAAACTGCATGTGATCATATGTAAAGCTCTGAGCCTGCAGGTGAACAATAGTAAATCTGTTAGTCTCTGGGTCATTCACATTTCAAACTGACATTGCAAACCTGTCTTTTACCTGGAAGTGGAGAAGACTCCATAGATGACTGGATTTTGGATGTCCTTAGTTTCCAAAACATAGATATCCTCTGAGAACACATGGAAACAACACTTACATAAACTTTTGTGAACAAAGTTCTGTACTCAAGATGGCGCTAAACAGATCAATTGTACAGTTTGGTTTAGCAGATAGTGACACTGGGAGATAACAGTTACAGAGATCTATCTGCTGATGATATATTTTTAAATGATGCAGGTATCCGTATTGTCTGCCAACCTTTACAAACCTCACTAGTCAGGCTGTATTAATTGTACTAAGAGCCTGACCAGGTTGTGCTATGAGCTTAGGCACTGATTTGTTTCTGGGATGTTCTTTGCTAATAAGACAACTGTCATTTACTTCCTCTGATGAGTCATGATCTTACTTTTCTCTGATAAGTTGTGATTGCATGTAATTGGGGCTGTGTGTGGAGGTGGAAATTTAAGTGAATTCATCCACTGACCCCAATTTAGTGCTGGCAAAAGCTTTTATAAAACATTTCCTGGACTATAGCTTTTCTTTCCAGCCATTCTATAGAGAGAGCAACTCCACCGATAACAGCTTTATGGCAAAAGATAACTGAAAGGAACATGCCTAAAGTCATTTACAACCATACATCTGGATATGAACCTCCTTGGCTACACACCTGCCACTCCCCATGGCCACACAGTGTGCCAGGTATATTTCTGTGAGCAGTGGCAGGTGTGCTGCCATGGGCACTGACAGGTGTGTTGCAGTTGGCAGTTGCAGGTGCGTTGCTGTGGGCAGCAGCAGGTGTTTTACTGTGGGCAGTGGCAGGTGCATTTCCATACCCAGCTCATCAAAGTGTGTGTCCAAACCGTCTGGTCCAGGCACTGAGCACACCATCCTTGCTTTCAGGAAAGTGGTCCAGCGGTTTATTAGGCTCCTCTTCCCCCCGATGTCATTCTGAGATACATAAAATGAAGATGTGAATTCAGCTGTGTTTGTCCAGTCAGACGCCTGAACATTAAGCCTGTGCTGTTACCCACTGCATCATGCACAGCCTGCAGTCAAGCTCCAACACATATAACACACAGCCCGCAGTGAAGCTCTTACACATATAACACACAGCCCGCAGTGAAGCTCTTACACATGTAACACACAGCCTGCAGTGAAGCTCTTACACACATAACACACAATCTGCAGTGAAGCTCTTACACACGTAACACACAGCCTGCAGTGAAGCTCTTACACACGTAACACACAGCCTGCAGTGAAGCTCTTACACACATAACACACAGCTTGCAGTCTCTTACACACATAACACACAGCCTGCAGTGTAGCTTTTACACACATAACACACAACCTGCAGTGAAGCTTTTACACACATTACACACAGCCTGCAGTGAAGCTCTTATGCACATAAAACACAGCTTGCAGTCTCTTACACACATAACACACAGCCTGCAGTGTAGCTTTTACACACATAACCTGCAGTGAAGCTCTTACATTACTCACACTCTGCTGTAAAGTTCTTACACACATAACACACAGCCTGCAGTCTTTTACACACATAACACAAAGCCTGCAGTGAAGCTTTTACATACATTACACACAGCATGCACTGAAGCTCATATACACATAATGTACAGTTGTGTGTGTGAAGGTCTTTCCATCCTTGCAGGTGTCAGGCTCTCACCTTGCAGACTCGTGCCACCCTGCTGTAGATACGCCTGTCCCACTGGCTGGACTCCACAGCTGTCTCCTTGAAGAAGAAGTAAACCTTGTCATCATCTGGGCTGTGAGTATCAGGAATGGAGAAAGAGCCCAAAAACTCTGGTTCTGTGGGACCAAACAACATAAGAACAACCTGAATATACAGGTGCAGGGAGAAATACAAAGAACATTCAAGATACAAATTCATTGGCAAAGGAGGTTATTTGGAGGCCTGTGTTTAGAGTCCTTAATTGGCAGACATTGTTATACCCTTATTTGTAAGTAGGCCACTCTCATGTGTGAGCAAAATGTCCTTTCAGTTTAAAATAATGATTTCCTGCATTTTTATGATGTTAGATATTGAGGTATTAATTTAACTCAAAAGGAATCTGAAATGCAATCAGTATTTCAGTTTAGAAATGAGTATGGAAATGTGCCACTTCCCCTTGAATAGCCTTTTTGTTTCAAGGCTGCAGGGAAATGATTTTTTTAAATTAATTTTTTATAAACAAACATACAGAAGACCAAAACCAACAGCAAAACAACATCATCAAGCTGGGAATAAAAACACAAAAAACCAAAACCGAAAAATCAGTTCCAGGTTGCAGGCATTATGCAGTAAAGAGTAAAATGAATTGCAATGGGAGCTGAATAAAGAAAAAAAAGAGAAATAGATAGTCTTTTTTTTCCTTTTTTCCCCTTTTTTTAAATACAAATGCTCTTGTCAGTACAGGGAGTCCTCGGGTTACGACGGTCTCGGGTTTATGACGTTTCGTGGTTACGACGCACTTCCATACATCTAAACCTAGTTTCGACCCAAGCGGTTTGGTTCGTAAACACGAACACAGAAATAAAGATAAAAAATTGTTCCCTCTTTTTTTTTATTAATGTTTCATTTAATTACTGTATTTAATATGTCCTTCATGTGTTGTGTGTACAGAGTGAGTGACTTAAGGTGTTAACTTAGGTATAATTTAGGTATAAATTCCGACTTACGAACAAGTTCTGTTCCTACGACTTGTCGTAACCCAATTTTCGACGTAAGTCGCGGACTCCCTGTATAGCAGAGATATTTACATTAATATAATCAAGAAATGGTTTCCATATTCTTTCAAAAACACTAGTTTTGGAGTGCAGAAGACAGGTGAGAAAGTCCAGAAGTATGCATTCCATTATTGTCCTATGCCATACCACCATTGAGGGGGCCTTGTCTGAGATCCAGTGCTGAAGAATATTTTTCCTGGCACAAAATGTCATAATATTATACAGTTTTTTCTGATATACATCAGTTACACGATCACCCAGACCCAGAGACCCAGAAGGAGGGGAACCGGGTCGAGTTCAAGCTCCTTCTTCAGAACCTTTTTTATTTCCAACAAGACATCACTCCAATATTTTTGTATTTTCACACAGAACCAGAAACAATGAGTAAGATCACAAATTTCTGTCTTACATTTAAGACAAAATGGAGAGACATCCTTTCTGTATTTGGAGAGACGGTTCGGACCAATATGTGCTCTATGCAGTATCTTAAATTGCATCGCTCTTGTCCGGTTACAAACAGTTATTTTCCTTGAATTATCCCAGATGTCCTCCCACATCTCCTCAGTTATCACAACACCCAGTTCCCTCTCCCAGATCGCTCCCAGCGTCCAAGCACCGACATTTGAGCAATCCCTCAGACTGGCATAAAAGGTTCTAATGGAAGCATTGCCCTGAGATATAAGTACTTGTTTCTCTATCTGTGTGACATTCATATCAGCAAGCAGAGATGTATCTTTTATAATAAAATTTCTGACATGAAAATAAAAAAAAAAAAATCATTTCTTGATATGCTATATTTTTCCCGAACTTGATTGGAAGTCATGAGGGTATGGCCATCAAAAAGGTCAGCCAGGGAAGAAATTCCCTTAGCTGTCCAGCATTTGAGAGTCCTGTCCAAGGTTCCTGGGAGAAAGTCAGGGTTATCTGCGATCGGGGTGAAAACCGACGTAAGCCCTGATCTGCCTTCCATATGCTGAGTGATTCTCCATGCTCTAACAGTATTAATTGTAACTGGATTGCTGCAGAGTTTAATACATTTCAGTTTATCAGTAAAAAGTAGATTGTTTAGAGGACAATTGGATAAGGACTTCTCGATATGAAGCCAGATTGAGGAAGCATCATCTTTAATCCAATCAGCTATGTATCTTAGACGGGCACTTAGTTGGTATCTCTTAATGTCTGGGAGATCCAGCCCACCCTTAGCACTTGGTAACTGCAACACTGACATCCTGATCTGTGGTTTGTGTTTACTCCAGATAAAAGAACTAAGCCAACCATTCAGTTTTTTCACAATCTTATGATTGAATTAGATGGGAATCATTTGTATTGGATAGAGCGAACGTGGAAGGATATTCATTTTCAGAAGTGAGATTCGGCCAAGCCATGATATGGGAAGGTTGTTCCATCTCTCCAAATCTTGTTTAATTTTATCGAATAGTGGGTTAAAGTTGGCTTGAGACAACTGATTGAATTTAGGTGTAATATATATACCTAAGTATATAAAACCTGCAAGGGACCACTTAAATGGGAAAGGATTGGGATTGTCTGGTGGTTGTCGTAAATTAACCAGAGGCATTGGCTCTGATTTGGAAAAATAAATTCATAATCTAGACAAGGCATCAAACCGGTCAATAATCTGAATAAGACAAGGGACTGAAACAGAGGGGTTTAACATGAACAACAACACATAGTCTGCATAATATAATGTAATTTTATGTGATCTTTCACCCACATCCAATCTAGCCATTAAAGGGTCTTGCCTGATAGCTTCCGCAAGAGGTTCAATCGCCACCACAAACAAAAGTGGTGACAAAGGACAGCCCTATCTGCTACCCCTCTGGACTCCAAAATTTGTGGACCTAAGTCCATTGGTTACAACTGCAGCCATTGGTTGAGTATACAGGACCTTCAACCATCTGACAAGGCTATCACCTAAGCCGAACCGCTCAAGTGTGAAAAATACATAAGACCATTTGACGCGGTCGAAAACTTTTTCCGCATCTAGGGAAATCACAAGACCATCTATTTCCTGCTGTTCAGATAGCTGAGTAATATTTAGCAATCTTCTAATGTTGTTATAAGAATTACAGCCCTTAATAAAGCCAGTCTGATCCTCCTTCACTATGATCGGTAGAAGGCCTTCTAAGCGTTTTGCCAAAACTTTGGAAAGAATTTTTTAATCCACATTCAACAGTGAGATTGGCCTGTACGAGGCGCAATCCTTAGGGCATTTACCTTTTTTAAGAATCAGTGAAATATTGGCTTCCCTTAATGATGGTGGGAGGGTGCCACATTCAAAGGAGTAGTTAAACATATTCATCATAGGTTCTAATAAAAGACTTTGGAATTCTTCATAGAACTCATTACCGAGACCATCACTGCTTGGTGCTTTGCCTGTTTGAAGGGATTGAATTGCCTCACGCAGTTCAGCCACTGAGATCGGGGCATTTAATTTAGATTTTTGATCTTGTGATATAGTTGTGAGATCAAGTTCGGAGAAGAAAGCTTCCATCAGTGTTTTAGCATTGTTAGCTTGTTCTGACTGATATAATTTTGTATAGAAATTTCTGAAAGTGTCATTAATTAGTTTAGAATCAGAGGAGCAAGTCCCTGACCCGTCTAAAATTGACTCAATAATTTGAGAGGCCCTTCGCCTTTTTGTTAAATTGGCTAAATATCTTCCTGGTTTGTCCCCATATTCAAATAATCTTTGCTTTGCATATCCTAATTTTTCCCCCACTTTTTTGGTTAGCAAGGAGTCTAATGTAGAGCAAACAGCAACAATTTCCTTCAGTTTAGCTGCTGTAGGTTTTTTTCTAATAAAGTTTGTTGTTCCATATTTTTACGTCTTTTGGTAGCAGTATATGATATGATCAACCCCTTGGCATAGGCCTTGCAGGTCTCCCAGAGCAGAGATGAGTTATTAACAGAGGGGGAGTTAATGGCAAGGAAATGCCTAAATTCTGTGTTAAAGTATGATATGAATTTGTGATCTTTTAAAATTGAAGTGTCCATTCTCCAACTCGTGGGTTTCTCAGAGAGTTTTTTTTAAATGTAACATTCATATACACTGCTCCGTGGTCTGATATTATAATGTTTCCAATTGAACAGGAGACAACCGATTCTATAAGCTGTTTTGGGGCAAAAAAGTGATCAATTCTTGTGTAACACTTGTGAGGATTAGAAAAAAAGGTGTATTCTATATCTGCAGGGTGAAGTGTCCTCCAAACGTACACATATCCAAAGTCCTCACAGAGACCAATGATTTGTTTTGACTGTTTGATAGGGGTGAAGCACCTAAAGGAAACCTATCCATCAAAGGGTTCATAAGACAATTAAAGTCACCTCCTACCATAGTATTTTCCACCGCAAGATCAGATAATTTGGCAAATGCCAAATAAGTACAAACCGTCCATATTTATCTTTAATACATTTTGACACTTTAACTGGTAAGTTTTTCCTAACGAGTATCGCCACCCCTCTTTTGGTGGTGAAAGATGAAAAATAGACTTGATCAAAACCGCACTGCTGCAACTTCAAATGCTCCTCATCATTCAGGTGTGTTTCTTCCAACATAACAATATCGATCCCTTCCTTTTTTAAAGATAACAATATTTTTTTCCTTTTGATGGGTGAGAGGCTTCCCCTAATACTCCAAGTGCATAGCCTCATTGTGTCACAGGTCATAACATTTTTTATTGAAAAGATTTAAGCTCCCAGATGTATTATAATGTCTATGTAGATTTTGTACCTGCTTGTAACACAGCTGAAAAACAAAAAACAAACGACACAAATTACAAATAACAGACGTGCCAACAGCACAGGAACCTTCCCCACACGATAACCAGGGGGTTACCATAACCTTCTCCATAACCGGACACTAACTTGGTTAACTTCGCTTACAGCTCCGAGCTCAAATAACACCATCCTAACGATTTTAATTTCTATCCTTAAACAGGGATGAACAGACCAGTAAGAATAAAGAGAGGAAAGAAAAGGAAAAAAACATCCCCATCCCTCCACAAAAAAACAAATTCCAATACTCTCTGTAATATTGGTTTACACATCATGTTATCTGCCACCCGTGATCACCATAAACATAGGACGGCAGGGCAAAGGTTGTCATATTAAATCATTCAATTTTAGCCTTATTAGCCATCATCATTAATCAGATAGTTTGCTTATGGGCGCAGCATATATCGAAGTTCAACACAACGTTTTAATCCAGATAGAAAACCTGCCCACGAACATAAACAGCTGGTGACTCACGTGTGATTCATCTGAGAGTGTCAGTAAAAGCCGTGGCTTTAGCGGGGGAGTTGAAGCTCCTGGCTTCCCCACCGTGGATTATTTTCAGCGTAGCTGGGTAGAGCATCATGTATTTAGCCCCAATGTCCCACAGACTTTTCTTCACACCCTCAAATTCTTTACATTTGCGCAGAACCGCGGCTGAAAATTCCTGGAAAAACATGATGCTGGACTCCTGGTACTTCACGGTCTCGTTGCGTCTTGCGGCGTCCAGCACCCTCTGTTTGTCAGCGAAGTTGTGAAACCGGATCAGGATGGGTCGTGGTCGCTGGTTCGGTCCCGGCTTTGGAGCCAGCGTGCGGTGAGCTCTTTCAATTTTGACGCGGCCGGCTTTTGTCTCCAGCCCGAGCAGGTTGGGTACCCAGCTCTCAAAAAACTTTATTGGGTTACTCCCCTCCGCGTCCTCCGGTACCTGTTTTTCCTCCTGCCTCTGTTCTCGAGGTCGCGATATGCTCGGCCATGCTTTGCACTTGGCTCTCAAGCGCCCAAACCCACACCTCCGCCATCTCAGAGGTGTGTTCAGCCGCAGCTATCCTATTCTCTCTTCGATCCTTTTCAGCTGCCGAGTGTGAGCCTGTATCATTTGGGATAATGACCCCAGCTTTTCATCAATCACCCTGGTTATGTTTGCCGTTATTTCCAGAATAGTTAGGCGAAAAGCCGGGTCCTGGACATCCTCGGTGTTAGCTGGTAGCGGTTGTTGCTCTTCCTCCACTGGGGAGAAGTCAGGCAAGCTAGCATTAGCTTCTGGTCTGTTCCAGAAAATACGCATCAATACTCATATTAAAGTACACGACTTGGAAATTGTTGCGAATACTGAATTTGGCGGAGTTATACAGGAAATATCAGTGCGGTGGTGCGGAGCCCAGAAAAAGTCAACCACTCTCTACGCCGCCATCTTGTTCCTCTCGGGAAAAATTAATTATTAAAAGCATGTATTATTTTTATATTCATTATTAAAAAGTATACATATTCATTTTCAGTTGCTTTCGAATGATCTGACATTGCCATTTAAATGACCAATTCCTAAACTAATAAAATGAGTACTAATTAGGATTTAACTGAAAAATCCACACTTTCATTCCTTGTTAGCTTCATGAATAACCTTCACTTATCTTTGCCTTTGTCCAGGTACTGATAATAACTATTTTAATATATTCCCTTATTTTTCAAAGGGTCAAAGTATAAAAAAATACACAGTGTATGAATAATTGCACATGATAATTCAGCAGATAGGAAAGGGTAACTTGGGAATGGAGCAGAGCAGTTGTATTGACTTTGGCCCTTGGAGTGCCACACAGTCTGCTGTTGTCTCACCGTTAAGCCATTGATCCTGGTTGGCCTCTGTGCGGATGTAGTGCTGGCTGCTGCTGCTGATGTACACAGACATGCGGAAAATGGCAGCGTTGGCACCCATGAAGTCCACAGACATTCCTGCATAGAGGTCTCCATCTAGGATGAAGAGTGGGAGGATTTGGCACAGGACTACATACAGGGTAAATTGTCTCAATTGTCTACATACAGGATAAACTGCTGTCACTGTATTACTGCACACTCACAGCTGTTACTGTATTACTGCACTTACAGCTCACTGTTTCTGTATAACTGCACACCCACAGCTGTCACTCTATTATTGCACACTGACAGTGGTTACTGAATTACAGCACAGTCACAGTGACTACTGCATTACAGCACAGTCACAGCATGATGTTTGATGTAATTTTGTTAAACAGAAGAGCAACATCTACCTTGGGCAGAGTAAAGATGGAGTCATGGCTGTGATGGGCAGAGGCTCACCTGTCAGCCTTGCAGTAAAGAGTTCCCAAGGGCTATAGGGGCACTTTCCCCGCCCCGACTCCACTGAGTGGAGCAAGAGCCGGAACAACGGCTCCTGGCAAAGAGAAAGAGATCATTTCAGCTCAGTTAATTCCATCTGTCTTGAACAACATGATATGTAATAACAATTTATCCTGGAGAACTGTGTCCTGGATTTAGGTTCAGTGTGATGTAAGCCATAATTTCCTCATCAAAAATCATAACAAATTCACAATTATAATGAATAAATTATGAGCTAAAATTCACTAGCATGCAGTGCATGTAAATTATATCATTTCCATACAAAAATGAATAATACCACAAATTAGGAGAGTAACATGTAGTTAACAACAAATGGTTGTTTGTAATTTTAGTTATAATCCACTGCAAAATATCCCTCCTCTAAAATGTCACAGTATAGGGTCCTTCATAACTGTTTCACATTTAACTTGTCGCATCTTGCAAAATAACTATGGTAATTAGAAAAGGCACACCACTTTTGCCAGACAGAACAGAATCATGTAAATAACACTGAAGCAACTGAAGCCCCACATGTGATTGATGCAATAAAATGTTCCCCTAGTTCAGCAGAATGGAAGAAGGGTTTCCCTCTAACTGGAGTTTGATAAAACAAGTGAGAAATATTTTCACAACCCTTTACTCGAACTGTTTTTTATTCAGGTAAATAAATGCTCCACACTTTACATTGTATTTGCATCCCTCCTCCCCGTCTCCACTTATATTTGTATTACCCTTTCTTTTCCTCCTTTGGTCAATATAATCCAATTCCTTCAACTGCATTTTTTGTATTTGAGGGTGATGGGTCCTCACCCTACCTCAGTGATGGTCAGGTATGGCTCCGCTCCTTAAGACTCTGAGGCCAAAGATCAAGTGTCACGGCCTCCCTGGGCAGAGATACTGCAAGCTCAGCCTAACCGAGTTTTTCCTCCACCGTTAGTGTTAGCGTTGTCTATGGTTGGTATATTTACTGTATCTCCGTACTCCCCAAGGTGGCATGCAGCTAAGACACTCGGTTTGCTTGCTTACAATCATAAAAGAAAGGTTGACGTTACCTGGTTCCCCGCCGGAGCTTCTCCTGCAACGGCAGGCTTGATTTGGTTGCTCGGCGACGGACAGCCCAGTCTTCGGGTTGTTGCGAGGTGCAGTCGCTGCCCTCCAGCAATCGGTTCATTCAGTTTTAGTTTTTCTAAAAGATCCCCTTTCGAGTGGTTGCGGTACTTGGTTGGTTGCAGGGTTGCTGTTCCCACAAGGGAAAACGTAGATGCCGGTGTCCGTGGTCTCCTGGAATTCTAAAATCCCGCTCCAGTTGCGTACATGCAGCCAGCCAGAAAACACACACGCGCCACTTTGCCGCGCTAACCACACAGGATATACCGTCACCCCAGCCCACGTCACTGGGTCACTGGATCAAACCATTCTCATTAAACAACGTCAACCATAATTGTTTGCAAGCAAACCGAGATGTTCTAGGGGATCCACTAAATATAAAATGTATTATTATGATTAACAAAAAAAAAAATTAATAATTTCAACAGGCTACCTAGTCCATCATCCTGGCACTATTACAGTGTTATCAGGGGATTACACTAGGAAATGGCCTGTCTGTTACAGTACCCCCCCCATAAGCCAAAAATTAAAGAAATTACACAGTTTCACTTTTTTTCTCTAACCTTTCCCATGTTTTATCCTTTTTTTAATTTTTGTAATTTTTGGTAAAAAAAAAAAAATATATATATATACAACGGACAGACATTTCCGCCTGCCACCACCTGACAAACTAACACCACACATCTAAGTAGAAAAATCACATCAAGGAAACATCAAAAATGGAGAAAATATGCAGACACTATATCCGCACTCATCAACACAAAGGGCTCCTGGCTAATTTTACAAACACCGAGCTCCCATCCAGAACTCCCAATGACCAGCACAACCACAAAAAAGAAAGTAGAAACACTGCCATCCTACTTCAGGTGCCACTCCTGGAGAGGGCATCCGCAATGACGTTATCCCTACCAGCAATGTGTTTCACTTTCAGACCATATGGCTGCAAAATTAAGCTCCATCTAAAGACACGTGCATTTGAGCTCTGAAACTTGGCTAGGAACGTGAGCTGATTGTGATCCGAATAGACCACAACGTCACCCACTACACTAGACACGTATATCTCAAAGTGTTGCACTGCTAGTACCAAGGCCAGAGCCTCCTTCTCAATGGTGGAGTAGTTCTTTTGGTGGCGATTCAGTTTTTTTGAAAAATACGCCACTGGCCTCTCAACACCATCACTTCCAACCTGAAGGAGGACACCTCCTACTCCTACATCGGAGGCATCTACTGCGAGGCAGAAAGGCTGTGAGAAGTCCATAGCAGCCAACACGGGTTCACATACAAGGATCGCCTTAGCGTCCAGAGCAGACTGACACTCTAGAGACCACACCCACTTGACCCCCTTCTGCAGCAGGTCAGTAAGTGAAGCAGTCACAGTGGCAAAATTAGGGACAAACTTGCGGTAGAACCCGCACATGCCCAAAATTCTCATGAGCTGTCGACGATTCCACGGAGCTGGGAGATCCATGATAGCCTTAACCTTGGCAGAACGTGGAAGTACCTCACTACGGCCCACGCGATGACCCAAGTAAGTGACCTGACCTTGCCCAAACTCACATTTAGGTAAATTTACAACTAAAGAAGCCTCGGTAAGTCATGTAAAGAGTGCACGAATGTGCCCAATGTGGCTCTCCCATGAGTCACTGAACACGACCACATCAATGTAAGTAACTACATTGCCCAGGCCCCTGGTCACCTGATTCATCAGCCTCTGAAAACAAGCGGGAGCATTTTTCATGCCAAATGGTAAGACCCTGCAGGCATACAAGGAGTCCTGAGTAGTAAAGGTCGATACCTCCTTGGCATGGTCTGTAAGAGGCACCTGCCAATACCCTTTCAAGAGGTCAAATTTTGACACCCACTTAGCCTGACTAATGCGGTCGATACAATCCTCCATTCGCGGGATAGGATATGCATCTGATCGTGTCACAGCATTAACCTTCCTGTAGTCAATGCACAGGCGAGGTGCAGCACCTTCCCTCACCACTAAAACGACTGGGGAGCTCCACTCACTCCCTGTGGGCTCTATCGCACCGATTTCGAGCATATAGTCAAGCTCTTGCTGTACCAGGGCACGCTTCTGAGGAGCTAAATGATACGCATGCTGTTTTATTGGAGCGGCTGTCCCAGTGTCAACATCATGAACCGCCAGCTTCGTCAAACCCAGTGTGTCTTTGAACAACTCTGGGAAAGACTCAACCAAGCCCACAATGTCCTCACCTTGGGATGCTGTCAAGTGAGTCAAGTTAATCCGGAGGTTCTGCCATGCTTCTGTATTCTTAAGGCGAGCACTGACTGGCTCACGAGGAGTGAAGCCTACCTCTTCATCACAATTCTCAGGGTCCTGCACCACATTAAAACACACTGGAGCCGCAGCCTCCCGCCCTACAAACGGTTTAAGCACATTCACATGACACAAGCGTGTCTTGACACGGCGACCAGGAGTGCTGATGACATAAGCACAGGGTCCAGCCTGCTTTACAATTGAATAAGGCCCTTCGAACCGAACACCAAGCTTGTCACCCCCTGCTGGCAACAGAACGAGCACCTTATCCCCAGCCGAAAAGCTACACGGCTGAGCCTGCTTGCCATAGTGTTGCTTCATTCTAGCTTTTGAACCCGCAAGCTTCTGCCGGGCCACCTCACAAGCAACCTGCTGCCGATCAGTAAATCGAGCAACATATGCAAGCAAATCCTCTGGAACACTATCACCCACTAAACGCTCTTTTAGTAGGCCCAAAGGTCCACGCACCTCATGACCATAGACTAACTGAAAAGGTGTAAAGCCAGTGGATTCGTTAACACTATCCCGAACTGCAAACATTAGAAAAGGCATGGCAGCATCCCATTCCCCAGGGAACTGATCGCTGTATGCTCTCACCATCTCCTTCAAAGTCCGATGGAAGCGCTCAATCGCTCCCTGAGACTGAGGATGATAAGCTGAGGACAAAACCCGTTTAATGCCTAGCTGATTAAGAACACCCTGGAAAACTGCAGAAGTTCAGTTCGATCCCCGGTCGGACTGAACCTCCCGCGGAAGACCATACCTGGAAAAGAACTGAATGAGGCTCTCAATTATGGTTTGGGCCCTAATGTTCCTGAGGGGAACCGCTTCAGGGAACCGTGTGGTAACATCCAGTATAGTGAGGAGATACTCATTACCCTTCTTTGTCTTTGGAAGGGGCCCAACACAATCAACCATCACTCTTGTGAAGGGGATAGAGAAAAGCGGAAGTGGCTTAAGAGGCACGGGTGGCGGCCTGTGCTGAGCCTTACCCGCACGCTGGCATGGCTCACAAGATCTGTAGTACTCAAGAACTCTTTTCTCAGAAATGGCGTCTGATCCTTTCTAGAGTATGGTTTACTCCCACATGACCAGCCATGGGTCCAGCGTGACCCATTTTAAGCACACCTTCCCAATATCCTCCAGGCAACACTACCTGTTGCAACACGTTCCATTCCTCAGCGGCATCCCTTGGAGACCGCCAACGTCTCATCAAGACATTGTCCTGTAAATAATATCCCTCAGACAGCACAGCATCCCCGGAGGGTTCCTCCAACATACGGAAAAAGGGAGCTAAATCAGCATCTGCAAGCTGAGCTTCAACCAGGGCCTCCCTACTCAGGTGTGGGTCCTCCTGTGTCTGTTTCAGGTGGGCCATAAATGTGTCACACCAATCTACTGCGGCATCTTGTTCCTCGCATGGAGTGGAATGAACACAGGCTTTTGCCTGAGCACGCGTCACTACACATGCAGTGAACACCTCAGGAAACTCCGTAGCCAGCTTCTCTGTGTCCACAACATTAATTAGTTCAGGGGAGAGAACAGGAGGTTCCGCAACTCTATTACCTGCCAGGTCATTACCGAACAATAATGACACACCCGGCACAGGGAGCGAGTCAATAACAGCCACCATCACGGGACCATTTACCAACTCAGAGCGCAGGTACACCTCTATTAGTGGATACGGCCCAAACTCTCCTCCTAAGCCAGCCAGAAGTACAACAGGACTCCCTGGTACTGGGGATGGCAAGTCCAACACACCAGCAACCAGCAGGGACTGACTAGCCCCAGTGTCTCTCAGAATCTGTATTGGAACTCCAGGGCTCTCACAATCCAGAGCTACAGAGCCAGGTGACACAAAACAAGCATTATCCACCAACAGCTTTTCCACATTGTTACCATACACCAGTGACCACGCCCGATACCACCATCATGGATGACCTCCCATGTGTCTGCAAGCTCTGCTGCCTCCTTCACAGTTTGAACCCCACGCTCAGCAATGTACACGTCAATTTCACGTGACACACAGCTCCTGAACTGCTCCATTAAAATGAGCTCAGTCAGAGTCTCCACAGTGTCTGCCTTGCATGCAGTTAGCCAGCGTCCCATAAGTATCTGTTGTCTACGGAATAAGTCAAGGTGAGACTCACCACCCTTACGCCTGTGGGATCTAAATTTACGGCGATACTCATCTGGGATGCTTCCATAGGCAGTTAACACAGCCTCTTTTACGGCGTTGTAATCGAGAGAAAGCCATAGGTCTAACGCAGCATATGCATGTTGTGCCTTACTAATAAGAGCCCGCTGCACCAGCAGTGGCCATTTTGAACGAGGCCAGGCCAACTCAGTAGCCACTCGTTCAAAGGTGTCAAAAAAAATGTCTACCTCCTCCTCATTGAACTGAGGTAGGAGTTTCTCAGCAGAGCTCAGATTAAAACTTGGTTCTGGCAACACTCCTCTCTCCCTCGCTACTTTTTCCACCTCCAACTTCATTTTCTCCAGCTCAAATTTTTGCTCGCGCTCCCTCCTTTCAAGCTCAAACTGGCGCTCCCTTTCCTCTTTCGCCAACCTCTCCTGCCGCTCCTTCTCCTCTGCCCAAAGTTCCTCCAGACAGAACAGCTCCTTCACCAGCGCAACCAGCTCTTTTTTCGTCACCGAGGATAGCACTTCCATTCCATCCCGCTTAGCCATTGCAACTAGCTGTGGCCTTGTAAGAGCCCTAAACTGCGCAGCGGTGGGTAGCTCAAACCCACCAGCAAGGTCAGGGGATGTGACTATCCCACTCGCAAAACTACCACTCGTCATGACCGTATCTCACAAAACAATTGCCGAAGACAACACCGATTACAGCAACACTGAAGCACAAAATTCCCGGAGCGTAACTACAAACTATTCAACACGTATAACAAGTGCAGCAGCCACAGGAGAGCATTCAACTCTCCAAAAATACACAAAGAACCACACGTGCAACAAGAGCACTACCAGGTTCACAACAAGGGGAAAAACCCACAATTCAGCAGGCTAGAAACGCCCCAAGACAGTTTCTGGAGTGCCGCCCACAGAACACTGTCGCACCGCTCTCACCGAGCGCGTCAAGTGACTACAACCGACACAAGCATTTGTGTAACACAAAAATTTCCAACACCACAATGTTCCACTAGTTAGGAAAAAAAAATTATTCTTTAGCCAAGTTATGCCTAACCTATGATAAGCTAGGACTGGCCTGTTATTACTCTTAGCTAATCCAAGCTAAGCGATATCCAACCTAGCAGATTTACTGGACACACAATTCTTTAATGTTAGGAGCGGTACAGCACGACTAATTCGCACTTGGGTCTACACACCCGTACTAAACTGCCTACCTAACCTTGCAATGTGTAGCCCTTTAGCAGGGTCAAATAGCCCCGTGTACGTTTTCCCAACACAAAGAACCGTATTATCTGTAACTAACTCACTACAAATCCAACCTGATTTTAGTTACACTGATTTTAACGGCTAATCCCATAGGTAAGGCAAACAAACGAAAAGATAAGCCAACCTTAATGTACCGACAAATGTTAAAGCGTACAAATAGCAAGCCCCGTTGAATACAATTCACATCACGGGCGAGCCCCCACTCTGTCACGGCCTCCCTGGGCAGAGATACCGCAAGCTCAGCCTAACCGAGTTTTTCCTCCACCGTTAGTGTTAGCGTTGTCTAGGGTTGGTATATTTACTGTATCTCCGTACTCCCCAAGGTGGCATGCAGCTAAGACACTCGGTTTGCTTGCTTACAATCATAAAAGAAAGGTTGACGTTACCTGGTTCCCCGCCGGAGCTTCTCCTGCAACGGCAGACTTGATCTGGTCGCTCGGCGACGGACAGCCCAGTCTTCGGGTTGTTGCGAGGTGCAGTCGCTGCCCTCCAGCAATCGGTTCGTTCAGTTTTAGTTTTTCTAAAAGATCCCCTTTCGAGTGGTTGCGGTACTTGGTTGGTTGCAGGGTTGCTGTTCCCACAAGGGAAAACGTAGATTCCGGTGTCCGTGGTCTCCAGGAATTCTAAAGTCCCGCTCCAGCTGCGTACATGCAGCCAGCCAGAAAACACACACGCGCCCCTTTGCCGCGCTAACCACACCGCATATACCGTCACCCTAGCCGCGTCACTGGGTCACTGGGTCAAACCATTCTCATTAAACAACGTCAACCATAATTGTATGCAAGCAAACCGAAATGTTCTAGGGGATCCACTAAGTATAAAATGTATTATTATGATTAACAAAAAAAAAAAAATTAATAATTCCAACAGGCTACCTAGTCCATCATCCTGGCACTCTTACAGTGTTATCAGGGAATTACACTAGGAAATGGCCTGTCTGTTACACAAGTACCAAAAAGTTCAAGTACCAAATATCTGTACTACCCGATATTTAATAATTCACCCCCTCTAAACGAATTCACACTGCCTGGAAATGTTTTCTACTGAAATCATATTAAACTATAACACCCTAAAGCCAGTAGCAGTACAGAAGTGAAATTGAACACACCCTGCTGTTGAGTATCCCTTATCCGAAATTTCTGGGACCAGAAGTATTTCGGATTTTAGATTTTTTCGAATTTTGGAATATCTGCATACACAGCCATTCTCCGACATATGGCCTAGTTCCATTCTGACCTACCAGTTGTATCTTGAAATGGACATAAGTCGGACGTATGTTAGCATGGCATGTAGAAGTACACATGTAGCATGTAGAAGATGTACTACACAATGCCGGGATATCATCTGACGGTCACTATCCTACGCATGCAGCCGTTAGCATTAGCGGACGTACGACCAAGCTTAATTTTTATATTGACATATATTTTCGCTTTATTTTTTTAATGTATACAAGTATGTGATGCTTAACGTCCAAGATATGTTCAGTGAAATAGGACGTTATGTGATTTGGCCGATGTGCGATACTTACTTAGCCATCTTAGGTACTTACTTAGGTGATGAACATGATTCTCTGTGTTTTTTCAAGTGTGAATTTCCAATGTATGATTTAAACATTCTAACAAATGCACTGATTGAATTTTGAATGTTTCAAAATCTTCTGATAAACAGAAATCTGATAAAAGGCCAGATTCTGCTCATTCTGCTTTTTTTTTTCCAGATTGTTCACTATCCCCCAGTTAAGGGGGGGGGGGGGGGTTCCGGACAGTTCATAAAACTTAGTTTAGTTAAAAGTATAGAACAAGCGTAACTCTAGTTTGTGAAGAACAGCAATACAGCAAAATGAAATTGGTGACCATTTACTCTATTTACGTCAGGTGGTGTTCATTACTCTGTGAATAGTTTGTTTTATTGTTAATCAAAGAGGATAATTGGAAACAGGTTGAAAGTAATGTAAAGTTAGCTCCTCCCCTGTTTCTAGCTCACCAGCTGCCAGTGATGTGCAGTGACGCAACACAGTCAGGAGACCCCTTCATGCCACTCACCTCTCTGCTGTGGCCGAGCTCGATGTAGGTGCAGAGAGGATGATAGGCCCCGGTCCCACACACAAACACATGGGTTTTATTGAATGGCTGTAGGAGTCTCACATAATTTGCACAATCCCTCTATAAGACAAAGGAATACACAAACATTTGCAATCAGTCTGCTGTGGCTCAGTCACTTAGACACCATTTCAGGACAGTCGGTTTGTTGTCTTTCCCCCTGTATGAGCAGTAAGATGTTCCCCTTACCTCTGCGTTCTTTCCTGCAGACCTACAATGCTCCACATGCTCTTTTGCAGCTGGCCAGTAAATCTGTTGGAGTGAGAGATGTGTTACAGAACTAAGGCTATGGGGATGTCCTGTAAATCTGTGCAAGTAAGAGAGGTGTTACTGAACTGATACTCTTTTGCAGCTGGCCAGTAAATCTGTGCAAGTGAGTGAGGTGTTACTGAACTGATGCTATAGGGGATGGCCAGTAAATCTGGGCAAGTGAGAGAGGTGTTACTGAACTGATACTCTTTTGCAGCTGGCCAGTAAATCTGTGCAAGTGAGTGAGGTGTTACTGAGCTGATGCTATAGGGGATGGCCAGTAAATCTGAACAAGTGAGTGAGGTGTTACTGAGCTGATGCTATAGGGGATGGCCAGTAAATCTGGAAAAGTGAGAGAGGTGTTACTGAGTTGATGCTATAGGGGATGGCCAATAAATCTGTGCGAGTAAGAGAGATGTTGCTGAACTGATGCTATAGTGGATGGCCAGTAAATCTGTTTGAGTGAGAGAGGTGTTGCTGAGCTGATGCTGTAGGGGATGGCCAGTATATCTGTGGGAGTGAGAGACGTGTTACTCAGCTGATACTGATAGGACTGTTCTGTCATCTTCTGAGGCTTGCAATCATTAAAAAACATCAAATAACACAGAAAAAAGCACAAAGATACATCCCAAGTAAAAGTCCTGCAGCATTTCTGCAGGATAATTTTCAGCAATAATTCAGAGAATCAAAAAAATTCTTATGCTGGTGTAGTATCTTGAGTTTTGATTAGTCACTTTAAATACAGTAATGTGATTGACAGTTAATCTATGTCTTCATATTCCTGTTGCTCATGAATCCGAGCTGGTATTGCCTATATAAGCAAGCAACCATTCTTTAATAGACAAAGGGGCAGCCTATAGCCTAGTGACTAAGGTACATGACTGGGATTCCTGAGGATGGCGGTTCAAGTCCCATTCCCCCCATTCCCAGTCCAGCCACAGCAAGAACACCATTGCTGTTGGGCCCCTGACCTGACCTCTTAACCCCACAAATCTCCTAGGGGAGATTGGCCCTTGGTTAGTCTAATCAACTGTAAGTCGCTTTGGATAAAAAAAAAAAAGGCATCAGCTAAGTGACAGTAATGTAATGAGTGAGGGGATTTGTAACCACAGACTAGCATAGCACACTTCCTTTGGATGCAGTCAAGCCACCTAACTGAAAATGTTTTCATTAAATTAGTGGTCTACTCTTGAACTGACATTCAACAATAGGACTAAGGGATAAAGATGAATGTGTTTTGAAATGGCAGAGGACAGTTTGGAAAGAACCTTTTCCAAAAGTCTGATCCTGTAGGCCATTTTCATGTAATATGCATTAACGTTCCTTGAACATTCAGTGGGCAGACTGCAGTTTAACAAGGTAAATGTGTATTCTAAAACATTGTGTCAGGTGTAATGTAGGTTTTGAGCTCTGAACACAAAGCTGAGATGAATCATCTGATGAAGGAGAGAGATCTCTGGGCCAGATTAGTGTGGCCTTGGACAGCCAGGAGAGAGATCTCTGGGCCAGATTAGTGCAGCCTTGAACAGTGAGGAGAGAGATCTCTGGGCTGGGTTAGTGTGGCCTTGAACTGCACAGAGACCTTTATCTTTATGAATGCCATATCATGTGTACATTTTTGTTACTTTCACTACTTAATGGTATGGTTTCGAGCTTATATTTGACTAAACATTGAGTTGTATTGCTGTATACTATAAATACAGAAAACATTAAATATTTTTCTAATCTAAATAGGGTATCCAACGCTCAAGATGTGAGTCAAATCTGAAACTTATGCACAGACTGCACACACACACACACTGCACACACATGCACACTCAGAGCCACATTGATGGGGGCGGGTCTGACCCTGCGTGCTGGCAGGGCCAGGCTGTCAGCGTGCAGCATGTAGATGTGGTCTCGGCCTCCCACCAGCAGACGGCCCCGATCCTCATCCAGCAGCAGCGACTGGTAACCTCCTCCAGCAGCCCTGCTGCCCCACCAGAACACTGCCGAGCCGCTCTGCGCCTGCAGGTCTGAGATAGACAGACACTGGGACATTCAGACTGGGAAGTACATGCATTAATGCCTACTACGCAATAAACAGCGAAGCTGCAGTACTCTAAACAAAGACTAGATTACAGTGCCAGCCTGAAAAACCCAAAACCTTGCCATGGGATGCATAGATGCAGAGACTGATGGGCCTCAGGCTTGCTGGTCAAACACGGTGTAGTCTGTGCGATGTGCAATGAGCAATTCTATGCTCAGTCTAATTAATGCAAGCACCCTCCAGACATTCTTCCACATGAAATTCTTTTTAAGTTGAGGCTGCTCACCCAGCATGTCTCTGCCTGTTGACTGAAATTAATTTGACTGAAGGCAAGGTCCAAACAATATTCTGTAGCTATATTTACAGCATCTGTTCTCTTCATTAGTTAAAAAAAATGTGTGCATGTGTGTTTCTGTGTATTTTTGTGTTTGTGTGTATGTGTATTTGTGTGTATATGTAGTAAAACGTTACATTATACATATCCCACTATACTGGATCTCCCTCTATTAACATCCCACTACACTGGAGCTCCTCCATTAGAATATCCCACTACACTGGAGCTCCTCCAGTAGAATATCCTACTATACTGGAGCTCCCTCTTTTAGAATATCCCACTACACTGGAGCTCCTCCATTAGAATATCCCACTATACTGGAGCTCCCTCTACCCTGACCTTCAGAGAAACACAGAGTCACAGACACACTGGCAGCCAGGAAATGGTGGGAGTGAGGCTCAGTGCTTGCCAGGTGCACTCACAATGGGCTATGTTGGCCACAGGTGTTCAGTGTTATTATGCAGTTCTGCACTGTTTGGCTGCCAGTCAGACTAAGGAAATTAACTGTTAAGCCAATGGTTTCCTGTAATTGTGCTATATCACATCCACCTGACAAACTGTCTCAGGAATAACGAAACACCACTCAGCAGCGCAAGTAAAAATGAATAAGTCTCCTGACACTGAGGGTCCTCCAACTGAGGTGTGGAAGGAAGGGGAAGCATCACAGTTTTTCCACCGCATAGCATGGCGTAGCACATGCATGTAATATTTAAAACAAAAGGAGTTACTTTTTTGTTTATTTTCTCTACTTGTGAACAAAGGTCCTTTTTTCAATATGATGGATGCACATGGTAACTGACAGAAGTGACCTTGGAGTGACCAATTCATACGAGGTCACTACACCATGTGTGATGATCATCATTACACACTGTTCCCACATGTGATGATCATCACTACATACTGTCCCCCTGTGTGATGATCATCATTACACACTGTTCCCACATGTGATGATCATCACTACATACTGTCCCCCTGTGTGATGATCATCATTTCATACTGTTCCCACATGTGATGATCATCACTACATACTGTCTCCATGCGTGATGATCATTATTACATACTGTTCCCACGTGTGATGATCATCACTACATACTGTTCCCACATGTGATGATCATCACTACATACTGTTCCCATGTGTTATGGTCATCATTACATACTGTTCCCATGTGTGATGGTCATCATTACATACTGTTCCCACATGTGATGATCATCACTACATACTGTTCCCATGTGTTATGGTCATCATTACATACTGTCCCCCTGTGTGATGATCATCACTACATACTGTTCCCACATGTGATGATCATCACTACATACTGTTCCCATGTGTGATGGTCATCATTACATACTGTTCCCATGTGTGATGATCATCACTACATACTGTTCCCACATGTGATGATCATCACTACATACTGTTCCCATGTGTGATGGTCATCATTACGGACTGTCCAACCGAGAGCCCAGTGCTCCCTGCCCATTATTTCACTGCTTCCTGACAGCGGCTTTATAGCTCCAAGAATTTTAATAGAGGGGATCTTGTTTTGCAGCCACAGTCATTAGTGACTGAATGCATACAACACACTTAACACAAGAGGGGAAACACCGTAGCACTGTCATGACAAACTAAAATAACCCTTCGTACTTCCTGTCTGGCTCCTAAATGAGGCTGTCATTACATGGACAGCTGAGGGCAACCCCTACACCCACAATCTTTTTTTTTATTGAGGTTGTATGCACATTACAGAGAATGGTGAAGTCATTATTCGTACCCTTGAAAACTCTCCTATCCTCTCCCTCCCTCTTCCCCAAACCCTGTACCTTCACACTGTCAGAAATATCAAAAAGAAGCAGACATACAGATGAACAGATTGACAGACAAGCAGACAGGATGCAAAGCAGACTTCAATGGTAAGTGGGTAATGAAGAGGACATAAGGGGGAAAGTATGAATAGGATTAATAATGACAATATAAAAAAATATTGTAAAAAAAATAGTAACTGTATAACACTGATAAGAATAACAACAACAACAACAATAATAATAATAACAATAAATCTAGTAAAAATAAAAAAAAGAACATAACATGTGTAACTGTGAAGGAGTTATAATAACTGCAGGTTATGGGATATGCCATTCTATGGTGAGTTCTTTTGTTTAAATATGTGTATGTGTGTGGTGAGAAATTGGGTATTAGTTAACAGGCAAATTTAAGGTATTTATGAAGGGGTCATATTCTAAAGTGTGAGGTTTAGAGTGGGTGAGAGCATATTTCCATGGAAATAAATTGCTTGAGAATATTTAACCTTTGTGTGAAGTTTATTGTGTTTCTTGTTTTCCAGTTTGACAGGATAGTTTTCTTGGCAATAGCTAAGGTAATAAGAATGGGTTTGGTGTTTTGTGTTAGTGGGCTGATTGCTGAGAGCTCTCCGAGCAGACAGAGGAATGGACAGAGTGGGACACAATAGTACTGGAGCATGTGTCTGAGTCTAAGCATCCCATTTTATACATCTTGCGCTGGGTGATACGTGTTCTGTGGATTACCTTGTACTGTCTTACCTCTCAAGTCTCACACACTGGGTGTGACACTCATGCATTGGGGCCTGATCTCACGCTACACCTCTCAAATCACACACATTGGGGGCAAGATTCTTGCTCACTTCTTAAAAAAACTGTATTAACCAAATAAATTTGAGTATATTACATTGGTTTTGCTTGATTGGTTGCTGTGGTGGACATAAATTAAAGCTGAGTTGTAAATGGCTGATAGATTATTAAGATTAACTAATGTCACTGAATGATGAGCAGAATTAGCACGTTTGGTATATTATTAGCTAGCTAGGCAGCAGGAATGTTGAAGTGAAGGCCAGGTGGTGCACATTCGTATAAGATGAAATTCAACACTGAGTGGACAAAGTTATCTCCCGAGTATGGATGCTTTCATGGAGACAAACTGGATGTCTACAAGTTTTTCTGCGACAATTGCAAATGGTCTGTTAGTTGTTCTCACCAAGGTTGAACATCACATCAATGGCGAGGAGCACAAACAGAAAAAGAGGTCCAAGGTGGGTACTGCTTCTTTGTAAAAACAATTCTCCAATGTAGGAAAAACTGATCAATGCAGAGGGTTTATTTTCTAATTTTCTCATGGAACACGATTTGCCGCAAGCCACACCGGGCCTCTTGTCAGGGCCACCTTTCCTGACAGTGAAATAGACAAACAATATGCCTCTGATGCCAGTTGAAATGGATGGGATCAATGAATCAGACCGGAAAAAAATGAATCCGGTGACTGTTCAGCTCTTTGACATTAAACGTCACACATGCGTCTCAGTTGAGTTTTTGAACGTCTCCTCAACTGTTAGAGATGCAGAGATGCTATTCTCAAAAACTAAAGATGTGTTTGCAGAACACAGCATTCCCTGGAGCAACTGTGTTTCTTTTGTAATGGATAATTCATCAGTCAACATGGGAATCCGAAATTCTGTGAAGACCAGACTGCTCCAGAAAAACCCAGATGTCTAGGTAGGATGTCCTTGCCATATTATCCATATTGCAGCCAGAAAGGGGGCTGGTGAGTTTACCAGGTGCATGGCATTTTATGTAAATGACTTGGCATTTGAAAAGTCTAGCAGGCAGAAGAACGTGTATGCTGTCTATGGCAAGTTTTCTGATGTGGAATGTAGAGGCATTCTGAAACACATTTCGACCCACTGGCTAAGTTTGCAAACAGTCGTAGAGAGAATTCTGAAACAATTCCCTGCTCTGAAAAGTTACTTCGCATCCAGAGGCAGCCTGGAGCAAAACCCACCATTCCAAAGACTTAGTAACAGATTCCATGATCCTTTGTTGGAAGTTTACCTGCTTTTTTTACCAACAAAAATGCTTTTTTATGTTTTGCTGTCTTTCACAGTTTGTTTTTTCAAGGACCCCTGCATTCATGCCATACATAGCCAGATGGTGAACATGCAAAAGAAAGCAATGCAGAAATTTATTGGCCCTGTTGTAATATTTCTAATATAAACTGAAGATGACTGATGATGAGTATGATGAATTTAATCAACATGTGCATCCAGCATGATGTTGTGTCTTCTACCACCAGCCTATACTGTGCTAATAAAGAAAATACAGATACAGTTAACAGGTAGCTATGACCTTTGGTATGTATGTATTATCAACTCCTGTCATTACACCTGTAGAACTCCAGGCCAGGGAAGACACAATGCAAGTTGACTGCAATTAACGTGAAGCCAAATCAATAGCTTTTTGGAGAGTGTTGACATGAGACTCAAATTCTGCAATGCTGTGACCTCGGTTAACAGTGGAGTACCTGAAGAAACATTTTGTTGACTTTGATTGCCGGTCCTTACATGGTTTTGAAAGTGTGCAGCACATCACACCGAAATTCAAGACAAGAATGGAATGGCAGAGTAATTGACAAACTGTCAGAGGAGTTCATGGATTATCAATGCCTGAGGAAAGAAGATTTTCCACACAGTGTGTGGCAGGAGGCAGAAATCAAGCAGAGGACCGACACTGCTCCAGTGTTTTGGATGGATGTAATTTGGACCTTTCTGTTGGAGGTGAAGGTGCCAGGATCAGGCATGAAATGATTTCAACATCTGTCACAAGTTGAGCACCGACTGCTTGTAATTCCTCGCAACAATGCTGACAAAGAACAGTTTTTTAGTCTTGTACATAAAAACAAAACTGACTTCAGAGCCAGCCTTGACATGGACAGAATACTCAGCTCACTCCTTACCGTGAAGGTAAATAACAAAGACCCCTGCTTTCATTTTGCATCCGATCGAGATCTTCTACAAAAGGCTAAAAAGGCGACCTTGGAATTTAACAAGACACACAGCAACAGCTTGGTCACAGCGTCAGCAACCACTTCTTCCACACAGCCCTCTTCATGGTAGTTGGTGAGTAATGCAACCTTTTACCCTTTCACTGTAGCCCATAGGCCCAATGCAAGAATAATCAATGGGGAATGCTGCAGCAGTGACGTTCATTGTAGAACATGGCAATAGGCTACTCTAATTTGTTAAATAAAGCATACATAGGCCTTGTATGCGTTGTACTATTTTGCGTTCTGCTTTTTTTTTAACCATTTTTGTTTTGTTTTGAAATATCTCACATATTGGATTTTTATGGACTTGAGAGGTCTGTACAATATCAGTTGTAAATTAGTATTGTTAGTCATTGTGAAGGTGTTCCTACATATTTGAGCCCAGAAGTCTCAGTCAAGTGATAAGTCTTTATCCCAAGCTTAGATAGGGAGTGATATTATTGAATCTGTGTATATTTGGTTTAATTTGGAAAGAACTTTGTTAGTATTTGTTATTGTATTGATTTCATCTATTAGCAGGGGGATTGTAGACTGTTGGATATTATTTTATTAATAGGGGTTCAAGCAGCGAAACTAATGAAACCTTGCAGTATTTGTTCAGATTTTTAGGGGTCCAAGCAGTGAAGTTGCTGGAACCCTATTGTATTTGTCCAGGTATTCATTATTATTTTTATTATTTTTCTGCTCTAAAAGTGTTTGCACAGAAAAAACTGTACAAGCTAGAGCTACCAAATTTGGTAGCAGGTTTCTATATTCACCCACTACTCAGGTAATAAAAATTACCCCAACTGGCTACATGGTGGCGCTTTAGAGAGCTACAATGCGTTTGTGCTATAACTCTTGAACAGTTTGGACTAGACTCAAAATTTTTTTCCTCAATTACCTGGCTTCTGATGATCAAAGCCTTTTGGACCAAAATGATGTGATAATAGTGATAATAGATTTTCTGCCATTTTGAAATTTTTTTAAAACCTTTAAAAATCTATCTCCTCCAAGACAGTTAGTCTATACTGCTACTTCTTCCCGTGTTGAACAAAGTTTGTATTTTGTGGCTTCACTTAACGTTGTCAAAGTTTTCCAAGCAATGAAACAAGATCTGGAAATAATAATTACATACTAAAACTGTTTATGTAAAAGAAATCTAAAGCACTTTTGTAAAATTAATGACATTTTGATGATCATATGCAAGCTAACTAACGTCATTTCTGGCATGGCTTCATAGACAGCTATGATATGTGAAAGCTAACATTAGGTTAGTTGAGCATTGACTTCAACTACTTTGACAACAAAATCTCAAAGATTTGTTACACAATAGAAAAGCTTCCCTCCATTCACGTCTCCTTTTCAGTTTCTGATAAAAATGACCCTGTTTTATAGGCCAGTCACATGCCTAGACTCCTTTACACCCATTGATTTCAAAGAATTCTCTCTGTTTAATCAACTCTAGTAACAGCTCTGCTTGCTTGTTAGACCCCATAGCAACATTACTCTTAAATCAGCTGCTACCTGAAACTGGCAAATCCAGTTAAATCCAGTTAAATGTTATCAATGCCTCCCCTATGTCTGGTGTTGTATCTCAGTCCTTTACAGTGGCAGTTATTAAGCCTATTCTCAGGAATCCAAATCTCATTTTCCTCTTATATACTTCAGAAAAAGCAGTAACAAAGCAACTTTGCTCCTTTCTTCAGACCCATAATATCCTAGAAGTCTTTGAGTCTAATTTTAGACCTCATCAGAGCACGGAAACTGGTCTTGTCAAGGTAGTTAATGATCTTCTCCTCTCCCCTGACAACGGCTGTATCTCCCTACTTGTGCTTCTAGACTTAAGTGTGGCCTTTTATACTACTGATCATCTTATTCTATCGGACCAACTTGAAAATCTTGTTGGCCTTAGAGGTCAAGCCCTCTCTTGGTTCAGGTCTTATCTGTCAGAACACCACCAATTTGTCTACATTAACCATGAGTCCTCAAATTCCTCTAGAGTAAGATATGGAATACCTCAAGGATCTGTGCTTGGACCTCTGCTGTTCCCATACCTCTTGGCAAAATCATCCATAAACATGGAATTAATTTCCATGGTTATGCAGAAAATACTATCATATCAGCCAAACTTGAGGCCTTTGTGATATTGTCAAACAAGGAAACATGTCTCAATGATATAAAGAAGTGGATGGCTGAAAACATTTTCCTCCTAAACTCAGGTAAAACTGAAATGTTTGTTTTTCGGTCCAAATTCCATCAGGAGCAAGCTATCAGGTATCACTGCATATTGATGGTGTCTTTGTAGCTTCGAGTGCAGTCACCAAGGACCTTGGATAGTGATATCCACCTGGTTAAAAATGCAGCTGCATGAATCCTACATAAATTGGCACCTCTTTTCACCCCTCATCTTTCCAGCTGATTTTCATTACTACCAGCTTCATTTCCACTAATCAATGCTTTGCTTTGTTTTTATCTCCCTGCTCTGGGCTACTTTGCTCTTTGCCTGCCCAGTGCTGACCAGAAGCAGACTGGCTCTCTCTCTGAGCTGGGTTCTGCTCAAGGTTTCTTCCTGGTTGACAGGGAGTTTTTGCTTTTTCCTTTGGCTTGCTCTGAGGGGCTTTCAGGCCTGAGATCAATTGTAAAGCTGCTATGTGACAACTTGTAAAAAGCGTTAGAAAAATACAATTGAATTGAATTGAATGAAGCAGTTAGGTAGTTTTGGACATAACTAGCCTGCAAAATGTAACTATGTAACTGTTACCATGTTGATTTTAATTCATGGCTACACCACTACCTCCTCTTTTTGTCTTGTTGTTTATGATATTCGTGGCATGAAATATTGTATGTAATCTGAAAAACAGTGTATAGCTCAAAACATGCTCATTTGTAAGCTTGCTAGCTCGCACAGTGTAGTGGTTGCTATTCATGTAAAGCTTGCAGCCAGCTGCTTTGTAGGGCACCATTAAAAGATGCCTTACATTAAGAACTAATATGGTATGGTACGTCCAACTTTAACAGGTCTGCGGACGTTTGAAAGTAAGCAATTTAGCTATACCATTTGTATGTGACATGAATTTCATTGAAAACAGTCCCCAGAAGGTGTTCTTGATAAACCATTGATGCCAGTATGTACTGATATTGTTCATGAGTCAAGACTGGAATACCAAAAAGCTAGCAACATCCATCAAGTACGTCAGGCTGAGGTCATTTAAACCAGTCCCTTGATATAGGAGTCTGAAAACTAGTGGAATTCTGAAAGCCTGGCTCATTACTTTTTGAGGCCAAATAAATAAAAAAAAACTACTGGTCAAAAAACCCAAGAAAAGTTTGACCAGATTGTGAATCAGCACTCAAAAGTATATTTTCAGCTGTATGGATGTCATAGAAAAAATGTATGGCCTAAACTTCACTGAATGTTAAATTTTGTTTTGTGAATGATTCTCAAAGGACCAAATCTCTGGAATGAGTGGTCAGATTGAGCTGAAATTTGGAAGGTGTCTAATTGGGTATATTTGCAGTACTGTCTCAAGATTTCAACAATCTGTAGAATCTGTGCATGGACTTGGCCTTGAATTCCACTGCTCTGTTTTCAGTTTTTTTTTCTTTTTTAATAAAATACATTCCAGTCATGTTACAATTTATGGCACAGTAGTATTAATAGTAACCTCTGCACCCACAGTCTTTATGATTGTTTTCAAATCTTTCCGGCACAGGTGCTCCTTGTTGTTATCAACTACACAAGACCAATAGACAGATAAAAGATGCTGACTGGCCAATCAATACAATCAATACTGAATGGATTTGGCCAGGCTAAAATGTACCTCAAATGTGAAACTGAGCTGAGATGTTAGTCTGGGTAGCCAGGCTGAGTTGTGGGAAAACATTAATTGGGTGTTTACCGTCATGCTGCATTATCCAACTCTCACCACCACCTTTCACCTTACATATTCATTTTTATTAGCAAACACACAGACACATGCACGCGCGCGCACACACACACACACACATACACACACACACACACATGCACAAAGTCAGCTTTTACAAGGGCAACAGTTCAATAAACTTTGAAGCCATCAACAGATACTTAAACTCCTTGTAAAGTGCCCAGCTGTAAGAGAATGAACAGCTTCACTCACACTCACAGAGGGCCCTTGGGGGAGGGGCCTCCCAACATGTCAGAGCAACAAGGGGAGGGTCCGAGCTGCAGGGAGATGTACCTACCTGTATGCTAAAGCTGCAGGAGGAGGGGCAAATTTGCTGTTAGAGCTACGGGGGGGGTTTGATACAGGGAGTGAGTCCTATCTGCATGTTAAATCTAGAAGGGGAGGGGCTTGCCTGAATGTTAGTGCCACAGGGGGAGAGTCGAGCCGTAGGGGGAGCGGCTAAACTGCAAGAGAGGGGCCTACCTGCATGCGAGAGCTGTAATCTAGGGGTGCTCTGGCTCAAGGTGGCTGATCCTGAAGTGGGGTGCAGCAGCTGGAGGAGGGACAGCAGTGAGCAGGTGATCCCAAATAACAGAGCCCCTGAAGGTACCATAGCCTCTGTGTTGATCATTCTTGGGTTTGGGTGTGCAGGATGCCTCTGTCACATCACTCTCAGGCCAAAGTCAGGAGCAACCTAAGAAGCACACACAGCAATCCTGAAATCCAACCAGATTGAAAACCCACATTGACTGCAAGCACCTGAAAAAGCTTCTGTCTCTCAGTGAAATGAGTGCCAGAGTAACACAGAGTCACACAGAGTTGCAAAGAGTCTCACATAGTCAAGCAGTGCAACACAGACAGTCTCAAAGAGTCACACAGAGTTGCAAAGAGCCAAACAGAGTAACACAGAGCCGCACAGAGCCAAACAAGTTACACAGAGCCAGAGTCACACAGAGTCACAGAGACAAACAGAGACACACAGAGCCAAACAGTGTCACACAGAGTAACCCAGGCATACACCCAGATTCACATAGAGTAACACAGGCCAGAGTAACACAGAGTCACACAAAGCCAAACATTGTTGCACAGAGCGAAACAGAGTGATGCAGAGTCGCACAGAGCCAAACAGAGTAACACAGAGCCCAACAGAGTAACATGAGCGGTTGGTTTAGCACTTTTAGCACTGGCTACGCTCCTCCTTCAGTTCTAAAACTGAGACGAAACCAAACACAACAAACCAACAGCCATTGTATGATGACTACACAGCTGCAGTAGAGGTGAAACCAAACACAACAAATAAACACTAAAAGAAATATTATGTTTCATGTAAACCCTTGACAGCCAATGACTGAATGGGAGGTGAGGTATATATTACTGACAGTGACAAAGGCGCTAAAATCCATTCAAATCAATCAACAGTAAGGAGATGAAGAAGTGGGTAGCATTATCTGAGTTAAAACTATAACTTGTGCTTGCCCTCTGTCATGAACGTGTGATGAGGGTTTTCAAAAGTAACACATTAACGTACTAAATAATATATGAATAAAACAATACAATAAAATGATAACCAGGAGTTAACTCAGGCTGGGTAATCAAGAAAGAATTTCCACATTTTCAAATAAGCATCTGATTAAGCATGGCAAATCTATATATAAACCAATTTATTTTCATATTTAATTATAAAATATGGTGTTACAGAAAACTGAAACATCCCTATTTACTTATGGATGTACAGGATGGTTTTCACATGTTTGGCAGTTTTGTATCTTGGCTTGGTCTAATCAATGGAAACTATAAATAGTAACTAAATAGTTACATACGCCTATACCTACGCACGAAAAAACCAAAATTTTCTGAGATACAAAGCTTGTGTACGCCACACATATGCTTCTTTTTCACTTAAAATCATGCTGGTCATAGCTATCTTGCTATCATCAAACACTTTAGGTCTATTTATATGAACAAAATAAATTGATTAATGATGCACTGATTGCTCACATCTGTTGAGATGCGATCATTTATTTATGGCCAAAAAAGAAAATATAATTCCGAATGATAATTTGATCCTAATTGATCGCAAAGAATAGGAAAACAGCAGTGCACATTTCTTTTGGTCTCTAGAGTGCATTATTTAGAGAAAATATGTGTCCTAAATGTGTGTATGCATGGGTCAAACATAGCGTACCTGTGTACACATTCTCATGTCAAGTAGAAGTTTTGTAAATCCGGAAGTGTGTGTGAAAATCGGCATATGCACCTTTTATACATGAGTTCCAAGTGAGTTCTTGGCCACTGTGATGTTTCAGATGGAAATAGTGGACTGGTATATCCCAGCCTTCACTAACCATGTGATGGAAGTGCTCTTGTGATAACCAGAGGTTAACCTGGGCTGGGAGAATCTGAGCCCAAATGCTCTCAGCAGTCATCGGATGGAACTGAGCCCTGGCGCTCTACCATCAGCACTTCATACATTTACACATTTTTCTCTGCCGTCATTGAAGAAATAATGTGTCCATTGCATGCTAGCTGTTAAAAGAAATTACAGTCGGTTTAGCTATTGATTTTTTTAAGCTTAAAATGATCATCACTTTGGGAGTCACCACATGAGCATGCCCGGTCGTCAGTCAGCTGTGTGATCACAAGTGATGTGTGACATGCAGCAGGATGGAAAGAGTCTTCAGGTAATCCCCAGGAGTAAATATAATGTTACATCTGAATGTCGGCTATTCCTATTGTTGCACTGATTTGTTTACGTCTTCTCCAACAACATTGAGACATATGGTAATATTACTAATATTACTAAATAGTTAGTTTGTGTTGAGCTGGTTAATTCTAAATCATGGCAGGCCCATTGCAAAATCAGACAAGTAACTTTATCGCAATGTTATATTAGCTAGCTAGGTAAATGAATTGTGTTAGTTTTGTTCTTCATTTAACATCACTTGTATAAACCTGTGTAATGTTGTAAATCTGTTGAATATTGTTTTAATTAATAAAAACCTCACTTTTGGAATGTTTGCGATCCATGGAGACATTTCAACTTTTCCATCTATATGACAACTGCCAACCACATGGGATAAATATGCTAGTTGTTAAGTAATACTGGCAAATGACAAAGACTTCTTCAGAAGTAGTATTTGTATTTTATGGATTGAACACTTCAGGAATGTATCTTTATTATGCCACAGTATGCAGCATATTGCCTTTGAAGGAATGCAATTTTTTGTGAATTAAAAAAAATACATTTACAATTGTTCCTCCATATGTTTGGCCTAGGCTAATGCTTTAGATAAGAGTGCAACTCAGTTAGGTGGCCAGCTGTCTTACCCCAAATATGACAATGTACATTCAGTTGTGCATTTTGAGGTGCCTCCTTCAGCACTCATTGCTGACTGCAGCCTGTCTGCTACGAAGCCTAAGCTGTGTCAGCCTCATTTGGCCTCTTTCTGCAGTGGTCTGTTTCTGACCACAGGATAGCTATTGGCTGGAGGTGTTTGTGTGGTGGATCATTTTGGAAGCTATTGGGTGTTTGTGTGGTGGATCATTCTGGAAATTATTGGCTGGAGGTGTTTGTGTGGTGGATCATTCTGGAAGCTTTTGGCTGGAATTGTTTGTTTAGTGGATCATGCTGAAGGCTTAAGTCTCTTTCTGCTGAATTTCAGATGCCCTGCCTATCATTATGTTATATCACATATTCAAGAATGGGACTCTGCATCAGCAATTCTTTGGGGGCCAGATGAATTATTGAGTTTTTGGAATTACTACTCACTGTAAACCCCATAAACCTTATCTCTGTCACGGAGAGATCTAGCTTCTTATCTCAATACAGAGGTGAACACATCATAATGTATGTGGCAGACCTCTGGGCTACCAAAAAGTAAGATCTGGCGGTCCAAACCAGGTTTGTGGTAGTCCGTATAGGTCTACTAGATCTAGGTCTTGCATTGCAGTCACAATGGGAACTATGCATCCAAGGAAGCCAATTAAATATAGAGGAACACAAGTTTTTTTTTTTAAATAAAAAAGTGACAAATGAACAAATGAGAGGTGATATTTTGTGCAATGGTGCCCCCAAAAACAGCAGTACAAATGATGTGTTGGACTTGAGGACAAAAAAAAAATGGTTGGGAGAGGGACGTGATAGTCTGCCAGGCTTTGACCTTTGAAAATCTGGTAAGCCAGCAATATAATGAAATTGAAGCAGTATTTTCAAAAGGAGGCTTTCAGGTTCCATAGGAAATGATCTCTGCTTGACAGTGCTGGATTAGCCTGGCTGGAAAAAAAAGAAAAGGTGCTGTAGAACAGTGTTTCTCAAACTATGGGCTGCAGACCGGTGAGTAAACTGATAGTCTGCAGAGCCCTGCTGCTGCACCTGTCAAATTATGCTAGGTGCTTCTGTCACTCACCAGGTCCCCGCCCCCTTGACTGAACTTCTAACTTCGAAAATAGAAACATTTTACTCAAGATTCTAGAATGGTAAGCATTCCTGCCCGCAAGAACTCACACCCTTTGTTCTCTCAGTCATTTCAGAACTCACTCAATTGTTACTTGAGCTACCTTTTACATTTATTAATTTTGCAGATGCTTTTATCCAAAGCGATGTACAAGGAGTGCATGCAGTCTGCAAAATACAGCATTATTTAAACATTGCTACAGCGGTTTAGTCATGGCATGTACCATGCAAGCAAGTCTAGATTCCTTTTTTAGGAAACAACCAGCATCAAACAATGCTAATTTAAAAAAGAACCAGAGGCAAAAAACATTGCCCCTTTACTCGTAATTACAACTCAACATATATTTGGTTTTATTTCCAGCGATATCTTCCCCCCAAAGCCAGTCTGTGTCATTTACCAAACCATGCTAAGCAATGAGGCTATGAAATCATAAAAATTGTGCCAGCAATTAGAGACAAAACATGCACATCTCAAAGACAAATCTGCGGATTTCTATAGAGAGATTAATTGGCTAATCAAACTAAAAATAAATCTGCCCGTCTCTGATGTGTGTTGGGAATGTTCCTAAAAATCAGTTTAAAGGTTATTTGGCATTGTTATTTTTGGCAGTGATTTTATGTTCAGCCAAAGCACTTCTGTTGTAGGTTTCTTGATATAATTATTGTTAATAATGTGCACACTGGCCTCTAATAATAATAATAATAATAACAACCCCAAAGTCTAACATGACTGGGCCCAAGGACAAACACATTTCAGAAAGGCTGCTGTAGTATATTGTCAGGATCCCCAACACAAATGCACAAACTTCTACAATCATATATGCCTAAAATGAGCAGTCTTACAAGAACAGGAAAAGGAACTAAGGGGACCATAGCAGAACAATACATTGTGTTCCACCTCACTTCCTCTCATGCTAGAGCGACTGTATTGATATACAGTGATGCTGAACACAAACAAAAAACACAATGCATAGTGTCGTGACCAAGGGGACCTCAGGGGCAGACCCAACTGCCCACAACCCCTTCCTGTCCATGGGAAACACTCTGGAAGTGTCTCACAGAGACTTCCTGCTTGAGGGCCATACCCAGTCACTAGCACGCTAAACACAAGCATGCATGTTGTGTCAGAACTGAGGTTACACAACTTAAAGCAGGACTCGAGTTTTTTTATGAAAATGTTGCTGTACTGTCAGGGCATGAAGATGACAGGTTGTTCCTCTTGGTTATTCTAGCCACATTAGGCTATGTAAAGGTAAAGTGAAAAACCCCAGATGGGCCATAACCCAGCTGTAATTGAGTAAATATATCTAAAGTGACATGTTTCTGAAGAGAAAGCTCAAGTCCAGGCGCAAACCTCACCCAAACCAAGAAAGGGGATGCATTGGCAGCAAACTAAAAAAACCTAAAGAATATTAAGAATACAAGGTAATACATTATTCATTGAGGCTAAGACAATAGAAGCTGCTTGAGGAATACTGCAAGTTGTCTATTTCCTGGTGTGGTATAAAGGCCATGTGGAAAGCACAACACAAATGTTGGCAAAATGTGCTAACTGAGTGTGAGTTGTGATGACTTGAGTAAATAATATTGAATGCCAGTGCTTTCTAAATGAGCACATTGTGTAGCCAGTGATATATGAAGGTATTTGTAAGTAGAGGTTTTCTCAAAAAGCTCAACAAATCTGGACCATGTGTGAAAACAAAGGAATAGTGTTAAAAGTTTTGGGAAATGGGTCAGTCTTTTGGTAGATAGCTTCATGGTTTGGGATTTTTAGTTAACAGGCCCAGTTTTACTGTGAAAGCAATTGAGAAAAACTGTAAAGTATATTATCATGCAGAGTCATATTGTAATATGAAGAAAATAGCCTACATGAATTTTGTTACTCAAATATTAATGAAAACACTAACAATAATAAAAGAACAGTGACAAAAAATAATTAATGTAAAATAAACAGATAGTTAGTAGCAATACAGTTAAGTATGAGTGGGTTCCAGGTCTTGGCACAGGGAGGGTGGAACAGGCAGGATGGGGATAAAGCTGAGCCAGGGCCGGGTTAGGGTGCTGGAGCTTCAGCTCTAGGTAGGAGCCGAGAGCAGGGAGATAAAAACAACAAAAGTATTAATTAGTGGATGGTGAAGCTAGCTGGTAGGAATGAAAATCTGAAAAGCAGGGAAGAAGAGGGGAGAAAAGAGGTGCCCATTTGCAATAAGGAAAAATGGCAGGCTAACACTATGACAGCATACCTAACATAGGAACAAGATTTACCCTAGTGAGAGTTCAATGTATTCACTAATTCAGTCTTTTGTCAAAAATTTATGCTTTCATTATATGTATTTTTTGTTACTTATTTTACAAGATTGAGGGAAAACTCACTTCAGTATGAAGTCATAAAGAGATCAGCTTCTGTGCGACTCTGCCCAGCCTGTACTTTACTTTCTGCTATCCACTGTCTTTCCCTCAATTTGCACTAGTTATGCCCTTAAAAGTCATGTAGCTCCTTTCTCTGTGGGAAAAACCTCCTTCAGTATGACCTGCCTGCTCTTTCCACTGGCTGTGTGAGCAGAAACCTCTTCACGATGACCTCCCTGCTCTTCCCACTGGCTGTCTGTGTGAGCAGAAGTTACAATGCAGGAGGCTGTACCCCAGTGACTTCTGGGAGGGCACAGTATGACCCTCTGTCCGGGTGGTCTGTATCCTCCTTTATCTCTCCCTTCTCACACATAGGAAATAGCAAGTAGGAAAGAACAAAATATCTTTAAACAACTGACCTAATCATCATAATTTAATCATATTCACAAGGCCTGACTGTTCAGGATAGGGTCACTGGTAATGTGCAATTTTTTAAATGATTTTCAAAAGTAGTGGGCCAAAAACAAAGGGCTCATTAATTTTTTCCCAAAAATATTCATTACTCTGTTTCACACAAACAAATACATACTCCAAGTGTACACCGATATTCAATCCACACTCTTTGTAACTGTTCAGAGATGCTTTACAGCTATTGAGATGCTATTACAAATGATGTGTAACAAACTGGCATTTTAAATGTGCACTGGCTGGAGCTGGGTAATGTGAAATGGACTGGCTTTACTGCTGTAACCTTACTGCTGATATGCAGTGAGTTCAGGTAACCTTCCCATCACATTTCCTGATCTTAGTCACAGATCAGAATGGATTCTCCAAAACACACAAAACCAGCACTGGCAGTTCCAACATCAAAAAATAACTGCACTACATCCAAATTATGCAGAGGAGGCTATGTTAGTCATCCTTTGGACAATCATTCATAAACTTGTTGTGAGTGAAGTCAGTACAAGGCAGGGATGTGCACGCCTTTGTGCTATTGTGGCTCAGGGAACGGCCCATTGGCCTTCTTTTGGCCAAGCTGCCCCTCTGAAGGATTTTGATAGCTGGGATTACCTGAAAAAAAAATTGAATCGCCCTCCTTTTTGGTAGAGCCACTGCCCCTCAGAATGTCTGTTCATGTCACTGGTACAAGGATATGTATAAGTACAATGTATGAACAAGGTTGGACAAAAACATCACAATTACAAAGGATGCAATATCATGCATAGCCAGTAATATTTTCTAAGGAGCTAACTTTAAAAGTTATCTCAAAGTTTTGTGGATTTCACAGTTTAGTATGAAGACGCTACACTTGGATGACTCTGTAAATGTTACCTTAATTGATGTTCATTCAATAGTCTTGCACCCTTCATTACCACTTTCTAGCAAAACTCTTTTCTTATATTCTCAACTCTGCCAAAAAAAAAAAAAGAACAAACAACATATGTTTAAGTAGTTCAAAGGGGGTGATATTTTCCTTTAATGCTTTTGCAGTTTCCCACAAAGCCTTTGCTAACAAATTGCACCACTGTATTTTCTCACGTCTTGGCATGCACACATAGCTGAGACACAGCCCACACTCACAGTTTAAAGTTAAACTAAAAGTTTTTCTTTATCTGTCAACATGGCAGCTAGTGAGACCCAAAACAGAAATGCCTCTGCAGCCAAAACCTGCTGTGCATGACTAGCCACAACAGCTTCTATTATTATACAATTACACCATGCTGCTTGGGGAAGTACACATAAATCCAGATTGCAGCAGTTTTTACACCCCAGGCTCCCTTTGTTGGCATGAACTTATTAAATTGCACAAGAAGATCCTCAGGTCTGCTAATAAAGGCAGAAATCAGAAGCGGTCTGTTGGCACATCCATCATTTGTTTTCAGCAGGCATGTCTAAACCAGCGAAGACAGTGCAAACAGAGACCAGAAAATGCAAAGGACCCCAGCATTGTGATCCAATTCACAGTCCCATAGATGGTAGTAAAGTCATGGATTATTTTGATTATATTCTTCACATTTTGAGCTTGACCTCACTATGGCTAGAGCTGAAACTCTACATTTTAATGAATCACCTGAAATTTCACAGGAGTGTGGCTGAGTACATTCACTGTAAACCCAGATTTTGTTTTCAATTAAACTTTTTAGTGGTCATTACTTATTCTGGTATGTTTTGTAAAAAAACAATCTCATTACTAAATGGAATTAGTTGTTTGAATTCTTGGGGGTGAAAATATCCAGTGCAATAATCATATTAAGCAGAGATAACTTAGTGTGTTTCTGTGAGGAGAGGGGCCTGTTTCAAGCTCAGCTGAGACGTGTGAGCACAGTCCTGTGTGAGAGTCTGACCCACAGGTCTGACCTGCTCCGTCTGTTGGAGATAAATGGTGAGTATTTGTGGAAAGTTTCTGGAAGAAATGTTATTACACAAAAGAGCGGTCCATTGTTAACAAGTCAGCTAAATGCTAAAGTAAGCTTGGTGTTAATATGCTAACGTGTTTCTGGCGGGTCACTTTATGGCTGTTGCACTGCACCATGTAATGTTAACATTACTTTGAGGAAACTAAATTGTGGATTAGAAAAAAAAAAAGCTGTGGATTTTTGAAAGTAGCATTAACTACACCAAGTGGAAAGGTGAGTGTGTTGATTCAGACCAGTCCGTTTGCTTAAAGCTCAGTGAGCTAAGTGTTAATGTGTGTTTGCATGTTTTGATGGTGGAGTTAATGTTACTGCAACTGAGACGTTGAGCTGAAAGTTCTTATTTGCTGTTTTATCAAGTTCTTGTGAAGGTGCAGTGGAAGTGTAAGTATTGTGAGTTTATATCTGATAAAAGGGGATACCTCTTAAAACATCACAGGTTAAAACATGGGAGCTCCATTAATGCACTTAAAGTCCACCTATGTAAGATCCACCAAAAAGCCCAGGATGCACAACACACAACTGTGTGAAAAAGCCCAAGTTACATTTTTAGTCTCTGGTAGAGTATCTAATGAAATGTCCCAATTTTAGCGGACAGTGAGAATTCAAGCAGTGAAGAGCTTCATGAGCAAGCAAACCAGTTGGAGCACAACCTAGCTGCTCTTCTCTTAAAGATGCAGACCATCCTTCTGCAGCCATTGCTGCATGATTCAGTCAAGGACATTCTGAAACAACACACAGATGTAGATGATTTAACTGTGAGACAGTTAGTCAGGGCTGCTTCAGAGAGCAATATCATAACAAGATTTTGTGGCAAGGATGGCTCCTTTATCAACCACTAAAAGGAGAGCATCATATGTGAACAAAAACTTTGCAGTGGTTATGCCAGTGGAGTATATTATTGATAAAGATAAAAAATCTAGCGCTGTATATGTTCCTCTACATGCAGAAAATGTTAAACACATGTTACAGAAAATGTTACACAGGGCAGACATTTTAGGCAAAGCTCTTCCAGTACACAAGCATGTGCCACATGAGTACAGTACATACAGAGATGGTTCAAACTGTAAAGAAAATGACCTGCTTAAAGGGGAGGACTTTGAAATTGCTGTTGGACTTTCCATTGATGATTTTGAAGTGTCCAATCCTTTAGGAACATCTAAAAAGAAACATAAAATGAGTGCAGTGTATTGGGTGATAGCTAATGTGCCATCAAATTATAGGTCCACACTGCACTCCACATTCAGCTTGCTGTTTTATGTAAAGCCTTTGATGTTAAAGAATATGGCTATGCTAAAATTCTCCATTCTCTCATCCAAGATGAGAGCAACACGTTGTGTATGTTGAAAAGTTGGGAGCATGTGTAAAAGGCACAGTGTTACATGTGGCTACTGATAACTTGGCTGCTCATTCTCTGGCAGGATTCTTTGAAAGCTTTGGAGTGTACAGGTTCTGCAGGTCCGGCATAGTGACAAGAAGCGAGATCCAAGACATAGTCCAAGATAAGATCCAAGATAGGTCTAGGCACCTTTGAACCCCAAGCTAAAGACACTCACAACCAGCAGCTACAGGAGGTATGGCAGGATCCCATTTTGGCTAAACAGTATGGTGTGAAAGGAGGATGTGTATTGACTGAGAGTCTAGAACACTTTCATGTTGTTAGTGGTTACCCCCCGACATCCTACATGACCTCTGGGAAGGCATTGTTCCTGTTGAGTTATCACTCTGCATTTCAGACCTGATTTGTAAGAAATATTTCACTTTAGAAACACTGAACCATGCTATCAAGTCTTTTGCATATGCTTTTAATGACAAAACTGACCAGCCTCAGCCTATTGCTATTGGCTTCTCTTCCAAATGAACCATAGGTGGAAATGGCCATTACAACTGGACTTTGATCAGACTGCTACCACAGCTCATTGGCCATAAAGTACCTGAAGAAGATGATGCATGGAACATTCTGATGCTCCTCAAGGACATTGTTGAGTTAGTTGTAGCAACAAGACACATTGAAGAGTCAATACATTTCCTTGATTGCAAAGTGTCAGAACACAGAGAACTGTTGCAATCTACATTCCCTGATTTCAGATTACGCCCAAAGCATCACTTCATTGAGCATTATTCGCAGATGATTAAGGCATTTGGTCTACTTTCAGACGTCTGGACAATGCGTTTCGAGGGAAAACACAAATTCTTTAAGCAGGTCGTTCGTAATGCTCGCAACTTCAGAAATGTCACTCTTACACTGGCTGTAAAGCATCAGAAAATGATGGCTTACTATTTAGGTTCATTTTCCAAGCCATCCTTTGAAATGGACAAGGTTACCACGACATCGATCACATTTTATCCTGAGTATGTCCAACAAGTTTTCTGCTGAGTTCTTCAGCTTGCAACAGTTCTTGTTGCATCATCAGTCTTTGTTGATGGAATTAGATATTGTGCTGATATGACACTCTCTGTTAGTTCATGTTCAGACCTCCCAAACTTTAAGTAGGTCAAACAGATTGTGGCAATTAACACAGACATCCTGTTTGTCTGCAACACGATGATTGCATGGTACCATGAACATTTCAGATCTTTTGAACTCTGTGGCAGCACTAACCCCTCTCTGTGTGTGGTTCAACTAAAGGAGCTGAATGATGTTTTCACTCTTACAGCATACAGATTTGGAGACAATTTAGTAGTGACACTCAGGCACTATATTCTGTGTCGAAAAAAAAAGATTGCTGCAATCAATCCAAGCAACATTGCTTCTGAGGCCTGCTACAGTGGAGGATTTGACAAGCCAGCTTAAAGAGTCACTGGGACTTCATTATAATTTCAGTCTCCAATACAAAGATCCTGAATTCAGTTATGAACTATGCAATCTGACAGACATGGAAGACCTGCCAGAAAAACCAACAGTCAAAGCCATCCCTGTACTTGAGTTGCTACCTGTCTCAACATGATGAAATCTTGAGTGACACACCCATTACAGCTGATACAGAGTATCATCTCAACATCATCTCAGGAGTGACAGAAACCGTGACTGGAAATATTTGATATTCCAAACTTTTCTGTAGATGTGGAGTATAGACTTAGGCAAGCAGATCTGCTGTATCTTAGTGATTGCATACTCCTGAAAGTATCAAAAGAGCTGAAACATGAGATCCTTGAAAGACTGGCAGAAAGCATATACAGTATAGTTACACAGCATACCCAAATAATTCTCAGTTTGAAAGCGTTGCAGCAGCATTGATAAGCAAATACCCCTGTCTCCAGGAACAAGGCTCAACCAGTCACTGTAGTGGTTGGAAAAATAGTCTCAAATATAAAATGGCTAATTACAGAACAAAGTGAAGAAGATCAGGATGCCTTGATGTTGTGGTAAATGCAGGTGAGGAAAGGAGAGCCAGCTAACAAGATTATCAAGAAGGCAAAGAAAGGAGAACTCAACTACTTGCCAAACTTTCCAGAGGGATTTGATCAGGCAGCCCTTGAGGCTGGCCTCAGAGACTTCGTTAATGAGATGCAGAAGAGAACACCAAATGGACCACTTGTGAAACAGAAGATGGACCTGACGTTTGCATTGAGAAGAAAAGAGGTGGTGGAGTCTGAACCTGCCATAAGCAACGTAGTGGAACGCTGGTATTCTCTTTTTACAGAAGATCAGGTATGTTCAAGAGAAAGACGATTACATAAGAGTTTTGTTTATCTATCTTTCTATCATTATTTCTATCACTAATGACTCCTCCTGTCTAGTCATTAGTTCTCTGTGTTTTTCAGGTGTGCATGCAATTCAACAGGATTGTGGGCAAGAACCTCAAGCAGCAATTTTATGAAAGCATTGATTGGCACAGTCCTCGCCTTATTGAGATATTTCAATCCAAGAGCAGGAATTTTGGGCAGCTGTTGACACAGCTTTCACAACAGACTAAGGTTGGTCCATACGCATTATGCACTTGCATTATTTTTCACTGCTTATGTAATGACATGCCATAGAAAGTACTACCGCATTAGTTGTGCAATACAATAAAAACTGTGCTTGGTTGGTTCAGCTTTCTCATAGACCATTAATTTTCTGTCGATATACCTATACAACTTGCGTTGTCATTTTACTCCTCAAAAGACTACAGAGCCAACTGGTATTTGGACACTGGTGCTCAGAGGGCTTCCCGTTATCCTTGGAGACACCCCCACAGTCTTCTACAATCCAGCCTTTGTAAGCAACCTCTTACTTTTTCAAAGAGTATCTAAAGGGACCTAATCTTTCATTTTCACCAGTATTTATTCATTTCTCTTTGATAAACCCTGTGAGCTTAGTTTTATACAAAATAATAAGATACTGTTCCACTTATCAATAGTATAATCTGTCCACCCAGTTTCTGTGTAATAACCAATCAACACCTTTCCTCGTGTTTCTGTCTCTCTGACTAGGCTACAAAAATTAAAATTATGAATGGTTATTTTATGTGGAATGTCATTGTTGTGCTCTTATGTTTATTGTTTATCAAGGACTTATTAAGGACTCATTTCGCCACACTGACTTTGGGATCCTCCACATTGAGAATGAAGGTGCTGCGATGTCATCCTCTCTGCATCTCAGTCCAGCCTTGTTGAAGATCATCACTGAGGGAGAAGTTGTGATGGACAACATTAAAGACCTGCCAAAAGCTATGTACATTCTGTTTGGACTTGCATACGCACTGCATCTCAACTACCCCAAGTCTATGAAGCTCACATTCCAGTTCATCCAGCAGGTACTTCTCGAGTTGGGCCACAGTGAACTAAAACCAAAGTTACAAACAATGAAAAACCAGCTTGCAATGTAAAGGGCTACTTCGCCAGTGTACAGTCAGGAGGTATGTAGATCTTATATGGGATTGTCTCAAAAGAGACCACACGCACACACGCAGACACACACATACACACACAAACAAAATCTGCAAAGGGCTGCCTTGTAAAACATGTTTTTGTTTTAGCTGTGCCTGTTTTGTGTCTGCCTGTATCTGTCCAAAATCAAATATTTGTAGTTTTATAGAGTATAATGAATACGTTAGCACTATGTGCTTGTAGATAGTGTTTAGATGTTACATGCAGAGACACATCAACCTTGGGGTCTGTGAGCACATTAGGAGCACATATTAACACAAACATACACAAATACCCTGGCATTTGTGACTGCGCTCATTAGCTGCTACCATCAGTAACCTGTCTGCAGAGCCATGATATATCACTATCCTATTGGTCTAGAGAGGCAGGAAAGATATTGTTTTGGCATTGAGTTTGTTTATGTTTTTAAAGTGGATAAAATATGAAACAAAAGCATCACGTGGTTGTGTTCCCCTTGTCATCAGGGATACAAAGGAAATGTTGAAGAGTACTTGTTATTTTAGAATTGTTACCAAGCAGTTTTGATGCTTATTTTTACTTGTCTTGTTATTGACAAGCCGTTGTTATTACTGCAGTTTTAATGCCCGTTTTTAACTTGTCTTTTGGTCGACAAGTTTTTTTCATTGCTGCAGTGACACATTTGTGACAAGTGTTACTTTTCAGTGCTTTCAATGTATTTATCTCTAAATCAAAACAGGATAATTAATTAAATTACAAGAAAATACATTACTTATATTAACAAATGATTTTAAGTAGTGCTAAATAATGTTACAGTGGTTATTTAATATATGTTTTTAAGTGCATTTGACCTAAAATTGTAAGCTGGATATCAGAAAAGAAATAATATATGTGAACTAATGATTTTGAGTAAAGACTGCTAATGTAAACTTGAATATGTCTAAGGTATATATGTTAATACAACTTAAGCGGTTTAGTTTCATGTTTTGTAAAAACTTAAACAGGTTAAGGCAATGGGTTTCCACACGATTTTCTAGTAAAGTCAACTAGTTTGGATTAAGAGTGTTATTGTGAAACTGGATACAGAAACAGCAGGAGCTCAGACTAACTGTAGCCCTCAGTGGTACATCTCCTCAGAAAAAAGTATTTTGTATTCCACCACAATTATGTTGCCAGGTACCTCACAACTTGCATAATTTCTTAATGATGCTTTTATCCAATAAACTTTATCTTGAAATTTCATGAAACCCCTACCCCTTTCTTTGCCAGTGGTTGTTCAGGGTTGTATGTTTTTTTGGCCTATGATTGTTCAGGGTTGTATGTTTTTTTGGCCTGTGGTTGTTCAGGGTTGTATGTTTTTTTGGCCCATGGTGATCAAGGTTGTATGTTTTTTTCCAAAATGGTTGTTCAGGGTTGTATGTATTTTTGGCCCATGGTGATTAAGGATTTGTCTCAGTGGTATAATTGTGCTGAGGGCTGAGGTGTGCCACCATTTCTCTTAGTTACTACCAGGGTTGGGGAGTAATGTGACAACCAGCCCTTCCTGCTTCACGCTGCAGATACACCACCAATTACTTGTTTCCTATGTCAGTGGAGGATAATGAAGTCATCAATATACTTTGTTCATACACTGACAGGTGCCAAGCTGACCAGGGGTGGCTGTTAGAGAGTGATGACCTAAACTGGCTCAACCCCTGTTATTCCTTGGCGAGGCTGAGCGACCTCCTACCACAGCCAATACTGGAGAGGCTGGGAGTCGAACATCCAGTCACAGGGCAGAGATGCAGACCTCCAACCATAGCCAACACTGGAGTGGCTGGGAGTCGATCACCCAGTCACAGAACAGAGATGTAGACCTCCAACCATGGCCAACACTTCAGTAGCTCATGGCTGCTTCTCAAATGAGCACTACTTGTGTGAATCACTAGCAGGAAAGAATTTCCAAAATGTAATAAGTGTATTGGATCTAAATCGATAAACTGAATTATTTTGATATTTCACCAAAAAATATGGCTTTGGAAAACCAAATTAAATATTTTTGTTGTGGACATACCCATGGAAATGGTAATTTCAGAATTAAATTTAAACTCCTTGACATTAGACAGATTTTTTTTTATGTAGTCAAGCACAGTAAACAGAATATCTTTGAAATCACTTGCTCTATAGTGCTTTAAAGAAGAGTCAACTTATTGGATGGAGACAATATTTCAACATCTGATTGATATATTTCCAAATCCATTGCTTTTCTTCATAGAGCATTTTATATTATATACAATGTTACAAAATTTCACAGACAACGTCAGACTGACTTTCCATTTGAACAGAAGCTTGAGGCGCAGACAAAAACTTGAGGCCAAAGACAGTGACACAGGTCGTGTGGAGGGGTGAACTCCATAACAGGAAAGGGATGTTTGTCCTTATAAAAACCACGGAAGCATTTGACAATGCAGCTGGGAGTAAATGCAGTCTGTGTCCCCCTGTCACACAACAAAGCCTCCTGAGGCCCAGCAGAAATGTAAGATCATCTAAATCTGGGCCACGGTTTTGAGGAAGAGATCTAATTTTTTTACTTTTTATCATCTCATGGAAGACATGTTACTGATCCCATATGAGAGCCTATCTGTCATACACCAGCTTGATAGAGAGCACACCCTACAGAACACCGTTAGAACATTAGGGCAAATTTTCCACAACATACATTCTTTCCAGTTATTCTTGTGTTCCTAGGACGTCATTTAGCTGAAATGACCTTGCAAAAACTTTTTTGGAACAGTGTAACGTTCTAAGGGTGTTTGAATCACGTTGAAATAATGTTAACAGATCATGTCTAAATCAGTAGATAGAAAGGATAACAGTAACCTGACAAGTTCTCCAGAATTTAGTGAAGATCAGGGATCTGAGCTAAAATGTGTATGTTTTCATTTTGTATGTGTCTATGTGAAATCACAACCATCACTGTCAGTTGTTGCGGTTCCCGATGTACTGCCCCACGCTGTTCATTTTTTTCTACAGTCTGGGCTTGCAAGACAGGTATATGTTCATGTTTCATATGATTATATGGGTAATTTACCAGATAATTAAAACAACTTTTATCATTGTTATTTCCGTGTCGAGTCGCGTTTATCTAGGAGCAGAAGTGCAATGACATTATTTCACAGTATATTTGTGGAAATGTAAAAACAAATTAACTGTACGTCGTCAACTTTTTTTCCCACTCTATCAGCTCCAATTATGCGGTTATCTAAGTTTTAAACTGTTTACATTTGTCTTAAAATGTTTCAATGATGCAACTTTCGGCTCCCTGATGTACCTCATTTTGTAAGCTTAGATGAATACCGCTGGCTCTTATACGAATGAATACATTCGAAGAAAACTACAGCAAACCTTCAAATGCCTGACCATTGTTCTCCTCAAACACTCAGGCTTGACGTGATGGATCAAATTTTTTTTTAATATTACTTCGGGTTACATGGTCCCCAAATTCATATTTTCCATACTTCCAATCGCAGCAATAATCGGTCGTTCTAGCAAAGTACCTACGAATAGTTTGAAATGAAACAAAAATGGACGTTGTTAAAGAAATGCCAATATCTGTTTACACTTACCGAAAACAACTTCTCCGTGCTAGACCTTTCAAAATAGTAGCTCCATACAAGTTTCCTTTCTTAAGTAAAAGTGCGCCTCATTCGCATCTCTCAACACTATAAACAAACGCAGCGCGTGCGAGGAAAGCCACTCCTCCCAGTCTTATTGCCCTGTCGATTACTCACGTTTGGAATTCCTGCTTGATTTAATATCCACAAGCATATCTGTAATTACTATTTTTGTTTCAATCTTACTGGCCGATGAAAATCACTGTTCTATACGATGGGTTTCTTCAGATGTCAACTGCATGCCCAAACATACAACGTATGGTACAAGATTTCACAAAACGTTTGGATGACTATTACTGTATGTGTAATTACTATTCATGTATGTCATTATATCTAATATTACACATAATACTGCATTTACTGTTGTTTAACTGTATCTGCCAGAAACAAATGGGCTCGCCCTCTAAGTCAGGTAGTGCTCAAGATTTCTTCCTGTCTGTTAGGGAGTTTTCCCTTGCCACTGTTGCCTTGGCTTGCTCTGTGGGAGTCTGACACCTGGAATCTATGTAACACTGATTTGTGAAAATGTGTTTTGGAAAATGCTCTATATAAATTCATTTGAACTGAATTATTGTTACAGCAAGAATTCTTTTTTTTTTTTATTATCACAGCATTTTCCATGGTATATTTCTATTAAATAAAATAAGGGAGACATCCAGCTATCAAGCAGGACAAACTTCTTAGAAACACACACAGATATTTTGGGACTGCTCACACTGCTATCATACCCAATACAGCTGAAAAACAGTGCTTTGGAGCTCTGTATTCCATGACACATGCACCCATGGGCAGAGATGGGATGGTTTTCGTCCACACTGAAGGTGGTATCAAACAAAACTGGTTTCATTCAATGTTTTCAAATGTGCAGTCAAATTCAAGATTACAGTTCAGTTTATTAAAGTTACAAATACAAACAAAAATGAAAGAAAAAAACACTGGCAAAATATAAAAAACATGAAGATGGAAATACATTGTGTCAATACACTTATAGAGTATATACTTTTACAATTACACCTGAATACAAATAATTGACTATACAGATTGTACAGAATTTTGTTATTATGACAAGTATATAAAAATCTAAAACAGCAAAAATGTACTTTAATTCTGCAGCATAGCCAAAGAAACTAAATTATAAAATAGAGCAACTGGATGGATATTTTGGAGAATACACCTTGTTTTCTATACCGTAGATGAAGTAGTTGAAATCCTTTCCATTATAGGTGTAAAAGGCATGTGTGAGAGGGACCAGTTCAATACTTTGGCGCTGTAGAGAAAGCCACATAATTCTTTAAATCCTTGTGCATTAGTCTTTTTAATCAAACTATCATCAGATTTCCTACAAGAAAAAGTGAAAAATTATTTTATAGATATCTTTATTTCTACATCCTACAAGCTTTTTCCCAGAGCCAGCTATAGTCAAGACTGACACCTACAGGCAAACCAATGTAATCTATATTGTTCCTCACCAGATTTTCCTATTGCTTACAAGAGTTTACGAAACACTCTGAACAAAATCACATTTTGCTAAACTATACATTAGAGCATTCACAAAATGCTCTAACACTCCCAAAGTGTCAACTTCATGCCACAAAATTAAACATTTGTCATCTGAAACTTCTGTTTATATGTCATTTCTTGATTTCATATTTATTTATTAATTTATTTATTTGACTATTACTATATGTGTAACTTATGTACATGGACCCTTCTTTCTCTCTGTGCCCCAAGCTGTGGATCTCTTACTCCTCTCTACTGTCTTTGTTCTCCAACTTGACATCAGTTTCTCAAAAATACTCACTCACTGAGTCTCTCTTTATTCCCCATTACAGACTGATAGTTGTTTGGGCAACTGAGCATTTAGCATGTGCAATTTACTGAATTGTCACGGTTGTTATTTGCTGAGGCCAAAAGTTTAGTTGGGCATAACTTATTTAACTGATTTCTGTATCATTTGTTGAGATTCATAAGTACTGTTACACAAAAAATGTTAGTCAGTTGCATTTTGTGTGAAAGAAAAAATGAACTGTTTTGCAAAAAAGATTTAAGTTCAGGTGTCAACACTGTGGACCACAGTTTCATTCATAAGATGTAATAAATAAGACAATGCTGTAATTCAACAATTTCCAAGAATAACAAACACAATTCAAAATGCATAGTAATTCAAGACTCCTCAATGTTTCTGTACACAAGCAAACACAATAATATTTCTGAACAATCAATCTTTTTGGCAAGAAATGGCTTTCCTTCACATCCGTGACTGCTATGACAGTGACTCTTCCTTAAATGCAATTAGTGTTTTGTTATTTGTCAAAATACACTGACTGTGGGTCTCACCTGCTGTAGAATTCGGCTGACAGAAGAAAACTTGACGAGATGCTCCTCAGACATCTTTCTGGACATGTCACAGATATCCTGATCAGGGAATCCCACAATAGGATAGACCTGAGCAAATAAGCAAAATCAACATCAGCAGGTGTGTTAGAAGCCATTACAATCAGTGTTATTCACTCTTGGTCTTGGTATTCACTCTTTCTCAATGTCTTTTAGCCGCTTCTCAGTTGAGTTGTGAGAGATGAACTAGTAGAATATACTAATGAAGGCCAAGGGGAGCCAGGATTCACAAAAAATATAATATAATAATGTGTCCTTGAATGTCTGTGTCTCATTATTTTCATTCATAATTTGTAGGTATTTTTTTTCTTTAGTGTCACCAGAGTTGCCAAAAGTATTCTTGCTTTAATTGGTAAATAGCTCTTCAAAATGCAAGAAAAGCCACCCTGTCAGCAGTACCACTTGGCATTTTATTAACACAGTCAATCGTGTATCTGTTCACTATCTGCAGGATTGGTTTCATGTTGTGGACCAGAGATGATTAACTGTGATGAATGATAAGCATATGCATGTGGATTCCCTTACTCCATATCTTTGTAACTGTGCTCTTATGAAGCTAAGCTTGTGATCCTGTACACATGTTGATCTAACCCTACATATTACAAAGCAAAAGACATATAGTTTATACATCAGAAGATTAGGTTTTACTGGGTGGCATTTCAATCTTTCCTTTGCCTGGCTTCCCCAGTGCTTCTATCCAGGTACCATCACTGTAATTAAGTACTTTATCTACTGAATTAAGTGGCCAGTAACAACAAATCCCTTCACCCTCTACAGATCTCCCGTGGCTAGAGTGAGTATTGCTAATCAACATCTAGTGATGGTTAAAATGAGCTTTCTTGAGCCCTTAGGGTGGACCTGCACTAATCTGTCAATCATGGACTTGTCTGAACTGATCAAAAAAGGTTTTTCTCTCTTAAGTCAATGTTGTCATTTGTTCAAATCACTGAGTCATGTACATTACATGGTAGCTCTTCATTATTTACTCTGCAAAGATTGTCAACTTTTCAGGCCAGAGGAAGTACAATGTGTGTCCATACCAGAATGCTTTCGTCCACAAAAAACTGGTCTCCAGAAACCTTCTTAAACTTCTTCACTGGGAATTCAGGATACCGATCTGGGATAAACTCAAAAGCTTCGTTCTTCCTAGTAAATGGTGCAGGATGAAATACGCTGTCAGTAATTGGCCACGAATGCATTCTTACATTTACAGACGCATAAAATTTAGACCAGTATGGACTGAGAGTCAAGACCCTACACAGTACATCCACTCACATGCCCCTCAGATATGTCCTGTCTTGGACAGTAGTTTTCCTGCCTGACATTCCAAATATCTCTGTAAACATGTCCATTACACTGCCCATGCAACAAGCTGTTTCACAAGCAACATCTGCCACTGACAGAGTGAACGCTGCTCTGACTTGAAACCAGTGAAATAAATCTTACCATTTGATGGACAGCTGAATGAAGTGCATCAGGTTTTGGTGTCCCTGGCAGGAGGGACATGTTTTATAACCTTTTCCACTGCAGCGCCAGCATCTATGGGTGAGACACAGAGTTCACACATTCTTTGTGAATCCCAGTACACACTCACAAAGTGTGCACACGCTCACTCTAAACCCCAGAAAACACTCACACAGTGTGCACACGCTCACTCTAAACCCCAGTAAACACTCACACAGTGTGCACATGCTCACTGTAAACCCAAATACACACTCACACAGTGTGCACATGATCACCCTAAACCCCAGTATACACTCACACAGTGTGCGCATGCTCACTGTAAACCCAAATACACACTCACACAGTGTGCACATGCTCACTTCTACACCCCAGTATACACTCACACAGTGTGCACATGCTCACTGTAAACCCAAATACACACTCACACAGTGTGCACATGCTCACTTCTACACCCCAGTACACACTCACTGTGTGCACACATTCACTGTGAATCCCAGTACACACTCAGTGTGGACACACTCATTCTAAACCCATGTACACACCCACACAGTGTGCACCCATTCACTGTGTACCCCAGGTACTCCTCCAAATCACGCGTCGACAATCCCGCTTCTTTTTCACAATACGGCCGCACCACCAGTCGCAAACTGCCTATGACGTCAGAGGAAGACGTAGTCAGCGTACAATCGGTTCGTGCTGCCGCAAGCGCACAAGCAGCCCCAAGGAGGGCGCTATTGCGATGAACCAATGTGAGATTTTTAGCCCAACCTACCCCATATCAAACCCCTGGTGAGGCTGGCCAATTGTTGCCTCGCCAATGGAGCCTCTGGCCATGGTCGGGAATGGCGAGGCCGGGAATCAAACACCCGACCTCAGGACCCGTAAGCAGCAATTTATCCCACGAGTCACTCAGAGGCCACTATGAAACCAATTTTTCATTTTTATCTTAGAACAGTGGTTTGCAGCTCCTGGTTGGTCCAGGGAACCCATTAGTTGTTTTTATTTAGAAATTTACAATGTTTGGAGATAGATGAATTTACCAAATAATACCATATTATGTCAGAAATCAATCATGTATGCTGCAAAGAAATAGTATCACACAGTCATTCAATGATTTTTAATCAGTCAGACCCATGCTCAGAGAACATGATTTTCTCTAATGTGCCATGGCAACTGGGCCCTTTTCAAAGAGGATACATGTTTATTTGATTAACCTTCCACTGAAATTAGTGTACTCCTCAATGGTATAAGTGTGAACACCAGATCATTTGTGGAAACCAAGGAGTTCAAAGAGAAAGATAATGGTTATAGTCAAACTTTCATTTTGTGCATTTTTTATCTACATGATCAAAATGATGGTCAGAGCATGATACCCTAATCAGTCAAGCAAAAGATAGGAATAACACCTCGGTCCTACAGATCAAGGGGGGGACCTGTCTTACACAGGTAAGATTGTTGCACATTTTTGCAACTGGCTGGCAAAAAATGGGTATGTGTGGAACAAACAAGTGTAGAGTGTAGAAGAGACAGAGGAGATGGTCTTCATCATACCTCTTCTTCCCTGTGCCACTGCAGGTAATGCATCTTTTTTTCCCTTTCCTCCCCTTACCATAGCAACTTGAGCACCGCGCCTTAAACAGAAAGCACAGAATCAGCTGGCAGCAGAACATACATGTGAGCTTAGAGCACAGAATCAGCTGGCCTGGAGAAACAGTGTTTCCCATAACACCAGAACATGCCCACTTTGGGATTCTGTTTAAGTCTTCCTGTATTAACTTAGTTGATTCTATTGTGTTGGCTAGACCCCCAAGTTTTGTATCATCTGTAAATTTTACAGTTTTACTTCCAACCTCTGCATCAATAACATTTGATATACAATGAAGAGAAAAGGCCCCAATACCAACTCCTGGGGGACTCCACTTAATATAGGACCATGCTCTGATACAATTCCTCCCACAGTTACACTCAGTTACCAGATAACCAACTACGAACCTACTCAATGATAGCTCCTGTAATTCCTACAGATTTTGTTTTCACCATGAGCCTCTTGTGCAATAGCTTTGCTATTATACACCCTTACTCCATCCTTATTTTTTATACCTCTTATCTCATTCTTAACCATCCATTTTCGACTGCAGTTCTGAAAAAAAGTTACTTTCAGCACAAACCAAAATAATCTTTGAAGTAGGCAATAGATTTTAATTTATTTTTTTGAGATCTGCTAGCATTGATCGCCTAGCATTGTGTTTATAAGAAAAGTACATCTTGTTCTGAGGTAAAAAAAAAAAAAAAAAAAAAAAAGATAGCTGAATTTATCTCAAAATAAGAATAATAAGAGTTATTGTCTATTTTCAAGATTTTTTTCCCCAGTGAAAAGCTTATTGGTCACTATTCACCAACCTGAAAAATAACTGTGTATTTGTGTGGGGTGGGGATGGAACTCAATTCTTCTCATATTTGTTAACAATTAGTTAGAAGTTACTTTAAGTGAGGCTTACAGCATTCTCTTGAATTCTAATCCTTATTGGCATAGGGATTGTCCCAATCCTCAAACTGACTGTGAACAGGAAGAGGTGTGGTCTAAAGAAGGACAGGAAGAGGTGGGGCTTATGGAGGACAAGAAGAGGTGGGGCTTATGGAGGATAAGAAGAGGTGGGACATGTGTATGTACATGCAGGTACATGTATGACACTAAAGTCTGTTAATGGGCATGAGTCCCATTTACTGCTCCCAGCTGCTGTGTACAACTGCTTGCAATTCAGTGCAAAATAATTTTCAATTGCAATTCACTTATTACTGATCTAATTAGTTTACAGCATTTATTCCATGTATTCAGTTATTTGTGTGGTAATTGTCACAAATTTTATGATACTGTATTGAAAAACAAATCAAAGACAATGGGCCTCATTTATCAAACGTGAGCCGAACAAATTTGATCGTAAATCGTTTATGCATTTACGCAAAAAATGTGGGATTTATCAAAGTTTTCGTATATCAGTTTGTTCGTAGCATCTGAAGAAATTTCACGAGTGCGCTAAAATGTTCGTATTGCGTGCGTAAAAGGAAAAACACGGCTGTAAAGCTTGCTTTTCGTGTTGTTGCTTTTATTTTTCCATTCACTCATTTTTTATTTGATTAAAAATGAGTAGCAAATTATTTGGCAGTAATATCGTAACATTATAATGGTTCAAAGTGTTATATAAAATCACTATTGGATTCAACATTAAAACAGGTCATTCGGCTTCATTTGTATAATACTGATTAATAAACTTAATTAGTTTGCTTGACGAAGGCGCAAACTACTATTCTATGGAATCTTTACTTCTTCTTAATATTATTATTCCTGGTTCTTCCGGACGTATGTCCCCCAACAGTTTTTAAGGTAGACATACCGAACTTGGCGTGAATATACTGGTCAGGTTGCTTGTATTTTTCTGAGCTATAGATTCACACTTTTTAAACTACAAATCTTAAAAAAAATGCCTCCATTGACTTCACATTGGTGGAATGTTGAACGTGTTAATGTGGCTAACGTTACTAAGCAACAATTGTAACTGCCGCTGCAATTTTAAAGTACTGTAGTTGAAAAAATTATCCAAAGAATACAGCATGATTGTCGGTTAGCTACCTTACCGGACTTGACATTTTGAAATAACTTTCTGGTTATTTGCTAGTGAAACTGCAATGCTGGTCAGGTATAATGATCTTCAATGACAATTTCAGGTTTTGAACAGAGAGTTCTGCTGTTCTTTGACTGCTTCTAGTACTCTTGCTGCTACTATGTCGGTTCTTAGTTCTTAGTACAATCGTTGTCGTTATTTTTATACAAGGTAAAATGACGTTAGAGAGGGACTGCAGAGTGGAGGGAAAAGCAAGGGAGGGCACACTATTATGGAGGATCCTAATTACGTAATAGTTCTAATTTGAACGAATTATTTAACTAGGGATTCGTTCCAAGTTGATTTAGGGAAAACATGACGGTCCCAACGATGTACTGCATGTGACATTACCACTTTGGCCAACCATGCCCCCTTGCGGGCCCGGGTGCAGCTGCCCCCCAGGATTTATGGCAACGATTAGGCTGGTATACAAAAATTTACCTTCAGAATTGGAGAATGATTGATCCAAGACCAGGGAAAATCAGATCCCGGTCACCCTCCACGGTAATTCCAGCTAACGACGTCTCTCCAATAATTCGCCTCCAGTTTCATGTTGAACCATTTTCCTTTAACCTGTTGCAGTTTACGGCGGAACTTTTGACACCGAATTTACTGCAACAGTTATTTCTTGCCAGGCTTTGGTCTTCCCCGGCCCCGACACTAAACTACTTACACTTCTGAACAAAGTATTTTTTATTCTGTTTCCATTAACAAAACTTCATTCGCTGCTTCAGAACAGTTTTTTTCTTCTGCCTTTTCTCTATCATCTCTTTACATTGCCAGCAATGGGATTTCAAGCTCCTTATATGGTATTTCAGGGGCGTGGATTTATGCTAATCAAAAATTTTGTGAACGCCCTTGTCATTTACGATTGATTGGTATTTATCAACATACGCACGAAATACGAACAAATGCTGCGTTTACGCATGTTTGATAAATCCGATGGAATTTGTTAGTTCCTAGCCGTTGACACATAACTTTACATACAGTTTTACGAAAATATTGATGAATGAGGCCCATTGTGCAGATGATGTATGTACAGCTTACAAAACACATGTATTTGGTAACAAAGGAGAACAATTTTACCCCACAGGAAAGTACATATCAACTTCTCATATCATGACCAGTGCTCAGGGGATAACATTCTCCAGGAGCTGAATTTATATGAATGCCATATAGTGTTTGTGAATAGGTATTACAGGATGAGTCTCTGCCAACAACTTTGGTGGAAACAAAACCATCCCAACATGAGAGAGAGGTCACTCACTTTCCCTCGTCCAGAACAGTGGCGGCACTGCACATTGCCCCTGCCTTCACACTGGTGGCACACCTGGAACAATACAGCAGAATTACACTTGCAAACCTAACAATACAGAACATCAACACAAATACACACAAACATACATGCACACACTTCTCCATGTATGTGAACCAAGTTTATGTTACCTTTCTGCTCTTTAATAGCACAGAAAATATCTACTTGGCAATTCATCCACAATGTAGAATAGGGTTTCTCAACGGGGGTGGTACCGCCCCCCCAGGAGGTGTTCGTACAACTTTGGGGGGCGCTGGGAACGCGGCAGCTGAGAAAGGGGCGCTCAGGCACAAACGGTGGGTGTTAACCGCAGTTATTCATCATAACTTTTAAGCCTCTGTCAGCACAAAAAGTGTTCATTTGAATGTGAATCAAAAGATATACTTATGTTTATGCGAGACTAAAGCAAAGATGGAGTGATTATAGCAGGGCAGTGAATTCTACACGGCACGTAGTGGGAGAATACTACTCGCCTTTAAGAGCAATGAAATTTAAAGATATAGAGTACTACAGCCGTTACATCAGGATGCTTCCAAATTATTTGTTAGGCTATTATCTGTTGTTGCACCAGGACTGCAACATAGGTCAACGCATCGTCAGCCTATATCGCCCGGTGAAAGGCTGAGCTTGACATTACGACAGGTTATGTATAACCTTAACATAAGCTGCCAGGCTTCAATACATAAAAGATGTACAAATGCAAGTTAGTCTATTTTTAAAAGAAAATTATTTAATTGTTCTAAATGAGAAACACGCGAGTTTGTAAGCTCGCTGCAAATGTGTAATGGTAACCATTCACAACACAGACTGTTATAAGCATGTATGTCACAGTACCATAGGCTAGGTTAAACTGGAAATCAATACATTTACCAGCAGACCAGGAAATGCAGATAAGCTGACAATAACAAAGCAGTCTAACAAATGCACCTCATCTTGTCATACTGCAGACTAATCACTGTAACTATCTTTAAAAACAATTAAAACGCGGAATCTTACATTGGTTTCTCGTTTCATTTTTCTACCATGACGTTATCTTGGAATTTCAGAAACGGGCTAGCATTAACAACATAAATTCCACTTTTAAATATGGGTGGTGTGGCAAGAGGTAAGCACTCAGTTACAGTGAATCACTAAGTTGGTATTGTTGTTAGCCTGCATATCTGTTTTGACTAACATTAGCTCTGTAAGTTAGCTGAGTAGAACTTTAAGCAGTTATGCAAGACGTTATGAGCAAGCTAGAGAGCTACTTACAGGTAGTTTTTATTTAGTAAGCAATTGCTGACCAGGCATTCTCCTTTCTTTCTGGCATCTTTCATCTTTTAATCTGCCAGGTCATAGGTATATACTCACAGCACGTAGTGAGTTTTGTTTGCCTGATTGTTTTTCTGTGAATTTGCAAACACATATATTTACAACAATTTCAATCAGTTCACAAGTGTTGTTGTTTTTTCCCCAAAAGACAATATTTTCCTCGTAGGCCTGGAATGGTATGTATACTTAAAACATCAGAGGGCAAGTGTTCAAAAATAGGCTTATGAACAATGTTCTTGTTTAATGACTGCATTCTCTGATAGGATACATAAATGTCATGTAGGCTAATCATATTCAAACATAAATAAAAATATAACCACTTGAGGCCTTTTCTAAAAACAGAATATATCACTCATATTCCAACATTTTGACAATCATTTTGACCAAAAACACTGGTCTCTGTGAGTCAGTTTTCTAATTTGAGTTTTTTGCTGTAAAATATTTCTGGCATGGTCAATTGGTCAAATGATCTTCTCTACCCACTGATTTCTACTGCATATACTTACATGTATATTATATCACTGCCTTTGAATGTGTTTTTTTTTTTTGTTTTGTTTTTTTTTGGGGGGGGGGGGGGGGGGCGGCAGGGCGTGTCATGATGAGGTGAGGGGGTGTTCGTTCGAGAAACACTGATGTAGAGAGAGGCAAGGGCTGGGTGTCACATGAATTAGAGGAGTCACATGAGTACTGCCGCCTCCCCCTGGGCCTGTGGCTCACTGTAGGGGGACTAGTCAGCATGGTTAGTGTAATGACCAGTGAATAATTCAATAAGTTACCATTATTTCCACCAAATTATGAAAAGCATTGTAAGCAGATTATGATTTATACATGTTATACGCAATACATTGGTTTCATTGTGGTAATGTTTTTATTAGAATAATAATTATTAGAATAATTAGAGTAATTTGTCTTTGGGTTTTTAATCAAATTAGCATAATTTACATTGTAAATCTGTGTTGCTTGTGGCATTGTGAATGGAAATGTTTCCATGTTGAAATGAGTGTGATTTATTCAGTAAATCTTGAGAGGCCATGATGTGCTGTGAGTATAGTCACATAGTCCTGTTGTGTTGCAACACAAATTCCTAGTTCCCAACGTTTGCCACAGAGCTAAGAAATGAAGCACAGGTGTGACTCTTACACCAGTGGGGAGTGTACAGGGACAGGAGAGGGGAGTGCATGGGTGTCACTCTCACACCAGTGGGAAGTGTACAGGGACAGCAGAGGTGAGTGCACAGGTTTGACTCTCACAGCAGTAGGGTGTGCACAGGTGTGACTCTCACAGCAGTAGTGTGTGCACAGGTGTGACTCTCACAGCAGTGGGGAGTGCACAGGTGTGACTCTCACAGCAGTGGCTGTGCACAGGTATGACTCTCACAGGACAAGTTATTTTCTGTTCAACTGTTTTGTAATACAGTGGCACAAAATCACTTTAAAAAATAGGTCAGGTATGTCATCCATTAAGTTTACAGTGTTTTTGCGGTAAAATCTCAACCGAATGAATCAGTTTAAATACTGATGTGTATTGCCATGATTGGTAAAATAAGCCAATAGCCAATTTCATTTGTCATTATTGTGATTTAATCCTTAAGGCTGGTTTATACTCCATCTGGCGGCCGTCGCTCGACTGAAATCGCAGATTGTTCATGAGCGTTCTAATGTCACCTAATGTTCATGGTTGTTTTAGGTTGTATAAACACACTTCAGCAACATTCCAATGACATGTGACACTCATCGATTATGAAGGCCACAGTGATCACTCTCACTTTCTCATTTCTCATAAGGAGAAAGCAGAGATGGAGGGAGCATGTCAGGGCAGTGAATTCTAAATGGCACATAGTGGAAGAATAGAATTTTCTTGTAAGAGAAATGAAATTTAAAGACATAGAATATTACACCCGTTACATCAGGATGCAACCCAAAATATTTGATAGCCTATTATCAGTTATTGAACCAGGAATACAACATAGGCCAACTCATTTGCAGCCTATATCCCTGGGCGAAAGACTGACCTTAACACAACGGTAGGTTATGTATAACCTTAATATAGGCTAGTTTGTCAGTTTGTCATACTAGATAAAAGAGATACAAATTCAAGTTAGTCTATTTTTTAAAGAAAAAGATTTCATTGTTCTAAATGATAAGAAACAGGTTTGTGAGCTTGCTACAAATGCGTAATGGTAACCATACACAACACAGACTATTATAACCATGTATGTCACAGTAACTTACATCGGTTTAACTGGAAATCAATACCTTTACCAGCAGACCAGGAAATATAGATAAGTAAGTTAATAACTGTAAAGCGGTCTATCAAATGCACTCCATCCTTGACCTCATCTTGTCATACTGCACACAAATCACTGTAACTACCTTTAAAATGAATTAAAATGCTGAATCTTATATATTTTTTTTCTTCATTTGTCTGCCACAATGTTAGCCTGGAATTTTAGAAACAATATGTTTTCAGATTAGTCTAACCTACATGTTAGGTAATACTACTACGAGTACCTGTACCTGATACCTAATTTTAGTCTAGCAGAGGTAGAAAGCCAACAAATTGTGTAGTTAATTATGTTGGTTAAACTTTTCTGAAAAATGATTTTCTTGTGTTTACCCATGCTAGATCTAGCTCACCAGATAAAGGCATTGTTGCTAAATATAATTTTTCATTCAATTGCTATCAAATCATAAAAACATCTTTAATTTCACAAAAGAAATGTTAAAACACGGTCACCTCTGAGGCTAAGACAAGATGAGGTCAAGGATGTAGCGCATTCGAAGGATAGCTTTGTGGTTGTTGTCATCATTTTATTTTTAGCCTATCTACATGTCCTGGTCTACTGGATTTTCCAAGGCTATAATCAGGGCTCGAGTTGAGGGGGGATGCAGGGAGATGCCATTACCCTTGTGAATGCTTGCTTCTAATTGGTTAATGCAACTTCACCGTGAGTTTTCCTTTGGACGGGAATTGGCAGATGCTAAAGGTTTAAATGGCAGACTGACCGGTTCAACAGGACCTTAGAAGTTTTTTAGTAAAAAAGAAAACGACAGGTGAGATGATAACCAGTCTCATGTATTATTATTACATAATATGTCCCTTATGTAACAAAACTTTGTCAAAAGCTCAGCTAATGTTTAATCTTGAATGAGACTGTCGCAGATAATAACGTGAACATGTTATATAGCTTGGCAGCTAACCTGTTCACTTGTGAACTAAGGAATATATGAGCTACCTAAGGTATTCATTTGCTTGAAATGACATGACTGATTTTAGATTCTAATGAGAGGGTGACATATTGAATGTAAAAGGTATATTAAGCAGTAACTTGTATGCAGTTATGATAGTGTCTGTTTTTTAAATCCTACGCTAGCAATAATACAATACAATAATATTGTAAATAATTTGATAGTTTTTTTAATTAATAATGAGTTACAAGTACATGTTGTCTTTTTTTCTTATGATTATGTGTGAATATAAAAAAATGTAGGCATATACCACCATCCATCCACTCTGAGACTGACCACCCCCCTTGAATTTTTTTTTTTTTTTTACAAATCGACCACTGGCTATAATATAATAATAATAATAATAACAACAACAATATTAATAAGCATACATTAGAACAACATGGCTTAAAACGATTTTTTTTTATTTTAGATACCTGGCCTCAGGGGACTATCAGCGGTTCTTTGCCTTCTTCTACAGAGTTGGGAAATCTACAGTAGGTTAAATAATTGAGGAGACGTGTTGCTCTTTGGGAGTCACTGCAAGACCAAATTCTCAACTGGTCAAGCTTGGCTTTCCTGGCCCTACGACCTTGCCTAGGTCTACCACAGCTGTGCCGGACGTACTTGTTGGCGATGTGGTGTTTCCACTGCGGACAAATCTGATGAGGCCTATCCCAGGGTGCTTTCTGGCTGAACCCGAGAGGGTTTTTAACTATAGTCTGTCCAGAGCAAGAGGAGTTATTGAAAACTCTTTTGGAATTTTATCCATGAGGTAGCACATATATATAAAAAGCCCATCCAAGCAAAAGTTAGCCGGGCTACTGAAATTGTGAAGGCAACCGTCTGCCTGCACGATATCCTCAGGGAAATTGAGAGCGACCTCCCAGGGAATCAGAGGACATACTGTCCTCCAAACGCCCCTGACAGTGAGGATACTAATGGCAACATTGTCGAGGGCAGCTGGCATCATGATGAGGACATCTCATGCATTCAGGACATACAACGCCTGGAAGCCAACACCTTTGGGGCAGTTTCCCAGAAACTGAAGAACTACTTCAATTCTGAAGAGGGCCAAGTGCCTTAACAGTTCTTCACAGTCCCTTTTTACTGCCCATGTTTTCTTGCCATGAACAAGTGGCACGCTTCATATCTATGACATACAGTTTTAAAAGAAGTATTATTGTGAAGCCTATATTGTTGTGGTAGACCTTGATTTATTTGAATTGTTAATCACTTTTTGACTCTAGCCCATTAACATATATATAACCTAAGTTTTCTTTTTCCCAATATATATTTTTTCTTATGACTCTTGGATGCTTATATCAATAACAATGCAACCATTTATTATTTACATTTAATAATGTTTAAAATTATCACTAATACACTGTGCTCTTGTTGGTGACAGTACCATTTTCAAATGTTAATTTTATTATAGTGCGTGTGTGTGCTTTTTGTGTGTGTGCCTTTAATTCCAATGAATCAAGCCAACATAACATCTTTCAGTAGTCAACTACTAAATGTGGTTGGTGGAATAGCAGCGTCACATGTCAACAACACTTTTTATTTGATATTATGTCCAAGTAATGTATCCTAACGTTAGATTCTGTGAATGTCAATAGCTAGTGCTAACAAATTACATTCCACTTTTAAATATGGGGGTGTGGCAAGAGGTAAGCAATCAGTTACAGTGAATCACTAAGTAGGTAGGTTTGTTAGCCTGCCTACATATTTTGACTAACATTAGCTACATAAGTTAGCTGAGTAGAGCTTTTAGCAGTTATGCAATACGTTACAAGCTAGCCATAAGAGCTACTTACAGGTAGCAATTGCTGACCAGGCATTCTCCTTTTTTCCAGCATCTTTATAATCTGCCTCGTCATAGGTGTATATGCAAGGGTGTGCTACCACAGCAAATCACTTTCAACAAAGAAAAGATACTCCATAGTTTAATTTTTGAGGACAATCAATTACAAAGTTATTTGTGTGTTGAAGATTCTGAGGTAAAGACTCTTAAGGTACCGGTGCCAAACAAATGTTACCATAATGTTACCATAACTCAACTTGTGTAACTCAGGGTGACATGGTCAGCGATGGTCGCAGCGACCACTGAACTACCGTTGCCCCAAGTACGAACCAAATGTCGTTGCAACTGGCAATGTTGTCAGTCGCCAGACAGAGTATAAACCAGCCTTACATAAATATTATGACAAACCATTATGATATTTTTCATATCTTCATAAACACAATGTAACCTTTTTATTTTATTCATGTATGTATGTGGCCCTACATGTGTAACAAACAGGGTGATGTGTCTGGCACACCCACCCCTGTAGGAGCACATGGCTATCTCAATATTGCACCCTTAAAATAGCAATAAACTAAGACTAATGGTCTAAGTGCAATCACATTGAACTGCATGCAAGATGACAAGGCACCAAACCACTCCTCACTTTAAGAGCAACGCAGCCAGATGGAAGCCAGAGGTTCACTTGAATTTAAACAACGTGGATGCTTTGTGGTAAAACAACACCTACTATTGTCTGAAACCAGTAAACACACTTAGTCCCTCTTTGCAAACAGGATAGTCGAGTACAGAGAAAAAATCTCAAAATTCTGAAATAATATCAACATAAGCACCCTCACAGTACTGAATGTAGTGCTGCACAATGACAGAATGTTACCAGCGGAAACCCTGAAGAGCTAACTGACAGTTGTATGGCAAGATTTCAAGATGTCTATAGCCCTTTTAAAAATGAATATAAGCTTATACTACCTGATTATTTTTAATATTCCATGCATGCAAGCACAGAAAGCTAGCAAGCTAATTGTTTTCTTGCAGATATTGTCTTGTTACTGGAGCTTGTAAGACAGAGTTATGTCCTTTATTCACTAAGGCCTAGACCAGTGATTTTCAAAACGCAGCCCGTGTAGCATTTTCATCAAGCATTTCATATGCCCCCATAGTTGAGCAGCCTCTTTTCTATTACTATTATTGTGAAACTAGCCCATATAAATTTGGTAATTCTGAGTGCTACCCCAACAGAGTGACAATGAGCAGCACATGCTACACACGGACTGAATAAACTTTCATTTTGATAGTGAAAATAAATAAATGTAATTGCTAGCAAATGCAAACACACAACGGCAATCCGAGACCGAACACTTGGGTTTCAATGCCATCTTCCCACGCCAAAAGCAAAACGCCTTTTGTTGACTCAGAGTTGGTGAAGACATGTGCAATCAATATATTAAGTGAAGTGCTGAGTCATGACCCCAAAACAAAAAACACAGTCACAGAACGCATCAGACAAATTCCATAGTCAGATTAATTCAATATTAAATTTCCTGTTCTCTCAATCATAATACACACACCTCATTTTATGAACCTGATGTTAAGTTGTAGGCTACAAGCCCACATTTACTAGAGTTTTTGGCCTACTGTCTTATATTATATTATATACCTATGATATGGTATAATATTATTACATGCTTCGTGCCCAACTGGCCAGCCATTCAATTCACAAATGTAAAGGTGGCCCACCAACAAAATTAATTTAAAATCCCTAGAATAGACCCCCTTGGGGAAGGAAAATTATCTCACCTTGACGAAAGAGGAATGTGGCACATGCACATTCATGGAGACATCAGTGAATAGGGGTGGGACCTCCACTGGCACATCCCAGGGGGGTGGGCTCATACCGTACTGTGGCCCATCCACAAACTGGCCTAGGAGGATTACACTACATGACATGACATCACCAGCAACAGCAACAACAACAACTGCAACAACAAAAAGAGCAACAACAAACGCAGGAGCAGCAATAGCAGCAGCAACAACAACTTCTCTGTGACATACCTGTAAAAGGCTCACTCTCCCAGGAGCTTGATCTGGATTCTGTGAATGTTTCCAAACGGTACTAAAATCAGACAAAAACGTGAATCATTCATTCTATTACACTCTAACTCAATGATTGACAGTCTCAGTCATATCTACAACATTGCTCTGAAAACAAAGGACACTTCATAATATAATGTCCAAAACAGAAAGACCTAAAACACAATAGTAATTAATCAGCAAGGTTATCCTGAGATATTGATTCTGGGCATTCCAGAGGTTTCGCTCCAGTTGATTCTCAGAGGGAAGGCTCTGTCCAGCATGAGCTGGTAAAAAACTTGGGCAATGAGGATCAGCAGCTGCACAAAGCTAGCATTAGAAACATGATGACAGGACTAACAGATTAACTGTTTGTCATGAGCTTTTAGCTAAATTTATTCATATACATTTGTTTATAACTTGTTTCTAGTTATCAATAATCTGTTTTCTATTACTATTAAAATTGTTTTTTATTTGCATTTTGGGGCTAGAACTGCGTGGATATGGGACGATTTTAGTTTTGTTTTAAGCTTATTGAATGTAACTCAGATGTCTAAGGAGGGCCCCATACCATTGTATTAGATTTGTGCTGGTTATTATTAGTGCTTTGCATTTCAAAAACAGTTTGAAAATAAGTAATTGTAAAACATATTACATCACACTTACATACTTACTTAACAACTCATACTCTTTCCAAGGGTCTTGTAAAGTGTTACCTCAGGCTCATTATACTGCCTTATCACTCCCCTGTAAAGACTATAAGGGAATTCCTGGGCCTTAGCTTACATATATAACAGCAGTTCTACTGAATCTACGTTCAGTGGAGATTCTTCTGAAGCTACATTCACTGGAAGTTCTACAATTCAGGATTACTGTAGATTCCTGCTAGTCAGGCTTTGAGATCAACAATATTTACCTCCAAGTGCTCAACAAGCCAGTAATGTTGAAGATAAAGGCTTTCTGGAGGTCTTCCTCCAGAAAGCGATTATCCAGCACCTCTCATCAAGCTTTGGCCACTGCTTTCCCTAAATAAAGCTTTAAAAATCTAAAAACATGGCATCCATGTGGCCCAAACCTACAAACAGAATAGGAGGTACTGAAAAGGTAAGTGCACTAAGATTGTTATATTACAGGGCCCAGTGATAGGAGGTACTAAGAAGGCTAAGTGCGTTAAGATTGTCAAAAAGTGCTTTTGCCTGAATCCTGTTTTTTTTTTGTATTTTATTATTATTTTTTTTTATTTTACCAAGAAATTTTACTACTATGTAGAACATACACGGTACACAGTGAAGGGCTTTAAGTCCTTAAAGATCATATTGTGGGCTGGTTTGCTGCTGTAGGTCCACTTCTTCCCCACAAACTGCAGCAGTGCTTCTCTGGCCACATCCTCGGACACCACTGGTACCCTGTAGGGAACATCATCACTCTGATTCAGGGGACTACCTTGCTAATTATTCTGGTGTGTTTCAAATAAAGATGGTGCTTCATCACTCTGATGAACGGAGATGGTTTTGAGTGCCCCTCCATGATGTCTGGCACAAATGATATACCTCTGTACTCCACAACTTCAGATTAGTATTAAAACTATCCACAAGTGGTTAAAGTACAGATTTTCAGTTGTTATGAAAGGATATTTGTATATATTGTAGTTTCAATATGTAGAAATTGTAGCCCATATTATATGTAGCCCCTGTCCTCCATTTCAGGGCACTATCATGTTTAGGACAAATGGCTTCACAGGTGTTTCTGATCAGTCAGGTGTGTTAAGCTGCTTATAGTGCAGGTATAAGGCAGCCTTTGGAGTCTGTTACTGGTGTTTGTCAACATGAGGACCAGAGCCATACCTATGAAAGTCAAGCCATTATGAAGCTGAGAAATAAAAGAAAAAAATGGTCTGTGACATAGGCTAAACCTTAGGCTTACCAAAATCCACTATTGAGTACAGAGCCAAATCAAAAAGAAAGTCAAGGAGGGCTCTCTGTATCTGTTATTACCTCACATTAGGGACGGATGAACTCCTGCCATTATCCGGTACTGGCACATAGGCTGGAGGAGGAGGATACAGCTTGTCTGTTCCATCTGAGATAAAACTCCAGAAAAAAACAGACAAACCAACTTTACAGCAACAGCTGGGAAAACAGTGTACCATAATTCCACTGCTGATACTGCATGTCTGTATGGGGAAATGATTGCACTGTGCCACTCACCCTGATCTTCATGCATCTCTTCATATCCTGTGACATTTTCTAACCAGCCAGGAGGAGGTGCTGTTGGCCCCTCCTCTTCAATGGCTGGATTAAAATCTCCTGTTAAAGGATGGACAGAAGCACACAGAGGTCATACACGATCGAGTGGTGGTACTGTACACTCTGAGGAATGAAAGAATTTAGACTCCAATGACTCCAACTAAGGCAATGATTTCAAATGTTGTTTTGACAATGAAGACCTACAGTGCACCAAAGAGCCTCCAATGAATAGGCTCAACAAAGACAGAGCATGAGTGAGGTTTATAAATAAATGATCTATGCATATAACATGACACTTCATGACTGCAGTCATAGCAACAATAACTGCAGTGATATAACTGTCTGCCAAACAGTGATAAGACACATTTTTCTCTACTGACAAAAACTGGACATTGGACACACAGTGATACTAAAATCATTGAGTTGTAGTGTTGCTCATGGCTGATGGGAACTGAGCTAGAAAAATGGAAAACAAAGCTGACTTCACAGCTGAACAATGCATCAAAAATAGCTTGCTACAGCAGCTTGGGTGGATCACCACCAGTCATGGGTAAGACATTGTTTCAATCTATTTTAGGAAGGTATTTATAGCCCCATTTACTTGTTTTGGTGGTAACCTTTAGCATTTGTTGGGAGCTCTTATTGTATTTCTCCCCTCCTGACCGCATCTCCATGCCATAATCAAATGAGAGAAAGCTTAACTACCTTTATAGCTGGGTTCCCAGGTTCCATAACACTTGGTTATAGTCAGTTAATTCTGGACCCCTACTAGAGTTGCATGGTATACCAAAACTTTGGTACTTTTTTCGATATTTCTTTTTTAAAAACGGTAAGGTATCAGAATTTTACGCCGTTTGGTACTTTTTGGTCAAATTTGTCTCGTGTTAGAGGATAAAAGAAGTAATTTGCCAGAATATTCGCTAGATGGCAGTACTAGCGCCTAGCGAAGCAGCATTCATCCTCGGTGATGCAGACCCTACTTCGAATACAAACAAATTAGCTAAATAGGCTAGAGAATGATATGTACAGCTTGATGATGATGATGCACTGTTTGATGACATGAGATTTGATGATGATTGTTAACATTACTGTATTGTAAATTGCATGCGCAGGCAGTGTAACATTTTTTAGAAGTGTAGTATATTTTTTTAAATTCCATTTCTTTACACTGTTGAGACGAATAACTTCAAAAGACTAGTTTCAGCTAGTTTGAATTAAAAATCATATATTTTACATACTGCCAAATACATTTTTGTTTTGAAACGACAGATGTCGTGATTTTGTATCCACGGTTCTTTGGGTTTAAGACAGAATTCAAGTGGAATTCTCACTGGGAAGTGCAGCTTCAGAGAGATGCTTTGAGGCAGATTCATTTTAATGGAATTCGTAGAGCGGTAGTTTTTGAAAGGTCTGTCTGAAAGTTTGAAAGCACTGTTTAAAGATTCTTTAAAGGTTTGTTGTTTTTGTTTAATTTTGAAATGTGTACTTATTCTGTTTAATATGATATAATTGTAAAATTATAGGCCTATGCTTACTATCTTGAACAGGCTTCATCTGAAAGGCTGTTAATTCAAAAATGCAATCGACCCTTGTGGACATTACGTTTATAATCTCTTAAGGGGTTACAGAATATAAAAAAGTACCGTTCCAGTATCGAGTGATACTAAACCTGGTATCGGTATCGAAGTAGAAAGTTTTGTACTGTGACGACACTAACCCCTACCACAGATCCACAATACAAATTAGTTCTGTAAAAATATTGAACTGAGCTTAATCTTATCATTTGCAAGCTATGTGAGGTTTCTCTCCATGCTGGTGTCTCTGCAGGAAGGCTCAATGTCATAAGTTTTCAAACAGTATTTATTTATCACACACCGGCTGGGCTGAGAGGGTCAGACCATGAGAGGTAGATATGCTACAAAATAAAAGAAGTTGGTTTTACAAGTTGGCTAGGAAACCAGTGAATGATACTCTCTAATCAAATGAACACATTAAGTTATCAAATATATTTGACCAGGGCCAAATTCTTGAATAGCAAGTACTCTTTCAGCCAAACTGGACTGGACTGCACCCCCCCCACCCCCCATCACACATGTCCTATCTTAACAAATTAGTTCATTCAAACTTGCCTTTTTTCATCAAAATCTATAGGATAAGGAATTATCAAGCCTGTGTTCCTCTCAATATATCCTGGTGTTACAAATAAATAAAAAATAATTTGTTAAAAAAAAAAAAAAAAAACTGGCAGGCCCAGAGAGGCTAATTAGTTTCTGTTTCAGCTGAAAAATGTCTTTGACGTGGAGTCTTTGACATGGTCAACACCACAACTGCTGTCTCACACAAAAAAAACCGAGATTTAAAAAAAAGAATATACTTGAAGAATGGTATTCATACTTTTTTTCCATTTTATTTAGGGTTGGAAAAGGATTCGGTGGGCCCAGAGAAAACTGGCTTGCGGTCCAGTTCATCTTACTGATGACCTCTGCACTAAGTGAAATAAAGGCCCACTACAGCAAAAGGTGATTTAATTTGAGGAACTTACTAGATGTGAGAGTAACTCCACCAAACGAGCAGGAGAAACAGCATCTCTTCACTTAATCAATAACATTCTAAACAGGTCAGCAACTTCATCCCTGTAGTGCATGCCAGAACACACATTTTAATCAATAAAATGCTTAGCCTGGTAACCATTGGTAACCACTGGTAACCAGGCTAACATTTCTCTATTTTGTTTAATGACATAGTTCAAAATAAAAATAAATTTCTTATTCTACAGTGTTTTGGTTGTTTGCTGGTTCAATTCTGTTTCACACTCCATGTTTAAAGTTTTGTTTAATTGTAATAAAGCAATCAGGATAGAAAGAAAGTTCATCAAACCACCTAACATGCACCTGCTGGCATTACCGGGAGCCATGCACTGTGCAGGAAGCATAGTATTACTATTTTTTCATTGAAAAACAAAATACCATCAACACCCTGATAAAATAAAAATGGAAAAATACTGTGATATTACCCATTTACAGAACTGACCAGCCTACTTTCACCTGCTTAATTAGCCACTGAAGGGGGAAACAGCCCTTACCAAAACTCCAACTTTCTTTGCCAAGTTCCAAACAATTCATTTAAATTGTTTTCCCTGGAACAGCTGACTTGGTTTTCTGTTTTCAACAGCACCATATACTTCCAAACTTCCAGCTTTCATTCATTCATGCTAAATCCCCGACTAATAAGTTCTTACTTAACCTGGTGTATCACTGGTATTTAGTACTGCTCTCAGTAAAAAGCAGCTTTTAAAATTTTATCTCACATTCTTACTTTTCCCAATGGATATTTCATTATTTACATGAAACTGTTAAAGAGGGGAGAGAAGAAGTTTCAAATTTCAAAGGTTTTATTTTTCACAAGGTACAATGTACAGTAAGCCGTAAAATAATGGTCGGCAGCAGGGCCGACTGTGCAAAACTCAAGATGGGGAATTATTGGGAATGATTGTTATATACATGTTCCGAGTAATACAACTTTTTCATCATCCCACTCTTCCTGTGGTCGACACAAACCGCATTTGATTACTACAGGCTCTGTATTGCAGAGAACGAGCTGGCAGGCATTCCTCAAACTTATGCAACTAATTATTTTAGCATCATATATGGTCTTTTAAAAACATACACAATGTCTGATAATCGCTAAATATGGAAAACTCACCCAAATCTTCGTATTTGTCATCCATGGTTTTGTATATAAGTCTCTTCCAAAAGTTATAGCTGGTGGCTGAGAAAATTTGCGAAAAGAATCAGATTTATGTGGAATGTCAGACACGTCCGTTCAGAGACCCTTACAGTTTACAGCATACATTCGAGTATTCGTAAATGTATGCTTTCCTTATTTGGCTTTTAGACAACTTAACTGAGGTAACAAAATGCCAGGAGAGCTGATATATTTCAGTAACATGTCCAAAACTTTAATTGTACAGGCCTGTGGTCATCAGTCTGTAGTTGTTTTCTCTAAACGAGCATGAGGCGTGGGACAGTCTCAAGATGGCAGGATCCAATGAGGACACAGAACACAGGAAAGGCATTCTAAAACGCACCCTTTAGCATGAGACCGCTCTGATATCTGTACTGAAAGACACGCCCTTAGCCAGCTTAACTAGTGAAAGCGCGGGGCTTGTCTGGACTGCTCACATTTCTATAGTGGCGCAAATAAAAACAATAAAGCCTAAAAACCGTGCGACTTAGAAGGTTAAATAAAATCTCATGGATGTGGCCTTTTGCTATTACAAAGCTTGCTTTTGTTGAGACCCAAACTTATAATCAGTTGAGAGCCTAATGGAGTAGCTGTATAAAATCCACCTTAATGGCATTCTGAGACAGTTGGATTTTCAGCGGTTCCAGGTTGGGACGATATTAATTTAGTCAAAGAAAATATTCGTCAAACACCCCTTTTGCAAACAAATGAAGACTGACATTAACACCTTGGAAAAACGATAAATAAACGATATCCCTTGAATGTGAATACACATTGACAACAACGTAACGAAAAAACACTCAGTCATTGAATCAAGATTTTTTTTTCTGTATAGCAGGGGTCATATAACAGACATGTCCTATGTCAATACAATTACGCTTTTAAGTGGATTGCTTTAAGCTGTGACTGTTTTACCCACATTGTGACATTTGAAAGTAGCGTAACTTTGCCTGCCAAGCCAGTAGTCCCAAATGCCAGTTACATATTGTTGAGCTATGGTGAGTTGTGAAGTAGTACCAACCAACCGATAAGCAATACATCCATGTTATATTACCGCCTGTATCTATCCTGTATACGTAATACTACAGCTTGTGCAAAAATTCACACATTCCAGAAACTGTACACATGACCATACATGACCCTTGTTTATAAAGTGTCAGCCCCCATTTTGTTGATGCTGTTTTGATAACACTTTATTTTGAATTAAAATGACTATGAAGCGTTATTTCAAAAGTCAGCAATTCATTTTACTTTTATTGTGTGAACAAACGATGTCTTTATAGGGATGTAGCAGCCAATAATGTAGTAACTACCGTCAATGTAATAACTGCCAATAACGTAATAATTTTTCGGTTCTTAATGTAATAAAAGTCGATAATGTAACAACTTACCAATAATGTAATAACATTTCTGAACCAATAACGAAATAACTTTTTGCACATAATGTAATAAGTTATTACATTATTGACTGGTTATTACATTATTAACTGGGTTAAAAATCATTAAAAATTTAATAATTGGAGTCAATAATATAGTATATTACAAAGTAATATACTTACATGACTGTGTTTAAGTTTTATTCATTATAAAATGTCAGACATCCATAACACTTAACTGTTGCTTCTTTCAAATAGCTGCTGAAAAACATGACCAATCCTGACTCCTGAATCCTAATTCTCTCCATACGTATACATACACACATACATTATATGTATTCATACTCCTACATATACATACTTATACCTATATATACACATACATGCATACTAATATTTCTTTTTATTCTTTATTTTTCCCTTTGTTTATTTAGAGATTGTCCTCTTTCTGTCCCTTATATTATGGCAGGTGGCTACATATTTGGCTGTTTGTTGTGCTGTAGGCCCTTCTCCTAGAATTATTGATAATTTTTCCAAATCATTCAATTCATTCATTCAAGTCAGGGAAAGCAGTGTTTATATTTTTAAAGAATGATTCTCTTTCTTGATCATAATTTGTGCAATATAAAAGAAGGTGAATCTCTGTCTCTACCTCTTTGGTCTTACATTGCTCGCACAGCCTGTCCTTTCTGGCCAGCCAGGTTTGTCTGTATTAGCCCTCTTCAATGGCCAGGCTGTGGTCACTGACACGATATTTGGTCAGGATCTCTCTTTGTTTTGTATTTTTAACGTTTACTAGATGTTCTGCCAATTCATATTTTCTATTTAGGGCCCGATAGCTATTCATTCTGTTTTGAGATTTTGTGATTGTGTCACAATGGTCCAAATAACAGCTTTTGAGATGTTTGGTAATTTGGTTTACTCTGATTCTGACTGTTATTGAGGTGCTGTCATGGAGCTGACTGATGGTGGTGTTGCTGTATTCAGTGAGCTTCAGGACCAGCTGCCTGAGGAGACTCTTTTGTATGTTCTGCTCTTGATATAGTTGGGCATGTTTATATTACTATTTTTTTTAATGGACCCAACATTTTAATGCCTGTTTTTGTATATCAATAATCAATGGATAACAGCCTAATTCTGCTCTGTATGCATTGTTTGGAGTTTTTCTTTGTAATTTTAAAACATTTTTTTACAAAATTCTGCATACAGGGATTCCATTGGGTGTCTTTCCCATTTGGTGTAATTTTGTTTGGTAATGGGGCCCCACACTTTCCTACCATGAAGAGCAATTGGTTTAATTATACTTTCAAAAATCTTAATCTAGATTTGAATAGGTGGGTTTAAATTGTAGAGCCTTCGCTTTATGGTGTAAAAAGCCCTGCATGCCTTCTCCCTCAATGCATTCACTGCCAGGTCACACTTCCTTGATGTACTGATATTTAAACCCAGGTAAGTGTAATTAGTTGAATGTTTTAGGGTACTGTTACCTAAAGTAAAATGGAACTTATTTACCTGAGATCTGGCCTTCTTCTGAAAGATCATGACTCTGGTCTTATTCAGGTTCACTGTCAGGGCCCAGGTCTTGCAGTACTGCTCCAACAGATCTGGGCTCTGCCGAAGCCCTTTTACTGTGGGTGACATTAGGATCAGGTCATCTGCATAGAGCAGGAATTTGACTTCAGTGTCATGAAGAGTGAGACTAGGGAATTAGACTGTTCCAACATGGTGGCCAATTCATTTATGTAGATGTTAAAAAGAGTTGGACGAAGACTGCAACCCTGTCTCACTCCATACCCTTGAGTTCTTTTGTTTCCAAATTTTATACTGCATTTATTTTCAGAGTAAATTGATTTTATGATATCATACATTTTACCCCCAACACCACTTTGAAGAAGTTTGAAAAATAGCCCTTCATGCCAAATTGAATCAAATGCTTTTTTTAAATCTGTAAAGCATGCAAGTTTTCCTCTATCATTTTGGTAGACATGTTTAGTTATTAGGGTGTGCAGGGTGTAAATATGATCTGATGTACAGTGTTTTGGAATAAAGCCAATTTGACTTTTATTCAAGACATTATGTTCAATAAGGAAGGTTAATATTCGGGCATTTAAAATACTACAGAAGACCTTCCTCAGGTTGCTGTTCACACAGACGCCTCGATAATTGTTGGGGTTGAATATGTCTCCACTTTTGTATATTGGTGTTATTATTCCTTGATTCCAGATCTTAGGGAAATATCCAGCTTTTAGCACGAGATTGATGAGTTTCAGTATGGCTCTGCGTCTTGGGACTGTTCTCTCTCTCTCTCTCTCTTAAAATGAATGTTCATTTATACCCGATTCCAAGGGTGACCAATTGGCCGGCAATAGCAGCAAATTGGCAACTGCCAGCTGGAATTGGGTCTAAACGAATGTTCGGGTTTGATGATTCAAAAGACTCCAGTCTATCTTCATGTGTGTAAGGAATAAGCAGGTGGATTTGCTGAACTGATTTGGACTGAGACTTTGGGCGATGCTTTTCCTCCAGTCTTGTGACACTGGTCACATCAGACACTGAAAACCACTTTTGTGTTGGAGTGGGGCTATTGGGCACGTGGAACTGAACCTTATATTTGTTCAACTTTAGGGTTCTTTTCACAACTAAACCTGGTAATACAAAGTGCCTTTGTAAAACTCAACACATTGTTAACCGATTGGTCAGTCTATGACTTTTTCTTCCATAGTACACCTGAAAAGGAGACATCAAAACCTCCTTTGGGTCTGCATTAATTATCCTGGCTTAAATTGGCAAATGCTTGGCCCAGTTGACTCTTCCTTTCTAATAGTTAACTATTTTATACATAACCTTTTTTGTCTTTACCCTGGCTCTGGGGATGATATGGCAAGCTCTGAATTATTTTCACCTGAAGGGATCCCATGAGTTTTCATACTGTACCTTTGAATTCCTTCCTTGATCATACTGCAAAACCTTGCTCAGAGTAAATGTTGCCAAGATGTTTGGCAATCTCAAAGCTGTGTTTACTCTTCAATGGTCTTAGCCATATGTATCTGCTAAATACATCTACCATGGTCAGGATGTGCCTACATTTCGCTCGGCCATGCTTATCTCTCCATTTCCCCATGTCAAGAAGGTCAATCTGGTGGTGATCTTGAACTGCCCTGGCTTTAATGGATTTTGGAATGGGTTTGTTTCCAAATGCCACCTAATGCAGATGGTAGCATCTTGACCTGTCCAATGTGTCTTGCATACTAGCTCGACTAATGCCAAAGTTTTCTTCTCTAGGGTGTATGGTCACCTTTCTTGCGCTAGAGCCTTTTGTTTCATCAAGAACCATGTTCACAAGTGCAGGGATAATTGACTTCTTAGCTACCAGTTTTCCAGGAAATGTAACTGCCTGGCCATCCTCACTGAGGGCGTAAAGTTGCCTATTCCGGCACAGTTGAACAAGAGCAGCACGCTGGGTCCTTCATCTTTGATCTTTGATCAGGCCATCTGTCTGGGGGTGGTATGGGCTGGTCTTGATGGCTCTGATGCCCAGCTGATTATGGAGCTGCTTCATCAACCGAGACGTGAAATTAGTGCCCTGGTCTGTCAGGATCTCCTCAGGAATGCCGACCCGGGAAAACATCTGCACCAAGGCGCTGATTATTTTTGGTGTGGTGATGGACCTCAGGGGAAACGCCTCAGGGTACCGGGTGGCGTAATCACACAGGACCAGGATGTACTGATAGCCTGCACTACTCCTGTCCAGGGGTCCCACAATGTCCATAGCGATGCGTCTGAAGGGGGTTGAGATGACTGGCAGGGGATGCAGAGGGGCTCTGTCTGACCTGCGGACAACCTTGGTTTTCTGGCAAACGGGACATGTAGCACAGTAAGATTTTACGTCAGTGTACATGGAGGGCCAAAAGAAACGGGAGCTCAAGCGGAGATAGGTTTTTTGATGTGCTAGGTGGCCTGACCATGGGATTGTGTGAGCAACATATAAAAGCAGTTGTCTACAACACATAGGGACCACCAAACAATTCTCCTTCTCCCCCTGTACATACAAAATCCCATTGTTAATAACAAAAGTTTCCCCACAGGCAATCTCACATTTGGCCCCCTGGCTACACACTTTATCAAACAATGGTTTCAAAGATTCATCATTTGCCTGCAACACCCCAATGTTCTGAGGGACCTCCCATCCCTCCACAGTAAGATTGTCAGTGGAAAGCTCTGGAACAGGGGCACCAAGGTACTTTTCCACACGTCGTTGCTTACGCGACTTCTTTGGCCCCTTGGTCCCCCCCTTGCACAGACTATCACACAAGTCTGGGTTGCAGACCAGCTTTCGCTTGGGCTCGGGTGACTACAGGACAGGCAGAATGAATCACTGATCCTGGCGTTGTTTGGCTCTGCTTACCCCCTTTCTGCAGGAGTTCATGCAGAATGGGTAGATCTCTGCCCAGAATCACGTCAACAGGTAAAGTATCAACAACACCAACATTCATCAAATATAGCTGGCCATTAATCTCCATGGTAACCTCTGCCACAGGGTAAGACTTCTGATCACCATGTACACATTGAATCACTGTTGGAGACTCAAAGTTCACATTGCTGTCGTACTCCCCACATCTTTTCACCAGAGACATAGAGCTGCCAGTATCTAACAAGGCTTTTACATTTTGGCCATTCAAGACAACATCACAAAAGACAGAATCCGACCCACCAGTTTCCCACCCAAGGCTATCTCCCTCCCTTGGAACATAGCAGAACCCTGTCAGCTTGGGTTTATGGACTGGACAAACATTTGCTTTATGTCCTGGCTGTTGACAATAAAAAAAAAACCAGACCTTTACCGTCTTTACGCTCCCCCTTCATTACCCCAACCCCTCCACGGTTACCTTCAGTATGTGTGGAGTCCCGGTTACCTCTGGGGTTTGCTGAAGGGGATCGCAGCATGCCCCCTCGGCGGGCATTCATATACTGCAATGCCAATCGGGCTGCTGCCAGTCCAGTTTCCGGCTCGTGCTCCTTAACCCAGGTCCGAGTCTCATAGGGCAGGACGTGCAGGAGCTGTTCCAAGACAATGGACTCGCCGATGTCCTCCTTGGTCCTCTGCTCGGGCCGGATCCAGCGGCGGTACAGTCCCTTGAGGCGGTGGTAGGTCTCGGTGGGTGTTTCTCCTGCTGGTGTGGTGGACGCTCTGAATCGCTGTCTGTAGGTCTCTGGTGTGACGTCAAATTTCTCCAGTAGGGCCTGTTTCAGTTGCATCATCAGTTGCATCCAATCAGCGATGAGGACTCTTATCCAACATGTACCGACCTTTTCTGGTTTGAATTTTCTGGTTTGTTGAGTTTTGGTTTCTGGTGTGTTGTGCATTTTTTTTCTGGTTTGTGGCTTTTTTTTTGAGTTGTTTCATTTCATTTTCTGGTTTCTTTTTTTGTTTTGCACTTCAGAGCCACCGTACTCAACCATACCAGATGTGGTATACATAGCTTTAAACATATCAGTACATGCAGGTGTACATTAGGGACCATGGGTTAGTTACTCAACCTTAGAAGTGACTCTTGTGATCTGAGCTCTGTAACAAATGGTACAGTCAGTTCATCAATAATTCTCATTCCAATACCAACAGAAGTGCAAGTGATGTTAAATGAACAAAGCAAATTAGGACAGTAGGAATTCTGCGGTACAGGGATCTGTACGATTCACTTCCATTATTATTACCTTTTGTTTGAATGCCACACTTTTATTCTAGATGCATTTGTTTTATCTATCTTGGTGTTTTGCATTCCAGAGCTGTTAGGTTTTGGTTTTACATTTCAGAGACTCTGTCTGCTGCTCAGTTAGTTGCTGCAATGTTAGTAACATAATGTATAATTTACTTTATTTTCATTCTTGTGTTTTTCGATTTTAGTGCCATTGTAGGCCAGTCCATAATTTGCTCACTGCCAAATATGATGCATTATACATTATGTTTCTAAAATTTTACCATGACCATATTAATTAAAAATTATGAGCATTTCACTGTGACGTTCTGTGTAATTTCATTGTTGATTAGGGGTTCCCTATATCTAAGTTCCCTAACAGTGTATTGTAAAGAGTTGCAATTCCTGCAGTGATGCTAAAAATGTGAGGCTATTAAAACATGATGGTGCTCGGCCCTGGTTATTTCACAGGGAATTAACCAGTTTTTATTGGGTTGCAAATAACATCTCTGTTTAGATAAATATTGAAACTTTCTCTATCAAAATACCCATTGGCAGATTTGTTTGAGTTACAGATATATAAGAGAGAGCTGTGCCAACTCAACTTTCACAGTCAATACCACTCAAAGAACAATGATTAATCTGTAGCTTTTAGGGAAGGTCTGCATTACTCTTTGTCTCTACCCCAATCCTTAACAACCCAATCTCTTGCCCGGGATTGGCTCTGAAGTCCTGCGTGATAAAGGCATAAACTGACTAGATGACTTGTTCACACAGTAACCTTATGTCATTTGAGTGATTCAGAGATACTAATTCTCAAGCCAGGACTGTTTCCCTTTCTTACACCTACAGCACTACATCAGAAGAGGACAACCCTAACTGACATCCTAAGGAGTAATAGAGAGTATTCTATTCAAAACATTTTAGAAAATGGCTTATTTCTGTTCTTTATGACCTCAAATAATGTCTCCTGCACATGCACAAGGTGTCTTGAGCTTATGGGAGGAGGAGTCATTCATTACCTTTGATAAGGAGACAAGGGATACTTGGAGACATGCCAAAACTGTATAAATGGTAACTATGTTAAAGCAGTCCAGTTTAATGTTACCCATAGAATGCATGTATCTCCTAACAATAGAGTAATACATTTATTATACATTTAAATCCCTCATCTTCACCTGTGTCTGAGTTAGAAAAAAATATATTTAAATATAAATGCAATATAAGCAGGCTGACTCAAGGGCTTTATGAAAAGGAGAAAGGTTTTGGAGTAAAGCTGGAGTTGTCTTGTCTTCTAGGTCTTTAGAATAAATCTCTAACCACTGCAGTTAACAAAAGGTTGTGTGAAATCTTTGTTTCAAAGAAAAATCTTTCATTGCAATGGATTAGTGATAAGGCTGCTTATCACTGCATTGGTATAAAGTGGTATGAGACTCGATGTCACTGAAATATCTCTCTCGTATACCATCTAGAACAGAGCAATTCTACAAAGTTTGGGAATCTTTTGTAAAGGTCTTAAACCAGATGTTTCTGCTGGACACTCCTGAAATGTTACTTGAATGTTACTGAAATGATTCCTTGACTGAGGAAAGTGCCTTTATTGCAGTACATCGTGTCCTAATGACCTAACCTGATCTTCTGTTTTTATTTTCATTTTACTTTTGTCTCTTTCACAACTGCTCTTCTTACTGTGAAAAGAGGAAAAATGTTAAGTTGACTATTTTAATATTGTTCAATAAAAATGTAAAAAAAAAATTTACAGAGGGTTTCAGATTTTATAATGTCACCTGTGAATAGTATTTGGGGGTCATGAATAATAAATTGGCTTTTATATACTTAAAGGGCAAAATATAAGAATGAACAACTTTCAAGCTGTTACAAATGAAAATGAAATGCTTACAATATTTTGAGAAAGAACACATTTATTAAAACAGAGGACAATGAAATTAAGGCTAAAACATTCTAGTACAAAAATGAACATGACAAATCTACACTACTACACTGGAATCATGTGAACGAACAGTACTGAAACCACTGTGGCATTTTACACATGCATTTTCCAGGTGAAAATTGATAATATGCAATCTTTTTTTTAATTGATTTTGGTTGTTTATTATGTCAAAGCCTGAATGATTATCACAAAGATAACGTAACAGCTGATTATAATCTACGTGTTTAGTTTCCATTGATAGACTAAAGAGGTTTGTTAGACATTTTGAAAAAGATGATGACTAAAACACTACTCAACCGCACTGTAATAATATCCCAAAGATGGGAATGATTCGGTGTCTGCAGCTCACAGGAGTAAGCAACAGCAGCACTTGGCCGGGTAGCCTTCTGTGAAGACTCTGTGTTCCGCACCATACACAAAGTATATGTGAGTTTTCCCTTTCCAGCTGTAGTGCACACGAGTGACTGGGATCAGCTCAATGGTCTGCTTCTACACAAAGAGAAAAAAACAGCTTTTAATCAGATATTGTAAAAATGTTTTACTGTCTTAAAATCCTTAGCAGTAATTGGTCTTCATATGATGTTCTTTGTCTCGACTTTATGTCAGAAAATGTTTTGGTCTTTTGCACAAACGCAGAGGTTAAATATGCAGATGTTCTAGATGCATATCAACCAACATAGAAACATAAATTTGAGTACCACCCCTTCCACTACCTTCCCAATGCCCTGAGCAAAACCAGCCACACTGTGTTGGTTCTGCCTATGAGTTTTTCCCTTTCCATCAATGAGTACTTCCTTTTAGTGCAGTCAGCACACATGAAGGTATTAAGGTTTCCATTCTCATATTATGTTGAGGTTCTGTTGAGGGTCTGTATGGAACATTTGATACTCTAAAGGAAAATATGCTGGCCTGTCCTCCTATGATGTGGACTTATTTGAGAGATGAAGGTGTAATTTGATAGAATTGATACATGAGCAAAGCATCAAGCAAATGCAAGGTGGGGCTTCCCCCTTCTTCATACTACAATTTGCCTGAAAATTATAGCAGGAAGTGACGGCAGCATTCTGTCCAGTCTCAGGATAAATTGGATATTAGTTACTAATGTTAGAGTACATCTTGGCTGGATATTCCATACTAAAGTTAAGGTACATCTTGAGTTGGACATCTCATACTAATGTCAGTGAACATCTTGAGTTAGATATCTCTTACTAAGATTAGGATACATCTTGGTTTTTCCTTCAAGGAACAGAGGTTCTGTATAGAGCTGTGATGTTTTTTCACTGAAATTAAAATGAACATTTTAAACAACAGAAAGGTATAGATGGGCCTGAAGTGATTGTTGTAGGCCCTTATTTAGCACAAATGCCATCAGTTGCTGATGACAGTACTACAAACTGGAGAGAAGCTGTATATCCAATTTTATGCTGAAGTAAATAAACATCTGTTTTTATACTCTGTATCCTCTGGAACCGCAGTCACATGCAATCTGCTGACAGACAAACACCATCAGGCTCTGTGTAAATGGGGACCTACTCAGGTGGTGCCCCACCTGGTAACACATTGAACATAACTAAGAGTACAGCACATGAAAGAAATTAACTTACCTGTTGTAGGATGCGGCAGGTGGAGGAAAACTGGACCTGATGTTCTCTCACAGCCCTTGCTGAGGCCTGGTTTATGGCATTATCTGGGAAGCCAACCACTGGATACACCTATAACAGAGTACACACATAAACTGTATACACCTATAACAGAGTACACACATAAACTGGATACACCTATAACAGAGTACACACATAAATTGGATACACCTATAACAGAGTACACACATAAACTGGATATACCTATAACTGAGACCACATGTGTACTGGATACTCCTTTTACACAAAACACAAGTAAACTAGATACACCTATAACAGAAAACACAAGTAAACTGGATGCTCCTATAACAGATCACACAACTAAAGTGGATACTCCTATAACACAATATACAAGTGCAACTTCATGCATGCAATGCAGTGACATTTCCAGAAAATAAAGTTTTCAGCAATTTGTAGCTAGACATGTATTGATTGCAATTTAATGGTATCAGAGTGCATCCAAGATTCAATGTTTAATTTCTGGTCACCTTACATTTATTACACTTTTGGGTGGATCATGCAGTAAAAAAATAGTCATGTTTTTAATCAAGTAATTGTCATCATATGAAAAAGTAGGGAAAACACTTTAACAGTGTGTAAGGCTCAGTCACACACTTTTACAGCATGCAGCACACACATAAAATCTCAGTAGTGATTAACATATATATTTAAACTAAGAAGATAAATATGTATCCAAGGTAAAGAGGACTGTTGGACTTGTATGTATCAAATGCTCATTTTCATTTTTATGCACATGATACAGTGCTGTATTGTTGTGCTCCTAATTTGACTTGAGATTAGCAGTCTGCTTTTAACTTTGTACAGTCCCAATTTCATCAGCTAAGGCTTGTACTGAACGAGGAAAAAACTAAACTGATGGTGTTCACAAAGACTATAAAATGTATATCCTTACCCTCTACAGTAACAAAGCAAGACAAATGTAAGGATAAAGTATCATGCTATAAATTCTTGAGTTTTCTGATTGATGACTGCCTTACTTTCAAACCACACATTGAATACCTGGTGAAAAAAGTTAGGATTTTATTTTAGAAATAAATCTTGTTTTTGAAGCTAGAAAGAGACTCTTGTTTGCTATGTTTCTCTCTCAATTAGATTATGGAGACATAGTATATAAGATTGCCCCAGCTTCTTCGCTAAAGTTGCTTGATACAGTTTGCCATGGAGCACTAAAATTTTTCTCAGACTCTAAAGTCCTCACTCACCAGTGCACCCTCTATAAGAAAGTTGGTTGGCCTCGCCTAGCTAACTCCAGATTGGATCACTGGTACATTTTTATTTATAAAGCCATATTGGGGCAGTTCCCTTCTTACCTGTGTATGCACATTATCCCTCAAAGTAACAATAACTACTGTTTACGCTCATTGGATTATATTTAATTAACTGTGCCAAAGGTCTGTACAGAGTTTAGGAAAAAGGCTTTTAAATTCTCTGCACCTGCTTCTTGGAATGATCTCCAAAAATGTTTTAAATTAAAGGAGCTTAACACTTTAAATGAATTTAAAGCTATGGTTAAAGATCTGGAATTAAACAAAATTGAGGTCTGTCATTGTGCTTTTTGATTGATGTACAACTTATTTTTATCTGGGTTTCTCCTTTAAGTTTCAATGTATAAATGTATTATATTTGTCTCTTGTACGTTTTATATGACTCATTGTCTGTAACAGGTATTTCAGCTGCTGTCTTGGCCAGGTCTCTCTTGCAAAAGAGATCATAAATCTCAAGATACTAACCTGGTTAAATACATGTTAAACAAAAAATAAATAAAAATCATTAAATGCTTCTTCTTTACCAGGTACTGCATGTCACTGAAGACAATCTCTCCAGTGACCTTGCTGATGTGTTCTGTCGGAAGCCCCGACTGCTTGTCCACCACACTTTCATGTACGTTGTTTTTCCTTAAAGAAGCAAGGAAAAAGAACAACTATTAAATAAATGTCCACTACACACTATCCAAAAGACACTTTTTCCATTGTTATATTTTTGTTCAATAGATTTTAGCAAGCTTAATACATTATACATTTTTACTCTGTGTAAGGAACACCTTAATACTTGAAACCATCATTAAACAATATTTCCCTCTACATTTTAACACAGCTTTTATTTTGCTGTACATACACTACTGCACTTTAAAATCGTAACAGTAACTAGGTAAAAGATCTTCTAGTTACTAGTGAATTAAAAGTCTTCCAAAAGCCTGAAATTAAATGTTGACCATGAAAATCAATGCGGTCATACTGATTTCCCATCTGAGTTCCAGGGAACAGCTTCCCAAACACATAAAAATACAGCGGAAATGTATTCTGGGAAGAATAAGCTTTAATAGAGACTTTAATAATGCACAATGTCTCTTCCATAGTTTGTAATGCTCAAGCCTCTTCCATAGCTAATAATGCACAGATGCCTCTTCCATAGCTAATAATGCAAAGACGCCTCTATGATAGCTAATAATGCACAGACGCCTCTTCTATAGCTGATATTCGTACAAATGCCTCTTCAATATTTAAGGCACGTAAGTATTAGTTTAATCTTATCAAATGAAAATAACAAAAGGGGTGGTGCAGATAAGAGGTTTATGTGCCACAAATTATAAAATAATTTGTAGAGCCTGCAGGGCAGGCAAGCTGTACATTCTTACAATATGCGTGGCTCTGCTAGCTGGCCTAATGCAGGAGCCCCCGCCAAGATACACTGTTTAAGCTCAACACACTAAAGCACCTTGAGCTGCAGAAAACTACTCCTCCTACTGTTTGTCAAATGAAAACCCTGAGAGACCATTGCATCAATTTGCATGAGACATGAGGATTGCAGTGAGTAAAGACAGGATCAGAAAGACATGGGTGTGGAAAATCCTGCCTATTTTAAGCCCAATAGGAAGGGTGTTGTCAGGCCTGATTGGCCAGGAGGAAATCGTTACAACCAAACTGGCCAAGGGAGGAATGCACCACAGCTAAATTACCAGTGGTTGGTAAGATTAAGAATCAATGTAATTTATTTATCACTACCATAATAAGCCCGGTATCAAAGAACATAATAGAAGTGATACCAGTGTGAAAATGCATGTCACCACAACAGATATAAAAACTGTTGTGACAGATGGATTTTTTTTATCTAGGGTTCCACTTGCAATAATACACCAGATCTCTCAATTTTGAAACATATTTCTGTTCCTATGCACTCTGAACATAGCAGGGCTGCACTGAGCCGGAACATTACAAAAGACAAGGTTTTAGAAGCCACTGGCCCTGATGGCTTGTGTCCTCATTTTTAAAAAACGTGTGGTCTCACAGTAAGTTTCACTGCCAATGTACACAGACTCCATTTCAGAGGTTCAACTCCTCACACCACTTAAGCAAGAAATCTAAACCGTAATTTGCAGTTTGAAGTGTGATGGTGTTTTGGATTACAGCTTTTGAATATGAATATGAATAAGGAATAATTAAAGTGCCACTGCTGGGTTTTTGACCTTTTTTGGATCACTGGAGATCACTGAGATCCAGATTAGTGAAGCTCCACTATATACATACAGTGCTAACCGCATATAGCTGCATATAACTTAAGATTGTTTACTGAAGAGATAAATATGTTTCAGACATTTTATTCAAACAGTTCTCTTGTGAACTACATTACCATTTCACTATCAGCTTAATGAAGCACAAGAGCTTTCCTTTCCCTTGGCATGTTTTGCAGGTTTCTGATCCAGCTCCAGAACAGGAGGTGCATCTGGAAAACAGAGTATTAGATTAAGTTGTGGTCCAGGGACCTCATTACAGAAAAATATCCTGACTGTCCTATCTTAAATTAAGTTTTAAAAAAGTTAGGAAAAAATCCTAACTTCCGATTACAGAGGCAACTCCTAAACTGGCTGTGTCCCATCCTATCTCAGACCTAAGATCTTATCTAAACTTCAGAAATCCTAACTACATTTGATTCTTCAACAACATCTGATTTTTCAGTCGGCAGTCATCCAGTCATGCCTGTATCTATGCTTAGAATGTACACGAGACTGCCTGTATCATTGATTGGAATGTACTGGTAGGCTGCTCAAGATGGACAAGCCATATTATCAATGGCTCTCACAGCATAATATTGATGGCTCTCACTACTATTATGGACAAAAAAAGATGGGCGTAAAACTTTAGCCATGAGGAGTTAATACATGGTCTGGGAAACTTAGAGCCTCTTTTATTTGGTTTATATGCCTTTCAATCATTATATTTCTGTGTTCATGTTCCTCATCTTCATTGCCATACAGACCTAACAAGAGTGCTGCTGCCATTTTTGTCAGTTATGTTGAATTTAGGACAGGGTCTGTGCCTTCCTAACTTAGGATTCCTAACTTGGCAAGTCGGGATGGTTCTGTAATAGCTAAATTCCAATCCTAAGATAAGATGCAGGCAGGAAATATGTTTCTGTAATACCAAAAATCCTAAATGTCATCCTAAACTGAGATAAAGATAGGATTTCAGACTTTCTGAGGCGCCAGGGTTCTGTTAATGTCTGGTGTTAGTTACTGCGTGCAGTAAAATGTAACTCTGACAAGACTGTGGTTGTAGTTACTGTGTGCAGTCGAATGTAACTCTGACTGGATGTGGTTTTAGTTACTGTGTGCAGTGAAATGTTACTCTGACCGGACTGCAGTTTTAGTTACTGTGTGCAGTGAAATGTTACTCTGACTGGACTGTGGCTGTAGTTACAGTGTGCAGTGAAATGTAACTCTGGACTGTAGCTTTAGTTGCTTTGTGCAGTGAAATGTTACTCTGACCGGACTGTAGTTTTAGTTGCTTTGTGCAGTGAAAAGTAATTCTGACCGGACTGTGGTTTTAGTTACTGTGTAGAGTAGGGCTGCCCCCTATTAGTCGACCAACCATTAGTCGATGAGAACAGTCTTAGTCGACCAAGTTTACGTTGGTTGGTTAGTCACAGAAAAGAAAAAACCCTCAAACTTCATTCAGGAGTTACACCTTGTTGTTAAAAAGTTATTAGACTATATCGGGCAGGAAATCATCCAAAATGGGGAAAAAAATTTTAACATTGAGATTTACAGGTGCGGTCGTGAATTTATAGTGCATGGGTGAGCTGCAGGTAAAATAGATCAGGCTGTTTCTTATTGGGAAAAAACCATGGACATTTTTTTTTTCTCTGGATTGTCACCAACCGCTAAAAATACAGGCTATTCCGAGAAGACCAGTCCCAGTGTTTGTGTCAGTGAATAAACATTGCTTGACTGAGCAAATAAAGTTTTTTGGTGAACCTGATGTAGTTGCGTTAGTTTAATATATTTTTTTAAGTAATATGTTAAAGGGGTTAGTCGGGTACGGCATTAAATGAGTGCTAATGTCGGGTAACATTGTCATTAACAGGCAGCTCGCTTCGTGTGCACGGTTGTAAAATTAGTATTTTAAAGGCTCATTATTACGATTTTGTATTTCTTTGTAAAGTAGCACAGTGTTAACAATGTCACTAATAACATTCTTTCTCAGAACTAAAACGTGCAACGGCTAGTCGACGAGAAAAATCTTTAGTCGGGGGCAGCCCTAATGTACAGTGAAATGTAACTCTGACTGGACTGCGGCTTTAGTTACTGTGTGCAGTGAAATGTAACTCTGACTGGACTGCGGCTTTAGTTACTGTGTGCAGTGAAATGTAACTCTGACTGGACTGTGGCTTTAGTTACTGTGTGCAGTGAAATGTAACTCTGACCGGACTCTCCCAATGCCATTGCAGTGAGAGCAACGGTCATCAGAAACACGCCTTCCTGCTCCTCTGCAAACCCAGCACTGCATCTGAAATCAAGAAAATACATTATCACATCCAGGGCTACCAACAGTAAATGCTACTATTTGCAAATATTTTGGGTGTGAATGCAAAATAATACCCCATTTTTGCGACAGACACCTGGGAGTATAGGTTCTGAAAAATTCTGTAGTTGCAGAATTTCTTGTAATATTATTACAAAGAAAGCTGAAACATGTATTTGAATGGACTCTCTAGCCCCAATAGCCATGTCTAGTTCATGCTCTGAGCAAATGTCTATTTTTTCATGTCACATACGTTAATTAGCACGGATTGTGCTCAGATGTGTGATAATTTTCACAACAATGTTGCAATGTGATTTATATGTTAAAATACTTAAAAATTTCACTGGCTGTGGTGGAAAAAGTATAATAATTATTGCAAACCAATGTATGTATTTTTACTATGTATACAGAGGTGGATGACCACTGCAATTAACCAATCATTTTTGTTGTTATAACAACTTATATTCTGCAACAAGACAGATGCCAGATAATGCATTTTGAAACCATATATAACTAGTTAAGGGCTGCAGTGCTGCCAACCCAGTCTGGCTGTGGAAACACAGCTGATGTGACTCCTGCGGGGGCGTTACCATTCCTGAAGTCACACACTTAGGGCAGGCAGATCTACCCAGACCCAAGCACGCATGGCAGCCCTGGAGAACACAACACAATCAGTCACAATAAATAAGCATCACACTAAAAATCACAGTACAGGGATACTGCATGAACACCTACTGAAAGCCTCAGTTAGAGGCACTCAATAACCAGGTTAATAGGGGTCACTTCTATATATACAGCAGATGACAACATAACCCTGAAATCCTGAAACATAGGTAGTTAAGAACCGATCCTTAGCAAAGATTAACTTAACCTTGATGGTATTTTTGAGATATATCTAAATTCAGTTATCAATGTGAACATGTGTATATAAAGTATCTATTGATTATGATGGCAGACCTTAAAATTATTTATGCACCACATCTCCAGATTAAGTAGGTAAGCATGATGTTAAGGCACATGGAAAGTAAACTTCTGTTTACATTTTAAACATCCACATTACTCCACAAGTACAGCTTCACAGTGCACAGCTTTATCAGGACCCGTAAGTGTGAAACATTACAATGCAACTGATGAGTATGAAGCAGTTTCTTAGACAATGCCAATGACAGCTAGCAGCGTAGGACATCAGCCTGTCACTGAATCTCAGGGTCAAACAGCATAGAGGAACTGTAGCTTCTGATCCTACATTCCAGACATAATGGAGATCCATTAGAAATACCACTTGAGACAGGTTAGGAATAACACACTGGAGAGGTTAGAAATGACACTCAGGAGTTAGGTTAGGAATGACACTCTGGAGTTGGGTTAGGAATAATACTTTGGTGATGGGTTAGGAGTGACACTTGGGAGATGGATTAGGAATGATACTCAGGAGATGGGTTAGGAATGACACTCTGGAGTTGGGTTAGGAGTTACATGCTGGAGTTGGGTCAGAAATAATATATAATACTGTATATCATCACATTGTTCAATGTCTAGTCTTTGTTGCTGGTTAATGTTAGCCTTGCATCAACTCTCAATGTCATACGATATGTGAATCTCACTGTGTGAAAAAGAGTTTATCCATTCATTCCACTTTGTCCATTTATGCCGGAATGGAGTGTGTTAAAGTATCATTTAAATGGGCTGTAGGATGTGCTATTTAGAGCAAATATGTGCCCAAAATATGTGTATACATGGGTCAAATGTATTGTACCAGTACGCATGATCTCATGTCAAGTGGAAGTTTTATAAATCCTGAAATTTGTGTGAACATCAGTGTACACACGTTTTGGAGCCCCTGGTCCCTCATGCAGCCTGGAGAAACTGCAGGAGCTTGAACAGCAGTGGCCTCGCTAACAGGCAGGCTCACCTGGGGATGATTGCTAATCAAAGGTGCTAGCACTTGCTTTCAGTTAGGCCACTTATTTAAGCACAGCCTTGAAAGCTGAAGGAGGAATAGTTTTGTTTTTCCCCACTGGCTGTGCTGGTTTGTAGTTTACTTTTGTGGTGTCTTTACTGTGTTGGGTTTTTTCCCCCCAAAAGGCAGTAAATGAAAAGGCCTTAGGCCAATAAACTTTTGTCTGTTTTCCTTTCCACTGACCACCTGGCTGAATGGCCATACCTGCCACTGCACCATAGTACCCAAGTTTTGTTCTATTCAAAATATTTTGAAAATTCATACGAACACATTTTGGGTAGAAAAAATCTTCACCACTTTAGATAGATGGACAGATGGACAGATGGATAGATAGATAGACAGACAGATAGTGTAGGAGGAATGTTATTATTATTCTACCTTTACAGAGGATGTGTGGGGAATGGGGACCTCCTTTTTGTTATTCTGAAACATGGCTGGAGAAGACACAGCGATATCCCAGGGTCCTGGAGCCACACCCATGTACCCATCCACTACCTGGCCTGGGAGGAGGATACAGTGAAGCAAAGTGAGCCCATATTTGAATACACTGGTCCCTAACCCTGATCTTCTTGCACCCTGAGTGTGCTAGCTTTCATTACTAGCAGTAGTACTGTTAATGTAGCTGGAATTGTCTTGAAGTCCCTTATTTTGTTCCTAAAACAGATTTTAACACAAAGCAGGCTGGGCTCATCATTTCATTGCCTTTGACCTTTAAATCATCTTTCAAGTAATGGCTGTTTCAATGACCTGGGGTGCTTTCCAATACTCAAATTTCATCTCCTTGCCTCCTCCACTTGCCTCCTCGTTTCCTCCAAATGAAGGATACATCAATGTATCCTACCGTGGAAGTCTTTTCACAAATTTTGTGTGACACCATTGTGCTCATGACCGGTCAGATTAAAGGACTATATCACAAAATGTTCTGATTGGCTTAGGTATCCTCGGAATCAGTCGAAGTTACTCGAATACATCAATTCTTCTAGGGTAGGAGACGAGGAGAGGAGACAAGAAAAAGTACTGGAACACACCCAAGGTGTCAGTGCTTTCAGCATTCAGGAAATCAGCTGTAGATCTGTTTCATCAATAAAACCTCTTCAAAAGGATCCACTGAAAAGTTAAGGATACGTTAACAGCTACCTGCCTGCTACCTGATTGAACGGATCCAAAGCCAATACTTGAATACAGTATACTGATTCTTTGTAATGTGAATATCTTTGTCTTACACAAATTTGTCATTAAAAGGTTAACTAAATGGTCAGAATTTAAAAATTAAAAATTAGATCTTCAACAGCTTTACCGCTTCAGAAATTACAGTTAAATTTGGAATGAAAATCAGGACACACAAAGTTAGGAAAGGTCAGAGAACTGACACAGTATGGATGTGTGATCTAATGTGGTTGTCCTCACCAGAACTATTAACTATACAGACAATGTTGAAAAACACTGTATATTGCAAACTCACCTACACAATCAATATGCAGAATCACATTCTTTTAAGTAAGGGTTTAGATAATGGTTGGACAAGAACCACAAGAGCACTAAATTCAAATGTTTTCGCAAAACTGCATTCTTTAGAGAGTGAGTCTCTACCTAAAAATTAGTAAATAAATCACTGGTGACCCTGAAACCTTTGCCTTAGCTGCCTCGTCTTATCCTGCTGCCGGGAAAAATTCACAGTTCCCCACATTTAATTCTCGTGAAATTTTGCAAAACAATCGCTCAGCCAGCAAGACTGAAGATGAGAACAAACCATAGTGTGGATTTGGCTTTACTGTTAAAAATATGGCAAAAACTAGTTCCCAATGAGGAGCTAGGATTTTCTGGATCCTACTGCACATGCGGTGTCACAGGGCACTACAGTGCTTATCCGAACAATTACTTAAGTTATATAACTCCTACAATGTCTTACATACATTTACTTTACGTCACCCCTCGCCTGATTCTACAGGAATACTTTTGCATATGGAAGTGGTATAGCTTAGAACTGGTCTGGATGATTAAAATCCCATACATGTAAAAATGAGGAGTTTATTCTTCAGAGCATGCATAGCTAATTGTGTGATTGCGTTGTGATAATGTTGTGATTGCCGATTGGTACGTTGTGATTACATTGATCCGGAAATGAGGGAAAAAAAAGCAAAAAAAAAAAAAAATTAAAAAGTAACAGTTAAACCAACATGCAGAAAGCATACCCCATTTGTGTTTCAAGGTTTTTAGAAAAACCGGAAATTGCAAAAAAAAGCCAAAAAAATGAAACCAGCATGCTGAAAGCATACCCCACTCTTTGTGTCTTAAGGTTTTCCGATCCCTTTTTTATGCTGCATGTTTTGTAGCTTTTTTGTTGTACAATGTGGATGGTTTAACTGATTATTGAAGCATTTTTTTTTTCACAAATGTGTTGGGATCAGGGAGGAAATAAGTTAATTATTAAATTGTGTCCTTGGAATGAGGAGCAAGGTAAGCTATTCTTGCTCAATTTTCAGTGCATGCTTGGGAGCTATATTGTTGCTATTGCATGTATCATTTTGTTTAAGGTAAGTTAAGTTTCTTTTATGACCATATGGCAAGGCTGGTGGAATTAATCTCAGTACAGATGGAATGTCTGTAACAATACACCACATACAACATCAGTGCAAACATAAGGACATAACATAATTTGCATAACATAAGTACAAACATATCCACATGCCACATATCCACATCTCATACAATTAGTCCAGCTGTTTTATGTTTATCCACTGTATGGCTTTGGGGAAGAAGCTCCAGTTAAGTCGTTCTGCCCTGCCTGCTAATGACCTGTACCTTCTGCCAGCGCAGAGACACTGAAAAAGACGGTGAGCTGGGTGGACAGGATCATCTGTGATCTTGATTGCTTGTGAATTGGTGCCTTATATGTGTATATGGAATCCAATGTGGGGAGTTTGTAGCCAATGATCTTTGATGCTCTGGTGATAATTCTGTCCATTTTCTTTATTATGTGTTTTGATTTGTTTCCATACCAGACAGTAATCAAAAGTGACAGGATCACAGTTCAATCCACTTGAGTTTTTTGCTCCATTCACCCTAAGAGGAAAATGCATCTGTCAGGATGTTGTGCCGTTGAGGCACTGAATTGGACAATCCACTTCCCGAGCACATACAGCCACTATGGGAGGAGTGGAAGGTTTTTCTACAGAAGGTCAAGGAAATCTCAATACCTAGGTGCTACCACCCATCGCACTTCAGAAACATGATCAGGACAGAGCCCCACCACTTCTCAGATGCAAGCAATGTGGGGTATGGTGCATGCTCCTATCTCAGATACAAAAATGACAAGGATGAAGTCCACTCCAGTCTCGTGATGGCCAAGGCAAGGGTTGCGCCAACAAAGATCACAAGCATTCCAAGATGAGAACTTCCAGACGCCAGAAAGAGTATTATGCTGAGAACTCAGCTCAAAATGAAGGTCGACAAAAAGTTCTTTTGGACAGACTCTCAAGTCGTGCTGGCATACATCCATAATGAAGCATGAAGGTTCCATGTATTTGCTGTAAATCGCATTCAACTAATAAGAAAAAATACTGATCACAGCCAGTACAGCTAACCCCTCTCCCCCCCAGAACTGAGCTGCTTTTTGGTGATCCTGAAGTCAAGACTGTTCAGGTATTTGCGACCAGGGTGAACAAGCACATGGACATTCTTAGTCATCTGAGTCAGTTCTCTTCTTGGACCTTTAACCTCCTTAAGGTGGTTGCAAGAATTAAGCTATGGCCATTGTTAACAGCTGTCCACTAGCTGTAGATGTCATTAATGATCCCAAGTCATTGGAGCAATTAACACCTAACCTCATCTTAAAGCAGTCAAAAAGTCGCCTTGCCACCTCCTGGGAAATTTGTGAAAGAAGACATGGCGCAGAGTCCCATACCTGATTGAACAGTTCCGGTGTCAATGGAAAAAGGAATTCCTCCTGAACATTTCCACACAGCAGAAGTGGCATGTACCTTGGTGCAACCTCAAAGTTAATGGCATAGTCATTATCAAAGATGACACCCTTCCAAGAAACCAATGGCAACTGGGATGAGTGGTTGAAGTGATGCAAGAGAGTGATTGTCTTGTTCGCCAGGTAAGGGTAAAATTAGCAAAAATCAACAGGAAAGCCAAATAATCCCTCCAAGCCTTCAATCATAGAACGGTCCATTCCTCCTGAGCATGATTTGTTATCGTTGTTGAGTGATACTCTTACATCAGACATGTTATCGTTGTTGAGTGATACCCTTACATCAGACATGTTAATTATTGTTGTATGAGCAACCTATGTCATGTATTACATACCTCAGTGTTTCTAACTGCAATTTAGGTGTGGTTATTTATTATAGTTTAGGAATCATGATTCAAATGATTATTGTAACACATTTGTTCACAAATGTGTTGGGCTCAGAGAGGAAATCATTAAATTATGCCCTTGGAATGCGCAGACCAAGGCAGGGTTTACATTAGCTGGCATATGCCGGCTTTTAGCCTGTATTGTGTGTAATTGTCTGGCAGATGAAAATATGAAAGGCCAAAATGTCCGGTAGGAAATATGCCAAATAAATAAATTCATTAATAGCATATTAAATAGCCTAACATTTTGTGACCTATGGTAACTTAAATATAAACTTATATTATGCAAAAGTTTGGTTTTGCCTCCATTGTTTCATTCACTGAGTGTTTGGTCATGTGACTAAGTGTTCAATCAAAAGCCTATAGAGCCCAGCACTTTGGCTCGACTCTGCATATTAGCAACTCCGAAATGTCGAGGCAGACATCCGGTTTTTAAAAAAAAACCAAGTGATGTTGCAAGTACTACAGCCAAGGCCAGCAAGACTACAAAAAGCGTAAAGCTCCTAAAGAATGGAAGATGCAACAGCAAAAAAAAAACAAACAAACAATGGTTTAAACCAGAGTGGCAGGGAAAGTACCAATGGTTAACACATAAAAAGGTGGACGGATCAGACAAAATGTTCTGCACTATTTGTGAGAGGGACAAACGCGGTTTTTGTAATTCGGACCAACCAGCCTATGATTTTATTTTAGACCGAATTGTTTCTTCATTCAGCCTGTTTTCAAGTTATTTCATTTTATGGGCTTGGAATGCAAACAGACATACATTTAATGTCTTCATTTAATTAACAATAGCAAGGCTATTATTTTATTGTTGTAGCCTACATGTTCAGTTCGCAAAGTTTGCGCAAGGAGTCCATTCATACTGACTACTTCTAATAAAATAAATTTGTTGGATCATAGCGTTTGCGCTTTATTGCTGTTTAAATGTAGGCTATTATATGGCTATTTAAAACATATGTCTGGTAGTTATCCTATATATGGCTGGAATTCTGGAATATTAAAAAAAAGTCTACTGTAAACCCTGGAGCAAGGTAAGATAATCTTGCTCAATACCAGCAGTGTATGCTTTGGAACTATATTGTCAGCATTGTATGTATCATTTTGTGTATTGAACTTTGGCCGTCATAGAAATGCTGGTGAGCGCCATGTTAATTCCAGTTAGCAGTTTCATTATGTTTGTGGAAACTCATTTAGTAAAATTTTGTTTTGTTTTTATTACTACAACATTAATCAAATTAAAAAGGTTCTCACCTCTGTATGGTTCACTTGTCCATTCTGTGGATCTGGATTCAGTGAAGGTCTCAAGCCGGTACTGTAAGAATTGGTAATACATGAAGAATTGATATACAGACAAAAGATCATTTCTTTTGAAAGTATGTTTGATCATGATTCATTTGCAATGTGCAGTGGTAATAAGAATATGAAGAACAAAGAGGAGGTAACATATATGTAACTGCTATAAAGAGGCCATATAATCAGTTTGCCTTTAGATGTTTGCATGGCTATGGCTGTATGCTGTACTAACCCGGTACGTGTTGTGTGACTGTAGGTCAGTAAAGTACATCTCCTTGGCAGGCTTCTTACTGTAGCAACATTTGCTGGATGCATATTCCATGAAAGCCTCTTGTGCTACCTCTTCAGTGATGGAGGGAATTCTGGGGAAAAATGATGCTGAGTAAATTCAGTGATTATTAAGCAGTGCTGTTCACAAATGATTTGGAGTATCATGCACTGACGATAATGTTTCCTAAAATTATCTTTGTTGTAGTTCTGTAACTTAAGAGAACATTGTAGTCATTCAGCAAAATCGCCAGTTGTCAGGTTCATTCTTCACATTCGTTAGACTCATGTACAGGGCTTGATAATGTGGAATCGCAGAACTGAACTTGAGGGGCTGGAGAAAATGAAAGTGAGAGAAAAAACTCAAAATTTCAGGACCAATCACGGACAGTGGCTTGGCTTCACACAATAAACATTTATCACTAGTGATGGGCAGTTCGGCTCTCTTTACTGAATTGATTCTTATGAGCTGTTTGACACAATGAATCAACTCTTTGCAGGTCATGACCCTTTGCTATTGACCCCTTGTTTTCCCCTGATGAGCAAATCATCCTTACATCCTTGACTTGCCTATGGTTGCTGCTAATGAACACTACTATGTGGGCTAACCAGCACAAATACACAAGCAAATACACCAGCTAGACCTCTCCAAAACAATTTCAAAAAAGTACAAAAAGCACTGGAAAATGATTAACATTAATAAATTAATATGTTCTCTTTCAGAGGACAGAAAAGAGCAATACGGGTCTGGGGAACACATTTCTACTACCTTGATTAGCGTGAATGTCAGTTGAGCATAAGGCTCAACTTGGTGAATTCTGTATACATCTGTGCCATTGGGGACACTTTCCTCTAAAACTGGACAGATTATTTCTGAGAGGAGAAGCAGGATCAGCAGTACCAAAATGCAGCAGCTTGTATCCCTCTAAGAGTGCTTACAAGAACAACAAATAGTATCTCATTTGTAAATAGTTTGTTTAGGGGTAGCATTTTCTTTCATATATATTTAATATGTTTACATATTATTTATTTTGAGTGCTGTTTTTCATTGTATTTATTTATTTTTCATTTTATTTATTTTAATACTTCTACATTAAAATAGTTACTTTATTGTATTCATTTTTATCTAATTTATCTTTTTTTATTTATTGTTTAATTTGGTTACTATAATAAAAGTGCCCACATACTATCACATTTCATTGAATTTACTTATTTTTACCGGAGCCATAATTTCAAACGTGCTATCTCATTATTCAACCATCTGTGCAGATACAACTCCATATTCCTAGCTTTCAAACAAGCAGTGCTGCCATTTAATTATGAACAAGCCATACCGACACAGGAGAGTTTCTCAGCTGTTGTTAGTAAAGCTGCATCAAATAAGACTATTTTTGCAGGGAATCTGTTAGTTACAATAAGATGTCGTTGATGAAGCAGTTTTGTGTTTATAGGGGTCGTAAATATCAAAGTTGTCCACCCTTGGCAAGCCTCAACCGTAATATCTAAACAAGCCTCCACTATGGCCTTCTACCTCCATGCCGAAAAAACGTCTCTCTGGGGGTGAGGAAGGGAGAATATGCAGGGAGAGAGATGTCACTGAAACTTGGGTTTTTACTGAACCAGTCATGAACCAGAGCAGCCTGGTGGAAACTGACATTGTCCCAAATTGCATCATAGAGTGGCTGCTCTTGTTGTCCTGGCTTCCTGTGGTCTAGTCAATATACATGATCTTGTAGACCATTGAAGGTCCAGATTATAGAGGCTACTGGGAAATGGCTCAGATTTGCTCTATGCCCAGCTTCCCTCATTGACATCCCATGAACAAAGACATGGTCATCTAGCATTGCATAGATCTCATAAGCAACATCCTTGCCCCTGGCCTGCCAATTCCTCTTCCTCCTCCTTCTCCTCCACCTCTCATGTGTCCTCTTCATCTACCTTCAGGTCTTTCTGGACACAAAACATGTGAACTGACCCTTGGCCCTTTTATTTATCCACCCTGAAGTTCTGAGTAGTGTGTGAACAATTTTGACTCTTAGTGTTTTCATAGAGAATCGTGTTAATTGGGGTTTGAGTTGTGATGACTTGAGTTAATGATATTGAATGCCAGTGCTTTCTAAATGAGCACATTGTGTAGCCAGTAATAAATGAAGGGATTTGTGTGTAGAGTTTTGCACAAAAAGCTCAACAAATCTGAATCATGTGTGAAAACAGGAATGGTGTTTAAAGTTGTGGGAAATGAGTCTGTCTTTTGGGAAAAGGTATTATGCTTTGGGATGTTTAGTTAATAGGCCCAGGAACAGTGTATAAATGATTTGGTAAAACTGCAATTCAAGTCAAGCAATTAAAAGGCAATATCACCAAATTTAAAAAACAAGTTAATGTAAACTATTTGCACACTGAAAATATCATATAGTAGTACATAATTAAATAAATAAACAAATCAGTCTTAACACAAAAAATATTTGAGAACACGAAATGTGTGGAGTTGTGAAAAACAAGATTTTTTAATGTCATTAGCTTGGGCATATGTAAACTGTAGCAAGCTGGGGTATGTGACACCCTATGGTTACATGGTTACATAACATGGGGTAATAGAGTAAAGAATGTAAACCCACTCTGTCCTTTGAATTTCTGTTTTTCCAAATAGTGTTTGTTAGAATTATTAACAATTAAACAATTAAAACACAAATTTTGCTTACTGCCAGTCTCTGTTTGGTTGGTTGGGAGTTGGAACTTGAGGTTCAGGTAACCCATGGTAAGGAGGTGGAAGGTCTAGTGTTAATAAAGAGCGAGAGCAGACATTAAGGTTCTTTGCCACAAAAGAGCATAATTGGCACAATGTTGCAGTATCCTGTTAACGATACACCCAGCTGCAAAAGCCTTTATTAGCCTTGATGCCAGGATCTTATAAACCTTGTTAGTGTTGGTGCAGAGGTTAACAGCTATTTCATCTATATAGCAAAGTGCATTTTGTAACTCACCTTTCCCTCCTGCACCCATCCCTTCATAACCTGGCACTGTGTCCATCAGATCTGCAGGGGGTGCTGTTGCCCCTCCAGCCTCTGACTGGTTTGAAGCCACACCACCTACACACAATAAAAAGAAAACCTGTCAGTCTGCTGTTTGTTTAGAACCTTTACCTTAATATTATAGTTGTTTACTTGACAATTTCACAAAAAGCAATTTACAGTTGATTAAACTTATTAGGGACCATGTGAGGTTAAGGGCCATTACCCTTATTACTGAGCTGTGAGGTCATTACCTGTCTTATTTTCCTCATCCTTGTGCTCTATGGCAGGGGTGGGCAGCCCTGGTCCTTGAGTGCCAGAGCCGTTTCGGGATTTTTCGTTCTGCCCGAGTTCTCGAGTAGAGTTTGAGTAATTACAAAGTGCCTAATCCTGAATGGTGAAGCTGTTCTCCCAGCTCCAGCACAAGGTCAACTGCAGTCATTAAGGACTGATAATTAACTCTGTCTGTTAATTAACCCCTGTCTGATTACATTGTCAGGGGTTTGGCTGGAGTGAAAACCAGAAATGTCTCTGGCACTCAAGGACCAGGGTTGCCCATCCCTGCTCTATGGTCATTAGCTGCAGTTAATTTACTCATCAGTAAGCTCTATGATCATTACCTGTGGTTATTTTCCTCATTCGTGAGCCTTATGGGAATTACCTGTGGTTATTTTCCTCATAAGTGAGCTCTATGGTCATTACCTGCATTTTTTTCCTCATCATTGAACCCTATGGTCATTACCTGTGGTTATTTTCCTCATCAGTGAGCCATATGGTCATTACCTGTGGTTATTTTCCTCATTAGTGAGCCGTATGGTCATTACCTGTGGTTATTTTCCTCATCAGTGAGCCGTATGGTCATTACCTGTGGTTATTTTCCTCATTAGTGAGCCGTATGGTCATTACCTATGGTTATTTTCCTCATCAGTGAGCTGTATGGTCATTACCTGTGGTTATTTTCCTCATTAGTGAGCTGTGAGGGTGTTACCTGAAGTTGTAACCATTATTCGTGAGCTTTGAGGTTGTTACCTGTAGTCATACCCCTTATTAGTAAGATGTAAGGTTGTTACCTGTGGAAAACATACCTGCCCCTTGGAGCACCTGACTCTGCTGGACAGAAGGAGCACATCCTGGAGCCTCATCCTGGTCACTGCCAAGGCATGAAGACCATAAAAACCACCATTAGCATACTAATATTAAACAGTGCAATTATGACTGCTCAGCAGGGAAAGGAATGCTTTCTCAGTCATATTTCCTCCAGACTGCACACACACTAGCACACTGCACACACACTGGCAGACTGCACAAGTACTGACATACTGCACACACACCGACCGACACACTGCACAACCACTGGCACATTGCACACACACTGTCACACTGCACAAGCACTGGTACACTGCACACATACTGACACACTGCACAAACATTGACACACTGCACACACACACTGCACAAACGGAGTGAGCCAGTCTGACTGCTCACACCCTGTACAAGCAGAATGAGCCATCCAGCAACGCAGCACACTTACAGTCTGATTTAGGGTTTGTGTATTGTGGCGCCGGGAGAGGTGGAGGGAGGAGCAAGCTCCTCAGCTCCTCCCATTGTACTGCTGTCAGTCTCCTGGTTTCCTCCCTCAGCCTGGAGAAGTAACTGGAGCTGCAACAGCAGAGGCCTCACTAACAGGCAGGCTCACCTGCGAGTGATTTCTAATCAACTCAGCTGTGAGCACTTGCCTTCAATTAGGCCATCTATTTAAGCACAGCCTAAGAGGCTGAAGGGAAGACTTTTTGGGACTGCTAGACTTTTTGTGTTTGGATGGCTGTGCTGTTTTTCTGTTTCGCCCTGGTTTGTATTGAGCCCTTTTGTTGGTGTTTTCTTTTCCCCAAAAAGGGGATAATAAATGGCCTTTGGCCCTTTCAGTTGAACTTTTTGTTGCGTTTTACCTTCCACTCACCACCCGGCACAGTGGCCACACCTGCCACTTTGTCACAGTATGTTAAATGTTTAAAACTCCTACCACACACAAAATAACATCTAGTCGTGCTAACCCAACTCACCCATTGTACCATCAGTCATTCTAACCCAACTCACCCAATTTACATTTGTATGACAAATAAGGATTCTGTCAGTCATTCTGTGCTCTGATATTTTCTACAGAACAAACCAGTTGTGCTCAAACACCCTTCACAGCCCACAACATTACATTAAAGTCAGGGTATATTACAGTCATTTAGCAGATGCTATTATCCAAAGTGACTTACAGTTGATTGGGCTAGCCAAGGGTCAATTCCCCCCTGGGAGCAATGTGGGGGTTAAGGCTTGCTCAAGGGCCCAACACTTTCCAACCCGAACATTCTTATAAAACCTACATTTTCACAACACACTAAATCCATTATGTGGTGAAATATGAAGTTTGCTGTTGACATTTTCCATGTGATAACTCTTTGTTGATCACCTATATACAGAGAAATATGAACATTTGCAAGCTCTTTGGGTACATGCATATTAACACCCTTTATTTGAGATATTACAAAATCAACCTCATTGACTTCGAAATCTGTCTCTTTGTTGTGCCATCAGATTCAAAGAAACCAAATAAAAGAGATGAAATACATGGGTAAACATAGGTAGGTTTTCTTTGGAGTAATACTTTTCAGTTCAAAATATTGGTAACTTGGCAGCATTTTGATACAAAAAAAAATTTCAACGAAAAGGTTTCTGCGTACACATGTACAGTACATGCATACATGTTTTGTACATGGAAATTGTATAACTTTTTTTTACATGTGAATCTTACAGATAACAACACCTTTAAACATGCCAAGACCCTCTTCTCACTCCAATAACAAGTTCAAGTAAAATGGAACACTATGGTCAAATGGGACAGTCCTTTTTGGCTCAAAAGCAAGATGCTCTGCTATTTTAAAGTTAAAGCAAATGTTTTTATAAATCAATCAAGAAGTTACATGTGCCTTTGAAACGTTCATTTTCACTGCACCAACAGCATCAAGCAATATGTATCTTTGCGAGGTGGCACTTGTATGAATGGGGTGATTTATATGGCTGTATGAAATGAATGTGCTTCGGCAACACCATAACCTAGTCCATCCAACACCATAACCTTGTCCAGTCTCTCGTGCCTTAAAGCAGAGCACACCAATACACCAACACAATAACCTAGTCCAGCTTCAAACTACTCAGCCACTACAGGAGAGTGTGGAAATGTGGCAGTGTGAGAGTACGGAAGCATGCAAGTGTGGGAAAATCAGAGAGTGGGAGTATCAATATAAACAAATGCTTTTCAACAGCATACACCAGAGATCCAGATGTGTCACTACACTGAGGTGAGTGTAAACTTTACAATAGAGGGTGGGGGGGAGTTAAGGGGAGGAGTTACTGTCAAATGTTTTCAGTGTAGAGAAATAAAAGAAAACATATGCTTGATGTACAATAGAGGTCCAGATATAGTTAGTTCATACACACACAACTGTAGGATTTGTTGTGATTTATACAAACATATGTATGTGTGGCGTACACAAGTTTTGTAAATCAGATTTTTTTGTGTACGCAGACTTGTAGGTTTTGGTGTATGTACAATTTAAATAAATGAGACCGCTGCATACAGGTGTACAGAGGTTGTATCTAAGGAATTTTTTCAAAAGGCTGATGAAAAGGGTGGGGTTCAGACTGCTGTTAGCAAGGAGAGGTTTGTGGTGCAAGAGGGGCTCTTAATAGAGTGAGGAGGGCCTGCAGTTAGTCCTGCCACAGAAATGTAGACAGGAGGTACTACACCTGGGCCAAACTATTCCTTGGGCTGGCCACTTAGGGTCTCTGAAAACCTACATGAGGATCATTACATTACATTACGGGCATTTGTTAGACGCTCTTATCCAGAGTGACTTACAAGGCAAAGTGCATAAGAACAGTACAAAATATCACAGAGCAATTTTACTGGCCAAAAATGTATGTTAAGGTCAGGGAGTTTTTCAAATCTTGTCCTGAGTGCCAGGTGTCTGGAAGTCAGACTATGGCACATGCTTCCTTAACTACCCTTCCCATAGAAGACACAGTTTTTGAGTAGGTGGGTGTAGACATTGTGGGCCCAGAAGAGAGGGGCCAGGCAGGCAACAGATTTGTAATAGTGGTTTGTGATTATGCTACCCAGAAGCATTCCTAATGAGAGGTGACTGTAGGACAAATAGCTACTGCACTGTTACAATTATTCTCCAGGGTAGGCATTCCCCAGGAGATGCCAACAGATCAAGGCCCAAATTTCATGAGTCGCACGCTCAAGCCCCTTTCACACATGCACTACAACCCTGAACTTCTCTAGAAATTACACAGAGGAGCTGTATGTGTGAACGCAAACGTCCAAATCAGTTGCTCCGGACATTATACGGACTTTATCCTGCTAGCTCCCTACTAAAAAGTCTGGGTAATGTCTGGTTGAGCCCATGTGTGAATATAGCAGGTAATTGTCCAGAGAATTCACAGCGAGTAAGTGGACGTGTTGATGATGTTTCCATCATGAGACTGGCGCAAAAACCAAAAGAATAGAAACATCCAAGGGTAGCTGCTTCATACTCTTTTCTAATTGTCTGTATATTGCTTCCTACTCTTTCGTTGATATTGCTGATAAGTCCAAATACATGCAGTATTGATATCAACACAAAAACAATCATCATTATGGATGAGCCTCGTCCACCGACTTCGATGTGCTGTAAACAAAACACTGATTTCTGCAGCATACTTTTTGCATCATGTCTTGCCTCCTGCATGCTCCACCCAGGTGCCACTCCTCGCCTAAACTAAATGGACAATTTCCAGTTAGTGAGAACGCATCTGACATGGAAAATCTCTGGTTGTAGGCTAAGAATGAGTTGAGGAGGTTTTTTTGTGTTTTGTGAGCAAGCTAAGTGGGTGCACTAGCCACGAAGCAGTTTTCCTTAGTAGGGCCAACAGGCATAGCCTACTGTGTATGTGTCAGTGTTTTGTTATTTCAGCTCTTTTTCAGAGCCTAATTATTGTTATTTGTATTGTTGTAGTGTCAATAGAAAAGAAACATGACTGACATTTTAAAATTATACACCGGCATTGGAGGAATTAAAGCTCAGTCTTGCGGAGTGTTGGCCGGTTAAATCGAGAGACATAAAAGCCTCTGCTCATTTTCCCTGTTATTTGCTATACAGATTTTATTTGTACATACTGTAAATACATTGTAAATACAGAGTTCTTGAGTTTGTTACTTGCTTTTGTTTGGGTTGTTTTAAGCTAAGTCATAGAAGGAAAATCTAGCCAGCTAACTAGCTAGCTAGAAGGTGCAAAAAGGCAGATGTTGCCAATGTTGTCGAAGTGATTTTGGAGAAGTCATAAACAGGAGGAAACGAGTGAAGCAGAGGAGGAGACAACATTTCACAACTGGAACGCACCCAGTGGTCTGAAGCAATGTATTCTAAAGTTCACGACCTGTACCAGGAATTGCATTTAAAAATCGAAAAAAAGTTTATTACATGATCATGTTGGCTTTCGGAGCTTATTATAACGTTAGCCTATAAAATGTAAAATATAAAATTTTAAACTATAACGCTGTGTTTATTAAAAAAAAAATGACGAAGTCAGTGACCGAAGACTACATGCTTGCGAGTACTGCGTTTAAAGCGTTGAATTACACTATGATGTTATTCTCGACTTCATTTTTTCTTATCAGAATATTAACGTGTCCCTTTCGAACCCTGAAAACACGATTGACGGTGGTACGACATCGTAGGAAATAAGGTCAATTTTGTAAACAGACGATGGTCCGCTCTTGTTCTGCAGGGTGAAAGACAACCAAATTGAATATAAATTAGTTACAAACAACTTGCAAGCGAACTACTTAGGTGTATAAGCGACCGACTTGTCCTGCCAACCCATCCCGAATGAACTGCAATACGGACATCGAATTCTTCTAAGCACTACTTTTGCTGCTGTTAACTTCATTGCACTGTCTAAAGAGTACATTGTTCGCTTTGGTTTCTTTGAATTTGTGTTTTTTTGCATTCTTTTACATTTTCATTCCATTTTAGTCCGTCTTTTGTGTGCATCGAACTTAATTTCACTGTCATAATACGACAACGAAATAACTTAATTCTGCTGCCTACGGAGACCGAATTAAGATGAACGTGAAATTCGTCAATTGTGTTGTCAGAGCAGTTATCACGATTCGTACAGAATTATACAGAACTATAGCCGCAGAACGCCATTCAGTTTCATACTCCAACCAGACAAACTGAGACACTCGCTGATTAATGATTTCGGAGACAAATATAGTGTTTCCGAGAGCTCAGCAAGGCAGAACTATAGCATCAGAACGTCATTCGGTTTTATACTCCAACCAGACAAACCCGAGACACACACTGATTAATGATTTCAGAGACAAAAATAGTGTTTCTGAGAGCTCACCTTAACAAATATTGTTTATCCATTCTTTCTTAGGTTCCCAGACCCAGAGTATCCCAGTTCAACGGCTCTGCTCAGATCTAATAAAGGAAAAAAAGGCGTAATTCCTGTCCTTAGTTTCACTTTTTCGAAAATGAAACTGAGACTCAACTCAGGGGCCGCATCCTTCCAGGATGCAGCCGACGAAGGTGTAGAATAACAAAAAGAACAGTACAGGAAGTAAAGAAAATATAACAGAATTTGACCATAACGGATTTTTGTTTTGAAATGTGGAAACCAAAATCCGCAAACGAGCTGTTTCCCGACTACCATTTAGAAATAGGGGGAAAATGGAAAACAATCCATGTCTTTGCACGAATATACAGTTGCAGAAAACAGAATAAATGAAATGTCTTGTAGTGACAACGGGTCGTTTTTCCGTTTTCTATTATCAAATGTAAAAACGGAAAACGTTTTTACATTTGATAATATGATTTTGTTTCCCTATTTCTAAATAGTAGTCGGGAAACAGCTTGTTTCTCGATTTTGGTTTTCTCATTTCAAAACGAAAATTCGTTGGCCGCCATGGACCGGGACCGGCTACCGCCGCTCAGGCTGCATCATTTGTTAACACAGGCTAGCTCTACCTACATCTTAACCGGCCAGCACCTTCTCCTCGGGCTCGGCACTAACTACACTGCTTCACCGGCTGTCTCTTTCCACAGCGGGCAAGCCGAACTACGTCCAGACTACAGCGGCCTTAAAATATTTAAATACAATACATTTAATGTCCAATGAAGATCAGACAGTAGCACGCACACACACACCTCTCTGCAGCTTGCTGTTTCTCATCCTGGTTGGAAACTAACCTTGTAATATTTTTCTATCACTTTCAGATACAACATCATAGGGCCAAATCAACAAAGTAACACACATCTTGTATAGGCAACCTCTCTGTGGTAAACATTTGTGAAAAGCACACCTCAGTGTTGAAGAGAAGTGTATTTGTTAGCTGGCTATGTAGCTGCGTAGGGCTACACTCAGTGAAGGCAGCACAGTAAAAAGGCAACTGTGCAGTGGGCTCCACTAACAGAAACATCCTACAGCAGACATGAGCTTACAGTCTGAAGAAACTACCAGCCATAAGATGGCTTTACAGAAATACATGAACAACATTTCGCTAGTTGTAAGGGGGAGAGGAAAGATGACCAGCATCAAGTCAGATCCATCCAGATGCATCATCCCCTGCAATTTCGGAGGCCGTTGTATTAAAGAGGGAATGGCAGGGAGAGAGGCGAAGACAGGTCAGCTGATGTCACTTCAAAGTGCACAGAGGTGTGCGGTAAGGCTGGAACACCCCATCCAAGGTCATGTTCAAGAATCTGCTTGGTCAGGGCATATCCAGCAGGGAGAAAAGACAAAGCTGTGAAAATGTATGCAGTACTTCATGAACAAAGCATTAAATCACTTGCACAGACAGAGTTCTTCAATCTATTCAATGTCAAAACAAGCCTCAGCCCATACACACTGAAAACCTGTGCTGGAACAACAGAGACAGCGGGAAGAAGAGCTGAGAACTTTGTCGTTGAACCCATGAATGGAAAACTACAGCTTCCCCTACCTACCTTGATTGGGTGTGACCTGATCCCTGATGACAGGACAGAAATACCAAGTCTAGAGATTGCACGTTACCACCCACACCTTAGGTGAGTTTCCGACAAAATTCCAGCCATGGACCCAGATGTTCCAATCATTTTGCTCTTGGGACATGATATCTTAAGAGGACTCAAAGTGTGTGAGCAAATAAATGGGCCCTGTGATGTGCCCTATGCACAACGGATTGACCTAGGATGGGTAATTGTGGGTGAAATGTGCCTAGGTTCAATCCGTAAGCCAACAAGTGTTAATGTCTACAAAGCTAATGTGCTCCAAAATGGTCATCCTTCCATATTCTGCCCCTGTTCAAATAACATCCAGGTAAAAGATATCTTTGTGGGAGAAGCAGAGCAGCCACCGCTCTTTTCAAACTGCACCAGGGCAGCAAAGCACCCTGGGAGTACAGACAGCTTAGGAGATACTGTATTTGAGCAGTCAAAAGATGATGACAAGCTGGCTTTGTCTGTAGATGACAAACAGTTTCTTAGTATAATGAGGTATAAAAGGAGGTCTTCCAAAACAAAGATAATAGCTGGGTAGCTCCATTGCTTTTTTGGTGTCCAAGACAGCGACTGCCCAGTTGCAGAGAACAGGCAATGAAGCGGCTCCAGTCTCTGAGAAAGATGCTAGAAAAGAAACCTGACATGAGGAAACATTTTACAGACTTTATGCAGAAAATGCTATACAATGGTCATATTTAACTGGCAGAACCCCTAGAACATGGTAAAGAGAGATGGTACTTACCGTTGTTCGGTGTATATCACCCCCAAAAACCGGACCAGATAAGACTGGTCTTTCGACTCAAGTGCTGAATGTGAAGGGGTGTCTCTGAACAATGTACTCTTAAAGGGCCCTGACCTACACAACACGCTGCTAGGAGTTCTGCTATGCTTCTGGCGTGAACTTGTTGCCTTTACTGCTGATGTACAGCAAATGTTTTATTGCTTTTATGTCTGAGAGCAAGATATGGAATTCCTCAGATTTTTATTGTATGAGGATAATGACATAAGAACGTGTGTGAAGGAGTACCGTATGCAAGTGCACATATTCGGCAACAGTCCATCGCCAGCTGTTGCCATCTACTGCATGAAAAAGGCAGCTCAAACTGGTGAGCAAAAGTATGGTCATTGTAGTGGCTAAAATGTTCCTTTCTACATAGGACTGTATGCAGACCTTCATCATCAAGGATTTACTGATGAAGAACAGAACAAAGAACTTGTCTCACCATTCTGATGAGCCTTTCCCACACTCCACCATGATGAGAAGCCACTGGGGGATTAAAACTCCATTTAACCCCCGACTGAAGCGGGGCATTTTGGATTTTATTTTGGTTCCAAGTTAAGAGTGCTTCCTTCATTTATCTTTTTGCACCTACTAAGTTTGTTCCATTGTCAGAACGGATGTGTGTTACTTGGCTTCTTCTGCATACAAACCTCCTTAAAGCATTAATGCATGAATCGAGTGAGTGAGCCACCTCCAGATGCACTGCTCTCCTGGCCATACATGTGAATATGTCTCCATATCTTTTGACAAGGCATCTTCCCCTTTTTGTCTCAATGGGCCCAAAATAATTTACACCCATATTACTGAAGGGTGGGAGATCTGACACAAGTCTCTCCTGTGGTAGATTTGCCATTTTCTGTCCTCCTGTCTCACCTCTAACACGTCTACACACCACACATTTAGATTTGACATTATGAGTGGCAGAGTTGGCATTTGTGATCAAGTATTTCTTCCTGAGTTGTGAGAGAATAATAATAATAATAATAATAGATTTCTACCACTATGACCTGCTTGTTCATGTATATGGTGGAGGTTGAGGGTAGAAATGTGAAGATCTTTTGACAGAATGATGGGACATTTGGCCTCCTCAGGCATAGCTGACCTGTTCAGCTGTCCTCCTACTCTTAAAACTCCATCTTTCATCACTGGATCCAATTTGTAAATGCTGCTTGCTTTATTGATATTTTTGCCCATGGATTGTGTCGTTTGTTTTTTTTATTTCCTCTGGATATCTGTGCCTCTGACGATGGCCGTCTCTGCCTTCACCAGGTCATCCAGAGTCACAGCCTGTCCACCCAATGTGGCCTTGAAAGCTTGCATCTTGGCGTACATCTCCTGGCTCTGGCTCCGTGTGAGTGTATGCGTGTCGAAGGTAGATTGGAGCTCCTTTCTTTTTGTACTGAGTGACTTTAAGACACATTTGATCTCCGAATACCAGGCCACTACCTTCTTCAATTTCATCCAGCTTGAGAAGCAAGATAGCAGCTGGCCTGTAGGATTTCCGCCTTCCGTGATAACTGTAGTGTATATAGCAGGGTCATCCATGGTGAGTGAGAGGCAGTCCATGGTGTCCAAAGGCCATTCTTTTTCTGCCTTCCATAGAAATGCTGAGCCATGGATTGATCTTTCACACTTTAAAAACAGATTTGCACTCATTCTTCTTGATGCATCATCTGCTGGATTCAGTTTTGTGTCCACATACCTTCACTGTGATGTGTCGGTGTTGTCTCTTATCACAGAGATTCTGTTAGCCACGAAAGTGTGAAATCTTGTGTGCTCATTTGCAATATACTTCAGCACTGACTTATCAGTCCAAAGCATTGAGCCATCCAGCCTTAGCTGTAACTCCTTCCTCAGCATTTTGTCTACTCTAACAGACAGCAGTGCAGCAGTGAGGTCCATACATGGGATGGTCATCTGTTTGAGAGGGGCTACTCTAGCCTTTCCTGTCATGAACGCCACATGTACTTTATTCTTGTCATTAGTTAGTCTCAGATAGCTTGCTGTGCCATATCCCTGTTGACTGGCATCAGAGAAGTGATGTGCATGTGTGATAGTCCCAAACTCTGGTGGTTTAAAACACCAGAAAACAGCAAGCTCCTCTGAAGTCTGCCAACCTTTCAAGATCTGTTATCCATTTTCTCCATTTTTCAGACATGGGTTGAGGAATTCCCTCATCCCAACTGTGACTCGTCTGCAGAGATCTTGAAGTAGCACCTTTGCAGGTAAAGTTAATGGAGCCAAGAATTGAAGCTGAGGATAAATTGAGCTCACTGTTAACAGAATACTTCCTCAGGTGTGTGGTCTCTCTTTGACAGTAATATTGAATTTGAACATGTTGCTCTCTACACACCCCAACAACCCAAGTGTTCTTTCTGTGGGCAGTTTGTCTCTATTTAGATCCAGCTCTTTTACCTCTGTGGTACAGTCCTGCTTTGCAATACATGAGAGCACATGAGAGCTGTTTCTCACCCACTTGGTGAGGTGAAATCCTCCCCTGTGACATCGAGAAGTGAGTTCTGTAGCCAGCTGCACGGCTTCCGGTTCTGATGGCATAGCTTTCAAACAGTCATCTACATAGAAGTTTTTCCTAATGGTTTCTGTCATCTCTGGTTGGAAACAGCTTTCATTGTCCTTGGCAGTTTTGCACAACTTTGAGATGATACTGTTCCAAAAAGGTGCACCAACATGTGATGTTCCACAGGCAGTTCTTTAACATTACCTTCAGGCCACCATAAAAAATGCAGGAAGTCAACATCAGAGTTTGATACTCTGACTTGTTGAAACATTGCCTGTATGTCTGCCATTATTGCTATGGGCTCTTGACGGAACCTTGAGATGACTCCAATAAGTGTACTGGTCAAGTCAGGACCCTGCAGGAGCTCAGAGTTCAGTGATGTGCCTTGGAAAGCTTCACCACAGTCAAACACCACTCTGATTATCTTCTTCTTAGGGTGGTAATACACCATGGTGTGGAATATACCACACTTTACAATCTGTTCTTTTCAGCTCTTCTTGCGGCACCACTTCAGCATACCCCCTTTGAATGACCTCTGTGAGGAATCCTGTGTACTCCTTCTGAAAATTGTTTGTTCCTTTTGAATTTCCTTTTCAGGCCTAAGAGACACTGTTTTGCAATATGGTAGTTATTAGGCATGACTGTACCATCCTTCCCGAAGGGCAAGTTTAGACTATAATGTCCATCTTGCAGTTTGATTGACTCCTCTGCCATCTTTACAAACCTTTTGTCCTCCATTAACATTTCAGGCTTGTCCTCTGATGACTTCTCATAAAAGTCATGATTATAATATTTGATCTACAGCTCTTCCAAGTTTGAAATGGAGATTCTATTAACAGTAATTGTGTGACAGCTACTCTTGTCTGCAACCTATAGATTATTTCCCAAGGTTCTATGATCTTGGGAGCATTGGTCCCTATTAACAACTCCACATTAGCTTTTATTTGTGGCATCTGCACACAAATCAGGTCTTCTTTTGTGGGGATGTTTTCTGAGCTCACAGGCATGGTCTTCTGTGTGTACACCTCTGGCAGCTCTATGAAATTGTCTCTGTCTAATCCAGAGATCTCCAGTCCTGTTATGACATGTGAATGCACAGATTTCTCTTGATTTATGGCACGCAGAGGGATGATAATTTTCCTCCCTGAGATATTCAGCTGCTTCATCAGGCTCTCTGTGCAGAATGTGACTGAGCTGCCTGGGTCCAAGAAGGCATAAGTTTGTATGAATTTGTTAGTTTTGCAGCTTTTAATCTTTACTGAAACAATAGGCAATACTCAATCTGTGTTGTCGGCCCCAATATGCCCGCATGCATTGAGAGACCCCAGTGCACTGCTCACAGGTGGGTCTACCGGCTGTTCTGTTGTTTCTCTGGTTTTATCTTTGTTTTTAAAGTGAAGCACACTAGGGTGGGATAGGTTACACACACTGCATGTGAGACGGCTTTTGCAATCCATGCTCATGTGACCTCTTGTCAGACAACCAAAGCAGATTCCTTTCTCCTTTAGAAAGGTGATCTTCTCCCTGTGTGCTTGTTTCCTTAATTATGGACATAACGGCAATATATGACCACCTTTGCAGAACAGACATGCAGCTTGTGAACATTCACCTTTTGGGGCTTGTGGTGGTGTTGTTTCTGTCATGTTAACTATTGACACTCCTGTAGCAAAACTACTTCCTGTTTTTGGTCTTGATATTGGTTTAGTGGTAATTGTTTGACCTTGGGTTTGATGTTGCTGGTATCTGAATTTTGTAAATCACCATACATAGGGTCTGAGGTTATCCTAACCTGCTTCTCAATAAACTGCCCCAAATCAATGAACCCTCTGTTTGCGCTTTTCCTGTAGCTCACAAGCAACTGACCTCCACTTCTCACTGAGCTTACATGGGAGTTCTTTGCCTTCTCATAACCTGTGTCTGGAGCCATATGTAGGCAACTTCTGACAAGATCATGAGCCTGACCTCTGGTGTACTGCTCCAGATAATACAGCCTGTCCTTGGCTGCCTTTGTGTTATGCTCAGTTACATGTTCAAAAGATCTGAGAAATGACTAGAACTGTAGAATGTCTCTATCAAAGGCAGTAATTTCTCTCAGTGGCAAGGTATAAGGGTTTGTTTTCTGGCCATCATGGTGCTAATTTCATTTTGTCTCTGCAGAACTGCAATGAGACTGTCCTGCTCTGCTCTACTCTGTGCAGGGGGTCCTGCACCCTGGATCCGTGCTGCCATGGGAGCTCCATTGGAATGGGCCTGCACAGGTGGCCCCTGAGTCCGTCGGCTTGGGCCATGACCCTGCATCACATCTCACTCTCTGAGATCTTCATGAGCTGACTGTGCATGTTGAACAGGAAGCAGGATTTCTGTTTTTGGGCACACACTTTGTATCCGTGTGTCTGGTGTGCTTTCCTGCTCCTTCACCTGATGGAAATCCAGGTCTGAGGTTTTGTATCTGACTGCCAAGTCCTCAAAGTGCTCATTCATGGCATCCATTGATGTTGGGTTTACATCCTCTGCACGTTTAAGAACATTGATTTTGGCTGTTGTGGCTGCTATTTCAGTTTGGAGTTCCAGAGTTTCTCTCCTTTTCCTTAATTCATCCTTCTGTTTGTTAAGCAGCTCTTCCTTGTCCTCCAGAGCATGCTTTTCCTTCACAGCAGCAGCCTTTTTGAGCAAAGCGGCCTTTTCCGCCTCTGCCCGGATTCGGGTAGACAATGTGGACGATCCAATTGAGTGTGTGCTTCTCCTGCTTGACCTGCCAGACCTGTGGCTAGAAACTGAACAAACATTGTCATTGTGTGCAAAGCCATCACTGGGATATGGGTTGGGTTTCTCTGCTGCAGTCAGCCATTTAGACACAGAGGAGAAGAAGGCATGGTCAACAGTCAAGCTTGGGCCTATACCATGTTAACTCATCATGTCTACGGTCATCCTCAGTCAGCAGTTGCTGATAAGAAATGTTCAGTGTTTTAAATTCATCAAGCATCCCATTGTATTTCACCATGTTCTCTTTCACTTCCTCCACATTCACATTATCAGCCATAAGCTCATGCGTCGGGTAAGATGGGACATTTTTCCTGTTCTAGAAGCACGCATTTGCGCTGTTTTCTCTATCAGTTCCTTTCCTGATAAACCCTGTTGCTGCATGTTTGAATTCAAATCTGAATCAGTAGCATCCATTCCACCCCACAAATTAATTGTATTTATATTTCTTTTCCAGTAGAAACAGTTCAGATGAATGCAGTTCAACTCCAATAACAATTCAGTTTCAATTTCAATGTCATTGATGCGTTGATGTAATAATTCCGTTTGTTCTCGAATCAGTCACTGCCCATTCCTTTGTTCAATAGATATGGCGGGAATTTATTCCCAACAATGAATTCCAACAGTGCAGTCCACAAAGTTGGAATAAGTATAAATCACTTTCATTCCAGTAAGCATTTATATCAGTCAGCTCACAGTGTATTACATACCACCGCTGAGTCCGTCCTTTAATTCTCCGCTTTTTTCCCTAGCCTTCTTTTTTGTGCAGTGAATGACACAACAAATACAGTCCAATGCTTCAGGTAATCCACAAAAAAGTTTTGACTTTTGTAGTGGCTAACATGTTCCTTTCTATTTTTCTAAACGCAATTTCCAAATACATTTGTTGGGGAAAAAATGATTTATTGGAGAATGTAAAAATAACTAAATGTTTAACTGAAACAAACAATGAATAACAAAAAATGTACAGGCTTTCCTGTACTGTACTTGCAGTAAACTCTTATACAGTTATGGACGCACAAAACACATCCACACAACTTCCCACCATTCGACTTAAGTGTGGATCCTCTTCCTATCCAGCGAAGCTTAGGACTTTGTGGGGACCTGGAAACAGATAGCTTCACTTTGCTAGTTTCTCATGCAGACAAGCCATACACGAGAAGAGCAATCCTATCCACAGTGCACAGCCTTTATGACCCCCTGGGATTTGCAGCACCCACCATAATTCAGGGTAAGGCAATTGTCAGGGAGCTCTCATCAGAATAGCATGAATGGGATGCTTCTCTACCATGGGAAAAGGAGGCGGAGTGAAATCAGTGGAAAGAGTCCCTGAAGAAACTCCAACATCTCAAAATACCAAGATGTTACATTTTGTGTTCACTAACAGCGAGACGAAAACAGGAGCTCTGCATCTTTTCAGATGCATCTATAACAGGAATAGAAGCCATAGAATATCTCAGAGCTGATGACACAGAGGAATGGTTTCATGTCGGATTTATTATTGGGAAATCCAAATTGGCACCAAAGCCTGCTCACACTATTCCTAGACTAGAGTTATGTGCAGCTGTTTTGGCTGTCGAACTGTATGAGTTGCTCAGAGACGAGATGGACATTGTTTGGGATGCAGTCAAATTCTTTACAGACAGCAGAATAGTACTGGGCTACATTCACAACACCTCGCAGAGGTTCTACAGAATGTGTCCAACAGAGCGCCTCACATAAGAAAAGCTGCTCATCCCGATCAATGGTTTTATGTCTCTTCTGAGAAGAACCCAGCAGATCACGCTATGCGACCTTCGCACACAGTCTACTTATCTCACACCAGCTGGCTTCAGGTCCTCCTTTCCTGTCTCACACTAATATTGAGGACGTACATAACAAAAACATTTTCTCTCTTGTTGATCCAGAAGAATACACGGAGATCAGATCTATTGTTATGGCTTTGAGCACCAAGAGTTTAGAGAAACAATTGAAAAACAAAATCTCATTAAAGAAAAACAATCTCATTGTTTTCAGCGGTTCTATAGTTGGAGGGCTCTCAATCACACAATGGCTTAGCTCATCCGAGTAGCATCGTCCTTCCAATCCAGAGCTAATGGTGGGGAAGGCTGGCAATGCTATAGGAAACAGTGTAACACCACAGAGCTTTCCAAAGCCAAACATCTCATCATCTGTACTGTTCAGCTGGAAGTTTTTAAGGAAGAATTCAGCTGTCTTGAGAAAGGGCAGTCAAGCTCAAATCAGAGTCACTTGAAAAAGCTCAATCCTGTGATGGATAAAAATGGAATGCTCAGAGTTGGGGGCAGGCTGTCTGCAGCATATGTGTCAAGAGAGGAGGAACACCCGCTTATTCTCCCACGCACTTCACATCACACCACATCACCACCCTCCTGGTAAGACACGTTCATGAACAGGTAGCACATCAGGGATGTCACTTAACAGAATGAGCAGTAGGGCCTGAAGGATTGTGGATTGTTGGAGGCAAACGTCTTGTCTCTACTATTATACACAAATAAAAAAATGAAAAGCTCTGAGGAGGCGTAGAGTGTCAAAAAATGGCAGATATACCTTTTGACAGACTCACCCAAGAGCCACCATTCACCTGTGTTGGACTTGATGTCTTCGGTCCATGCATGATAGTTACACGGCGCACGAGGGGAGGTGTTGCAACTTCATGAAGAGCAGTGGAAGCAGGTCCAATGTTTGGCCAACACCTTTTGGAAGAGATGGCGTGGATGGTACTTGTCATCGCTGCAGAACAGAAGAAAATGGTCAGATGAGAGACCCAACATGAAGGTGGGAGATGTAGTCTTGCTCAAAGGTAGCCAAGCCCACAGGTCATTGCGTCTGGTTGTCAACACAGTAAAGACTCCCAAGGTCCGGAAGGTAGAAGTGAAGATTGCAAGATGGGACAGTGAAGACTTTCCTTCCGCCAGTGTCAGAGATTGTTGTTCTACTCTCTGGTAGTCCCTGAAAAGAAGGGACTGTAATGCAAGATGTTAAAGTTCAATGTTAAATATTACTGACACAAAACAATTTTGCCAGGCGGTAAGTGTGCTGCCTTTGTAAATGTTTCAATAGTAATTATTGTAATGATTACATTTCTTACCTGTTGGTGCCATCTACTGGTCGCCTTTAGTAGCACATAGTTATTTGCTAGGAAGTATTAAGTTCGTTCCCAGTTAATAGTGTTTTCTGTACACTTAGAGAAAGATTTTCCTGTATTTCAGACTTATATTACCATTTGTTGTGGAGTAAAGAGGATAGTGTGTTTTTACTAAGAATTTATCTTATTTTCATGTTACTCAGGGCTACCCTCCTGACATTGTTCATGACGAATTTGAGGGTGTTATTCCAATTGAGATTGCCCTCTGCATTGGTGTATTTATTTCCAAAAGTACCTGCCTCTTAACACTCTTAACAAATTAATCCTGAACTTTCCATATAAGTGAGGGGATAGAACTAATAAACCTCATCTTTTACCACACACTTATAATTCTACGAGGACCATTGGAGGTAACACCCATGAAAATTAGAATTTATTGAGTTTTCTCCCATTTATAATTTGAGACTTGGTACCAGAGGCAGGGCCTGCTTGGCTTGTGTTGGTTGATTTAAAAGAAATGGTTGAATTCGCTGTTGCCCTTCTTCATAATAAAGAGACCATTGCCTACCTGGACCGCAAAATCACAGAACACAGAGATAGATTCTTGGAGCTTTTTCCTGCACAACTTTTACCGAAACGCTATCTTGAACATTACCGTCAAATGATCAAATGTTTTGGGCCTTCAGTAGGGCAATGGACTATGAGGTTTGAGGTGAAGCATACAGTATCTCACAAAAGTGAGTACACCCCTCACATTTCTGCAAATATTTAATCATATCTTTTCATGGGACAACACTGAAGAAATGACACTTTGATACAATGTAAAGTAGTCAGTTCGAAAATATTCGAATTGGGCCCAATTAGCCATTTTCCTTCCCCGGTGTCATGTGACTCATTAGTGTCACAAGGTCTCAGGTGTGAATGAGGAGCAGGTGTGTTAAATTTGGTGTTATTGCTCTCACACTCTCTCATCCTGGTCACTGGAAGTTCAACATGGCACCTCATGGCGAAGGACTCTCTGAGGATCTGAAAAAAAGAATTGTTGTTCTACATAAAGATGGCCTAGGCTCTAAGAAGATTGCCAACACCCTGAAACTGAGCTGGAGCATGGTGGCCAAGACCATACAGCGGTTTAACAGGACAGGTTCCACTCAGAACAGGCCTCGTCATGGTCGACCAAAGCAGTTGAACGAACGTGCTCAGCGTCATATCCGGAGGTTGTCTTTGGAAAATAGACGTATGAGTCCTGCCAGCATTGCTGCAGAGGTTGAAGGGGTGGGGGGTCAGCCTGTCAGTGCTCAGATCATACGCCGCACACTGCATCAAATTGGTCTTCATGGCTGTCGTCCCAGAAGGAAGCCTCTTCTATAGATGATGCACAAGAAAGCCTGCAGTTTGCTAAAGACAAGCAGACTAAGGAGATGGATTACTGGAACCATGTCCTGTGGTCTGATGAGACCAAGATAAACGTATTTGGTTCAGATTGTGTCAAGCGTGTGTGGTGGCAACCAGGTGAGGAGTACAAAGACAAGTGTGTCTTGCCTACAGTCAAGCATGGTGGTGGGAGTGTCATGGTCTGGGGCTGCATGAGTGCTGCCGGCACTGGGGAGCTACAGTTCATTGAGGGAACCATGAATGCCAACATGTACTGTGACATACTGAAGCAGAGCATGATCCCCTCCCTTCTGAAACTGGGCCGCAGGGCAGTATTCCAACATGATAACGACCCCAAACACACCTCCAAGATGACCACTGCCTTGCTAAAGAAGCTGAGGGTAAAGGTGATGGACTGGCCAAGCATGTCTCCAGACGTAAACCCTATTGAGCATCTGTGGGGCATCCTCAAACAGAAGGTGGAGGTGTGCAAGGTCTCTAACATCCACCAGCTCTGTGATGTCGTCATGGAAGAGTGGAAGAGGATTCCAGTGGCAACCTGTGAAGCTCTGGTGAACTCCATGCCCAAGCTGTACACTGACTACTTTACATTGTATCAAAGTGTCATTTCTTCAGTGTTGTCCAATGAAAAGATATGATTAAATATTTGCAGAAATGTGAGGGGTGTACTCACTTTTGTGAGATACTGTAGCTTCTTTAATCATGTTGCTTGTCATACAAATTATTTCAAGAATATACCACTCACATTAGCAGCCAAACATCAGCAAATGATTAAATATCATATCAATATATCCCACCTCAAATCCACATTGGAAGTTGCAAATGTTTCCACGCTTCCTGTGGAAGTACTGAACAAGGAAGTAGTGGCAAGTGTCACGCAGAAATACCCCAAGATGAATGAGGTACATCTTGCCAAAATTGCAACCATAAAAGGAATATCCTACAGAATTGGCGTGCTAATTCCTTATGGTTCAACTGGTGGTCTGCCTGAGTTTGTAGAAATTCTTCAAATGTGCATTGTTAAAAACTTTGAGCTTTGCTGTAAGAATATTGTGCGTGTGGTGTCATGAGCACTTCACAGTTTATGAGTTGACTATATGTCCGAACCTCTCTAAGGTTGCCCTGGTTGATCTTGAAGACCTGGCTGATGCTTAGCTCTGTGACTACACCGTGGGTGTGTGACGGATGGTTACCTTGAAAAGGCATATCATTATGTCTATAATGTGACTTTTCTTTCTCACTCAAGTAGGGGTGTAACAAATAATTGCATGATCAGTTAGTCAATCATCTGAAAAAATATTGAATTACATGATATTATTCAAATATTTTTGTGATTTATGTAAATATTTGAGGTTTTTTTTAGTAATTCAATGTATCACAATACAAAAAGATAACAGCAGATATTGTGTGGTCATGCAATTTCAGTTAATTCACAATCCATTGAACTTTAACTTGCCTAAATACCTACTGTTTGTAATGAGAAATATTTGCACTGTAGTAACAACAAGGAAACACAGTGTCATTGATGCAAAGCCCCACTCTATATTTGCATCCATATTCTGCTTTGATTTACATGTAAAACTTGTATCAAGTTCTCACCCTGTGCTACCTTAAATCACTGACAGATTGTTTGTTTTTATTCTAAAAAATCCACTGTTAAAAACAGGGTCCATAATTTTACAACAGCAAAATGATATCAGAAGTTCTGTTTAAAAAGCTTATGCTGGGGGCGTGGAAGGGGCTTCCTTCTCTCTGCAATCCTTCAAAAGGTTTTTTATTTACATTTATCTTGCCTGCTATGAGGGTTTAGGGTTCAGGTCAGGGGGTATAGTTACTGTTTACTATCAGCTGTAAGCCTGGAATGCCCTTTCAGAATGTAACTGTGATTAAGGGCTCTAAATAAAAATGAATTTGAACTATCATTGGCTTATGCTTCTGGAATGGTGAAGCTAACCATGATTCTGTGAATGTGTTATATTAGAGCTCAGAGCTGCTTCACATCTAAAAAAATGTATTCAAAACATTTACGAGAAATATTTTTTACAATTTTACATTTATGGTTTACATGTTAAATTAAAGGCAGTGCTAGAACCTGAGATTTACAGCTGAAAATGTGCCCTGCAGGCTGCACTGAGTCCTCCAAGGGAGTCCTAGGCTCAAGTTCTGCAGTAGGAGTGAACCGATGGGAATCCTCAGACGAACTGATGATGCAAATAACCATTAGCTGAAGTTCTAATATGAAGCTGCAGTAATGGTTCAGTACTTTTCCTAACTTTTGTTTCCTGCATTTGTTGCCTAGAATACATTCAGTGAAAGATGTCAAGTCCTGTCCACCTGAGAGTCGTTTTAGGTGGAGATGACACCAGAAAACTTGGGTCATGTCAGGAATATTGTTAATATTTCTCAAAGATGGAAAGTGTTATGCCTTTATTCTCCTTAAGCACTGTTGGGTTTACTGTACACTGGAAAACCTTATGCACTTTGTAGTTTGGATATTATGTTTAATTTTGCCATTACCAGGTCTTGCTGATGTATCCCTTTATCTTTTGAATTGCTGATGGAACAAATACATTTAAAGATTCTGTCTCTGAAGTTGTTACTTTGAAGTACTATTGGCCTATCCATGTTCATTTTAATGGATCTGGCAATAAAGTTTTCAGAAGTTTGTGCTTGTGTGTATTCCTTTGTGGTTTATTAAGGGAGATAGAATAACCAATTTTAAATGCATTACTTTTATGCATAACACTTGAATAAACACATGCTGTCTATGTAGAAGTTCCCCTTAACTTGATATGTAATAATTGAATTGAAACATACAGGGTTAATGTATAAGTTTTACTCAACATGATAGAAAAACATTGCATTATATAACATTATTATGTAATAAAATTAGATGGAAAAATTACATGTAATTGAAAGACAAAGTCAACGTTTTAGGCATTATTTTTTGAGTGTATGCAATTTGGGACACAGCCCTGGTTTATGTGGCCACGCCCAAAAAAGTATGAGGACCCACAGAAGGTCTTAACTAATGTTAATTCAGCCTGGAAAATGACACGACCCCACGAAAACTTATATGGCCCAGTAATGTTTTTCTCCAAGTTACCTTACCTAGTACTAAAAAATCTTCTGCTTAGCAGAGAAAACTTCCAATTTTGAAAGTTGATCAAACAAATGGGTGACTTAGCCATGCAGACTCTACCTTGTAATTTATGAACTTGGATAGTTTCTGCTGGCTTTAACGTTTTATCAGATAAATTATATTCTTAAAATCATGCCGTGCAATCTACATGTAAGAGTTAAGCAGTTCGGTTTTAAAAGCAGTTTAATGTTTTAATATAATTCAGTCAATTGGATACCATTATGCGATTGATCTAAAATATACTGATCTAAAATAGACTTGTCAAGACCACATACTAGTTGCAGTACGAATGGGCAATACAATGAAATTTTAATATGCACTTTTGTGGAGTAGCAGTAGCAGCAACGAACATGATTCATCGCAAATTGCAATGCTGGAAAAGAAAGGGCGCACAACGGATCCAAAAAGCGCTTAAGTCGCGCTGAGCGCAGGTCTGAATTGACCCCTTAATGAATGCAAGTGGAAGGAGTGAGAACCCAAGATAGATGACAGTTGATGTACTTGGCTGCTGGTTCACTAGCCCACACAAAGGGAGGGCTGCTTGTTTTGTAGTTATTGATATTAATACGTACAACTACACAATTACATTTTCCAAGACTGAGGCACCTTATTCAATGTACTGTAACCGTGTAGTTTATGTGTTTATTATTTTTTAATTGTAAATTTTACGTTGTCACCATTATCATTATTTTTGTATTATATTAAGTGATTTTAATTATTGTTGTTTTGTGTTTAAATTGCGAGAAATTATTATAAGGTATGGGATGTGTGATGGTGGTTTTATGTGCCCGTGTTTTTTTTGGGGAGGGACCGGAAGAAGAATGGGGAGTTGAGAAAAGAGCGCGGTTGTCTCCTTGTTGGGGTTACTTTTGTGAGTAGACAGAATAAAATGGTCCTGTCCTGCCGTAGCGGTGTGTTCTCATTGAAGAATTATTCCTACTGCTTGTAACCCGCAACACCCACGACCCAGGCACGCTACCCAAAAACCAGGGTTACAAACTGGTGGCAGCGGTGTTACATTTTTTTGCTCTTCTTTTCTTTTCTTCGGTGAGTTAGCCGGGGCAGTCAACTAGCTAACGCCTCGTGGAGTTATCGGACTACAAGCCGCCACCGCAGCACTCTGCAAGTTTTTCATATTCTCCCCGAGAGGAGACGTTTTTTTTTGCGGGCAGTGCTACAGTGCTAAAGCGGACAGAGAGTTCTTTTCCACTTGCTCGTTTTAAGTTGGACAGTACCGGAATCATGTCGCTGCAGTCGTTAGCAGATGGCGCTAGGGACATCGTTGAGGACAACGACTCTCACTCCGATGACGACAGTGCAACCGGCACGAACCAAAGAGACACGACGAGGACGGTCGTCCACTACAGAGTGGAGTTACCGCCATACTTTCATGGAGATGGTAAGGACAAAGAAAGTTTTTCTTTATGGAAAACCAGACTGGAACTGGCAGTTAAAGCGTGTGTAGAGGGACAGCAGCTAGATATTGCCACGATACTTCCCACTCGTCTAAGCGGAGATGCACTGGCATATTGGCTGTCTTTACCACCGGATGTGCAACAGGATTATGAAAAATGTGCAGCTAAGATGAATGAAGTTTTTGGAAGAAAACAATTCTTACTGCATTTTCAGACATTTGTAAACGCCAGGCAGCGCCTGCCTAAAGAACCCTTAGAAGTTTATGCTGCAGAAATTACTAGACTAGTATTAGAAGCTTTCCCAGAATATGGCAAACCAGCTATTTCCATGGAACGCTTTAGAAGATTTGTTGCTGGTCTGGACCCCGTTCTTCAGGCTAAATGTCATGAGCACGGTGCAGCTACTCTCGAGGATGCTTTGGCTGTTGCATGTAAATGGGAGCGTGCACAAGAGGCGTTGAAACTTCTCCCTCCACCTGTCATTGCACCTGCACTCACGCCTTCTGGTATTCCTGCTCCACAAGAGGAACTGTTGGCAGCTGTGGTGTCAACCAGAAAGAATAAGTCTCAGCCAGACCCATCAGATGGACTTTTTGAGGCAGTCAAACAGCTCTCTAATGATCTTCATGCTCTCCGGCTGAAAGTTTCTCAACTGGGACGTAATCCTGACCGTGCAGCGCAACACTACGTTCCACATGTTGCTGCATCTACTCAAAAATATGACCAACAAGATGAACTGAGGTATCGGCGTGGCAGAGAGAGATACCGTCGCTCCCCATCTGCATCGCGTGACCGTGGTGAATACTCTCCTGTGCGACACCATCATGGATCCAGCTGGTCCCACAGTGATCATCACCATCACAGGCTCAGCCGATCCAGCAGTGATCATGGCCCAGATATCCTTCTACTCACCAGGACAGACGATACTCACCTACTCCTCCATCTTCTCCACCTCACCGATATGATCATCGTTCTACTTACCAGCAGGATCGCTTCAGGCGGGGCAGCCCAGACAGGCGCTACTCCCCTCATCGTCCAGGTCCACAAGACCCACATTATGGTGACTCTCACAGACACACTTCCAATGACTCCGACAGATCCAGGTATGATTCACACTCTCCCTTCTCGGCCAGACAGAGACACCAAGAGCGAGGAGAGAGAGACTATCGTGTCAGCTTCACTGAAGAAGACCCCTGTCAGGGAAAAGAATGGTAGCAGGTGCTGAGGGCCAAGTGTCTGCTGCTACCACACGTGAGGCCCAACAACACAACTCACCTCCTCCTTGTAAAGCCCCCACACGTTATGTGATTTCTATTATAGAGAACATTGCCACTAAAGTCTTCTTAGACTCAGGGTCAGACATTTCACTCATTAGTGAGGCCTTCAGAATGTCAGTCCCCTCTTTGAGAACTAAACCCATGCAACGCTCTGATCTTTTACCTAGAGCAGTGACTGGTGACTATTTAGATAACCTAGGCACACTTCCTATAACCATTAGGCTAGGTAATGAGATGTTCACCCATATGGTCCAAGTGGTCAGGAACATCACACAGCCAGTAATCCTAGGTTGGGACTTTCTGCTTTCACACCGTGCAGTATTGAACGTAGGGGAAGGTAATTTGAAAGTGGGTAGCAATACCACTGTTCCCCTCCTGCGTGTCACTGATGTGGCTCCTTTGAGCTGCCATGCTGTCACCTTATCACCAGTAGTTGTCCCTGCTTTGTCACAGATGACTGTTTTAGTTAAGGTTCAGCCCACTATTGGTGTAACTGATCTTCACACAGACTACACAGGTGTCCTTGAGCCAGGTCCACCTAGCTTCCAGGGCCTGTTAACAGCACGGACGCTAGCTCATGTACAGGCAGGTTTGACTTGCGTTAGAGTAATGAACCCCACAAATACTGAGCTTCACATTCCATCTGATACTAGATTAGGTGATTTCCATGTACTTGATGAAGACCACGAGATTGACTCCCATGTAGAGGGACCTAGTGTTTCCACAGTTACAGCTAGGACAGAACCGTCTTTTCCACAGTTGTTACCAGACATCGATCTCAGTCAGGCAGAACTTAGCGATGAACAACGACATGAGCTCCAGTCTTTATTGTTGTCATACAGTGATGTTTTCAGTGCTCATGATCATGATTTTGGACGCACAAACATAGTCAGACACAGTATCAGGACAGGAGATGCACCACCTATTAAACAGAGAGCGTACAGAACCTCACCCAACATGAGAGCAGAGATAGACAGGCAAGTTCAGCAGCTCCTTTCACAGAACATAATTGAAGAAAGTTGTAGCCCCTGGTCTTCCCCTGTTGTGCTCGTCAGAAAGAAAGATGGTAGTTACAGATTCTGTGTTGATTATAGAAAAGTAAATGCAGTCACCATTAAAGACTCATATCCCCTACCACGACCTACAGATGCTCTTGACAGTCTCTCCGGTGCTTGTTGGTTCAGCACTATGGACTTATGTAGCGGATATTGGCAAGTAGAGCTTGAAGCACCAGACAAGGAGAAAACAGCTTTCAACACTGGCAGTGGACTGTACCAGTTCAAGGTTATGCCTATGGGCTTAACCAATGCTCCACCAACATTTCAGAGACTAATGGAGCTGGTGCTCCATGGCCTGCACTGGAAAGAGTGTTTGATTTATCTGGATGATGTCCTTGTCTTCAGTCGCTCTTTTGCAGATCATCTACAGAGTCTCACAGAGGTTTTCAGCCGTTTCCGCTCAGCTGGTCTGAAGTTGAAAGCCAAGAAGTGCCAGTTTGCGCAAAAACAAGTCACCTTCCTTGGACATGTAGTCTCCACCCAGGGACTGCAGCCAGATTCACGGAACCTGGAGAAGGTTCGGAGATGGCCTATACCTAGGACAGCTACGGAGGTGAGAGCATTTATTGGACTGTGCTCTTACTACCGTAGATTTATCAAGAACTTTTCTGTCATTGCAGCTCCATTGCACTCTCTTACACACAAAGGAGCAATATTCAAATGGACTGTCGAGTGTGAGGATGCTTTTCAATCTTTGAAACATGCCCTCACTCACCCACCAATTGTGGCACATCCCATTTTCACACAACCTTTTCTCTTGTACACTGACGCTTCCCAAGATAGCATTGGCTGTGTGTTGTCTCAACGTCAGGGTGATAAAGAACGTGTCATCGCCTATGCAAGTCATACGCTCAGTCCCTCTGAAAGAAAATGGTCTACTTTTGACCGTGAGCTCTGGGCAGTTGTTTGGTCTGTGAGACATTTTAAACACTTTCTCTCTGGCAGTACGTTCACTGTGATTACAGATCACAAGCCCCTCCTGAGTCTGAAGAAAACCCCAGTGGACAATGACCCTACTGGGAGACGCAGTCGATGGATCTTTGAACTGGATGTGTATGACTACAACATCTTACACCGAGTCGGCAGACAGCATGCGAACGCAGATGCCATGTCCAGACGTCCAATCACTGAGGTTCACAACAAAGCTGTTCAGTGTGTTACCTCTGTCATCACCACCAAAGACACTACGGCATTGCCTAGCAGAGACACAAATGACAATACTGACACAATTTTGCCAGATGTTAGCCACACTCTTTCTGTGGACCTGGATAAATTGCGGCAACAGCAGAATGATGATGTATGTCTCAGGGAGGTCATTGCATGGCTACATGATAACAAACACCGACCACCCATTGGTCATTTAAAACACTCCTCCCCCACACTCAGGAAACTTTGGCATGAATTTCCCAAATTGGTCATGCGGCAGGGAGTTTTGTGTAGGAAGATTAAAGCAAGCCCTAACACACCTGTTAACTTCCAGGTTGTTTTAGCCACATCTCTCATCCCCACAGCATTGACATGTTTGCATGGTAATCAGTTCAGTGGTCACCTGAGTGCAGTGCGCACACTTCAAAGGGCTAGGCGTATCTGTTATTGGCCATACATGACCCGTGATATTAATAGGTTTTGTGCAGAGTGCTTGCCATGTCAGACACGGAGCAGCCCCACTCCACATGAAAGAGCTCCACTGCAGCCAATTCACGCAGAGAGACCATTTCAGAAAGTGGCCGCAGACATCACTGAACTTCCTGTTACGTCAGCTGGTAACCGATATGTTCTTGTGATTATGGACTATTTTACCAGATATGTCAACCTCTTCCCATTGAAGGATCAACGTGCTACTACTGTGGCAAAGTGTATTTTTGAGGAGTACATCAGACATCATGGGGTGCCAGAGTCAATTCACACAGACCAAGGGCGACAGTTTGAGTCAGACCTCATTAGGCATCTCTGTGGTTTTCTTGGCATTAATAAGACCCGCACGTCACCATACCACGCCCAGTCAGATGGCATGGTTGAGAGACTGAATCGGACACTGAAAGATCAGCTAGCCAAGTACATTGTTGAAAGTAGAGGTGAATGGGACCAGTATTTGCCACAAGTTGAGCTCGCCTACAACTCAAGTGTTCATTCAAGCACTGGGTTTTCTCCTTTCTTCTTGGTTAATGGTAGAGAGCCCAACTTGCCACTTGATGTTATGCTGAACTGTTGTCCCACTGTAACTTCTTCTACCCCTGGTACACCAGCAGCTTATGCTACACACCTGGCCACACGCTTGTCACGTGCTTTCAGAGACGCAGCTCACAACTCTGCTACAAACAAGCATCGTCAGAAAGTTCAGTATGACAGAAAGGTTGTATTCCACCCTCATCAGCCAGGTGATTTAGTTCTCCTGGATGATCCGGCACAAAAGATGAACAAGCTGGCTCCTAGATGGAAGGGCCCCTATGTGGTCCTGCGACGCATGAACAGTGATGGTTACCCAGGTGTTACATATGAGATCAAGGATCCAAAGAGCACATGCTCACGACAATGGATTGTTCATCATAACAGACTGAAAACCTACAAAGGGACTTTTCCAGCTCCCTCTCCTGTCAGACAGGCATCTACTGCACCTGCTGAGGTGGGCACAGCATCAGCCCCTTGCCTCACGGCCTTATCAGGGGCCTTGCCTTTTCGCCTTCCCACCCCTCCACATGTGCCGGATGGTGCCGAGAAAAAGCCCACACCTACTCCTGTCAGGAGTGTTGCTCGGCACAGTGTTCCACCCTCTCCTCCTCACTCATTTCCCCCCTCTTCTCCCGTCTCTCCCTCATCCCCCTCCTCCAGCCCCGCAGGCCCCACAGCACCTCAGTCACTCTTACACGAACCTGTGCGTCTCATGTCCCGCAGTGGCCGCCAGGTGAAGCGTCCACTTAAATACAGAGACTTTGTCACTTAACGGACTGTGATTACACTGACACCCCCTCACATGTTTTGTTTCCTGCTATTGAGGGTGTGGTGATGCATTGTTGTGTTTAAAATATGCCTGTTGTTCTGTTGCATATGTCAGGAAATGTAGATAAGTATGTTACATGCAATATTTTCCTGCAGGTTGCTGATAAGCAGGAGTTGTCACTGTTTGGTAATGGTCTGATATGTTTTCATGTGTGCTCTTATAGGCGGTTGTTGAAATGAGGACATTTCTACTGGTAGCAAGGGAAGACTGTAACCGTGTAGTTTATGTGTTTATTATTTTTTAATTGTACATTTTACGTTGTCACCATTATCATTATTTTTGTATTATATTAAGTGATTTTAATTATTGTTGTTTTGTGTTTAAATTGCGAGAAATTATTATAAGGTATGGGATATGTGATGGTGGTTTTATGTGCCCGTGTTTTTTTTGGGGAGGGACCGGAAGAAGAATGGGGAGTTGAGAAAAGAGCGCGGTTGTCTCCTTGTTGGGGTTACTTTTGTGAGTAGACAGAATAAAATGGTCCTGTCCTGCCGTAGCGGTGTGTTCTCATTGAAGAATTATTCCTACTGCTTGTAACCCGCAACACCCATGACCCAGGCACGCTACCCAAAAACCAGGGTTACAGTACCATTAAAGAAAAACAGACGAGTTATATATAGAAAAATATTAAAAGTCCAGGAAGCATTACATTCAGGCATTATTTTATGAAACATTGCAGTTTTTCAGGCATTCATACAGTCTTGAAGAAAAAAATGTAACAGAGAAAAGTACAGGACAGCCCAGCAAAGGTTACATTTTTTCAAAACATAACCATGTTGTCTGTGTGTGAATTGGTTTCACAGCACTGTAACAAAATTATTTTCTGTTCAGCAGATAAAATTGAACATCACACTTCTTTCCACCACTGAAGTCAGGATAACTTCAAGTAAAACACTGTTAATTCTACACACAATGGGCCTCATTTATCAAACGTGAGCCGAACGAATTTGATCGTAAATCGTTCGTAAATGCATTTACGCAAAAAATGTGGGATTTATCAAAGTTTTCGTATATCAGTTTGTTCGTAGGATCCGAAGAAATTTCACGAGTGCTCTAAAATGTTCGTATTGCATGCGTAAATGGAAAAACACGGCTGTAAAGCTTGTTTTTCGTGTTGTTGCTTTTATTTTTCCATTCACTCGTTTTTTATTTGATTAAAAATTAGTAGCAAATTATTTGGCAATAATATCGTAACATTATAACGGTTCAAAGTGTTATATAAAATCACCCTCCACGATAATTCCAGCTAACGACGTCTCTCCAATAATTCGCCTCCAGTCTCATGTCGAACCATTTTCCTTTAACCTGTTGCAGTTTACGGCGTAACTTTTGACACCGAATTTACTGCAACAGTTATTTCTTGCCAGGCTTTGGTCTTCCCCGGCCCCGACACTAAACTACTTACACTTCTGAACAAAGTATTTTTTGTTCTGTTTCCATTAGCAAAACTTCATTCGCCGCTTCAGAACAGTTTTTTTTTCTCCTGCCTTTTCTCTGCCATCTCTGTACATTGCCAGCAATGGGATTTCAAGCTCCTTATATGGTATTTCAGGGGCGTGGATTTATGCTAATCAAAAATTTTGTGAACGCCCTTGGCATTTACGATTGATTGGTATTTATCAACATACGCACGAAATACGAACAAATGCTGTGTTTACGCATGTTTGATTAATTCGGCGGAATTTGTTAGTTCGTAGCCGTTGACGCATAAATTTACACACAGTTTTACGAAAATATTGATGAATGAGGCCCAATATTTGTAAAAAGCATATCTTTAAGGAAGGCTAAAGTAGTCACAAAAGTGAGCTTCTTGAAAGCATCATGTAACTTTCTTTGATCAATCATTAGCTTGTCTTCATTCTCAGCGGACATGTCATAGGATGTAGCGCTCTTGGTTATAGATACTGGATATAGTCCCATATATATTTTTAAATGAGAGTAAAATTGTTCTTTTAACTGCATGCATTGCACACACATTTAATACATCTACATGCATAATACTGTGTAACAAACTATATTTCAAACTATAATTATGTCCCACAAATATTATTCAATACCATCTTGAATTTATGAAGTCTGTGTTTTTCGATACTGTATTTACTGAGTAGGGGGAGCGAACTCATTTCAGTCATTGTTGTTCTCATGTCAATCATTTGAGAGAATGTACTTGGAGTAAGTAGTAATGTGAGGAAGAATTTGGTGGAAAAAAAAAACAAAAACTAAGATTTCTATAACAGTGCAGAATGTAACATTCAGAATTTAGCTTACATTGTAGGCTGGACCATAATTTATCAAGTAAAAAAATTTCCGATTCAAATTTAGCAAATGTCTGACCATAAATCACAACACACCAGGTACGAGGTTACTGCCACTTCACAGCACCACATTTTTAACTGTAATGGTCTGCATCCAGGGAAGCTTTTTTATTTTTAATTTGTCTCTTGTGAATGAATGCTTGACTTGATTTAACTGTGGTGTAAAATTCTGTAGCAGTGAGGATAACCATTTTGGAGTTACTCTTCCCTCACTTGTAGCAAAAGTTTAAAAAATGGAGATACACACTTTGTTGTAATCTCAGTGAATTAAAATAAATGCAAAATGATATCTTCCCCACTTGTTATAGGCATTTAACAAATATTAACAGCTCCTAAATGAACCACACTTCCAGGGGCAGTGTGGATATAGGGTGGGGGAGCATAACACTCCGCTCCCCCCCTTTACGAGAAACTGCAGGTTAGAAGCAAAGACTGGGATGGTGGGTGGGTGGATTTGCAGTAATGTCTGCCTGTCTTCACAGGAGCAGAGAACCGTGCTACATTATTGTGCAGCAGCACGTAGCTGGGTAGTCATCTGCATTCACCTGGAACTCGTTGCCATAGACGAAGTAGGTGTGTATGCTGCCACTCCATTTATAGGTCACTTTGGTGATAGGGATCAGCTCGATGGTTTGCCGCTGCAACAAAAGAAAATACTGCACTATTACTACTACTACTGCAGATTAAATACCATACTGCAATGTCAAAGACTGACAGAAGAAATGACTATATGCTGCAATGTCAAAGAGTGACTACAGGTCTAAGGATGGATCTTTACATGTATTGACAGTGGCTGCTGACTGCAGATGCATTATAGGGTGAATGTCAAAAGAGAAATTTGATAGAGGAAGCACAAATGTCATCATAACATAATGACTGCTGTGGTTACTCTTGAGAAGAGATTAGGATCCATTTCCATACAGCACCTCACACTAGGGTTGGCCCCACCATTCCAACAATACATTACTGAAATTATCAAATTTAAAATCTAGGGCATGCACAGACTCTCTCAGAGGCAAGGGCAATTCAGAAAAGGGCATCTCCAATAACGAAATAATTAACTCTAAATAAAGATTAACTAAATAAATAAATAAAAACTAAGGACAAAAGAAGCAGAAATCACTTCAACATTTACTTTATTGATACTTTTGTAAATGCAACATGCAAGATTTTTCCTTTTCTGATGACCCTACAGCTGCAAGGGTTGGTACTTTGCACATGTGTGAACAAAAACACTGGAGAGTCAGGAGAATATGGCAGCAGTGAATGAGATCAGGCCTGCACATGAGAGCCCAGCGATGAGCTAATGATGTCAGAATATGGCAAATAAATTCAACACCTATTTACACATTTCAAATGCAGCCTTGACCTTTGAATTTGATGTGCAACATGATAGAGAGCTATAGGGAGCTGAGGGGTGTAACACAGTAAAGACCTGTAGGGAGCTGTGGGGTGTAACACAGTAAAGAGCTGTGGGGAGCTGAGAGGTGTTATACAGTAAAAAGCAGTGGGCAGCTAAAAGGTGTAACACAGTAATAAGCTGTAGGGAGCTGAAAGGTGTAAACCTACGTTTACCCTTTCACTTTCACTGGCTAGAATTTCTTGATATCAATAATCAGACATGCTCTTTTCTGTCAGTGTTACGGTATGACTTTAATTTGATATTGTATAATTCAGGGTATCCTTGAACTGCAAGAATGACCGAGTCCCTTTTTTAAAATGTCATGTGTTTAAAGTTTGTTTAACCCCACGTTCTTTCACCAAATGTAAGCTTTAAGAAGCGGAGGGATTTTATTAGTTTTCTGCTCCCATCAATGGGAATAGAGCAGTGGTCTATTGGTTTTTCCATCCATCGAAACACAGTGGCTGGCGAATGGACAAAGCATAGCGTTAACAGACATTTCTCATTGACATGAATGTAGGGAGCTAAAGGGTGTAACACAGTAATAAGCTATGAGGAGCTGAGGGGTTTAACACATGAAAGAGCTGTAGGGAGCTGAAGGGTGTAATACAGTAAAGAGCTGTAGGGAGCTGAAGGGTGTAAAACAGTAAAGAGCCGTGAGGAGCTGAAGGGTGTAACAGAGTAAAGAGCTGTGGTGAGCTGAGAGGTGTTGCACAGTAAAGAGCTGTGGGGAGCTGAGAGGTGTAACACAGTAAAGAGCTGTAAGGAGCTATAGGGAGCTGAGGGGTATAACATAGTAAAGAGCTGTAGGAGGCTGAGGAGTGTAACACAGTAAAGAGCTGTAGGGAGCTGAGGGGTGTAACACAGTAAAGAGCTGTAGGAGGCTGAGGAGTGTAACACAGTAAAGAGCTGTAGGGAGCTGAGGGGTGTAACACAGTAAAGAGCTGTAGGAGGCTGAGGAGTGTAACACAGTAAAGAGCTGTAGGGAGTTGAGGGGTGTAACACAGTAAAGAGCTGTAAGGAGCTGAGGGATATACCTGCTGCAGGATCCGTGCGGATGAAGAGTACTTGGCTTGGTGGTCCCTGACCAGCCGCTCAGCAGCCTGACTGACAGCTGGATCAGGGAACCCCATGACTGGGTACACCTGCACAACAAAGAGCATGTGAAATCTCTGGTTACACCTGCATGACATAAATAGCATTTCACCTCTCTAGGTACACCTGTACACCTGAACTACGTAAAGAGCATGTCACATCTCTGGGTACACCTGTATACCTGAATCCCATATAGAACATGTCACATCTTTGGGTACACATGTACACCTGCACAACATAAAGAGAATGTCACATGTCTGGGTACACCTGTACTCCAGAACCCTTCCACAGGTACATCAGAGACTCTCCCACAGTTCCAGCTTTTACATGTCTACAAGCATACTTTTACTTAAGGTCTTTCATTGTGTTTTTTAAAACCTGGTTTAAATCTGTTTTCTTGTACTCCTGGGTTGACGAGGGGAGTAGAGGTGTTATGAGGAGTGTGGTCTGTATAATCAACTGTAGAAAGGGCTATAATATGGCTGTGGTCACATGACTGCAAGCTTGAGCTCATTACTGCCATACTGCCTTTTTGTTTTCAGGATTTTACTGTTTGCATTGACTGTGCCATACTCGGAGGGTCTATCCTGAAAGTTGATTATAATATAAGCATTATTAAGCTTATATTTTTCCTTATGACCGGGGTGATTCTGGACACATGACCACTAAATCTAACCATTTGGTAGATAATGAAAGATTCAAAGACAAAGCTAATTATAACAAGCCAAACCTGCATTGTGTTATTAATATAATGAAAAAATAAGGACCTTAGGCATGTATTCAATGACTTAAGGAGCATATTGATTCACCCCAGCCTACAATTTGATCAGGTATAAAACTTACTCTTTTTGTGCATTTATTTACAAAATCACTTTAGCACAATGTAAACGTAGGAGCTGTTTCTTCATGACATGCATAGTTACAATGGCAAGTTATCTCTCTAATCATGAAAAGCATGAACAATTGAGCAAGTATGAACAATTAACAGCTTGTTAAGACTCTGGGGTTGCAGTTTTGGTTGGAATAAAAACCAGCATACACAGTGGGTCCCGAGGACCGACATTGGGAATCACTTGCTTAAGGGTTACCACCAATCTTAAAACACCCTGTCTTCTTACCATCTCAAAAATTCATAGGTTTTAATGCTTTTTTTGAACATGTGGTGACAGTTTTCCACATGATTTTTAATGAATGCAAACATTTAGTAAATCCACCTGTTGGTGTGTTCAGGCAATTCTGCATATTTTGACTGTGGGTAAATGTTGAGTCCAGTTTAATTCAATGTTCTAGCCATGTCATGTTCTAGTCATGTTCTAGCCATTATATTGTTCTTATCTTCTAAATTCCAGCAAGTAAAATATTTATACATCATGTAACAATGTCAAAGCAGAAGAAAGCTTTGGGGGTGGAACTGTCTGTCAAGAATAGTAATGTAAAAGTTACTTAAATACTTCAACATTTTGGCTAGTAATGTGTTTAGTTGAACAATCTTAGGGACTTGGGGATCTGTAGAAGTTTTACAAGTATTTGAAGTTAAAGTATTAAAATGAAAACATTTCAAGATACATCTGGTCCTCTATACTCCATCCACATCCACACAGGGCACAGTACAGCTGCAGCATATAGCACACTTACAAGCCAGTGTACACTCATCACACTTTTCATCACACAGTGCAGCACAGGAGAGGCTACACCAACAACAGAAGAGGTGATTTTCTCACTTAGTAAGCACACCATACCCTGCTATATGGATGAGCATGCCAGTTACTTTGCTAACTTCAGAACTGGTTTCTTTACCATGTACTGAGTGTCCTTGAAGAGCTCCTTCCCAGTCACCTTACTCAAGTTTTCAACCTTCAGTCCACTTGACTGTTCCACAACAAAGTCGTCAATGTTATTGGTCCTGAACAGCAGGATAGAAAAAATAGATAATTATTTAATGGTGTTTAAAGAACATGGCAAAAAAGTAGAAGATTTTTCATTTAAAAGTACAACTGGGGATCCCAACAAACTCCACCCCTGAGTGATGAGCTAACTGTTGAGGTACAGGACTCAGGTACATGGCCTTTCTGAACTCTCTGGTTGGTCTCTCTCCAAACGTCGTCTCTGAATAAGAGTGCAACTACTCCACCAGCCAAACTACATAAATAATTATGGCTGTGGCAGACTATTTGCATGTGCATTTCAGAGACAAAACGTTATGAGGACAGGACAAAGAGAAAGGACACAACCGAAACATCAACTATGCCATGGAGTGATGCAAGATAAATCTGTCATACTTTCACAAACTGGCTGAGCTGGTTTGTCCCTAAAGAACCTGACAGAGACCAGGGCATATTTACAATATTACTCAGGGCTCCAGACAAAAAAAAAATCATTAGCAGCTGTTGGCTCCTAAACCCAAATTAAAGTGTTGCAGTAGCCTAGTCTGACTTGAACCCAATAGAGATGCTGTGGCAGGACCTGAAAAGAGCAGTTAATGCTTAAAGACAACACATTTGTCAGAGGTAAAGCAGTTCTGCAAGGAAGAGTGGGCCAAAATTCCCAGATGTGAGAGGCAACTAAATTTATTGAATGAATGAAATAATGATGTAAAGTTGAAATTAACTTTGCATGGGTTTCACTAATATATTTGATTATCTGAAATCATTCAGTGAGAGAAATATGCAATAAAAAAGGAAATCAAGTAGGTGGCAAAAACTTTTTTCACGGCACTATGTCACATCACACACTTACTTCACTTCATAACGTAAGGCAAACTCCTGTAACCAAGATGATTTAAACTGTCTTTCAAGCAGGGGAAAGCACGTTTAACTCAATTAGCTGCGCTTCAATATCATCATCTGGCAATGACTGTTTAGTGACCGAGTCGGGCTGGGAAGACTGTACCTGAGAACTTTGGTCAAGTCCTTCTCTGTGTCTCATGTAGGTTTGGATGGGAAGGGAATGAGAAAAATGTGATATATTTTGTTTGTCCATTTCTTGTCAATTGTCAATGTTCCAAGACTAACGGTAGATAACGTTGGCTGGCTAGCTAAGTGGTTCGCTACATCGCACTGCAATAAGTTTAAAAAAAAAAAAACTGCTTCTCTCCATCTGTGTAGGCTTCAATCAATTTGGACAGAGCAGAACAGTACAGGAGAGCACGTGATAGTGTAGCAGAGCAGGAACACGCAGGAGGAGATGAGAGAGTTCAGAACATAATTAAAGCTTACCACTGTGCCTGCCTTTTTGATTATTTTTTTGATAATTTTTTTGCTTATGGTAGAAGGTCACCACTAGCAACTGGCAGGAAAAAAAACTGAGTCACAGAATAAAAAAGTTAGTCGCATTGGCGACCATTTTAGGCGCCATCTGGAGCCCTGTTGCTTGTGAAGCTGTGTTCACACTTCACAATGGTGCCCCCCTAAATTTGAACCCCCACCTTCAGCAATATATTGAACATAAAATATAACAACAACATGAAAGTGCATCTAACAGGAGTTAGAATTAGAGGAACACATTCATCTGGACAGTTTTGTTTCAGTTCACTCTAGAAAAAAAGCAGAACAATAATAATAATCGGTGTCAATACAAACATTTTTAACAGAATTAACCAACTGATTTCTCATTCTGGTGCCATTCTTGTGCCCAGTCAAATGAAACACTGACACTAGCTCTGCCTGCTTTATTGGTTATGCAAAAAGAAATCTCAAAAGAAAAAGGAAAAACAAAAAATTAAACACAAAGGCATTAAAATAATTAAAAGAATGGTTAGAGTAGCTAGAATCATAGAACATAAGAACATATTATGACGAGAACAGGCCATTTGGCCCAACTAAGCTCGCCATTACATCATGTAGGGAAACATCTTCTACTCAATTTCCTCTTTGCTCAATCATGCCTCAAGTCTGAGTGGGTGTGCCGCTAGTATGAAAAACATTGTAGCAGTGCGCTGTGGATGAGTAACAGTTCAAAGCTTAACCACTGATGTGAAAATGAATGAGTAACAGCTCAAAGGTGAAACACTGTTGTGAAAAAAAAAAAAAAATGCAGGGACTCACCATTTAACCTTGAGTTTGATGTACACTAGCAGCTGTCGTTTCCCCTTACAGGTCTCACAGTCATTAGATCCATGGCCATCACAATGGGAGCAGCTACAGGCACAGAAAACACCAACCCACACACTGTGTGCTTAAAACACCAACACCAACCCACACATAGACACACTGAATGCTTAAAACACCAACCTACACACTGACACTCCGTGTGCTTAAAACACCCACTCACACACTGACACGTCATATTCTTAAAACACCCGCACTCACCCACATACTGACACACTTGGTGCTTAAAATACCAACACCCACCCACACACTGACACACTGTGTGCTTAAAATACCAGCACCCACCCACACACTGACACACTGAGTGCTTAAAACACCAACACCCACCCACTGACAGACTGTATGCACTGTAGCAGGGATGATATGCTTTTTGTCTAAAATACAGTGAAGCGCACACAGGTAGTCAGTATATTACCATTATTCAAAAGCCATTTGCCTCAGATTTTAGTTTTTAAAATGTGTTCGCAGCTCCAGGTTACTTACTTTTCCCTGCCTCGTCCATTGCAGTGTGAGCACTGGTCATCTCCTCCACGAATCCCTGAGCCATTGCATACCCAGCACACCTTCTGTGTAGCCAAACAGACGGGAACCGCACCAAAATGAGACAACTCCACCAAGACAACATTACACAAAATCAATACTGTGCAGTCTCATTGGTTATTGAAAACAAATGAAAGTTTTTATGATGGATACTGTGCGGGACATAGGTGGAAAGCGAGCTCTCAGGGCTTACGTTTCCAGCGCCAGCGCACTCTTTGCATGGGGTTCTGCCACTTCCCATGCAGGTGTGACAGTCCTGCAGGAACAAACAGATAAATCCCATCAGCTCAGGCCCAGCACCAAGCATAAACCAAACACCCTGCACCTCACACTTCAGACAACCTGCACCTCACACATCCAGAACCTCACACCCCACACGCCCTGCACCTCACACCTCAGAACACCCTACACCTCACACCCTGCACCTCACACCTCAGACACCCAGAACCTCACACCCCACACACCCTGAACCTCATTCCTCAGACACCCAGCACTTCATACCCCAGACACCCTGCTCCTCACACCCCACACACCCTGCACCTCAGACACCCTGCTCCTCACACCCCACACACCCTGAGCTTCACACCCTACACTCCCTGTACCTCACACCCAATACCCTGCACTTCACACCTCAAACACCCTGCACCTCACACCCCACAGACCCTGCATGTCACACACCCCACACACCCTGCACCTCACACCCGATACCCTGCATTTCACACCTCAGACGCCCTGCTCCTCACACCCCAGACACCCTGCACCTCAGACACCCTGCTCCTCACACCTCAGACACCCTGCTCCTCACACCCCACACACCCTGAGCTTCACACCCTACACTCCCTGCACCTCACACCCAATACCCTGCACTTCACACATCAAACACCCTGCACCTCACACCCCACAGACCCTGCATGTCACACACCCCACACACCCTGCACTTATCAGTATCACTTATCAGTAGATTTTTTTGGTCCTCTGGCACCTTATTGATGAACAGTGTGTGTGCACAAAAACACTCCCAAATGTGCATACACACTGTTCATAAATGAGGTGCCAGAGGACTAATCAAAAACTCTCAAATGTGCATACACACATTTTCTCACATAATTCAGGATTTATAAAACTTAAACTTGGCATGAGAATGTGCACACCTGTACGCAACTTTAAACTCCAGCATACATGCACATAGAGCCCATATTTGCTCTAAGTACCACACCATGGAGGCCTGAATAAACATGGCCTGTTTTTTGGTCTTGGCTGGTGAGAACACAGGGTCATGACACTATCTGCTCAGTAAAGCACCTCCCACACTAGCAGTCATTCCAGTTCATCTGCAGTTTGGCTCAGTGTTCAGAGAGCCAGGAAAGCCATTGGTCATTCTGCCCATACGACCTACAGTCAGGGGCTTATCCTCTGTAGCTAAAGAATCAGGTCAACAATACAGTGAACACATCATTTTTGTCCAAAGTGCACGAGCTATTTGCAATTAAATATATCCATAACCAGCAATGACAGCTAAGGCAGCAAACTCTGCAAGGCAATGATGTTTTTTAGCACTAAGGAACAGGGTGGTAGACAATAACTGGAGTGACCAAGCACAAAGCTGAAATTTATATTAACTGGAGTTCCCTAAGCTCAAAGCTTAAATTTATTGTCACTGGAGTGACCAAGCTCAGAACTGAAATTTATATTGACTTGTGTGATCAAACCCAAAGCTGAAATGCACATTAACTGGAGTGGCAAAGCTCAGGTATTAACTTGCAGAGTAAGGGTAGGGTATAAATTCTACTGCACAGGAATAGAGTAGGATCAAAATGAAAACCTACACAAACTCATCAATATATGCCCATTTGTGCATCCATCCATTCCCAGAAATCTCTACATTCCAAAGACATCCATACCCTTGGAAGAGCACACTGTACCTTGACTGATGAAGTATAAGGAACCTGTTTGTCCTGAGTATGGTCTTGGAATGGCGCAGGGGCTGGAACCTGGATATCCCAGGGGCCTGGAGCAGGTTGGGTGTAGGCATCAACAGGCTGGCCTGAAGAGATAAACCCATGTAGCAACATTTACATTATGACAGGATGATTCAGGCATGCAGGAATGGAGAAAATGAAGAGGAATATAGGGATAAAAAAAACTCTAAATAAAAAAATCCCTTCAAAGGAATCAACTACGTTTATTCTACTCTGTACTCACCTGAATTGACTAGAGACCAAAAATCAATGGAATGTTTATTTCAGAGTATGAAAATTCCCTTCCTTCCGGAATATCTTAATAAACAGCAGGACTGAGCATTCCCTTCCTTCTGATTTATCCTGAATAAATAGAAGAACCAAGAATTCCCTTCCCTCTGATATATCCTGAATAAACAGCTGGACCGAGCATTCCCTTCCCTTTGGTATATCCTGACGCTGAAGTTACCAGCCAGCTGAACATAAGCAGCTGTAGGATAATGTGCCTTAGAATATCGGTCAGTCAGAAAGTCATCTGACTTTGGGACCTTTCTGTTACTGGTGTCAAAATTTGGTAACAACAGACATTGTTCATCCCCTCTTCCTACACAACATCATCCCGTAAGAACACACTATTACAGGGATATCTAATGTAGAGTCTTGACTGAGGTTGCGGAGGTTGATCTTGTCAGGACACTGCTTTTGAGGACACTGCTGAAGAATGCGCCAAGTCAGAACCTAAGAAGCAGCAGCTCAACTAAGGGTCAGATTTTATTTCTATTTAGTTTTATTTCTAATGAGGCTTGAATGTATTGAAATGGAAATTTTTTTGATTTCTTGATTTTCTAATGATGGCCTATTTTTCTGGTCTGCATTAGGCAGTGAGGCCAAGGCTATTCTTTTATCATCTCCTTGAAAGTTCTACAATTGACTCACAGTGTTTGAAGTGACATGGGGTGGCAGTGTTTGTGTAAATTTAAGTTTTTTGCAGGCAATATTGCTCAGTGTTTGGTGCCAGTCTATAAAAACTAAGAACCAAATTTACTAAGGAATAGTCGCAGCTCAAAAATATTTGCTATATAGTGACACTTTTGCGGTCGCAAACACCAAAATATTAACATATTAAATATTTACTAAGACTTGCTCTAATTATGCACTCAAAAAATTAAATGCCCTCATGTTGCAACTTTGCTTACACATCCAGAAACCCACTGCAAAAATGATACAGAGCAACCAGGCGCAAGTAGTGAGGGAACCTCAAGAAAAGAAAATTTTGCATGATGTTAGGCGGCATACAAAAAGCTTTCCATCAGCATAATATTGTCAAAAGACACAGCTGGTGGTCCTACAACAGAAATTGTAGTAACACTGATTGGAAAAGGTTATTACAAAAAGCTAACACATTCTACTTGTTCCACCCTCTCACTTTCTGTAGCAAGAGCTACCCCTGAAAATAAAGCTGCCGTGACATGGACCTCTGCACTGTGTTAAACACTTGTGATTATTTGTTTTGCACAACGCACAACCTGTACATTCATGAAGTATGTTTGTTTTCTATTTCTGAACACGGTTTTGTTGTGTGCTGGACCCACGTGACCGTACTTTTAAAAAATCCAGATGCAAGGACATACAGTTAACAGTAGCTTCACCACAGCTGACAGAGTATGTAATGTTTGGCCGCGTTGCTCAAATTACTCCAGTAGTGTGATTAACCTGTGACTGTGTGACTTATATATATCGCGCCACTATTTGCTGTTCAGTTCACTGAAAGAACATAATTCTTAGATGGAAAACCACCCCTTATTCTGCTTTACCTTTGTCTGCTGTATCTTCTTCAGACTTTGACTGCTGCAGTATGCAGGAGTAGAGCAATAGTCGGTACCAGCACAAAATTTCTGCCTGCTTCAGAAGTCAACAATATTTTCCAGACAAAAAGAGTCACAATTCCTACAAGGTTTACTAAACTCGACAGATAACCTAATTGGCCTCATCTGCAAAATCTCCAACCTGTTTTTACACCTTCGCCCCAGATATACATATGCATGAACAGTTTTTACTATGAATCAAGAGGAAAGTTCGCCCTTATTGCAACCGTTTAGGAATTTGCATGTAAATACCAGGAATTTTCAGCAGCTGTTTTAACGCCTGAGAAGCAATTGCAATCACCCTCAGTTTTTATATTGTTTGGCCTTTTTCTACAAACTATCCAACAAGAACAACATCACAAACTGCTATTTCTCTTAGCTTCCTCTGTATTCTAACCTATCAAAATTCCTTAATTCACCACCCCATAATCCAACCACTGCAGCCTTAATTCTGGATTCGGAAACACTGTGTGCAATATCAGGGGTTTCATTTGAGCTCGAAACTCCATCTATTTCTATGCTTTGTGTTGTCTCTGTGTACTGTGTATGTCCCATATTCTCACCCTGTGTAGGCCCTGTATTCTCATCCAGTGTACTGTGTGAGTACCAGTCTACACCCGCATTCTCACCCTGTGCACTGTGTAAGCACCTGTGTAAGCCCTGAATTCTCATCCTGTGTACTGGGTAAGAACCTGTGTAGGCCCTGTATTCTCTCCCTATGTACTGTGTAAGTACCAGTGTAGGCCCTGTATTCTCTCCCTGTGCACTGTGTAAGTACCTGTGTAGACCCTGTATTCTCACCTTGTGTACTGGCTAGGTACCTGTGTAGGCTCCGCATTAACTCCCTGTGTACTGTGTGAGTACCTGTCTATGCCTGTATTCTCGCCCTGTGTACTGGGTATGTACCTGTGTAGGCCCTGTATTCTCACCATGTGTACTGTGCGAGTACCTGTCTACACCCGCACTCTCACTCTGTGTATTGTGTAAGTACCTGTGTAAGCCTCATGGTCCCACTCTGTGGATCTCGACTCCGTAAACGTCTCCAGACGGTACTGTAGAGGGCACAGACAGAGCATATCTGTAAGGCATGCATGAGCTACACATCTGCTTATTTCAATCATTCCTAAAGCAGACACAGGCAAACCATGTTCTCATTTGCTGTGTGTATATTAGTGGGTATTTCTATGGCCATTCCTACATTTAGAATCTTGCATCCTGATAGTCAGTCACAGACATGAGCATTTACAGTAATCACAGCACAACCTCACCTCTGTGCTACTGCTTTTATACAGCACTAAAAGGGCACTGTCTTTATTTAGCTCCATGTACAAATACAAGCTAAGAAAACATAGATCCAAACAGTTTAGCAATACAGGCCTAATAAATAAAATAATGACAATTTCACACCAACCGCCAGGCATCTGTGTTTCATTGTTTTACACATCACCACTAAAAGTGAGTAAAACGATTTTTTAACCTGCCAAATAATTTTAGTTGTCTAACCTGCATCTCCCATCAAGGTTAATTTTTTACTAACATTAATTTGAACTAACATTAGCTGGTAAGCTGTATGATTAGTTCTAACACTGCATGGATTGATACAGTGATTTGTACAGGCTACCCATGGCATTGGTAGCCTTATAAGGTTACGGGATGATAATCGGACTGCTTTAGGACATCTTAAAAGGGGGTTGTATTCAATTAGGAACATAGCACGTTGCTAAACCCATCTGTGATTCTACCTAGCAGCCATATAGGTGGGTCCATTGCCTGGTCTTCCAGTATCATGCTCCTTAGACTTTGGGTAAAAGATGGTGGAGATATTGATCAATCAATTCTTTCGGATTTTTAAAAATATATTCTCAAAGTTGTGCCAGAGCAATGCATCTACTTGAAATTGTTAATGGCCATCTAGAGCATCTCAATCAAGCCACTTGGTGACATGTTTTAAAATTAATGCAGTCATTTAAACTTTGGCTATATACAATTTGGCTATTTTGGCAATATACAAATATTACAATTTGATTGTAAAAAAAATAACTCATAACTGTGTCAAATCTCCACAGGTCACAGATTCCTTAAATCCATGATATCTGAGCTCCTGCTTTCCTTACATTTCTCTGCCATGGAACTACTGGTCATTTTCTGTGCTATTTAATGGTGTAGAACATGCAATGCTAAAACCCTGTGTAAGGCCAGGCCACGTAAAACATTTTCAGAGGGTACATCTAACTGAATTGTTTAAAAGGCTGAATGGTTAATGTTAAGGTTAAGATCTCAGCTTTGTATGTCATACTGCCAGGCAGCTATGGTGGGTACTGGTGAGTGAGTATTGGTTTTCCAACTCAGTTTTATTCCAGTTTGGAAACTATTTATAATATGTTTTTTTTTTTTTTTAAATATGAACAAATGTACAGCGAAATGCAGCTTTAATACTTTCAATCTCATTTCTCGTTGTCCTTGTGGTTCTCTCAGGGAGAGCAGCAGGTCCCGGTGAGCCAGCATTTCTGCGGGATGGCTCTTACCCTGTATGTGTTGAACGCATCCATGCTGGTGATCACGCCGTCCACCGCCGGAGCCTTTCTGTAGCAGCAGTGGCTTGATGCATACAGGCGAAATGCCTCTCGCGCGGTATCCTCAGAGATCGATGGGATACTACACAAAATCAGTCAAACTCATTCAGCTTTTACGACATACAATAAACAGTAGCACTGATCTTACCCTGTCCCTTTCACATCCAATTCCACTCATTCACTTGGGAGGATAGTTACATACAGACAGAGGGCAACCATTACTGTGAACTGTTGTCAGTTACCAAACACTTGCCCACAGAAAATTAACATACACATTACCTGCAGTGATCATGCCAGGGTCATGTACAGCCTTTGGGGAGAAAGGTACCCCCACAGAACTCCCAAAAACACAGAAATATAAGCTCAAGCCATCTCAGTCTACCTCTCAGTCATAGAGTCATTAGCTTAAGTGTGTCCAGTATTCACAGTGGAAGCACTGTGATTCCTTGTTGAGAATCGGTGTGGTTGACTTTTCATGTGTATTTGTCTGATCTCTGTCTGGTCCAGGAGGTACAATGTGTAAGTTTGTGGAAAACAGTGCCTCCTGTCTGCATGACGCTTACTGCTACTGTGCCATTTTTTCTTAGGTTAGGGGTGTCAATGCAGTTCAGTACATTTGGGCTGCCAGGCTGGTATGTGCTTGATGTTGGCTGGACATTCTAAACACATACACATAAGCTTGGCCATGCGTAAGACAACTCCATGCTGGCTGGAGGTGACTTCCAAATCATTGTCAGCAAGCTGAAATAAAAACTCAAAAATGAAAACTTAGCAGTTTAAGCTCACAGACATGGTCAACCAGTAAAGCAGCAGGCACTGAGAATAAGCACTGGCATAGCAGAGTATTATTGAACAGATACCCACGTGGGAGAATGAGGTGTCATAATGGTTGTGATGTTAATATGCTGTTTATCAGAGTTGAGCGAATAAAAAAAAAATGACACACTCCACGTTAATACACCGATTGTTTCCAGTTGGTGTGTCACTGACGTCAGAGTCGGCGATGACACCTCGTTTTCCCGTCCCAAGCAACACCACATTTAGATATACATCCTCCCACTCACAGCACACATGACATGAGTATTACAGCAGCACTGGGGGGGGGTGGGGGCCTTACTTCCACTCTGGCTGTGTGGGTGCTGGCTCAGGTGCAGGTGGAGGATAAGCAGGAACAGGTGGAGGAAGGTATCCACTGCCTGGATACAGTACAGCAAATTGATGTGCAAAAAATTATTAATGTTACAAAAGTGGTTTGCATTTTTAAAAAGTCTGGATCACTTTACGAGGGGACGGGTTTGCATGCGGTATTGTTACTCACTTTTGACACAACGTCAGTAAATATAATTGTGGAAGGAATTTACAAAGCAAATGATGAAAAACACAGAAACTGCATTATCAGTCTGACTGGCAGTGTCTTGTTTAGTACTGGAAAATGTTTTAACATATTTGTTTTATTCAATTCATATTATTTCTATAACAGTTTTACCAGTATCAATGTCACCAAATAGCTATAGATGGACCCCAAGCCTTAGACCCCCATGGGGAAAATCAAGGGAGGCACTGGTGAAAGAAAAATTCCCTCACTTTCTGGAACCCAGTTCAGAGCAAGACCCCAGCTAGTTCTGGTTTAGCACTGGCCAATCAATGAATATAACAGACTGTTTAATGCTAAATATACATTTTAATTGAATCTCAATTCAAAATTAAAATCATGTGGATTAAGAGGGGATGTGATTTGATCATCCAACAATTATTTTTATTGGCTCAGTACCCCAAAGAGAGCACAGTGAGGTACATTCCAATTTCCAGTTTTCACATTTATTTCACCCATGGATGAACATGCAGACTTGTGGCAGTTTAACTGAACATGCCCCATGATAAAGAACAACATAAAAAATGAATACATTTATAATAATCATACTTACACACATAATACCCATATAAATGCATTTAATAAATATATACAGTTCTGTGCAAAAACTGAGCACAATTTCCTATAAATTCCAGTCAAAACGGCCAGTAAGTGCAAATTATTCATTTTTCTGTGTCTGATACAAAGGCAGGAAACATATGTGATTATTTTTTCAAAGAAATATGCAGGTTGCATTTGTTGCTAGTTGACTGCATTTTCTGCTCCTCATGATCCATGCGATGTTGAGGTTCATGAGGTCATGCTGCATTTCGCATTTCAATCGAGTTTGTGATCAAATAGCCTTAATCTCTGACGAATATTTCAGTACAGTTAAGAAGAGAGCAGATATGTCAGAGACCACCGGAAAACTGAGAAGCGTACAGAAATTGGCTTCGCGAAGGCAAGAATGTGAGAAGCGAAAGCGTTTAGAACCGAGGTGGTACTGTGTTACAAAGAAATACGTAGTTTTTTTCTCTCTTTTTCTGTGTTTTGCTTAGTTCCACATTGCCTTTACGGTCTCGAACTAAATTCGGTAAATTTACGATACAAATTTATAATATACAACTTGTACCGGCAAAACATGCGCTTTTATGTATTCAAGCACTACCGAACGTCTTCGTTTAATAGAACCAACTTCTTCAAAACGAACATTAACATTACAGCATTCAGTAAGTGCAGGCCAGTCTAACAGCAAATAACTGAGTAACTATCCATGGAAACCGTAGTGTCTGGGTATACCTACCTCCTCCCACTGCCATGCCTTCGTATCCCGGCACACTGTCAAACATACTGGCAGGGGGCGCTGAGGGGCCATGGAAATTTGACCCCTGTGGAGCAAACATGGCTAAGAGAAAAAAATAAAAACGTATTATTTGATCAAATTATCGTGTGCACAATGCTGTAAATAGTTCCAAAATAGGTCCAAATAGAAAAGTTATGTTTTAATCACTATAACGCAATTTTTAAAATCAGTGCACACCAGACTACAACTCGTCACCTGTTTTAAAGCCATTCCGCTGCGACCCTACACAATATCAGTTTCAGCAGACTATTCCCGTTGACACTGGATACACGCACTATTATGACAACATAGTTCACTACTTTACCTTTAAGGCTGTAATTTTCTATTAACATACTTTAAATTAAATAGTCCAAGAAGCATTTGAACCAAACAGCCTACCACAAAACTCTACAGAAAATACGTTAACGTGATAAGAAAGGGAAGAGTAACAGTGCGTTTATGTTTTAGGGGAAAAAAATCAGTAATCCCAAAACTGTGATGTATCGCTGTTCAACATTGCCAGAGCAAAATAATGTTGGGCCACATACAGTGTAACTTGCTCATTAAATATGAAAATGATTCATGAGTAACGCCAGGGCAATATGCATTTTCTGGCAAATTAATTAGTTTGTAGCAACGCACGATTTCATATACGTGCTAATTGAACGTTTTCAGAAAGACAGCCTAAAATATTAACATGCAAAACCTTTCCAGGAGCTGGACGAAATGTTTCAGATCCACAGCTACATAGAGGCGTGGCTTTGATTTCAGTAGTAGCCATAGAAGACTTGTCGCAAGTAGCTGTTGAAAACGAAGTAGTACGCCTACTCACCATATCCTTCTCCAGAATTGTTCATTTTCCCACAACAGTTCTGCGACTATAAGAACAAATTAAATTATTATTATTAAATTAAAGACCAGTAACTCCGAGAGAAACATCCGTGCGAGTCTCTTCGTCTGTCTCCGCCTTTGTGCGTGACTAAGGCTGCGTTCCAATCCAGAGTAAAATTCTCCCTTCACTTCTTCCCTCCAATCGAGTGAGCTCTCCAGTGACGCAGCAGGCGAGTGAGCCCTTCCCGAATGAGGGGAAGGTTTGCCGCTGTTCGAATTGGAACGAACTTGCGGTTCTTCCTCACTGTGCTTTCCTTTTTTTGTATGAATATATAAAGGCAATCCAGTAACAAATTCAAAACAATGAAACAACGTCACTGCCATAAAGAAACATGACAAACCAGATTTGGCCGTCAGAACAGCCCTGACCTGTCGAGGCATGGACTCCACAAGACCTCTGAAGGTGGGCTGTGGTATCTGGCACCAAGACAATTAGCAGCAGATCATAAGAACATATTAGGAGGAGAACAGGCAATTTGGCCCAACTATGATCGCTATAACAATTTAAAGAGTATCCAAAACTGCATCAAGTCTGGACTTAGCACAGCAAGGGTCTCAGCCTCAACTACATGACCTGGCAACCTATTCCATGTATTGATAACTGTTTGTGTAAAATAATACTTCCTAGGTTTAGGTCTTCTTCTATTACCTAAGTTGAATCTAGAGGCTAGACCCCCTAGTTTTCTGTCATCTGCAAATTTTACTATTTTACTACTAACCCCTGCATCCAGATCATTTATGTCAATAAGGAATAGCAAAGGCCCCAACACTGATCCCTGCGGGACTCCACTTCGTACAGGACCCTGCTCTGATACACTTCCTCCCACACTTACACGCTGCTTTCTACCAAACAGCCAACTTCGAACCCACTCAGTGATAGCTCCTGTAATTCCTGCAGATCTCATTTTCACTATGAGCCTCTCATGCGGTACTTTGCCAAATGCCTTTCAAAAGTCTAAACAGATAAAATCATAAGCTTGGTTTGCATCTAAACACACTGCAGCTTCCTCCAGAAGGTTCAGGAGGTTTGTTAAGCATGATCTCCCTCTGCGAAAACCATGCTGGCTATCGTTTAAGATACCATTTTGTTCAAGGAATAATTGTAAATTGTCCCTAATGATGGATTCCAGTAATTTACATGTGATACAAGTTAAGCTGACAGGCCTATAATTTCCTGGATCCAGTCTCCTTTCTTGTAGATAGGTAATACACTTCCTTGCTTCCAGTCATCTGGTATTTCTCCAGTTTTAAGAGATTGCTTGTAAATAACTGTCAGAGGCTTGTAGACCACTTCCGCTAGTTCCCTGAGGACTCTTGGATATATTCCACTGGGGCATGTTGCCTTATTTGTTTTAAGTTTTTGAAGTTTATCTAGTACTTCTGCATCATTGAAATCAATTTCCTCCATAAGACTGTGAGAACTGAATGCACCTGAAGGGATATGACAAAACATTTCACGAGTGAAACTCTCCACAAAGTAACTGTTTAGGGTATCAGCAAAAGCTTTGTTATCATAAACCATAAATTCATCCTTGTTTTTTATACCTCTTATCTCATCCTTAACTATCCTTTTTCGACTGTTGTATTGAAAAAAGTGATTAGGGTTGCTCTTTGCATCTAGTGCAATCTGTCTTTCCAAACACCTTTTAGCTTCCCTTATTTCTTTCTTAACTTGATCTCGCATATTAATATAATCAATCTTATTTCTCTCTGAGCTGTCTAACTTGTATTTTCTACATAGTTTCCTTTTTGTTTCAAACTATTCTGTAGCGACTTATTCATACACTGTGGATGCTTCTTTTTCAGCTTCCCTTTTTGCACTTGCAGAATGAATTTACGCTGTACATCCAGAATAATCGTTTTAAATATGTTCCACATTTCTCTCACAGTTCTGCCGTCTAGAAAAGGTACCCAGTTTATATTTCTTGTATAATCATGCATTTTAATAAAGTCAGCCCATTCTCATGAAATAAATCTGTCTAGTAGCCCAATTATCTAAAAAAAAAATCGACTTGCCCCCGCACTCTTATATCAGAGTAATTCCACATAATTGCCTTATGAGGTGAGAAATTGTGCAAATGTAGAGCTTCCATGCCAGGAGAGCCTGCTGATGGGGATATAGTTGCACATCATCAAAAAATTTGCCCACCTAATCTCTAAAAGACAATATTAGGTACAAAGTACCACATTGACTTAGAGTTGACTAGGCATTTTTTCAACCAGTTTACTTTGAAAGCATTAACAATATCATGAAAATTGATCATTTCTAGACCACCCTCTGATCTCTTATTACATAATAACCAATTTTTTTTAATGCTGTGAGGTTTATACTTCCACAAAAAATAAAAAATTGTTCAATTTATTTCTTCACACATCTTTTTATTAACAAACAAGGCCAATTAGGGGTAAACCAAGTGAGTTAAATCTTCAGCCTTTGAAATCAGTGCTCTACCCAGGACTGACAGATCTTTCTGGAGCCAATTATTAAATGTTTTTTGTTTTCAGAATTTTGGGAATTAAGTTCTTTTGTTGCCGAATAGGCATGTCCCTACAAATCCTGGATCCCTAAGTATTTAACACATTCTTTGACAGGAATGTTCTCTATCATGTGATCTTGAGTCTGGTAAACGCACATTATCTCACATTTAGCTAAACTGAGATGTAGACCAGATGCAGCAGAAAAAGTGTTTATCAAGTTGATACTTTTGGATACTTGCCATTTATCTCTGAGGAACAAAGTAGTATCGTCAGCTAATTGAGAGATTTTCAAATCTTTTCCGAAAATACAGGTTCTCTTTCATTCGTGGTCGTAAGAGATGTACAGGGACAAGATTTCTACCGCTAAAATAAAGAGGAAAGGAGGAACGGGGCAGCCTTGACGGAGACCTCTTTTATATAAAATTGCTTTGAAGAATGCAAATTTAATATGGCTAAGCTATTGATGTTTGTATAAAATGTTCTTACCGTTTTTATGAATCTTTCACTAAAACCAAAATGTTTGAGAGAGTTAATTAAAAATGTGTGTTCTAAGGTATCGAAAGCTTTACAGAAGTCCAAACATAGGATAGTGGCATCAGAACTGTGCTTTCCTTCGCAAGGACTGGATTGCAGCGAAACGAAAGTTTCAGTGACCATGGGGACGTGATGTTATTTTCAAAAACGTGGTCAAGGTTTTTTTCGATGTGAAGCCACTTATTATTTGTATGCACATTTTAATAACAGTCTAAAATAATAATAAGAATAGTTACTATACTTATTTGTGTGGAACCTTTTGAGCAGATTGCGTCCAAAAGTGCTTCGTATAGAGGATTAAAGAGCGGTTCGAATTCTCTAAATGCTAAGAAAAGGTGCTTCAATGCTCCCTTTCCTATCTCCTTTAGCAGAGTACACTGGACCATTCTTAACGAAAGGAAAGGAGATAAATACCATCCCACAATTCTTTGCGGCAGCAACACATAAAGCGACGCACCAGTCGGCCGTCTACGAAAATAAATGATCAACATGACCGACGCAGATCATAGATGTATAGGCTTATAATCAGATTATAACCAGCATATCAACCATAACACAGAAGTGTGTCTTTCAAGAGATGTTTTTAGCCATATGATGTTTTTAATTCAACATTTTTGAAACTTAAGAATGATACGGAGCCCCTAAAGTTCTGAAAGGTGATATTTTTCTTTTCTTTTGCACGCAAGATAAAACTTGTTCCCACTAGATAATAATTTAAGAGATAAAAAAATCACCATTTGGGACTTTAGGGGCTTCATAGAGTGATGATATGTACAGTAGTAGATTTGTAGGCCTAACATATTATGCATATCATGCATACATTTAACTATTATTTTCATACATTCATACTAATTGGGATTCATGTCTATGAATATGAAGGGACAGCAGGATGAGCGTGAGCAACCATTCTCAAAGTGACAACCATTTTTGTTTCACTTTTGTGACTGGCATCCTATCTTCCTTTTTTATTTCAATTACAGCCTTGGTAATGAAGTAATATTTTTCACCGGGGTGTCCACGTTTATATAGCCTGCATGAAACTACACAGTAAGAACGCACAGGCTAAGTATCTAAGATGTGCTTTTAGTAGTCCAGGGCTGTGTTCCAATATTCAAATTTGTCTCTTCCTTTCCTCCTTTCCTCCCCTCCTTTCCTCCGTGCCCCGGAAACTGATTATGTGTCCTCCTTCCCTCCACTGTTCCAAAACAAAATGTTGCCTTCTCCTTTCCTCCTTACTTGTCTCCTCCTTTCCTCCAAACGAAGGATACATCGATGTATCCTACCGCAGAAGTCTCTTCACATTTCTGACATTTGTGACATCATTGTACTCACGACCAGTCAGTTTAAAAAACCATCCCACTGAATATTCACCATTGAAAAGCTGTAATACATTGTTGGATTTATCAACACTTAAGTATAAGTGCCAGAACAGTAAACAGTAATTGGGTAATTTACATTAATGGGAAAACTATTGTTTTGCATTTTCAAACATCCACATTGATACGATATATTCACTTTTTTGAGCTGCAAATGATAATTTTACCAATGTAAAATTGAGGGAGTTTATGTTGCAGTAAGTTTAATTATTCCTTGTACAAATGTTTATGTTACATCATGAGCATAATGCCAGAGACTGACATTTGTATTTTAATGCATGAAGAGGGCTGGCAGCGTTCGAGAAGCGTGATTGGCTTTGGTATCTTTGGAGTCAGTTGAAATTATTACTTCATCAATAGCCAACATCGACTTTAATGACGGGCGGATCGGATTAGCTGTTCCAGTTTTCAATTCTTGTCCTTCATGAATTCTCCTCCTCAACTTTCCTTGACCTCATGACGTTTTCCATCGAGGTCAAGGAAAAGTGGTTAGGAAAGAACATAGGACGTCATTTTTTTTGACTGTTTGAACGCAGACCGAGTTTAAAACATGGGCAAATGAGCAAGCATTGCATTGCATTCTGGGCAATATCACTGCTGGAAGGGATGTTTTTTGTTAGCTCCATGGGAGGGAGGAAAACCAAGGGTGCAATAAACCAAGGATACGTTTTCTGGTCTCCTCCTTTCCTCCACTCATTTCCTCCCCTCTTTTCCTGCCCCAGAAATATGTGGAGGAAGGGAAGGTAGAAACGAGTGGAGGGAAGGAGGAATGAAACGAAAATTGGAACAGCAAATTCCAAGTCGATGTCAGCTATTGATGAAGTAGTTACTTTGACTGATTCTGAGGATACCTAAGCCAATCACGCTTCTCATAAGCTGTCAGCGCTTTTCATGCATTAAAATATGAATGTCAGTTACTTGCATTCTGCTCATGATATAACATAAATATATGTACAAGAAAATAAATAAGCCTACCGCTACAGTAACTCGCTGAATTTTACTTAAATGGTAAAATTACCATCTGCAACTCAGAAACGTGAATATATTGACTCAATGTGGATATGTATGAAAAAGCAAACAGCACAGAGGAAAGGAGGAGAGGAAAGGAGGAGACAAATTTGAGTGTTGGAATGCACCCCATGAGCTTGAGCAAATGAAAATCCACACTCCACTCTGTTAAACTAAATGGAATCACCCCTCTGGTGGCAGCCATCTTATATCTGGGATTTTTCGGGTACTCCCACCTCCATTGGAGAAGCAAGAAGAAGCAAGCATTTCTTCGGATTGGAACGCAGCGTGGAGAACCTCTCAATGGAGCGGTTGAAGTGAGTTTGAGGAGATTTTTCATCTTGCCCCGAAAGGGGGCTAGGAAAGCTGATACAGCAGGGCTCTGAAACACAATTCAACTTAAGCCTCAATTCTTTGCTGACTTTTTGGTCGTGAAGATTTTATACAATGGCGGAGAGCAGCTGTCACCCTGAGCATTGCCATTACTGGACTTGTGTCCGTACTTGAGAGTGCAACAAACAGCCACAGAATGTTTTACGTAAAATTGCAAAACTGAACCCCCTGCCATTACACACCACCATCTGAAACACTGAACCCCGAGCCATTACGCTCCACTATCTGAAACATTGAACACAGCCCTTACGCTCCACTATCTGAAACACACTGAACCCCAAGCCATTGCACTCCACAATCTGAAACACTGAACCCCGAGCCATTACACTCCACTATCTGAAACAATGAACCCCAGCCATTACGCTCCACTATCTGAAACACTGAACACAGCCATTACGCACCACTATCTGAAACACTCAACACAGCCATTAAGCTCCACCATCTGAAACACTGAGCCACAGGCATTATGCACCTCCACCATCTGAAACATCACCATCTGAAACACAACCATTACGCACCACCATCTGAAACACTGAGTCACAGGCATTATGCACCTCCACCATCTGAAACACAACCATTACGCACCACCATCCGAAACACTGAACACAGCCATTAAGCTCCACCATCTGAAACACTGAGTCACAGGCATTATGCACCTCCACCATCTGAAACATCACCATCTGAAACACAACCATTACGCATCACCATCAGAAACACTCAACACAGCCATTACACACCACCATCTGAAACAGTGAACCCCAGCCATTATGCACCACCATCTGAAACACTGAACCCCCAACCATTACATACCACCATCAGAAACACTGAACCACAGTAATTACACACCACCATCTGAAACAGTGAACCCCAGCCATTATGCACCACCATCTGAAACACTGAACCCACAACCATTACATACCACCATCAGATACACTGAACCACAGTAATTACACTCCATCTTCTGAAACAGTGAACCCCAGCCATTACGTACCACCATCTGAAACACTGAACCCCCAGCCATTACGCACCACTATCTGAAACACTGAACCCCTATCATCAACTTGGACCGGTCTGTTGCAGCGCAAGACTCAGAGTAAGAATGAAAGAATGAAAGAAACAGCTTTAACTGGCAGCTCAGGGCATACTGCTACCCTCACAAGCCCAGACTGGACCTCTGTCCTAACAGAGACATTGACAGCAATCAGCTTGAATATTAAACAAACACACAAAAATGTGCATGCTTTGGAATGCCTCTATTGTGGTTGTAAAATTAAAACTTTGACAAAAATAGACCTCTTAATTAGCCGCTGACATATTTCAGGTTCCTGATTTTACATGCTAATTGTCATGATAATAAATGCTGAATTCTTTGTTTCTCTTTTGCATCCACACCTTTAAAAGCCCATAAGAACTGATTCCTTTAAAGGCCGTTCTGTAGAAATCACTACTGAAAGGGGCACAGCCCCACTTCGACCCATCCTTTTCCCCAATAAACCCTTAAAGGAAATACTTAATAAATTATAATTAATAATACTTAATAAAAGAGTAAATCCACATTCTCTTCCTGCCCCTACTAAACATTAAACTTGTGTGCACCATCACCATGGAAAATGGGTGGTTTGTGCAGATCAGATTTCATGATGAGATTTACCTTGGTCCAATCTGGCCTGTGGGACAACAGAGGATGTGTATTAGAGGTTATCTTTGGTGACAGTGCATTACTTGCTGATAAGTTAGTAACAATAGTATTATCAATCTCCTATCTTATTTGTTAGATCAATTCCACCATAGCATACTGTTGAGAATGATCAGATTGTTCATTGCCATTAGAATGGCTCACTTATATCACTCTGGGTAGACGGCGGCTGTCCAATAAACAGTTATTTATTTTTTACAAAATAAAGTTATTTTGGGGAAGCCATTCCTTTGCTTCTGTTTAAACTATGCTATCATTCTAGAAGGCTGAGTCCCACTCCCAATACTACAGTTGACAACAGTTGTAACGGGGGGTTGACACCTCTAAAGATCACTGCTAGAACACACAACCATAAGAAACCATTTATCTATATAAAATTATACTCAATACTTTTCAAAACAGAATCAATACTACAGCACACAAGTACAATTGTGGGTACTTAACCCCTGTGAGAAAAAGCACTGGCATAACATGGCACAGTAGTCATTAATGCAGTGCAGTGATATAAAACTACAGTAAAACTTAACAACTTGACAAAAAACAGGTTCAGATGTAGTGTTCCCCATGAATAATAACACTTTGCGTGGCTAAATATTGACATTACTGTTTTCAAAACCAATCTGCTCTTACAGTTGCATCTCTCCACTGAAGAACAGGTGGACCAAATGTGTGAACAGGGGAGGATGCTTAAAAAAGCATTCTTATTTAGAGAAAAAACTATTAATTTGGTCAGGTCAAAAAGATTTTCTCCAGGGGTCCCAGGGGTTTGGGGCCTGGTTGCTGTGGAAGGTCAACTAGTTTAGTTGTAAGTTTGGATTTGAAAAAAATCAGCTATTTCAGACTAAAGATGGTCTGCAATAAAGGAGAATTAGGTAGATATTAAATTTTTTGCTTTATTTTACTGTTCTCCATAAATCTGTTTTTCTGTGCTGTGATGTCTTCCAAATGCCTTGCTTCAGAGAGAGGAAAAAAACTTTTGCTTTCGTGTAAAACAACAGTTTTTCAGTTTTGTGATGTTTTTAATTTGGGTTTAACAGTTTTTAAAACAGTATCCTACATGCAAAAACTGCTGCAGATACATGGTTTTGTGGATGGTTGTGTTTGAATGAGCAAAGATGACATGACTTTTGAAACATGTCACTGAATGAATTCTGTGTGAAAGCATTTAAAATGTTTAGTTTAGTTCACACAGACTGCTGTTGTGCTAGTGTGGTAAGGGTGTTTTTAAAAGCCCGCTCAGTATCGAGACATGAGTGAAAGTAATTGTGGACAAACAATTTACTGTAAATGTGTGCACAGTTATGTCTTCACTCAACACTGTTGAGTTCAGCAATCATATCAACCAGCTTGCATAACACTCTCATTCAATTCTAACTGAAAGTTATGGACAAATGTAGATTGAATTGCATTGACTGAATTTCATGGAACACTGGAGGGAAGGAGGATGGACACATAGATCAGTTTTTGGGGCGGAGATGAGGTAGTTGTGGAGGAGAGGAGGATACAAATTTTGAGCATTGGAATGCTCCCATCAATGTATCCTACTGCAGAAGTCTTTTCAAAACTCTTGGCGACATCAGGTTTTTTTTTTTTTTACAATACTGTACTCAAAGTGATCTGTGTCCTTCCTCTTCATTAATGTATCCTACCGCAAAAGTCTTTTCACATTTCTTGGTGAAATCATTGAGCTTACAACCAGTCAGATTAAAAGACCATAACACAGAATCTTTTTACCATCGAAAAGGTCAAAAACATGACTACAATTTACCTACATTCAAGTATAATAGTAAACAGTAACTGGAAAATTTACATTCATGTAGTACAACAGTACAGTTTGCTTTTTCAAACATATCCACGTTTTTGAGTAGTAAATGGTAATTTAACTAATGTAAAACTGAGTGTGTTAATTTTGTGATTATGCGAAGTTACTGCTTCATCAATAGCCGATTTTGACTTTGATGACGGGTGAATTAGCTGTTCCAATTTTTGTTTCATCTCCTTCTTTCCTTCTCTCTTCCACTCATTTCTTCTCCTCCTTTCCTCCACATACTTTCAGGGTAAGAGACGAGGAGTAGTGGGGAAGTGGAGAAAAGAACGAGAAGAGCAGCAAAAGTATTGGAACACACCCGTTTCCTCCCCTTCTTTCCTCCACATACCTCTGGGGTAGGAAAGGAGGAGACAAGAAAAAGTATTGGAACGCAGCCAGGCGGTAGGAGGAGAGTGGAGTTTATCAGATGCGACTGATTAGCTATGACCGCCAAGCCAATAGGTGGCAGCAGTACGCCTGACGGCATTTTGTTTTTTCTTTCAGAGCGAAAAGAAGAAAAAAGACCCTTCAGAAGCTCTGAGGAAGTGAGGTAGAAAGTATAATTCGGAATGTGAAACACAAGTCTGTATTTCAAAGTGGAATCCAAGATGCTCGCTGTGTAAAACGATATGAAAGTATTCCTCTTGATTTGAGTGACAAAGAACAACGAAGTTAACGCAGTGTTTTTGAATTGTAGTCATTAAGGGTCTGTTTTCAGCTAAAGAGGCATTTACTTTGATAACATTTAAAGCTCTCTGGTTTCCTTATCTCTGATGCGCCTTCTCGAACGAGGTAACATTAGAATCATTTTATGTTTGCATTCCAGAGTACCCAACGATCATAATCTGGTACTTGTCCACGTAGGCCAAACTACTTTCCCGTACACGTGGCGTATTTTCATGAGGCTACCTGGTAAAATTGCCGCTACCATTGTACGAACACCGCGGGAAATTGTGTTTAAGTTTCTAATAGAAGTTATAAAAGGTATTATACTTTGCGTGTAGGTAGCCTCGCCAGTACACAATATTCGTTGATTATTTGGCAACGTTACGGTAGCGCAACCTGCAACTATTACAACTAACATTACATTGCCTATTCGTCTTACCTCTTGACCAGGGCTGTGTTTAGCTAACATTTGTCTTTAACTTCAAATAAATGTAAATACTAGCGTTGTGCTTCTCTCTACAAGAACAGTTTATCGAGTTAATTTTAATCATGCGCATTACATTCATTAAACCAAGCGTATTTCTGTTCGAAATGGGAACCGATGTGCCACATAAATACAGTATTACCATGTATCCATATATATTATACTGTTGAGTTGCTAACGGCCAATTAGCAAAGTAATCTAAATGTTCTTTCAATGGTACCTCATATTTGTGTGTGTCAGCAATTATATTAAAAAAATGTAAACACCTGAACCTCGTAAAAAGATTAAGCTTCCTCACTGGGTTTATTGTAAGACGTTGATTTGCTTGGGATCTGTATTGAACCATCTAAAAAATAAAAAGGCAAAAAGAGGCATACTTCCCATTTATTTAAAAATATTGTGTGATAATAACACAAAGGGGCATGTCTTGATAACCTGGGATAGGCTCCTTAATGGTCCAAAATGGTCACAAGGTGCAAAATTTGATTCGCAGGGTGGTTCTATGTTTGCCGCATTTCAGTTTAAACAGATGCTTAACACAAACTGTAGCAAAGATGAGCTGTTAAAAGGAAATGTGTCTATATATTTAAATGCAACATTGTAGAGGCAGCCATGTAGCAGTTCAGTAGCCAATATAAAAACGCACCTGGCCCAGCACCTAACTGTGTACCTAGAATGGAAAAGATAGATCTTAAACTAAAGGCTTGGGCCCTAACCTCGTGTATTGTATGTAGGTGTAAAGGTGTGTGCATGAAATAGAAGAAAATTGAACAGAATGCGCTATGTCCTCCGAGGCAGCCCCCCCCCCCCCCCCAGCTGTGGAAATCAATCCTTTTGTTCTTTTTTTCTGTGACAGGAAGATATCAAGGCAGACCTTTGAGGCAATGATTGTCAGAAGGACAAAGAGTTCATCCAATCCAGCCATTATGTGACGATTAAGGTAAACTCTCAGGTGATGCAGGGTGCAAAATTATATCTTACTTAGATTGGGTAAAAATGTTCCTGAAGATGCTAATTTTTCTTTACTCTGTATTGAACTCATCTCATTTGTCCAGTAGAGAAACTGGAGCTAACCATGGCGCCTGGCAGCTGAGTCCACAGAACGCTCAGAGCCAGTATTGGGGTTCAGAGATCAGGTTCTGGAGTCCAGTATTGGTTATGGCAGTAAGTAGAAGATGAAGTGAACCCTGCCCTCCAGCTTCACAATGTTTGTCATGCACAGCAAGCAGCTGGAGATTTTCATGATAAACAGTAGGTAAGCATTCAGATTTATATGTAATGCATCAATTGTAATTATATCAAGAGTATTTAGAGTGTTAGGATATGCTTATACCCATGTGAATTTGGAGTTTATATAATCTACTTGCTTGTTTTTGGCCGGACGTGCCCTGACTGATTCTAATTTATTTGGAAAGAATTTTTCGCCAAAAGGTGATGTTCTAGGACAGGGCCGGTGAACTACACAGTGAAATGCCACATTAACATGATTATCTGTAATTGGAATTGGCTGTAGATGAGTCCTGTCACTTTTTCCTGCCTCCTTAATCATCCCTGCAGAGTCCTCTATACTCTCCCCAGGTATAGAGAAAGGAGGTAAGAAAAGCGCAGAGGAAGTACCCATTCCACCCCTGGCTCTTCTCATAGCCTTGTGGTGGAAGATAACCTGCAACAGAGCAATAATTGTGATTGTATCTGTGCAAGAAGCCTCAGAGATTAATAGTCTAGGGGTACAGGCCACCCACCCTACCAAATTAGCATAAAACCCCAAACAGGTGATGCTGTATTATAAATGACCCACTATTTGGTCAGCACTATGTACTGAGAACAGTGAATTGAGTGTTGTTTAAATGTCTCGTCAACTCAGTGGTGCTTGGCCAATAGAGGGTGCAAGGGCGTAGCACTCTTCTGGGAAAAATTAAAGGACGTTTTAATATTTAAAAAGCCAGTGGCTATGTTGAGCGATGCAAACTGAAACATTAAACCAATCAACATCTGAAATTGAAGAAATAAATGTGATGGTTTGCTGGCCTAAGGAGTGTTTTTTTTCCCCAAGTGGAAGGCTGATCGCATCATAGCTTTGGAAACCCACAGCGATGGCGATGCTAACAGACAACTGCAAAAGAAGTCGTGTTTACCAGTAACTTTGGTTGAAAACAGACACCAGACTTGTTTATTTTTTTAAGTGACGTGTTCCCCATTGTAGAGTTGATGTGTACAAAATACCAAATTACTGCTTGTCTTGTACCTTGTTTCCCCATTCCCCTTAAATCAGGGCAACTAGCTAATCTAGCTAATGATGGCTGACTGGTAGCAGAAGTGGAGATGAACTAGATTAATGTTTAATCTTGCCTTCCTTGTTTTTAATGTTATTTAGGGTAGATGCATAAATGAAAGCATGTGCCTTGTTGGTCTGCAGTAACAAACCAGACCTTCACACATTAATTTAACACAGCTTGTGTCTGTGCTTATATTCAGTGGTAATACCCCATGCATTAACACAGCTACTGTCCGTGTAGATGTATTCTCATGCGTGTAAATTCAGTGGATGGTGTTGGTGTATAAGGTGAGTGTGTAGTAGACCTGATGAATTGTTTTGTTGTTCTGGTGTTTTGCTACAGGTTGCCAGTGAGAGCACTGAATGGATAATCACAGCTTGAAAGCTTTAATCTGAAGGTACAGAATTCCCTGTGTGTGTGTGCGCGCGCGCGTGCGTGCGCGCCTTTGTAAGAGAGAGCACGCAAGATGGTGACAGTATTTAATGTTAGGTTCTTTTGTTGCTGTTGCAGGGGGCTGTAGTGAGGAAGACCCAGGTTGTGGGGTGGAGAATGGCCTGGAATGGCTGGTCTGGCATGATCATGAGGAGACAGGCTGGCATCAGAGCAGGAAGAATCACCCATGGGAAGAGAGGCTGGCAGAGCAGAAAATGGAGAGTCCAGAGTCAGAAATGAAAAATAAAGGACTAAATTTTGAAATTATCAAGATGGAGGCAGAGGATGGGTGTGTAAGAGAATGGAGTCGCCTGTTACACTTCCCTCAGTGTCTGTGAACTGGATCTAGTTTTCCCCCACCCTCAGTTTAACCCCCAGCCTGTTCTTTTGACCCTGTGAGGTCCTGCTCTGGCCCCCAGCTCCCACTACTATGCCAGTGTCCTGTCACCAAGTAGACAGCCCCCCCTTTCATTAAAGTGGTCCAGTGACACCCCCCCCCCTTCAGTAAAGTTGGAAGAGATTTAAAGGCTGTCAATAGTTTCCTATGGTACAATCAATAGTTAGCAAAACCATTACTATTCATATGAATACCATTGTTACCTCTCTAGATAGCTGTAGTCTCCTCTATGTTTGATACAGTCCTTTGTTTTTCCCTTTTTCCCCACTTGATGTCTTCAGCTGTTGCAAATTTATCTTACCCTCTCTGCTCTGACCTCAAACTTGTTTTACACAGGAATAAAAGCTTAAATTACCTGGGCAGTCTCAACATTTGCACTTCATATCTTACTCCTATTGAGTGTTCCCCATTATTAAAAAAAACCCAGACATCTGGATTGATGAGGATTTCTGTCAAGTTGCATATCAGTAGCCCTGTAAAAGAACTGTGGCTAAAATTTGTTTCTTGTGTAGATACAGATATTGCTTTCCCTTGTCTTCCGGGATAATCAGTGTTTCCTCGGTACTCGATAATGGGAGTGTAATCTATCAACAAAGGGCTTCCGCCCCTCTACAACCCGTTCGCAGTTACAACCCAAGCAGTTTGTGACTCAACACTTTGCTTTATCAGTGGTGACAAGCTTGACACCCATCACTTTGCTCCATACAGAGACGCTGTCTGCTCAGCTGACTGGACAGATGACAATCTTTCTGTCTCAAGAGCTCTCGTACAAGGATTGCCTTCTAACCTTTGTTGGTCAAAGATGACGCACCTTACTGTCTCTCAAGATTATCTGGTTTTTCAGGTTCTTCTAATTAAGAACTCGGTCAAAGTGTATTTAAATTCTTTGCCCTGTTAACACTTACTGTACTGCATACTAGACACTTGTATCTTTTAGTCATGTCAAGTCTGATTTCTTTAAGTTTGAATGTAACTGCTGCTCATATGTGCTGTTATAGATTTTTTTGTATTATATTTTATTACCTAAAGAACTTTCCTGGTTGTTTTTTCTTTTGTATGCACCATTATGAGGGTCTCATTGAGTTGAATTTGAATAAAAGCTGAGTAAGAGAAATGCTGTTCATGTGCCATCCATTTCTGTCATTCTGGGGGCACATCTGTCTCCCAAAATTGGCCTCTTAGTTTTGTGGTTGGTGCTGGGGAATGTAAAGCACCTACTGGAAAAGAAATTTAAACTTAACATATAGGATGAAAGTCTTTGGTGAAAGTCTTTATTTTCAATTAACTATCAACAACTCTACTTGTGAATAGTCTCCCCCTTAATTCTGAACACTTAATTAATCCCCTTAACACTTAATTCACTGCTGAATGTCAAGAAAGTTTACTGTTGTTGACTACATGATAATCTGTATTTTGTATTTATATATCAAAATATGAGTTAGTTATGTATGATTCATGACAATTCAGGAAAATCAAATAAAACCACTAGCAGAAGTATTTGTAGGACTAGATTAATTACTATAGGCCTACACATCAGGGTTTTAAAGCTATACCGAACAGTCCGTACATAAACGCACAGTAGGCATAAACCATACTAAAGATACGACATCCCCACTAAGCTATACCAAACATAATGTACATACTAACGGCACAGTAATACTGTGCATAAACACATTGTAGTCACAGTAGTAAAAAGTGCCCATACTTTACAAACATACAAAAAGGCTAACCCATTAAAACCTTCATTCAATTATTTGTATCCCGTAGTTTTTTTTTCCCCCTACGCTCTCTTGATTCGTCGCCCAGCCCGGTTGTATCTGAATGGCATTGCGTGCGCCTTTTTGTTTTTTTTTTTTAAGGGCATTGAGCAATATATTAGCTCAATTACGTACTCCTTACATAAAAAAACCGTTCATTTCTTTTTTATTTCACGCACACTTGAAATACTTGTATGATGCAGCGTCTCCTCCTAGCGCAATTTATATGTATCCACTGCATGTAAACTTATACTCCCAAGTGTTCGTTCTTTGTATGTGTTTCTTGGGGAAAATAACAGCCTGGTTCCTCCGACAACCAATTCTCTGGGGGTGGGGTCTTGTCCCCCCATACTGAGAATATACCAATCTATCCCCCCAATATAAATCCCCCCAGTAGAAAATGTTAAATATGTCCTGCTTTTATGAACCCTGCAAATTGATCTGTCACTTATACACTATTTATTTTCTATTTAATTTCGTTTGTTAAGGAAAACATAACTGTGTGGACCGCCCCCCCCTCCCCCTTGTTGTTCTCGTTGTGTGAAGATTTTTATTTAAAGAAAATTATTGATATTGCGAACTGAACATTTCCTACTGCTGCAGTTTCACATTTAAAGCATTTAACTGGCGAAACACGAGTTGACTTTATGACGAAGTAGTGACAGGCGATGCAGTGTGTTTTTGTAAGTCAACTTAGTACTTACCGCTACCGTTAATCCAAACGTCTACAACACAAAACAACGGTCATTTTGGACATTTTCTGACAGCAGATCAGTTTGAACTATTGCAGGGAGAAGCAGCAGCCACAACGTACCAACATTTTTTGGAGCAGAATCCATTCAAAACCTGAACACCCCATTGAGATGCATTCAAAGGACCCGATATCATTTTGTGCATGCAATAATTTTTTACATTACATTACATTAGGGGCATTTATTAGACGCTCTTATCCAGGGCGACTTACAAGGCAAAGTGCATAAGAACAGTACAAAAAGATAACCCTTGAGAGGGGTAAAGTCCCAAGTGCCAAAGGTGATCAAATAGATCAGGACTCCCCTACAGACTAAGAGAAAGTACACAGCCTAGTTTAAAAAGCAATCACAGATTAAAGAGCAAATAATAGACACATTGAAAAGAGCAAGGGAGGGGAGGGGAGAGGTGCAGCCTGAAGAGGTGAGTCTTCAGTCTAGGCTTGAAGGTGGCCAGTGTCTCTGCTGTTCTGACCTCCACGGGAAGATCATTTCACCACCGGAGGGGCCAAGACAGACAGCAGACGTGACCTTTATTTGAGAACACAGCATCTTCAAAGAGGTGTAGATTTCATATTATACAACATAGGAGAAATTGTGTTTGCAAACATGTATGTTCCCACTTCATTTTGTACTCAAATGGCTAAGGAGCAGAAAGCAGGGGTGGAGATAAGTCTAACCGCCAAGTTACACAAACAAATCATCTTAATTCATTGAGAGAGAGAGAGAGTAGGTATTTGTGTATGTGTGTGTTTTCTCACAGTTAAGACTTAGATTCAGGGGTCAGGATTGGTCAGGTTTTTGAGCAGCTATTTGAAAGAAGCAACAGTAAAGGTAAATGTATTGAAAGCTGCTACAAACCCCAATTAGCAACAACTGCACACTTCTTTCAAGACGAACAAAGAGAATTAATCTCTTTGTGAAGTGCTTATTTTTCCTTAACAAGAAGGCAGTGAAGCTAGACAAGAGAAGATATGAACTGGAGTGTGTAAAAAAAAACCTGTACTCCTTACTAAATTAAAACTAATAATAAAATAATAATTTTAAATTATTATTTTAAAAATAAAATAAAATTATTAAAAATAATGGAATAATGGATATTTTGACATCCAACAAAATGCCTACATCTTTATATACATATGTATATATTTTGGTGGTTCAGCTATACACGTTGTTCTGAAAACTCCAATATACAGGTGACCCTCACATATCGCAGCTTCGATTTTTCACGGGTCGGCAACAAACTATTAAGTTATGGGATAACCCCCTTTTAAAATGTAATTGTTCCTCGAAACTAGCTAACCATTTGAGCACTAGACAAACCCCCAACTTGAGGTGCTGGCATCACTTCGCCATGCTTGCATGCTCGCTTTGCTCATCTAGGGGGGCTGAAAATTTTCCACAGGCTGAGCCCCTTAATTTTGGAGTGTCACCTGTAGAGACTTTAGAAAACTGGTTTGTTTAAAAAAATCAAATACCCACATCATACCACCACTAAACATGCACACTAAGCTAAAACAATTACACTGTTAAAGGTCATAGATAACACAATGTAAAGTTTTCACTGTAACTGTCAAGTAAACAATTTGGTGGCTATTAACTGTCGTAGAAGAGCTGTGCCGGGTGTGTCTCTGTAAGTGAGCTGTGCTGAGTGTTTCTGTATGTGAGCTGTTCTGAGTGTGTTTCTGTAGGTGAGCTGTGCTGAGTGTTGTCTCTGTAGGTGAGCAGTGCTAAGTGGTGTCTCTGTAGGTGAGCTATGCTGAGTGTTTCTGTATGTGAGCTGTTCTGGGTGTGTTTCTGTAGGTGAGCTGCTCTGGGTGTGTTTCTGTAGGTGAGCTGCTCTGGGTATGTCTCTGTAGGTGAGCTGTGCTGAGTGCGTCTCTGTATGTTAGCTGTGCTGAGTGTGTTTCTGTATGTGAGCTGTTCTGGGTGTGTTTCTGTAGGTGAGCTGTGCTGAGTGGTGTCTCTGTAGGTGAGCTGTGCTGAGTGCGTCTCTGTATGTTAGCTGTGCTGAGTGTGTTTCTGTAGGTGAGCTGTGCTGAGTGGTGTCTCTGTAGGTGAGCTGTACTGAGTGGTGTCTTTGTAGGTGAGCTGTGCTGAGTGTGTCTCTGTACGTGAGCTATGCTGAGTGTGTCTCTGTAGGTGAGCTGTGCTGAGTGGTGTCTTTGTAGGTGAGCTGTGCTGAGTGTGTCTCTGTACGTGAGCTGTGCTGAGTGGTGTCTTTGTGGGTGAGCTGTGCTGAGTGTGTCTCTGTATGTGAGCTGTTCTGGGTGTGTTTCTGCAGGTCAGCTGCTCTGGGTATGTCTCTGTAGGTGAGCTGTGCTGAGTGTGTCTCTGTACGTTAGCTGTGCTGAGTGTGTTTCTGTAGGTGAGCTGTGCTGAGTGTGTCTCTGTATGTGAGCTGTTCTGGGTGTGTTTCTGCAGGTCAGCTGCTCTGGGTATGTCTCTGTAGGTGAGCTGTGCTGAGTGTGTCTCTGTACGTTAGCTGTGCTGAGTGTGTTTCTGTAGGTGAGCTGTGCTGAGTGTGTCTCTGTACGTAAGCTGTGCTCAGTGTGTTTCTGTAGGTGAGCTGTTTTGGGTGTGTTTCTGTAGGTGAGCTGTGCTGAGTGTGTCTCTGTATGTGAGCTGTTCTGGGTGTGTTTCTTTAGGTGAGCTGTTCTGGGTGTGTTTCTGTAGTTGATCTGTGCTGAGTGTGTCTCTGTAGATGAGCTGTGCTGACAGCTGGTAATCTAGGATGAGGCTGTAGCAGGGCAGGATTCTGTGCATTTTTCTGCTGGTGATCTTGTGTGCAGGATGTTATTGCAGTCTCCATCCTAATAATAGAGAGATGTGGATATCCCATAGTCATGTCACATTGAGGCTGTGAATGAGAAAGTGAACCAGTTTGTTTGGCCAGAAGCAATAGAAACTGGAATGCTGGCCGAGGGGCAGGTTTTTCTTGTCTACATTCTATCATTATCCCATATGATCAGAAAAATGAAACTGATTTTATATCAGCAATCACACTGTACATGCTGTTTTATAAGTCCTATGCCATACAGTTAGCATTCCTACTCTTTCGAACAATGTGATCCTCTATGATAGTGATGCTGATAATCAAGGGACATGAATACCTCAGCGGGGGGTTAAGTGCTTTATTTTCAAAGCTGAAAGCACATTGTATGCTTTGGCCTGGATGTGGTAAGATGGAGCTGTTGGGGGCCACTGCTTTAGCTTGTGTCCATGGTGTCTTTGGGGCCAGAGGTGGAGGAGGCATCCTTCTGGATGCTCTCAAAAAGGGAAGCCATCTCTGCGTTGGAGCGGATCTGACTGGCGAAATCAGCAATCGCAGGGCTCTTCTCTACTTCTCCGATGGACAGCAGTGCTGCTACCGCTCTTAGCGCTGAGCGCCGTAACTCCTCCTGTTTTTCAAACTCCTGTTTCACAGAGCCAGCCTTCACCTGCAATTGCATGTGCACCAGAACTGCTTCAGTTTCCTTTGTGTGCCAGCATTAAATACAGATACAATTTCTTGAATGGATCCCTCAAACATGGTTTTCAAAGAGAAAATATCTAAAAGATACACTAAAGGCAGGATTTTTACATCTGAGCAACAAACACACGAAAGGATCGATTTACTAAAGTTTTGATTTAGTACCATATTATGTATGAAACTGCTCCACAAACCATCTGAGATGATCAACTAAGGACAGATTACTTTAGCATGTGTAATGAGATGTACTCAGCCTGAAGTCAATTTGCAAAAGGTATTTATGTTTGCAATTCAGTACAAATGAAAAGCAGGTATTAACAGACGTGTAACCGATAAGATGGCAGCTGTCATAGATGTCCTACCAGTCAAAGGCCATAAAAGATCTGTAAATTATTGAGGAAAGTCAGAAGGAGGCAAAAATAATATATAAATATCACCTATCTAGCAATAACAATGACTTTTGGATGAAATAGAGGATGACTTCTTCTGGGTCACTCCAGTGTACTACAGCTTTTGATCAATCAGTCCACTGTGCCTAATTTCTTACCCTTTGACACTTACAGACACACCAGTGAGTCTGTTCTGTTCTTATCATTAGTAAGTAATGATACTTACTGATGATATCACGTGTGTGATATCCATGACCAAACATTCAGAATCATTATGTAACAACAGGCGCTAATTTGCTGTTGCCTCAAGCAATGCTCAAAATACGCAAAAACAATTTGTGCATTCATTATGAACAGTTAGAATACATTCATTTTAATCATGAAGTAAATCATGTCACAGAATACAAGAGTAACTAATATTTGAATCAGACAAGCAATATAATTTTTTATGATGAATAGCTATTTTCTGTGACAATAACAACATCAGAACTGGAAGCTATGATTATTTACGTCCTGAGAAATTTCTACTCTGGTAGACATGTAGTGTAACAGTTAGTAGTGAACAAAGGTTGAGAACCCTTCCGATTCAGAGAAGGCTGTTTGCAGCTGGAGTCGTTTACATAATGACTGTTAGTTAATCACCCAAAAACGGTGTGTAAGCAAATAGCACTGGCAAACAGATGGGTGTGGCTTGCTGGGCTCTCATCGACATGCTGCTAATGCCATGCATGAGATGAGTCCCATTCTTCTCACACAGCCATCAGAATAAAATGAGAATGTTTTCACTCTCACTAAACTGCTGCAGAAAAAAAGGCCTCACCTTTGTTGTGCAAGTGGCTCTCAGTGGTTCCACCAGCCGATCGAGTCTCTGAGCGACTGCACTGGGACTCAGAGCAGACAGCCTGGCCAGCATAATGAAGGTCAGCATCTGTCGAATAAGCACACAGGTAGAACTGCAGTGAGGAGGCTTGGTCAATGTGCCAAATAGCATTTCACTCTCATCAGTATAGATATGCCTGAGCCTTAGTTTAGACACCACATGTCCACAAACACATCACATGTCCCAGAGAAAAGGGAACAAAGTAATTCCATTTGATTTTGTTTTTGAGTCATGTTAATTAAAACACTGTCTAAACAAACTAAACTCAGGAGAAAAACATACCGAACAAAACAAAAGGGAAAGGGTTGGCACTCCAAGGAGCCGCCCAAGGTGGAGGTAAGCTCACCTTCCTCTCAGTGCTACATCCTCACAATTAGACTCATACATATGGACATCCACATCAATAAACTTAGGTTTCCACCAAAGCACAGTAGGAACATTAAGCCCTAAACCAAAATAATACAGATATCTAATGAAGTGTCTACCTAGGCATGTAGAGATGTTCTGTCTGTGGGTCTCGGTCCAAACACTAAACTGTGCATGAACTGTGTGCCATGAACTGGGGGTCCTAGAGGACTTGGCGTGGAAAGTCCCATTTATTAAAACAGGGACCAGATCTTTTACATGAAGACTTCTTCATTATCAATTAACTCGATTGTCATTTTGTAGCTAATAGACAAAAATATGCGTTTTGCTCTTTTCTTATTCTTGCTGGTTGGTTACTGTGTATTTTGTAGTTTTTGTGTACTTCCTGTGCATATATCGTAGGATAAAGTGATTTTAGTACAGTGCAGTAAAAAGATCCAAAACTTTGCCTCTGTGAATATTTGTGTTATGGAATATAGCCTTTGTCAGTGTGATCTGTGTTATATGTGTAGATGTTGTATGACTTGGTGAAATGGTGTATAGGGTGTATGCTGCCTCTTGTGTCTATTTACCCTGATGTCATAATGGTCCTTCAGCCCCTCCTCCACGTGGTTCAGGTACTCAAAGATGTCCAGGCTGTCCAGACAGCTGTCCAGTAGGGTGTACATGCATTCGAAAGCTGCTTTCCTCACATCCAGCCCGTCATCCACAGTGTGCTTGAAGGGGCCCATCTCCACCTGCAATGAGACATTTCCCTCATGTCCTTTGTATTTTACTTTAGTTTTTGTTTTCACAATACTTCACTGAACAACTGTCAAGAAAGTACTCATTAAACCATGCATGACTGTGAATAATGAACTGCTGAAATACTGCTTAAGTGGGAAGAGCTGGTAGATTTCACTCATTCCCATTTACCCTGTGTGCGGTAGCTCAGCTAACTCAGTGTAAAAAGAGAAAAGTGATGATAGGAGTGAAATGAAAAAGATACAGCCTCTGTAACGTACATTAATCACACCAGTGCAGAAGTGGGAGTGAGTTACACATGTGCAAGTCACAAGCAAGTCTCAAGTCTTAACCTTCAAGTCTCAAGCAAGTCCCAAGTTACTGTGGTGAGAATCAAACAAGTCAAGTTGAGCCCCTGCTATAAGTCAAGCAAGAAAAGTCAAGTCATTGCTCAGGTCAAGCAAGTGACAAGTGATACAAAATTCTGATAACCTACCTCAGTTTTCACATTTAAATCAGTTAAAAGACAATGGTCATGAAAAGTTGAGTTTTATTTTCAACATTAGCGAAAACTGTCGCCGCCTGCTTACACCTTATAAATCTTATTGATATTTGACATTTTGTGGCAATCAATAACAAGCCTCCTAAATAGTCACCATATCAAAAACTGTAGATAACTTTACATAAAGTTAGCTGACGGGCTCAGAGTTAATTTAGTTAGGGCATTATTCACAGTTTAGCTAACTTACTAACCAAAATACCGGTGCCTCCATCACCCAAATTGATAACCTGTGTAACTAAGAAGGCAGAGGAGTGGTCTGTCCACTTACTAGAGATTGGTGGAATAAAACACTACTCTGAAGCTGTGTCAAATCATTTGAAGCAGCTGTGTATTAGCTCACTGCTCCGGAGCCCCGACCGAAGCATGCTCTTAACATCATCATGTTTCCTACTTGATGTACTGGACAAGGCTGTGTTCGTATTAGTCAAATTGCCCTCTCCTAACCACTTTTCTTTGACCTCAATGGAAAGCATCATGAGGTCAAGGAAAGGTGTGAAGAAGAATTCATAAGGACTTGGGAAAAGACAACCATCACGCTAAGAGAATCCAACTGCACTTACACTAAGCTATGTAATTATGTCACAGTGGATGTTATTGATGTGGGTCTGCCTTGGTGAAGCTACAATGAAGATGGACTACTAAAAGCACATCTTACATACTTAGCCCCATGCACTCTTACTGTGTAGTTTCATGCTGGCTATATAAACGTGGACACTAATGAAAAATATTAATTACCAAGGTTGGAATTGAAATAAAAAAGGAATATAGGCTACCGGTCACAAAAGTGAAACAAAATGGTTGCAAACCGTTCACGAGTTTATACTTTTGACAAATGAACACTGTTTGGAAACAATTCATACAATGATGCTTTGGAACAATTACGATTTTTTGGAAAAAAACAGACATGGGGCTTCAGAAAAACTAAGACTGTCTGGAAACAATAAGGCAGCTGACTCTGTAAAACATTGCACCACAAACTGACACTCTGAAACAATTAAGACTGTCTCATAACACAGCCATGTACTCTGAAGCTTTGAAAAAACAGCACTGTTATCTGACACTTTGAAATAATTAGACTGTTTCAAAACACTGCACCATAAATTGACACTTTGAAACAATTAAGACTGTCTGGAAACAATAAGGCAGCTGACCCCAAGGAAGTATTATGGGTGCTTTGAAACCCTGCCATGTCATTTGATGCTTTGAATCAATTAAGACTGTTTCAGACGGTAACACAGCTGACTCTAAAGAACAATTCAGACTGTCTCGGAACACCACTCTAAGGAACAATCAAGACTTTCTAAACACTTTGGCAGCTAACTCTTTGGAACAAGAAACAGTTTAAAAAAACTGGTGATGGGGACATTGCTGCTGACATACATGTATGTCATAACAAGTAATCTGCAATAAGTCTGCTTTGAAGAATTGGACATACACGTATCAGCCGTAGCATTAAGACCACCTGCCTAATATTGTGTAGGTCCCCCTTTTGCAACCAAAACAGCCCTGATCAATTGAGGCATGGACTCCACTAGACCTCTGAAGGTGTGCTGTGGTATCTGGCACCAAGATGTTAGCAGCAGATCATTTAAGTCCTGTAAGTTGTGAGGTGGGGCGTCCATGGATCGGACTTGTTTGTCCAGCACATCCCACAGATGCTTGATTTGATTGAGATCTGGGGAATTTGGGGCCAAGTCAACACCTTGAACTTGTTGTTGTGTTCCTCAAACCATTCCTGAACCATTTTTGCTTTGTGGCAGGGTGCATTATTCTGCTGAAAGAGGCCACCGCCATCAGGGAATACCGTTTCCATGAAAGGGTGTACATGGTCTGCAACAATGCTTAGGTAGGTGGTACATGTCAAAGTAACATCCACATGAATGGCAGGACCCATGTTTTCCCAGCAGAACATTGCACAAAGCATCACACTGCCTCCACCAGCTTGCCTTCTTCCTATAGTGCATCCTGGTGCAATGTGTTCCCCAGGTTAGCGACACACACACACCCGGCCATCCACGTGACGTAAAAGAAAACTTTATTCATCAGACCAGGCCACCTTCTTCCATTGCTCTATGGTCCAGTTCTGATGCTCACGTGCCTATTGTTGGCACTTTCAGCAGTTTGCAGGGGTCAGCATGGGCACCCTGACTGGTCTGCATCTATGCAGCCCCATACGCAACAAACTACAATGCACTGTGTGTTCTGACACCTTTCTATCAGAACCAGCATTAACTTTTTCAGCAATTTGAGCTACAGTAGCTCGTCTCTTGGATCAGACCACATGGTCCAGCCTTCGCTCCCCATGTGCAGCAATGAGCCTTGGCCGCCCATTCACTACTTTTCCTTCCTTGGACCACTTTTGATAGGTACTGACCACTGCGGACTGGGAACACCCCACGAACTACAGTTTTGGAGATGCTCTGGCCCAGTCGTCAAGCCATCACAATTTGGCCCTTGTCAATCCTTACGCTTGCCCATTTTTCCTGCTATTAGCACATCAACTTTGAGGACAAAATGTTCACTTGCTGCCTAATATATCCCACCCACTGATAGGACCCACCTTTACTACTGGGACAAAGCCTACAGGCTGGCTTTCAAGTGTCTCTTGAGGAAATAATATGTCTGCTGATTTGTGTAGGCTAGCAGCAGATGTTCTTATCGTAAGTACTTTGAAACAAGTATAACTGTTGTGACACAGCTAAATCATTCAAAGCCTTGAACAGATAGCAGTTAGAAATTCTTCTCTTTTCTCCTTCGCTTCTCAGGGAAGCCTTTTCGGCCATGTCAGATGTTGCTATTATTCTCATGCTCTGCATTCTCAAATAAATAGATTTACAAAGAAATGATGACAGTCAAGTCAAATCTGATAACATTTACCCTTTTAATTGGTAATTCATTATTGCGTCTGGAAAATGATTATGATGAAACGCATGGTTTAACATACTTAGCTTACTCCTGGGGGGTATTCCAGAAAGGTGGCTTAAGAAACCCTAAACCATAGCCTGAACTTGATTAAGCGAGACATGACAGTTCATGATTTCTTGGCTCCACAAAGACCGATTCCAGTTTAAGTAATCAAGTTCAGCCAATCTCGGATAGGTTGCACCTAAATTAGCACATTCACGTAGCATTTAAGAAGCCATCACCTGTCGATCACAAAATGAATTAGTCACGGATCTGAATATGGATACGAAACAGCGAGCCACTTACTTTTCAAATCAGGAGCAAGCTCAGTGAAGCGTCAATTGGATTTTCTTCAAACAAACAGGCCACAAAGTGTCGGAGCTTTCATACATTTTTAAAGCAATGCGTCAATTGTTTCAACTGTTTCAGAAGCCTCGATTTTGCCATCACTACCATTCACCACTTTGTTAATTGAGCCAAGAGCTTTCAAGTGTGGCACCAATGTGCTTTCACATTCAAAACAGTGACGTAATGAATGATCCTTCCTTCCTTTTCAGTTTCCTTGCTATTAACAGGGAAGCCATTTCGGATCGTTTCTAATACAACAGTGACCATGATGCATGATAAGCATAAAGCCTATGCTGGATCTTGAGTAGACAGCTTTTTTGCACAGTTGTAACAATACTGACAGCAAAGTGATTGTAATAGAGCGGGCACACAATTCAAATGAATGGTGTATTAAAGAAGCACTTAAAACAGCAGAGAATGGCATGTCATGAGAAGACTAACATTACACCTGTAACCATTTAGTCATGAGCATGCAGCTGTGTTAACCAGCAACGTGTCCACATATCGGGTTATATCAGTCCTCCGATTGTCTTTTACATTAACGATATGTCTTCTCAATGAAATCGATTCGAAGCCAAGTCTAACATAGCTTAAACTTACATTACCTTTCTACTGTAGGTAACATTTGGCCAGCCAATAAGTTAGCTGAAAAGATACATTCATGTACCTTCCTTTGTGGGTTTTGTAATGACGGATCAAGTTGGGTGTTGTGGTGGTTGTGTCACTGATTTTTGAGCTGCAGACCTTGCATACCTCTGTTCTCTTCTACCACGGCCATCGACAACATAATCATTGAATCCAAATTTTATCATTTTTGAACTAGCCCCTCCGTGATAGCGGCCTCGTGCGTTGGCCTCTACTGGTCTGCTGCGTCTAGTAGGTTGCCAGGTTTGTGCGCTGTACACCATAAATCACCCAATCATGTCTCAAAGACAAAACGTAACTTCTCAATATATCAAAATCAAGTCTCAAGTCATGAATACCAAGTCAAACTCACGTTGAGTCTTTGATAAATGTTAGTCAAGCAAGTCTCAAGTCCTCAAATTTGCGACCTCTACACCAGTGTATAGGATACACAGTCTTTTATTTAAGTAAGAGATGGATACAAAGCCTGCGGTTTCTCCCAGAAGTTGTGCAGCAGTGTTAGTTATAGTGCAGCTCTAACTAGGCTGCGGTGCAGTATTAGGTGTAGTGCACCTAAAGCTGAACTGTGGATCAGTGTTAGAAATAGTGCAGCTTTGCCTGGCTGCGGTGCAATATCAGGTACAATGCAGCCCTAGCTGTGATGTGTTCCAGTGTTAGGTACAATGCAGCTTTAGGTGACTATGCTGCAGTGTTAGGTATAATGCACCTCTAGCTGGCTGTGGTTCATTTTTAGGAATAGTGCAGCTCTACCTGACTGTGTTGCAGTGTTAGGGATAGTGCAGTTCTGCCTAACTGTGGTGTAGTGTTAGCTATAGTACAGCTTTGCCTAGTTGTGCTGCAGTGTTAATTATAGTGCAGCTCTCGCTGGCCGTGGTACATTGTTGGGTTCTCGTTGGCAGTGGTGCAGTGTTAGGTATAGTGAGGCTCTATACCTGTGAGTAATTGGACTGTGGTACAGTGTCAGATGTAGTGTAGCTGTAGCTGACTGTGCTGCAGTGTTTGGCAAAGTACAGGTGTAGTTGGCTGTGGTGAAGTGTTACGTTTAGTGGTGCATGAGCTGGTTGTGGTACATTGTTAGGCATAGTGCTGGTCTAGCTGGCTGCGGTGCAGTGTTTGGTAAAGTGCAGGTTCAGCTCGCTGTGGTAAGGTGTTAGGTTTAGTGCAGCTCTGCCTGGCTGTGGTGCAGTGACACAGCAAGCATGCTACCTCACGGATCAGCTCCTTCCTGATCTGCGTTTCGGCGTAGAGGTGTGGAAGCACAGAACGCAGCATGCCTCGGATCAGCTTTGGCTTGTTGTGGGCAGCTGAGTTGAACATCACCAAGGCAACACGTCGTACATTCAGGTCTGGATCCTGCAGCATTTTCAGGAAATCACCTGATGGGTGGCAGAAAAGGTTATTTCAGTTATTTCCATTCTGGGTTTTGCTTGATTTCTCTTGACTGCTCTTTGAAGATTTCCTGTTTGCTGTTGGACTCATCTCTATGTTCAGTCATTTTTAATAATAAATATCAGATTTTGGGCCATTTTTACTTAAGTAGGATTGCTCTCCACCTAAATTGTATTTTTTTGTTGCCATAAGTGGATAGAGTGGGAATTTTACACTTTTTGCATCCAATATAAGAAGTTAATAAAACAGTATAAGAAGTTAACTGACTGTAAGTCAGTTAATTCTTCTGGCTAGTTAACAAATTCATAGTATATTCTAGCTGACATTATATGGTGGTTTTTCACTTTTTCAGGAGAATGTTTTTAAGTAGAGTAGAATTTGATAGCTCATCAGCTTATTGTATTAGATGAAAAGTGGATTCCAACATGGTACGAGTGGAAATGAATTATTAGGTTGCAACATGCAGGAGACACATAACAAATTAAATAACTGTAATGGAAATACATATGAGCCAGCTAAGTACCACCCAGTTTCCTTCGTAAATGAACTCCTTCCTTACATTTTAATACCCAACTTGATGTGAATCACAAATGTATGGAAGAACACAATCTTTGTGAGTTGTCAAATATTTCTGCAGTGACAATCCAATAAAAATTCCTTGAATCCAGGGGTTTTAGGCATTAATGCCATTGTTTGATGTCATGTACTTTGATTACCAAACACTAATTACTAACACTTCTCACTCAACATTTAAAATAATTTCAAATTGATGTAATTTAATAATTATTCGATTAAACAGTAAAGATTATTAGATTATCAGTTAAATCACCAAACTCATCAATCGTAAATGGGCAGACTACTGGATCAGGTTTTGACAGAAATATAGAATCACAAATGGAATATATTACAAGAACGTTTATTGGAAAGTATGGGGCAACCTGTAGTCTTGTAGCTAGGTACATGACTTGGATCCCCTGAGGTTGGTGGCTCAAGCTCCAGTCTAGCCACAGCAAGAGCACCATTGCTGTTGGGCCCCTGAGCAAGGCCTCTAACATTGCTCCCAGGGAGGATCGGCCCTTGGCTAGCTTAATCAACTGTAAGTCACTTTGGATAAAAGCATCAGCTAAGTGACTGTAATGTAATGAAAGTTATTACTAGGACAAAGACAACAGTAATCCCTCGCCAACCACAGAATTCACTTATACATGGTTATATAAATGTGCTTCATTTATAAATGAGATCTGTGACTCCTGTAAACATAGTTTGTGTGGTTAGGGGAACTTAAGGTAGGCAACCAATACATAATACTCTTCAGACCTTTATTACACACGAAAATGCATGAAAAATCTAGCATTTTCCTCAATGTTTTGTACCCATGATGACAAAGGGGAAAGTGGAAAACTGAGATAAAAGGAGAGATTGCAGCATGACTTCTCAATTTTCAGCTAGCAACAACATTGCAATGGCGGCTTCCCGTATTCCACTTTTCCCTTGGTCATCACGGGTCCAAAACATTCAGCAAACAATGCCAGTGGTGACAAGCCAGTGAAAAGGGCCAGGAAGGTGATGCATGTGTGGATTTTAAGGTACACTAGTTTCTGCTTTTTTGAATGGCTAATATTACTCTTACTTGAGTATAATTTGTCTGTACTCTCACAACCCCCCTGCTTGCTTAGAAGAAAAGGATTACATTTCTTAAATTTGTTAAAAAGCGTATGCATGATCATCTGGGTTGGGAAACAATATCCTATGGGCAGACAAGTCATTCTACTGTTTGAACCTCATATCACTGGTCAAACATGGGGGTGTCCTGGTTTGAGAATGCTTTCTTAAGTAAGGACTTGAATGCCTTTGTATTGCTGCAGGAACCATGAGCATGAATTTTGCTCTAGAACTACACAGGCTGTCAGGCCATCCACTCAAGAGCAGATGCTGAAAAGTGCTGCTGGGTCATACAGCAGAGCACACCAGCAAGACTACATCATTATGATCAAAGAGCAAGAAATGTCAGTTTTGGAGTGAAAGTCAAGGCCTCACCCCAATTAGATGCGCCTGTACTCCATCGCAGGTGAATGGGCTAACAGAGGCTGGAGATGGAGATGTATGGGAGTGCTTTGTGTTGTGGTTTGTATGGCTTACCTGTCATACTACACATCAGCAAACAGCACACCACTCAACCAGATGTTTGTGGGTGAAAACAAGAGAAAAGTTGGTTCTGGTAATTTAGACTCTATTTATCAGCAACAGTCAGTGATGTGGTTATTTCATTTATCATGTTTCATGTTGTTCATTTCCATACTTAATCATTATTGCTCTACTCACATGTTAAGGCTGGTTTATGAATAGTTTATGCATTATTTATGTGTGCATAGTACCATCAGATGACCAGCTTATATTATTAATTTTCATGTATCCATATTGTATTAATGTTGTTGCCATGATTTGTGGTCATGTCACGAAAGGTAAGGGATTGTGGTTTTACCTGTTCAGATTTGTGAGTAGGGTCTTACCTGTTCAACCTCTGAGCAGGGTCTTACCTATGCAGCCTGTGAGCAGTGCATCTATGGGTTGAGGCTGATCAACAATAGTGAACTTAATGGCCATGACGACAGTGCTACGGGCATGAGGGGATCCTGGAAAAGAGAACCAGTGTCATTATCATCAAAGTCACTGGAGCAGCAGAGAGAGCAGGTGTCATTATCACTGTAAGTCACCAGAGCAGCAGACAGAGCAGATGTCATTATCACTAGAGTCACTGGAGCAGCAGTGAGAACAGGTGTTATTATCACTATAAGTTATCAGAGCAGCAGAGAGAGCAAGTATCATTATCACTGTAAGTCACTGGAGCAGCAGAGAGAGCAGGTGTCATTATCACTGTAAGTCACCAGAGCAGCAGAAAGAGCAGGCATCATTATTTGTGTAAGTTACTAGAGCAGCAGGGTGAGAAGGTGTCATTATCACCGTAAGTCACTGGAGCAGCAGAGAGAGCAGGTGCAATTATCAGTGCCACTGGAGCAGCATTGTCTCACGCTTACTGAAAACACTGTGATTTTGAGGAGAGCTGCTTTCATTTTCATTTTGAATCACATGCATATTTTGCAATCTGTTGTAGGCAACCATACCTGAAGAAAGCTGCTTTTTGAGCCTCGGCAGGAGCTGGGAGGGGTTAACCAGGGTGAGCTTGCCCAGACACTCAGCCACCACATTGCGGGTGCCCTCCTCTGCGCACTCACAGTGCTTGAAGAGCAGGCCCCAGATGTCCTCCACATGGGGTTTCAGACTTGCAGCTGAGGAGGCACTGATCACTTCCTTCAGAGAGTGGAGCAGCAGATACTGTCTCTTGGGCTGGCTGCCAATCTCCTTCAGCATGAATGGAAGGTACTCCTCCAGGTTTCCCACACAGATTTTTCCCAAGGCGCAAGAGGCAGCCGACTTCACCTCTTCATTAGGGGAGGAAAAAGCCTCCAAGATGATGGTCTTAAGTTCCTTCTGCCCTCCCAGGTTCATTGAGTGACCCACCTCCCCCAGACAGAGAAAGGATAGGATCCTTGCTGACTCAGATGACTTTGTGCTCTTGACCTCCTGAATGAGGTTTGTAACCATTCCTGAGGCTTCCTTGGGACATGCAGCGGAAAGTGCAGCCACACACTTAGCCACAGAGTAGTATGACTGTCTGTGTATAGGAATGGGGTCTGTGGACTTCTGGGAGGCATAGAAGGGACCTGTTAGAGCTTTCAGGAGTTCATTAAAGCCCATGTTGCTAACTTTGGTCACCACAAGTGCCTGGAAGAAATCCTGGATGGCTCCAAGTGCCCCTCCTTGTAATAATGGAGAATGGACTAAAGCGAACACTTCTGGCAAGATGGAACCACCAATCTTGGACAGAGCAGAAGGGCATACTTTGGCCATGCAGGTTAGCAAGGTGAGGGCCACCTGAGACACATGCATATCACTCTCACTGATGAGGGCAGGCATCTCACTCAGCACTGCCTCCAGCATTGGGGGTTTGAGGCTGTCACTGTAGTTTTGCACTATCACATTCAGGGCACTCAGAGTGCTCAATTTGAGAACTCTTTGGTTTTTCCGCAGGAAGGAGCCAAGAATGGGAATGCCTTCAGTCAGCAAGGGCCTCAGGTCAATCCTGAGGGGGGATTTGGCTATGAGGGTGAGGGTCTTCACCGTGGTCAGCCTGGTGATCTCATTCTTCAGCCTCTCCAGGAAAATCTCCAGGGTTGGCTGCAGGTCCCTGTCCAGTTGATCTCCAAGGTGACAGACGATGTAGCCCATGCAGGAAATGGCTCTCTCCTTCACCTCCTGGTCAATGTCTGCAGCCTTCAACCTCCTTAGTGTGCCAGTGAACAGATCCTTCACATAGGGCTTTGTATCAAAGCTGGAAGAGGGAAGCTTCTCTAGAGGACGCATGATCTTCACTATCTGTTGGGTGACAAGGAGGGCCTCGGAGGTGATTTTGTAGAAGGGGTCTTCAACGCATGCCACCACTGGTGGCAAAACGACCTTAATGTGGGGGTGGAAGACCTCTGGAGAGTGATTGCAGAGAAGAACACTGAGGAACGACAGAGCATCGATCTTCATGTTTGAGGAAGTAGACTTATCTGTAAGGGAATACACAATGCCTGTACAGAAAGAAAAATCATTTTAGATTCATGTAAAAATGTAAGCCATTTTATGGAATACTTTATGTTAAAATGTATTGTATTTTTTGGGGCCTCAGAAATTCAGCAATATTGAATACTGATAGGCCCTTTAACTGTTAAGCCTTTTACTAACATATAACTAATGACAGCTGTAATAAGGCTTGTGCTTTGTGAGCTGTATTCAGATGTAAGCTGTTACCTGGGATGAGTATGGGTATGTGCTCCCCCAGGGCTCCTGGAAGCACATTAGCCAGCTCTGACAGGAGACTGAAACAGCCCTGTCTGGACTTCATGCTTTTTTCTTTTAGCTGTTTATGTAAAGCCTTCACAACCATTGGAACCTGGAGGACAACAGTACAGAAACCTTAAGGTATAACATAAATACATATGCATTTAACATCATTTCTTTCTTTTTATGAGCACCTGATGTATTCTCCCCACATGTACACTAAACTGTGGAGGAACAGAAAACAAAGGCTAAGAGTGGAGCCTGGACTCAGTCAGTGCTGGTCCTTAAATGTGACTGGCCCTAAGAGGCCATAACTGTGTAAGTCATTTTCTTCCAATTCATTTGTACCAGAGTTAGAATTGACCCCATTATATGTGTGCCTTCCAGGCTGGCAGGCAAAAAATTCCTCCAAACCTGTTTCTTGAGAAGGGACACAGAAGGATCCTCTTTGGCCTCTGCTTCAGCGGCAGCCTGACAACCCTGCACGGGCCGAGTCTGCTTCAGCAGGGCTATAAAGGCAAGGAAGATGTCAGTCTTCACATTCTCCTCCCGTTCCTTGAATCGTGCCACAAGAGCAGGAGACACAGACTGGTACAGATCGAGCAGCAAATCCCTCCGAGTGCTGATCACAGCTTCCAAACACTTCACTGAGGATCGGCGCACCTTCCAGCTCATGTCGTCATCATCACTGTATTCATCATCAGACTCTGAAAGTGGACACCAACACAGAGAACAAATAGAGAGCACAGTCATTACAGGGATAGAGGACACTGTAACAGGGGGCAAGCAAAGATAAAGGACAGTAAACAAGGAGATCAAACTGAGATAGTGGACACAGACATGGACAACAAACAGAAGATACAAACATGGAGAGCAAACAGAAATAGAAGACACAGATACAGAGAACAAACAGAGATAGAGGACACAGGCATAGAGCAAACAGAGATAGAGGACACAGACATGGAGAACAAACAGAGACAGAGGACACATACATGGAGAGCAAACAGCAATAGAAGACACAGACATGAGCAAAAAGAAATAGAGGACATAGACATGGAGAACAGAGACAGAGAACACATATATGGAGAGCAAACAGAGATAGAGGACACAAACATGGAAAGAACATTAAAGAGAAATATTTAAGGAACATTTTGCATTTAAGAAAGAGTTAACGAGATAGAGAATTGCTTTTTAATTTTGTACATCTCCAAGTGTACACTTATTTTGGTATTAACAGAGATAGAAGACAAAGACACAGACAGCAAAATGAGGGGACAGTCATTACAGCGCGCATTGCACTGAACAGTAGGATTATGATGGATTTAATCAAAAGCATTTTTTCTCTGAAAGCTGCTGTTAGAACAGGTGTTACATTTTATAAATCAACCACCATTTCTGTTTACCTACACCAGATTTGCCCAGTTTTTGTGTGCAGTTATGACTTTGTATGATGAAAAACATTTTGTGTTATATCCCTCTTGTAGGATATAGAGACAAAACCCTTTGTCAGCAAAATAAATGTCAGCAAATAAACTGAAGAAAACAAAATCCAACACAGCCAATAGGCTGTAACACAGCCAATAGTTAAACTTAAAGTCAACATAGTACAAATATCTACCTATGAAATAAAACCACTGAATGCAATATTACAGCCAATGAAATGTATGAAAAAGCTATTTAAAAAAAAATACTAAATGATGAAGGAGTAATATAACATCTTTAAAATTATTATACAGTATCTCACAAAAGTGAGTACACCCCTCACATTTCTGCAAATATTTAATTATATCTTTTCATGGGACAACACTGAAGAAATGACACTTTGATACAATGTAAAGTAGTCAGTGTACAGCTTGTACACTGACTACTTTACATTGTATGTAACACTCATACGTCTATTTTTCAAAGACAACCTCTGGATATGATGCCGGGCACGTTCATTCGACTTCTTTGGTCGACCATGACGAGGCCTTAACACTTTCCCATAATAAAGGTTCAAGGGAATGACAATTTTCCCTCTTGGGAAAATATACAGTTAAAAAGTGGGTTTTTTAGTTCTGAAGCTATTTAGCAAGATTGGTGGCACTCAATTTTTTATGCAGGACCAAATAACTTCTAGCTGTGATAGAACTATGTTAATACTAAGAAAGTGTTTTAAGAAAGTGAAAACTAGTAGAGATATTAATTTTTGAAAATGAAAGATTCTTCGTTCGGGTATGTTTTACTAATTTGATTACTGTAAAACATTCAGCGAAAACAATGTACATGGATACATGTTGCAAATTATCCTTAGGGTTTCTCGGATGTTCAGTACAAATTTCAACCCAATCCACTGTAAAATAAGCAGTTGGTGAGGCTTAGAATACACATACAAGGGCCAAACTTCAAAAATTCATAACTAAAAAAGTATTCAGAGCTATAGGATTTTGCAAGGTCTCATGAAATTAATGGAAGTTTTTACATGATATTTTTTAGGAAAATCCATGACATGTACTGGGGCTTAGTTGACATAGAATGATCCATTCGTATGTGTATAACTGTCTTTAATTTCCCCTGGGAAAGTAAAATTACACTATTCTATATTCTAATAGCTCTTATCTCTCTTCTAATCTATTTGTAAGTAGAACCCTATCATTTCCGTCAGACCAGTACAGCTCTGTCAAGTGTATGGTATGTACAGATCCACTCATAAGCTCCAGGCAGCACCTTGGTCATCATCTTCCCCATCTTCAGTTTCCATAGAGTCATCTTGGTTTTCATCGGCATCGTAGTTGTAATTGGGGTCATAGGTCATGTACTTCAGGCACATCTTAATGACCATGGAGATGTGAGGAGACATCTCCTTTGGACACCTTTCAAATGAGACAGGACATTACACTGAGCCTTAAACATTTCCCACACAATATTTTTTATCATACATTTAGAGTCATGTGATCAGCTATGTACTGGCTTTTGTAAGGGTTCTGAAATTTCTGTGTCTATTAGCAACTTTACCTGCGGACAAATGCCTCAAAGGCTTGGAAGGAGTACTCCCTCAGCTCATCGTCCTCAACGCTGCAGAATTTCACTACCATTGGAACAATCTTCTCCAAATGCTCCCCTGAGACAAAGATTAGTCAGAAGAATGTAGGGAGCATTATTCTGCACATTGGAGCTCTGTGTGCTTCACTCTGAGCATTATTCTATTCAGTCGGCCTCTGTGTGCTTCACTCTGTGCATTATTCTATTCAGTCGGCCTCTGTGTGCTTCACTCTGTGCATTATTCTATTCAGTCGGCCTCTGTGTGCTTCACTCTGTGCATTATTCTATTCAGTCGGCCTCTGTGTGCTTCACTCTGTGCATTATTGTATTCAGTCGGCCTCTGTGTGCTTCACTCTGTGCATTATTCTATTCAGTCGGCCTCTGTGTGCTTCACTCTGAGCATTATTCTGTTCAGTCGGCCTCTGTGTGCTTCACTCTGTGCATTATTCTATTCTGTCGGCCTCTGTGTGCTTCATTCTGTGCCTTATTCTACTCAGTTGGCCTCAGTGTGTTTCACTCTGTGCATTATTCTACTCAGTTGTCCTCTGTGTGTTTCACTCTGTGCATTATTCTACTCAGTCGGCCTCTGTGTGCTTCACTCTGAAGGATAAAACTCTGTACCGGTTGAGGATTGCTAGCCAAATTAACCTAAAACTGTAGATAACATATTGCATGGGTAAAATGGTTTAAATATCTTTGCAAAACAATAAAATATCATGCAGAATATACAACACAAAATGTCCGCCTGTCTTACCAACTCTGTGATCTCTTGTCTGTCTTTTCCAATCTATGACCCCTGTCTCTCTTACTCACTCTGTGTCCCCAGGCCTTTCTTACTCACTCTGTCCCCCTGCCTGTTTTACTCACCCTGTGTCCCTCTGCCTGTCTTACCCATTCTATGCCCCCATGCCTGTCTTACCTACCCTGTGCCCCCCGTCTGTCTTACTCACTCTGTCCCCCTGCCTGTCTTACTCACTCTGTGTCCCCCCTATCTGTCTTGTTCACCCTGTGACCCCCTGTCTGTGACCCCACTGTGCAACCAGTCTGTCTTCCTCACTTTGTGTCCCCCTGCCTGCCTTACCCACTCTGTGTCCTCCCTGCCTGCTGACCATAGCCAGACATTGGATATAGGTGCGGTTGGCAGAGATTTGCTGTCCACGGGAGAGCTCAGACAGCAGGTGCTCCATCAGCTGTGTGAAAAGGGCCGAGCTGCAGCTGGGAACCAGATGGCCCAAGGCAATGATGACCCGCTTTCGCACGGCCAGGCGAGGGCTGGTCAGCAGGGGCAGCAGGCTGCTCAGGATGGAGGGGTGAAAGCTGACCAAGGTGCCACTCAACCTGGTGAGAGTAGGAGAGCAGGTCAGTGGCAGAGCCAGTCAGTGGAAGAGCAGGTCAGCGGGAGTGTAGGTCAGTGGGACAGTCGGTCTTGAAAATTCCATTTATGATAATGTGCTGACCACCATCATCTTTTACTGTTTGTAGCACCTTGAGTGGTATTCCTTCAAAAGAATGATTATGTCTCTATACCTTGATGTAAATGAGCAGAAAACACCTGCCCAAATCCTCTCTGCTGGCCAATATTAAGGGGAGCCAATATTGGCCAGTATTGGCCAATATTGAGGGGAGCCAATTTACTGAAGTTCACTCTGAGGGGGAGGTCATGGGTGGAGAGCCACATATGCTGTCCCTAGTGGCACTGGGGATCCCTGGAGTGGTGGCGATTAGTCATCCACTTGGTCCTGGCTGAACAGGGAAGCAGAGCAGACCGCATATGTTTCCATGAACGGTTACAGCAACAGATACATACCAGCGCAGATGGGACCCCGACCTCCTCCTCCTGGACCAGAAACAAGGGGGGCTGGTTGCCAAGACAATCAGGATGGTAGGGAGTTGATAAAGTACTCTACCCAGGGAAGATGCTGACTCCATGTGGTGGGATCCAGGGATGTGAGGCACCACAGCGCCATCTTCAGATGATGATTGACCCGCTCAGTCTGGCCATAGGAAAGAGGATGGAAACTTGATGACAAACTGACTTTAGCACCCAGCATTTTGCAGAAGGTCCCCCAGAAGTCAAAAGTGAACTGGGTCAGACACCACATCACAATCTGTGTCGTTTAAACACATGGTGGATGAGTAGTTTGACAATCTCTTTAGCAGAGGGTAGCTTGGGCAAGGGGATTCCACTGAAACCATCTGCTGTGCCGTTGCTACCAGGCACAGGGTAGATAGGATGGTGCTAGGTTCAGGGGATTCCTCATGGCCGTGAACTGACAGGAGAGAGCGTCAGGCTGGTCGTTCTTGGAACGCAGGCAGTCGAAGCGGATGAAGTTGAGAGCAGAATAGAGACCAGTGAGCTTATCAGGAGTTCAGGTGTTTAGTCGCCCCAAATGTACTCCAGGTTCTTGTGATCATTCCACATCATAAACGGAATGTAAGTGTCAGGAGGTGAGCCTGATGAGCCGTCGACTTGGTGAATGATATTCTTCATTGGTAATTGGGAACACGCATGCAGTATGTGAATCATGGTATTGGTCTCCCTTGCTTTGCTTAATTGCTGTCTCTTGTTCCTCCCGACACAGGGAATCAGGGATAAAGGAGCGGGGAACAAGGTAGTCTGTCTCAGGCAGCCAGCAAGGAAACAGCTTGGAGACATTTTAACTCCATGACTGTTTCTTTCATTTTTGTTGTTGCTTTTGTTTGGGAGAAATCCTGCAAGGGGTATTTCTTTTAGGTGTGAGTGACGGAGGGGATTGCACACCTTGGGACCATGTCGGCGGCCACAGGAGCAAGGGACGAGGAGGGAGGCAGCAACCAGCGAAAGTGACAGGAGAGAAGAGCCAGCAACGGAGCTGAGAACCCCGGGCTGGGCAGGGAACAAGTGGGGGCGGGGCCCCAGTGGTGAGAGGGATATGTCCTGCCAAAATAAGAGCACAGTGTGTGTGAGACTGCCCTGCCCAGTCCACAGAGGGGTAATTGGTGCCATGCCTTCTCTCTTCCTTAGCCTGCCTCGTCCCTTGACTGGTGGTGAACTGCAGAACAGGAGGCCCCAAGATTTGGCCGTGGCAGTTCCGGAAAATCAAGGGAGCAGCATTTGGTGTGTGTGTGTGTGTGTGTAGACCTTCTTCCCCTGGTGTGTTGTTCCCCCCCCTGAGGTGGCTGAGTGGAGGCCTGCCTGTGCCACGCGGACAGGCTTGGGAGAGGGTCCTAGCAAGAGCACTGAGTGGAGTGGTGTGTGTATGTGTGGGGGCACGGGGGTATCTTTTGGTGTGTCCGGCTTGCGGTGCGATGCAGGGCTTTCCCATGTGGCATGGGGCTGGCCAGTGGAGGGAGCCGCAGTTGGGGCAGGGGGGGAGTTGAAAGAGGGGAGGGGGGTCAAATATTACCACCATATTAGTAATGGTGTTAGCTTATTCATTAGCTAGTACAGTCTGCAGCCTTTCATTGGCAGTGGATTAGGTAGAATTGTTTGTATCTCCCAGCATGTGGTTCGATGATTTCAAAAAGTAGTTTTGTAGACACTTTGTAAAGCCTGTGATTAGTTTGTATTGCCCTCTCAAGCTAAATTCCAACATAAAATGAAAAAAATACTTAATTTGTAACTACTTGCTGAAAGAGATGTTCATTCTATATCACCATCATGCCCCTTCTGATTATTTTATATTCATAATGACAACAAAAATGAATTGCAGAAGAATTAGCATTCACCGTAAATGACATTCTATGAATTCACGTCAGGACATTGTAATGAGTACAGCAGGTGAATATAATTCAGCATTGTAAACTGCAACATAAAAAGCCCGTATTCTGGCTGGTTACTTGGCCAGCATTCTAAACTGGGAGAAATCGGAAAAGCATAAGAACCCGTATTCTGGCTGGTTACTTGGCCAGCATTCCAAACTGGGAGAAATCGGAAAAGCATAAGAACCTGTATTCTGTCAGGTTACTTGGCCAACATTCTAAACTGGGAGAAATTGGAAAAGCATAAAAACCCGTATTCTGTCAGGTTACTTGGCCAGCATTCTAAACTGGAAGAAATGGGAAAAGCATAAGAACCCGTATTCTGACAGGTTACCTGGCCAGCATGTCAGATAGAATGTCCAGAGCCTCGAGCTGCACAGAAACGTCATCCTGCTTTCCCATGGCACCGATCAGCTGTGATGTGATCTTTCTGCAAACGCTGGCAGTGAGAGTCACACCTGCAACAGTCATCACACTAATTAAACTGAAGCTCTTTGCTTTCAGAAACAGCCTTCATGCTAATTAAAATGAAGCAGTTTCTCGCGGCCCGTCCAACACTTTGGCAGAGGAAACATTTTAACTGTAAATGGCCCATGCCTGTATTTGTAACAGAAATGTTAACATATACTGTAGGGAATGCTCATTAATGTGTTTATCACATACTTTAAATGTGCCTTTGCCACCAGGAATATGTTGTAGTTTGTTATGAAACTATGTGTTTCCTTTAGGTGAATTACGTCCATCCTTGATCTGAGGATACTGAAGTGCATTTGGTTTAAAATTGTCCTTTTGAAAGGAAAAATTTCTGCTTCCCTTCTAAAGTGATATGAGGACACTCAAATCTATAACACTTGGGATGCAGTATGTAGTTTGTTACTCACAGTCATGCCAGAGAATGCTACCATTTTGTACATACGTCCTTTGGTTATATCATTGTTAATGCTTTTCTGAACACCTAATTGTACTAAAAGTGTGTGCTCATTGCTGCGGCCCACAGTCATTAATCTGGGAGAGAGTAGACAAATGTTATGATCTCCTCTTAAAGGTGTCATAGCTGCTGCTTCTTTTCACTGCACACTTGTGCACAGACATGCAGGCAGACTGTGGACATAGCAGACCAGGAGGGTCATGGGGCAGTGGTCAGATATAGACATCTCTGGACAACACTATAATCAGTCATGCATCTTCTGCTAAAGAGTCCACACAACGGGGTCTATCCACACAGACAAACAGTGACAAATGCAGATCCCACACAATGGCGTAATAATACAAGATGAAAAGTGTTCTCACCTGTGGAGGATGGGGGGAGCTCAGCAATCACCGTTTTCAGCCCCATGCTGGAGATGTCTCTCAGCTGTTCTTTATCTGACATCATGTTAGAGCACAGAGTATCCACCATAGTCTCTACCTGATATTCCTTCACCTTTCTCACAAGGGGGCCTAAACTGCAGGAATATACATACATGTATGCAGACATCTGCACATGTTCACACAGGTATGCATGAATGTTAGGCCCACACCATAGGTTAGAACAACCTACTTAAAATGAATTTTGTACCTTTCCTTATGTGAGTCTTATGTGAGTACCCAGAAAATAGACTCGATACAGTATAATACAGCCAGGATACACTGTAAAATAGTCAGGATAGAGTATAAAAATTGGCATACAGTATAATACAGTAATAGTACAGTTGGGATACAGTATAAAACAATCAGTGAAGTAGACTTAGAGGCCTTCATATGGGTCATGTGGTAATCACATCCGTGTGCTAAAGCTGGGGGCTTGACTTCCAGCCGTGAATTCGCAGGTGAGTCACAAACAGCCAGATTTAAATGGGGATTTTGCATGTTTGGAAGGTATTTACAATTACTGTAGATAGCTTGTGACTAAAATATTTACACACATATTTACCTTTTCACTGACCATTTTAAAAAATAACCCTCAAACACTGCTTGGATATATTCATCTAATCACTGCTTCTTAAACACTCAACAAGTGATTATGTCTGTATCACTGTTGTTTTGGAATTATTGGAATTACTTTTTTGTCCATTAACATTATATTGCATGGCAATGAAAAACATAAAATGTAAATAAATCCTTTCAATGTGTTTCAATTTGAACCTTTTGTTGTAATTGCATGATCAATGGCATGAAAGGAAATGCTATGTATGGAACATAACATTAGCAGTGAATTAGGCTTCTGTAGCACTGAGTAACTCAATGAAAGCACCAGGAGCTTGGGATATGAGACACTCCACTGCTTTTATTGCTGATAATATACGATATGCACAGTATATCACAGTATTGTGTAATAATCCTGATCGAATCTGCAGTACCGAGGTAGGGGAGCCACTTGGAACAAGTGACCATAGTGTAGTTACATTTGAAGTCTTTTGGCGAGTTAAGACTACATCCTCCAATGCTAGAATTTTCAACTTTAGACGACCCGACTTTATTAAAATGCGTGATTATACAAGAAATATAAACTGGGTACATCTTTTAGATGGTAGAACTGTAAGAGAAATGTGGACTATATTTAAAACGATAATCCTGGATGTACAGCGTAAATTCATTCCGCAAGTGCGAAAAGGGAAGCTGAAAAATAGGCATCCTCAGTGGATGAATAAGGCGTTACAAGATAGTTTGAAGCATAAAAGGGAACTATTTAGGAAATTCAAGTTAGACAGCTCAGAGACAAACAAGATTGAATACAGCAAAATGCGTGCTCAAGTTAAGAAAGGAATAAGGGAAGCTAAAAGGCATTTGGAAAGACAGATTGCGCTAGATGCAAAGAACAACCCCAAACGCTTCTTCCAATACTACAATCGAAAAAGGACACTTAAGGCTGAGATAAGAGGTTTAAAAAACATGGATGGACTTATGGTTTATGATAATAAGGCTATTGCTGATACTCTAAACAACTACTTTGTGGAGAGTTTCACAAGTGAAGGGTTCGCGCATATGCCTCCAGGAGAATTCAGTCCTCAGAGTCTTATGGAGGAAATTGATTTATATGACACAGAAGTGCTAGATAAACTTCGAAAACTTAAAACAAATAAGGCAGCAGGTCCTGATGGAATATTTCCAAGAGTCCTCAGGGAACTAGCGGAAGAGGTCTACAAACCTCTGACAGTTATTTTTAAGAAATCTCTTAAAACTGGAGAAATACCAGATGACTGGAAGCTAGGCAGTGTAGTACCTATCTACAGGAAAGGAGACCGGACTGATCCAGGAAATTATAGGCCTGTCAGCTTAACTTGTATCTCTTGTAAATTACTGGAAGCCATCATTAGGGACAATTTGGAATTATTCTTAGAACAAAATGGTATCCTAAACGATACCCAGCATGGTTTTCGCAGAGGGAGGTCATGCTTAACAAACCTCCTGGACTTTTTTGAGGAAGCTACAGCATGTTTAGATGCAAACCAAGCTTATGACATTATCTATTTAGACTTCCAAAAGGCATTCGACAAAGTTCCGCATGATAGGCTCATAGAGAAAATGAAATCTGCAGGAATATCAGGAGCTATCACCGAGTGGGTTCGAAGTTGGCTGGCTGGTAGAAAGCAGAGTGTAACTGTTGGAGGAATTGTTTCAGAACAGGGTCCTGTGAGAAGTGGAGTCCCGCAGGGATCGGTGTTGGGGCCTTTGCTTTTCCTTATCTACATAAATGATCTTGATGCAGGGGTTAGTAGTAAAATAGTAAAATTTGCAGATGACACAAAACTGGGGGGGCTAGCAAACAGTATAGAATCAACTAAGGTAATACAAGAAGACCTAAACAGCATCCATATGTGGGCAGGTACCTGGCAGATGACATTCAACTTAACTAAATGTAAAGTCTTGCATGTGGGCAACAAGAACATTAGACAAGACTACTTCATGGGAGGAAGTAAACTAGATTGTGCTCAATTTGAAAAAGACTTGGGAGTAATAGTTGACCAAAGCCTAACAGGATCTAGGCAATGTGCTGTAGCAGTAAAAAAGGCCAACAGGATGCTAGGATATATAGCCAAAAGTATTGATTATAAATCTAAGGAGGTTATATTAAAATTATACAATGCTTTAGTTAGACCACACTTGGAATACTGTGTGCAGTTCTGGGCACCGCACTATAAGAAAGATATCGAGGCTCTTGAAAAAGTACAAAGGAGGGCAACTAAATTAGTTCCTGGCATGAAACATAAAAGCTACGAGGCAAGACTGAAGTTACTTAACCTATTTAGACTCAGCAAGAGGAGACTAAGGGGTGATTTAATAGAGGTTTTTAAATTTATAAAGGGACTCAACAAGGTTAGCTACGATAAATTTTTTTAATTAAGTTCAGTCTGTAGGACAAGGGGACATATATGGAAACTAGTTAAGAGTAAGTTCCGCACTGATGTAAGGAAGTATTATTTCACGCAAAGAGTTATCAATACATGGAATGGGTTGCCAGGTCATGTAGTTGAGGCAGAGACCCTTGCTGTGTTCAAGTCCAGACTTGATGCAGTTTTGGATACTCTTTAAATAATGTAATGGCGAGCTTTGTTGGGCCGAATGGCCTGTCCTCGTCATAATATGTTCTTATGTTCTTATGTTCTTATGTATAATTACACCCTAGATACACTTAATCTAGTGAATGAGAAGGCTGGACCCCCTTCCCCAGCACTCTCCTCACACACAGGTGGCATCACACCACCATTACTGCTCAAAAAGCTATTCACCCCTCCAGTACACAGTAAAAAATTATGTATCTGGGGTTCTCTCAGGGTAAAATGTTTGCGTGGGAGCCCTGAGGTTGGGTGTTCAAATCCCAGCCTTGCTATTACCAACCATGGCTGGAGGTCCGCATTGTTGAGGCAACAACTGGCCCAGGGGTCAGTTCACTGGGCATGGTGTAGGTATCAGCTAGTTAACTATAAATATGTATGTACATACATATATATAGTTAACTAGCTGATACCTACACCATGCTGATACCTACACTTCTACTGACTCCCAGGTTCATGGCCACCAATGACCTGATGATGATACATACATATATATAGTTAACGAGCTGATACCTACACCATGCCCAGTGAACTGGCCCCTGGGCCAGTTGTTGCCTCAACAATATATATATATATGTTTATTTTTCTCCTTTATCCCCCGGAGCTCAGCCAAATTGTTTAGCCTCATTCAGTGACCCTCTCCTACTGACACAGGAAACAGACATGCCATGTGACTTTTGCGAGTCATGTGACAACAAGCCAGCACTACTTTCTACAGATGCCCCACCAGTCACATGCTGCCCGAGCTGTCAGAGGATAACAGATAACAATTGACCAAAAAACTAAAACTGTCTGATGCTTAATTGAATTATGATGACTGATAATAGTGACTCTTAACACATTGATTTCAGTAAAAAATTTATAATTGTGTTGACTTTGTGAGTGTGTCAGCCTGTTCTGTCTCTTGTGGGCCGGGAGAACAGATGGCTCTGGAAGGCATGCGATCTCACCATTTGACAGCCAGGTTCTGCACCTCTCCGTTCCTATCTTCTAGGAGCTTCAGCAGCATGGTGACCACTCTTTTTTCGCTGTCCTCGTCCAGCTTGATTGAATCCTTCTGGAGCTCCATCATCAGGTCATTGGTGGCCATGAACCTGGGAGTCAGCAGAAGTGCTTACAATTTTATTCACAGCACCATCCATAACATCTGTGAAAAAGACACATTACTTGATTTGGCTTTTGTACTCCACAATTTTGGATTTGTAATCAAACAATTTGTAGGTGAAGTTCGATTTCTCATGTTTTATTATTTGTTAATCATGTTAAGTTTATTTTTATATGTTTTGATGTCATAAAAAATTACAGAATTTTTGTTTATACAAAGCCCCCCATTTCAGGGCAGCACAACATTTGGGACATATTAATGTTATATACGTTAAAGTAGTCATGTTTAGTACTTTGTTACATATCCTTTACATTAAGTCACCAGGAGCTGAGTTTCTTGTCCGGTGATGCTCCGCTAGGCCTGTAGTGCAGCCAGCTTCAGCTCCTACTAGAATCAGGGGCTAGTTGCCTTAGGTTTTCTCTTCAGCATATTAAATAATGTTCAACTGGATTTACAGTGGGGGATTGACGGGGCCAGTAAAAACGCGCTATGATGTCTCATGAGCAGCATGTTTGGCATCCTTGTCTTCCTGTAGATTGAAGCTCCATCCAATGGAATTTTGAGGTGGTTGCTTGAACTTGAGCAGATATGTACACTTCAGAATTCATTGCTATCCAAAACTTGTGGCAGCCATACATGGCCAAACTATAACACCCCCACCACGTTTCACAGAGAAGGTGGTATGCTTTGGATCTAGGAAAATTCCTCATGGCCTCCGCACTTTGCTCTTGCCTTCACTCTGGTACAAGTGAATCTGGGTCTCAGCTGTTTACAACAGTCTCTATCTGTTATGTCATGCCTTCCTAGTTGTCTACTTCTCTTTTTCCTTAGTTTGACTATAAGATGGCTATATGACCATACAGGAAACAGAGCAGGGCCTATAAGCATAAAATACAGGTTGCTCTCCTGACAAGTCTCAGGAAGCTCCCTGAGCCTGGGGCTCTACAGGATCTTGTGACAGCAGTGACCTCACTAAAAAGGCTGACTCAGCTGAGGAGGATCTGCTTTCAGCCCAGGTGTGAGCCATTGCTTTTGTTAGACCGCATAAGAAAAACACAGCCTGCTCAGAAGGGGGAGTGGTTTTTTGTTTTGTGCTACAGATTTTGTGTGTAGCTTTGACTGTATGTGTCTTATTTGATATCATCTTTTTGTCAGTTTTCTTGTATTTGTCTGCTTTTGTTTTTCCTTTGGCCCTGGAAAGTGGGGGAATGATATGGCTGATGGCTGTTTTGTATGGTCGATCAGTTACTGTTGTATTCACCAGTATTCACTCACCATATGACACAGCTGCCAGACCTGCCATGTGTCACAATTTAGACAAGATAACTGAAATCCGAGCCACTTACAGACACTGCGTCAATAATCTGCTTCAGTCTGACTGGCCAGTTGTACTTTCTGTTGTGGTTTCCTTGAATCAGTGTACCTTGCACATAGCCATTGTTAGAATTTAATATCTGAAATCTGCCTGGATTGCCTCTTGTAAAAAACACTCAAAGATAATTGTGTGATTAGAGAATGCTAGTGTTTATTGCTTATTCACTTCCCCTGAACATTGATATCGTGATATGTCATGGTGATATGTTGGCAATATGGAGGTGATATATGCGTGACGTGCAGGTGATATGCAGGTGATGTGCAGGTGATATTTTGGTGATATGTAAGTGATATTAGCAGGTGTGTTTGAGCTTTGTAGAATTAGATTGTAGAGACTTTGTAGAATAGATTGTATGGTGTGGTTACTCTTAACCAACGCTTTTCACTACATATTGTGTGGTACAATTACTATCAAATAGCAAGGAAGAAATCTGTTGGTGTTCAGAGAGCTATTAGGCATGTATTTTACTATAAAACTTCATTCCAACTTAATTTATTGTGAACCTTGCATACATAATAGGTAGCTCAAAATGATTTTCAAGAAAAGAACATACAAAATAGAACATAATAGGAAGAACAGTTAAAAATGAAGACATAAGAACACTTGGTATAATGAAGCAAAATATCATTCATATCATATCTATATTCATATTTAAAGGGGAAGTGATGAAATAAATAAATAAATAAATAAATAAATAAATAAATAAATAACCGCTAATATTTTTGGTTATGTGTATAAAGCTGTTTTATTTTACTGTTTTTTTTTTTCATCAGTTGAAGGGGGTCCAACTGACCGACACAAATCCCAGTGTTCCATTGACAGAAACACATTTTAAACATAGAAAGGCTAATATCTTTTTACACTTATACAAGTTCCAGTAATGTGGGGGATATATTGTTTCGAAACTGCAATAATAAAGCTTAAAATACTGTATGTCTCCACTGGACACTTCTAGCAGCACAATATTGCGTCTCTCAATGCCACAACGGACATACAAATCTTAAAACATAAATTTACAAAGCCATTCAGTTAGTTTGTGTTATTCAAGCAGCATTATTTATACAGTTATATAAATTAAATTGTATGGGATGGTTGTACTACTTGGGCACACTCTCCTGTCAGGCAGTTCTCATTTCCCTCAACTGGAAAAATGTCTCATGGTTGCTTTCCAAACATGCAAACTAATGCACACTGTCTCTTACCTAAAATCTTTGTCAGTAGATGTCATTTTCTCCAGAAGGTTGGAGATGTGATAGGACACATTTGTCATCCTGATTATATATTTAGTTTTAACCAAAACCTGGAGAGTAATATTTAAATCACAAGTATGACCACTTTAAAAATAGAGGCGATTTTCACTGGAGAACATGGCGAGAGAAGGAAGAAAACAGTGACGCTTAGGGCCAAGAACAAACTCGGAAACATGACTCCGCGGCTGTGTATAAATAGAAGTGGTAAAACTTTACTTGTTCTTCTGCCCTCAAGTGGAAATTATGCACACTGCAGGGACGTCAAACCAAGCGTGTCCCCGGAACGAAATACACTTCACATCTTGTTGTAGCCCGAACCAACGAGACGTACACGGAAAAGAGGTCGGTGAGTTGGATGGAAGAAGGTTGTGCCACGTCGGGAAACTGGAGGGACTGCAAGTGGACGCCAAGTTGAATTTGAAAAGTGACAGTGAGACTTCCGTCATTGTACATTTAGGCATATTTACAGCACGATAACAGTCGGTTCCAGTCAGAGCTATGGTGAGTTGGCCACCTGTCGTTACCAACAACTAGTTAACGTTCGTTCGCTAGCTGGTATCGGTAGCTGACCTATGTTCCAGCAGCTGAACTTAGGTGGCTCTGGACAGGCAGCAAATAAATTCACATTCTGTGGTGGTGTATTAATTGTAAGCATAATGTTCGTTTTCGCTGCCTGTTACTACATGACTGCTGGGAAACACATCTAGTTACATTGAATTCATATGCCACGTCGTAACCGATCTGGCGGAGGGGGCACAGTCTGAAGTAGCACCACCCCGCTCTTGCCGGTTTAAGTAGTTTTTAGCTATTTCTGTTTTGTGTAGGAATCCGTGTAATATATAACAGTAAATTGAAACGGATTATGTATTTAGAGATTTCAAGTTGGCTGACTACCTTGCTTGTACATCATCAACAGATCTTACACTAGATAGTTACCTCAGCTTAACAATGCACTGCGTATTTGCGGTGAGTGGTAAAAACCGTAAAAAAAAAACTACCCAATATGAATAGTCTGTATTGTCCTAGTGTAATGTCACTGACACTTCCCTCGAAGAAGTAAGCATTGTATCCCATTCAGATGTAAACATTGCATGAAAAGTTTGTATTATAGAACGTCTGCATTAACTTAACAATTTCTTCACTTCCAGGTTTCAGTCATAAATACTGTGGACACGTCCCATGAGGACATGATTGTGAGTAATATTGAATGTATCCCACTACTGTACAAATAAGTTTATAAATGCAGTGGGTGTCCATGGCATCCAGTTGCTCATCTTTGAATTGAGAAAATGTAATGGAAGCGTTCTGGCCAGCACATCCATGACACATATTGCACAGAAAGGTCTAGTCTGGAAAATGGGGTGCATATCAGAGTTTCACCTTTGTCAGTTACTGTTGTTTTTTAGTTGGTTGTACTGTACTATTGTTGATGTAATTAGCAGTGGCTGGATATGAACCTTGATTCCATGTCATCTGTCTCCCCTGCCTCCTTCTTTCCAGCATGATGCTCAGATGGATTACTATGGCACCAGGCTAGCTACCTGCTCCTCTGACAGGTCTGTGAAGATCTTTGATGTGAAAAATGGAGGCCAGATACTTGTGGCTGATTTGCGAGGGTAGGCACTGTTCTCTCTTTCTTCTCTCAGTTCCTCACAGACTGCAGCCTGTGTTGTGTAAAAGTATTCTTTGTTAAACAATCACTCTTTTCATAGCTGCTGTCTTTGATGGATGATGTTATTATTGTTAATCACTTTTTACTTGGTTATCTGTAAAGTGCTTGTTTTGCACCACCTGCATCGGTGTAACTGCACCGTGCAGTTACACCGGCGTACCCATCGGTGGGTAACTGGCTACCTAGAAGTTGCAAATTAGAGCTAGGTAACATTAGCTTGGTACGTTGATGCACAGATAACATACCTAACGAAACAACTATGACACTGTGTGTTCTGCAAATATTACTATCATACATCATTTTCAACTCAGTTATAGGAAGAAAATATAATGCTAAGTATGATTGTAAGCATATCAATTTATCAGTAATTGCCCATTGTGTATCAATGTAGATACTGGCTCATGAAAATACTTCCAATCCTTCAAGCTCGTCATACGTACACAGCTTTTAGCTAAGATATGTACCGTAGCGCTGTACGTACTGATTTTGAGCAAGCTAGCTAGTGGTATGTACCTAACATTTTTGATTTTCTAGCATGAATGTAAGATGTCACAAGGATAAGAGTCCTACTACATTGCTAGTTAACTTGCTAGCAGAGAAGGAAAGGCAAGTAAAATTAGATTGCATGTATATAAAGTGAAGGTTTTATGTCATTTTGACAACAGGTTTTTTTTTTTTAACGCGCTGTTTAGGAATAATGCAGCAGCGCTTCCCTTCTCAGCAACTATTAAAAGATATGGTGTGTGCAGTGGTTGGTTTTAAACAGATAATGGCTTTTGTTCAACATTGTACTTCGTTTTTACTTCAGCTCAATTTTTAGATAAAATATTGAGATCGTATCTTGCTATTTAAAAAACAAAAAATTGAGCAATTGTTTTTTTTTTTTTTTTCCCCCCTTTTTTTCCCAACCCGAATGTTCAACCAAACTAGTTGACCTCACTGTAGCACCCGCCCTGACAGCTGTGGGAGGAGAAGTCAAGCACGTGATTCCTCTGATTCACGTGATGATGCTCTCACTTCTTTCCACTCTGCGGCTGCACCACTTACTGCACACTGCCTATGACGTCGGAGGAAGACGGAGTCAGTGTACAGTCAGTTCATGCTGCAGCAGGTGCCCAAGCATGACAGGGAGGGCACTATTGCAATGTGACCAACCAAGCAAATTAGGCCGGCTTACCCCATATTGAACCCTGGCGAGGCTGCCCAATTGTTGCCTCACCAATGGGACCTCTGACCATAGTTGGAAATGGCGAGGCCTGAGATCGAAACCCTGACACCCCCCACAGGCAACAATTTATCCTGTGAGCCACCCAGAGGCCCTAGATATTTTTTTAAAACCATATTGCCCAGCCCTAATCTGTGCTGGTCTCTACATAATGCTGGGGTTTTTCGTTATGGAAGCAAATAAACGCCTTTTGATTATGGTCTAAATGGGCAATTCTGTCAGAAATCAAGCTATTTGACTGCACTTGTACTACTTTCTTTCTTGTAAGGTCTTCGCATCAATATTTATTGTGTCATGTGTCCCTCTGAACCCAGAGGGATACCCTCAGTTTTGGTCCTTTTTCAGACAATACAATGTAGGTGATTAGAGGTCTGTAGGTCATCAAGTTAATGTTAAGATGGAATGAAGTCTGAGTCCTATCTTGTGCTTGTTTCTTATTGCTTAGTGGCGGTAACCACATAGGTAGCAGTGAATGGACATGATGGCTTTGTGAAATGTGTGTGTGTGGTCTGCTCTTTTTGCCTGTACTGCAGTGTGTGTGTGTGTGTGTGTGTGTGTGTGTGTGTGTCTGTGTGTGTGTGTGTGTGTGTGTGTGTGTGTGTGTGTGTGTCTGTGTGCGCTTCTCTGTGCCTGTACAGCAATGTGTGTGTTAATGTGCAGTGTTTGTTTGTGTGTGTGTGCGTGCTTGATCCTCTCTTTGCAACAACAATGTGTGTGTTAATGTGCTTTGCATGTATGTGTGTTTGCTCCTCTCTCTGCCTGTACAGCAGTGTGCGTGTTAATATTCTGTGTGTTTGTGTGTTTGATCCTCTCTCTGCCTGTACAGTGTGTGTGTTAATGTGCTTTGTGTTTGTGATCTTCTCTCTGCAGGCATGAAGGCCCTGTTTGGCAGGTGGCTTGGGCCCATCCCATGTATGGCAACATCCTGGCCTCCTGCTCCTATGACAGGAAGGTGATCATCTGGAAGGAGGAGAACGGCACCTGGGAAAAGATGTATGAGTACACAGGGCATGATTCCTCAGGTGAGAATTATCAGGTCTCCAAAATATGAACGGATCATTCCTAGTATGTAGATCTCTCAGTGCTGCTGGCACGACCACAGACTGTCCTCCTGGATCCTCACATCTTCTCAGTGACCAGTAAATCTTTACAGCACATAACTTCTGATTGAGTATGGTTGTCACATGTAAAATCAAAACACTGCCACACAACCAAGGTGCTTCATCGTTTAGGAATCAGATCACTTTCTGCAGCTGTGGCGTTCTCCTCACCATGACCCTCAGGCTGACTCATTTCGACAGCAAGCCAACTAGTGTGCTAAGAGGTTCTTTGCTTCACACTGGATTTGCTGCTCCTTGCTCGTCTCGTGCATGATGTCATTGGTGTGCACGCATCTGCGGCAACAGTTAATGTTCACCTGTGTCTGTTAAGTGATTAATGCAGTGAGCCAGGAACTCCAGCAGCCTACTTTTTCCGAGGTCTCCCATCCAATTGCAAACCACATCCACACCTGCTTAGCTTCAGATGTCTGACATGAGGACAGTGTGGTATGGCGACTGCTAACACATGTACATGGACAGCATCAGTTGGTTTTCCCTCTTGCTTTTAACATCATTGTTTTAACAGTATTTCTTGGAGCTGGAGTTCAGTGAATTGTATTTTTCTTTTGATAAAATGTATTGTGCCTTTACGTTTTTGAAGAATAATGGCAAAAGACCAGGGTGGAATGGCACAGCTGGGAAGAGTCTTTAACATGAAGGTGTGGAAGGCTTTACTTGATTGTGATGTGTAGAGCTCTCTTTGTATGTCACACAGTGAACTGTGTGTGCCAGGGTTCTTATGACTCTGGATGTGTTTGTGTGTGTCTGTTTGTGTGTCTGTTGGTGTGTGCGTTTGTGCGTGCGTTTGTGCGTGCGTTTGTGCGTGCGTTTGTGCGTGCGCGCGTGCGTGCGTGTGTGTGTGCGCGTTTGCGTTTGTGTGCGCGCACGTCTGTGTCTCTATGGTGAACTTTGTGTGCCAGGGTTCTTATGACTCTGGGTGGATGTGTGTGTGTTTGTGTTTGTGTGCGCTCACCTCTGTGTCTTTGGTGAACTCTGTGTGCTGGGGTTCATATGACTCTGGGCCTGACTCTGTGTGTTTGTCCACAGTGAACTCTGTGTGCTGGGGTCCTTATGACTTTGGGCTTATCCTGGCCTGTGGCAGCTCAGATGGAGCCATCTCTCTCCTGACATTCTCAGGGGATGGCCAGTGGGACATTAAAAAGATCAGCAACGCACACACAGTGAGTACCTCTCAATGGGATTACTCGCAGTGGGGACACTAAACATGACATTTGTCAGGCAGTCGGTATTCACCTGCCATACAATCTGCTGTCTTAGTTTTAAAAAGAGACTCTAACTTAAACAACACTGTCACACCTTTGACCGCGTGTGCCAATATAGCAGGTTTAAAGGTGGACACACACGGTCAGTGTAGCAGGATGCACCAAATTGGTTTACCTGATTTCACATGGCAGCACATGTGATTTGGTAATTTATAATTGTTCAGAGTTAAAAAATGTTTTATTTGTATTTATTCTTAAATATGCAAATACATACAGTGAGTGTATTATGGCTGTGGTTACCTCTGGAAGGAAGCTTCAGAGAATTTTATTTCACTTCATCATAACGTTAAATTCCACAAACAGAATGCTGCAGTGCTTTGCTGGCAAAGCAGCTACTGAGGTAACATTAATGCTGCATGTACATGAATGAACAGGACATTTCCACAATGCCATGCTCTTAAAGTAACATTATCTTTTTTTAACTGCAGTATTGACGGGCTTCTCTGTTTGCTCACTCTGGTGGGCAGCTATGTCAAATCGAATGCAGCACATTTTGGTCTTGAGCTGGGAAATTGGAAATGGCAGGTGGCTAGACATGGGAACCAGAATAATAGAACATACTTACGGAAATATTAAAGAACAACTGATACTGGGATTATCTGGATAGAGGTGATTAGCGCTGATTCATTGTGTTATGCTTTAGAATGGTAAAGGGACTGAGGGATTTGAGGGGTTTTCAGGTGTGTCTTTGGCAATTTTTGAGACTTATGTAAAAGTTTTTACATATTTCAAGTCTTCTTTTTCTTTATATTGAGATGGAAGGTTGTGTTGTGTTTTTCTTTTATAGAACAGGTACAGAAGGGATTCGTTATGTTGAATGATATTACAAAAATAATTTTACAAGTCTACGTGAGGTTGTTTTTTTTTTTTTTCTTTAAATAATCATAATTTTCTTTTATTGAATTTCCAAACATTTTACATAATGTTTGGAAATTCAGTACATAATATTGAATTACATAATACATTGACCTACCTTATATGTGTGTAACACCTGGCAGGTGATGACATGAGTATTGACTCCCAATAGATGTTTCCCACATCTATGCTTCAGGCTTATGATGATGTATGATATGTGTGTGCATGAATATTCATAATAACTTGCATATAAATTATAAATTAGCCATATTCTACGTTCAGATATTTTTAAAAGTATATAACTCTTGCATTTGTTTAAAAAAATAGGACAGTATAACAATTAATCAAGTAATAACCTTTAGTCAACAAGATGGTGGTTAAATTTATTGCAGCTCCTTTTGCTGTAAAGGCTATTAAGTCCTCCTAAATTTTTTATTTGGTACAGTTAACATTAGAGTGTGTGTTTGAGAGAAGGGAGGGGAATGTGTGTGAATATGTGTGTTTGACTAATATGCTTGAAGATCTTTGCAACCCTTGTATTTAAATTGCTTTTAATTTAAATGGGCTTTTCGTGGTTTTATTTTGATGTTATTTTTAATTCTGGTAGAGTGTGAACCATGTTGTTGACTAAATAATGTCAACATGTTGAGAAACAGAGGGAATAAATTAATTACACCTTCTGGCTTTTTTCCTATTGGCTTCCGGGGGAAAATTTGCATTTAGAACATTGCTATAATGTACCTATGTGCAACTCTGTGTACAGTGTCCGCAACATGATTGTATATTGGGATTTTGTTCCTCAGATCCTCATTATTTTAAGAGTTTTTGTCAACTGTGAAGTTCAACACTATACCAGTGGGGAAAAAGACAAAATCAGAACAATTCCAAAAAGCCCATTGAAAAAAATGTAAGTACAAGGGCTGAATTAATAGCTTTATGGAGTATCTGAAAGAAACATTCGTTATTCCTGTTTTCAGATTGGCTGCAATGCAGTCAGCTGGGCCCCAGCAGTGGTCCCAGGGAGCCTCATAGACCAGCCATCAGGACAGAAACCCAACTACATCAAGCGTTTTGTGTCTGGGGGCTGCGACAACCTCGTAAAACTATGGAAGTAAGTCCCCCAGGCTTGTTTAGGGCATTCATTGTGTGAGCTTGTCACTGCAGTGGGTAACTGATTGATTTTATTTGGGAAATAAAGTGCAATAGAACAGTGCATTTCTGAAGAGGTGTTAGTGTAACACTTTTTTAAAGTATTTGGGATGAGATTAAGTTAAAACATGTTTGCTCATTTACCAGTGTTTGACTTATTTCTTGAAACACACCAGAATGTTTATGAAGGTTTATTTTATTTCAAACTGCTTGTGCATGGTATGTCTTTCCTGTTGTAATGGCTGGTGACAATGGACGTCTATAATTTAGGAACAATTTCAGGGAAGTGTGTTTCATAGCAGAGCTATAGTGGCTCCTATGTATAAGCATATACAAATATATACACCTTGGGCACAATTCTTTTGCCACCCTTTTACATAGGATAGGCTTTACAAAATGAAGTATGTTGTTTTAAACTACTACTAATCTGATCTAAAACTGTTGTTCTGAATGAAAAACATTTTCATTCATTTTATTTGTTTTTTTTAATAAAATGTAATTTAGCTGAAATGCTGTAAAATTATATTAAGTACATTTCAGTCTTAAGGAACTGTATTGTGGCCTTCCACAAACTCCTGTTTCAGTAGGAAATAAAAATCAGGTAACATGCATGTGAAGTCCCTTCATCATACATTACCATGCGGAAAGGCAAAGAACTGACAACTCAAAGGAGACGCACTGTTTATTGACCTCCTTAAAATAGGTAATTGATAAAGTATGTAAGAGTTCAATATATCACTCACAACATTTTAGAATCACAACAAAAGTGGCCTGGGAGAGGACACATGTTATTTCAGTGCTTAGTGAGGAACATGGTGAGAGAAGGTAAGGGTCACAGTTGGAAAGCTGTGGAATTTGGCAGCATCTTAGGGTTATCAGTTCTCCAAAACAGCAATTAGATTCCTCATGCATTCTCACAGGAACCTCAGAGTCTTGGCCACAGGGGGGACACTCATGCATGAGGGTCCCCAAATTCAAAATCAATGAACTGTCTGCCTGAAAGCAAAATCAGCATCTCAGTCTTGGGATTTAAATGCAACTGAAAACCTGGGCAGACCATACGTTTACACCCAGAGATATCAAGCAACTTTAAAGCACATGGAGGAATGGACTGAAATCTCTCACAATATGCCCCCAGTCTTATTAATCTGGTGAAAACCGGTGAAAGGCTCAGTGCTATTATCCCTATCGGGGAGGCCGCACCAGCTACTGAATACAGATGAGATTTTCACAGCTGTGTTTATGGGGAAAAAAAACCAGAATGTTTATCCTCCCTCCTACTGATAATGGTAATAGATTTCAGCACTCTTTTTTTTAAGGAATTTATAAGTGGTAGTAAATTGGTTGTATAAAGATCTTTAAATTTCTGGGAAATCCAAAAAGTTTACTGTGCAAATTTTATAAGGGAAAGATTTCAGTGCAGTTAATTGGTAAGGTAAATTTACAGGCATAAAGTTTACTTTTTTGTACATTTATTTTATATCCTGATATACTACCAAAAGTATCCAGCAAACCAACCATTTTTGGCAGGCTAGTTAAAGGGTCAGACAAGTATACAAGCATATCATCAGCATACAAAGAGACTTTATGTTCAATGCCACCTCTCTGTGTTCCTTTGACAGTTAAGTCATTACCCAGTGCTATTTCAGATAAGGGATGCTCAACCTGTAATAACATATATTACTCGGTAAAATACACCAGTAGATCTATAGATATTGATGCTAAATATAAAGTTCATTTTTTCAGTTGTATTAGTCTCTCATTCCTTGTTTTTGACCTGGCAAAAAATATACTATAAGTTTGTCAGGCATTTTGGGGCACTGTTTTGGACGGAAACGGGGGAAACTGTTTTGGGAGTTTTGGACGGTGTATCAACTGAACGAAGTTCTTCGGGTTGAATTGTATAAAGCATGTACTGTCATGTCCGAGCAGAGCCACATGAGTGTGCAAGCTACCCAAGTTTAAGGCTGTTGATGGATGTTACTGTGATCTATTTCGTTTGGCGCACTGACCTGTAGTGCTCTTTGTTGATGGCTTGGTAGCCTCATCAAATCAGCCTATGGCGGTTTTTTAGGTCTGAACTGAGTAATGCAGAGATGTCAGCTTTCAGAGACAAGAGAATTTTGGCCTTCATATCCGCTTTGTTGAGGATTTGTCTGGCGACGTCTACTCATTAGCAGAGGAGACGCCAAGCACGGAGTTGCTTCTTCATCAGAAATCAGACATGTTTTGGAAGATATGGTCACCCCATTTCTTTTGTATTTTTGTTAGTTGTAGTGTTTTATTTTTCCATTTGTTTATTTATTTCAGTACTTGTATATGTATGTGTCCTGGGTTCCATATCTCTGCACTCCATATTTCAACATGCAAGTCACCCTAATGTCAAATGTAAACCTGATGTTATTTGCAAATGAAAATGAGACATAGTGTCTGTGCTGGCCTGTAAAGGGAGGAGGACGGCCAGTGGAAGGAGGACCAGAAGCTGGAGGCTCACAGTGATTGGGTGCGGGATGTGGGCTGGGCCCCCTCCATCGGCCTCCCCACCAGCACCATCGCCAGCTGCTCACAGGTGAGCATCCCCGCTCTGCTGAGCGCTGCTACCTTGTGCCCTTTCCTTTGTTAAATTTCCTGGCACAGTCAACACAGTGGGCCACAGTTAGTTCTTTATGCAGATAAACTCAAACAAGCTGTTATCCAAGCTGCTGCATAGTTATTCTACTGAAGCTACAAAGCAGTTTAGCAGAATATAATTGTTGTATGCGATAGAAGTGTTGTATGTATAAAAGTATTTTGTTGTTTGTAGTGTAGGTCGTAATGTGCTTTTGCGCACTTGCACAGGGATTCAGTGAAGTTAGGATACTGACAGGCACGTCCTGGATATGGCCCAGACAACATAATTCATTTAACCAAGACATTCAGAAATGCTTATTTTATTTTAGTTTTTCACAGTCGTTTTAGTGCTGAGAAGAGAACACAGTGGCACACCATGCTAACGGTCCTCAATGAGAACACTGCTGTAGTTGGGCTAATATTGGTGGGGTTTGGGTTTCTGCTTTTTACTGGGTAAACCTGTTTTGGTTCATCTTTGGCTCAGTTTACTGACAAAAGAAATGTTAATTTTGAAATCTCAATGAAAACTCAGTTCTTAGAACGGCCCGTGTAACCAATTAATGTCAAAATCCACAATGAAAATAAGCTTGCCTTTTATTAAACATTAGAAAGCACTGTTCTATAGTAATGCTACTGATCAGGGTGGGGTTTTCAAAGTGTTAACTCTCAGATAGAGCAGTGACAGGAGTTAAACTGACTTTGCTTCATAGCCTTACAGAGCAGAGACAGGAGTCAAACTGGCTTTGCCTTATAGCCTAACAGAGCAGAGACAGGAGTCAAACTGAATTGTAATCCAAGCTTGAAGGCCTCTTGGCTGTGGTGTAGATGCTTGTTTGATTTAGTCCTGGGAATTGTGACAGAAGTGGGTGGTACTGAAGCTGAATAAGTAAGGAGAGAGAGGTGGCCCTGACTGACTTGCTGTGCTGACTTGCTGTTATTCTCTCTCACCTGGTCCTTAGGATGGCAGGGTGTTCATCTGGACGTGTGATGACCCAGCTGGGAACACCTGGACAGCCAAACTCCTGCACAAGTTCAATGATGTCGTGTGGCATGTGAGCTGGTCCATCACCGGCAACATCCTGGCTGTTTCTGGAGGGGATAACAAGGTAAGGCGAGCTCCATTCACCCCTATTTCTGTAGGGGGCAACACGGTAGTTCCTATCTTTCATCATCAAGGAAAGTAGGGGTGTAATGGTATACAAAATTCACGGTTCAATACATGCCACGGTTTGGGTGTCACGGTTTGGTATGTTTTCGGTACAGCAGGGAAAACAAAAAAATGTAGAAAATAACATTTTTGTCATTTATTTTGAAAAATGTGAACATTCAACAGTGACTCCTTAGCCATAATGCTGACTGTAACAGTTAAGGCTCTCTAATATTGACATATTGGCGTTAAGAAAAAATAACGTACACAAATGCATGCGATAAGCACACATGTCAGTAATGCTCCATCGTAAGCATCCTCTCACCTGTTGATTAATCCTGAACAACTGCAATTACAGTGGGTACGGAAAGTATTCAGACCCCTTTAAATGTTTCACTCTTTGTTTCATTGCAGCCATTTGCTAAAATCAAAAAAGTTCATTTTATTTCTCATTAATGTTCACTCAGCACCCCATCTTGACCTAAAAAAAGAGAAATGTAGAAATTTTTGCTAATTTATTAAAAAAGAAAAACTGAAATATCACATGGTCATAAGTATTCAGACCCTTTGCTCAGTATTGAGTAGAAGCACCCTTTTGAGCTAGTACAGCCATGAGTCTTCTTGCGAATGATGCAACAAGTTTTTCACACCTGGATTTGGGGATCCTCTGCCATTCTTCCTGGCAGATCCTCTCCAGTTCTGTCAGGTTGGATGGTGAATGTTGGTGGACAGCCATTTTCAGGTCTCTCCAGAGATGCTCAATTGGGTTTAGGTCAGGGCTCTGGCTGGGCCAGTCAAGAATGGTCACAGAGTTGTTCCGAAGCCACTCCTTTGTTATTTTAGCTGTGTGCTTAGGGTCATTGTCTTGTTGGAAGGTGAATCTTTGGCCCAGTCTGAGGTCCTGGGCACTCTGGAAGAGGTTTTCTTCCGGATATCTCTGTACTTGGCCGCATTCATCTTTTCTTCAATTGCAACCAGTCGTCCTGTCCCTGCAGCTGAAAAACACCCCATTAGCATGATGCTGCCACCACCATGTTTCACTGTTGGGATTGTTTTGGGATGAGCAGTGCCTGGTTTTCTCCACACAAACCACTTAGAATTAACGCCAAAAAGTTCAATCTTGGTCTCATCAGACCAGAGAATCTTATTTCTCATAGTCTGGGAGTCCTTCATGCGTTTTTTGGCAAATTCTATGCAGGCTTCCATCGGGCTACTCTGCCACCCTGACTGGTGGAGGGCTGCAGTGATAGTTGACTTTGTGGAACTTTCTCCCATCTCCCCACTGCATCTCTGGAGCTCAGCCACAGTGATCTTTGGGTTCTTCTTTACCTCTCTCACCAAGGCTCTTCTCCCACAATTGCTCAGTTTGGCTGGACGGCCAGGTCTAGGAAGAGTTCTGGTCATCCCAAACTTCTTCCATATAAGGATTATGGTGGCCACTGTGCTCTTAGGAACCTTGAGTGCTGCAGAAATTCTTCTGTAACCTTGGCCAGATCTGTGCCTTGCCACAATTCTGTCTCTGAGCTGCTTGGGCAGTTCCTTCGACCTCATGATTCTCATTTGCTCTGACATGCACTGTGAGCTGTAAGGTCTTATACAGACAGGTGTGTGTCTTTCCTAATCAAGTCTTGCTCAGTTTAGTTAAACACAGCTGGACTCCAATGAAGGAGTAGATCCATCTCAAGGAGGATCAGAAGAAATGGACAGCATGTGAGTTAAATATGAGTGTCACAGCAAAGGGTCTGAATACTTATGACCATGTGATATTTCAGTTTTTCTTTTTTAATAAATTTGCAAACATTTCTACATTTCTGTTTTTTTCTGTCAAGATGGCTTGCTGAGTGTACATTAATGAGAAAAAAAATGAACTTTTTCGATTGTAGCAAATGGCTGCAATGAAACTAAGAGTGAAAAATTTAAAGGGGTCTGAATACTTTCCGTACCCACTGTATACAGGGCAGGCACAACTGACTGACTGAAATGCACACATGAGGAACATTGTAGCAGAACTCAAGCACTTTGACTATATGCAGAACTCAAGCACTTTGTCTATATGCTTAAATCCTGTATTCTCTGCAACTGAGTATTGTTGCATATCCGCAGTGATTGCCTCCTATAGCATTAGTTATTGCTTTGGCACAGTCTGAATCTGCTGTGAGAGGCTGCTTAAACACTGTGGGGAGAAGGACTCGCCTTCCTGTCTTTGTGTGTCATTCTGCGCCACACAATCGGGTGATGCCGTCATTGATGACATGTTTGAAGTGTATCCACAGACATACCGGACTTCAGTTGAATAATGTCGGCATACAGTTTGACACTAATTGTTGTCCATTTTCGCTGTAACTAACCGGGAAACCGTACTGCTCCCATACAGTGTATCTAAATATCGTGGGAGGATCCTCTAGCTCTGGTCTTTCATTGTGTTTGCTATACGGATGGCTCTTCCACGCTATACTGAATTTCTCTTCCACACGTACAGTAGACATAAATACACTATTTTTACAGTAATTGTTTGGGTCACAGTGCGTACCGAACCGAGGAAGGCGCATACTGAACGGTTCGGTACAAATGCATGTACCATTACACCCCTAAAGGAAAGGGATTGGTCCTGGAGCAATAAATCCAGTTTTAGAAGGTTTTCTAAAGAGGAGGTTGATAAGTCCTCAGTTTTCTATTATACAATGTTGCTTTAGAGGCATTTTACATGCTTTTATCCAGATAAAAACATTAAATGTGAACACCAAAGTGAAGTGGCTTCACAAGGTGTTAGGCCAGCGCAACCTGTGGAAAGCCGCTGCAAGCTTGAAATACCACTTCTCTATATTCTCAGCAAGTCAATCTCATTTGAATGAAGTGGAAAATGCAGTCAAGAATTGATCCAAAGTTTACCATAAAGATATCCCTAATATCCACATTGTTGGGGATTGAAGGTCCTACCAAAGGCAGCATTAGCTCTTAGTCACTGAGGTCCCCTGGATAGCTAGTGTCATCCTCTCTGACAAGCAGCCATTTTAATGTAGCTGACTGAAGTGAGTGACCAAAGCAATGTAATAATGAGTGTTTCTGAATTCAAACCAAAATAAATGCATTCTGGGAATGGAAAGGGGGAGGGAGGTTGTACCTGAGGGTGATGATGATTCATAGAGATTTGGTACTTACTAAGCGGTCCATTCATTCAAATTGTTACAGAACTTACGGACCTTTCCTGAGGTAAAAAGTGGGTGCACAGAATTGATTTTTTATTTACTTAAGACAGGGAAGAATTAGGAATTGAGCTGTGATTCTCTGTCCCTGGTTAATGTGTCCTGCAGGTAACATTGTGGAAGGAGTCTGTGGATGGACAGTGGGCCTGCATCAGTGATGTCAACAAGGGCCAAGGAGCCGTCTCCACCCTCAGCGAAGGCCAGCAAAATGAGCAGTGAAGGCCGCTTCTGTCCCCGGGGCCTGGGGGAGCACTCCTGTACCTGGCGGATGAGGGGGGGTGCTCTTGGGCTACTGCAGGGCATGCCTTTTCCCCAACACCAGCCCAGCCAGCTGCCGTTTAGTGGAAACGCTCTGCCACTGAGACTTTTCTCTTTTATAATGTTTTGTGCTCCCTCCCTTCGGGATGAGTCCCCAAATCAGTCTGGATCAAAGGCACTGATTTATTTTCAATTTAGCCTCAACTCCCCCACAAAAAAAAATGCTTTAAACAGTGATCGCAGCGATCAGGTGACCCTCACAAATTCCAAGTGAAAATAACTTGTGGAAATAAATATGTATCTCGACTGTTGTTAAATGTGCTCCGCTTTGTAAACATGGGTGTCAAATAAATGTTTTGAATTAAATAAAATGAAGTCTAAATTTAGTTTGCAGTGCAACCTTGAATGAGAATGCTGCAAAACGGTGCAAATGTGGAAACACCACAGTAGCTGCTGGGCAGACCACAAATGTGTCTATGCTGAAACTTTCTTGAGGCAACTTTTTTTTTTCATTGTAATTGCCCTGGTGAAATATCCAGTATCATACTATAAGTATTGCAGAAACATTCCAGTGCAGCAGATTTGTCAGATTTTCTCAGAAATTGAAGCTTTACTTTTGTGTTTTTACAATGTGGATTAAACTAGATTGTATGGAAACCTGCTTGAGATTTTCTTTAAAATTGATTTTCATTTTGTATTATTTGTTTTCAAAACTTGGTTTCAAGTTAAAGTTGACCTATTGACTGAAAATCTATGTGGTGCACATGGTGTGTGTCTGCACACACTATGTGCATCTGTTTGGATCACAGGAGCTTTCTGTCCTGGAGTTTAAGTACAGAAAAATAATGGACCTAGAGGGGGGCGGGGGGTGCAGTTCTACCAAGTGTGTTTTGATATGAGTGGCATAATGGAGAGACAACATCTCGTAGTTAAACCCCTGTATGTTACACGTGTGTTTGATTTATGCTTTATTTTGAGTCTGAATACCTGCAAAATGTTGAACTGATGAATAAATGGAGATGGAGAAAATGGCATCAGCCTCAAGGAAGTGGGCAGAAGACTGGGTTTGCATGGGTATGAACACGGCTTCCTGTAGCCGCTGTGGTGAGTCCTATTTAGTCAGAGAAGCAACTGAGGCAGGGCACTGAGGGTAGATTAAAGAGTGACAGGAGGTCTTCAAATCCAAGTGGTTTGAACAGGCTCTGGGATTGGCAGTGGGTGGCGACCATTCCCCACTAAGACAACAGGCTATGTGGGCAAGGGCAATTTTCACTCATGATGATCGTGGGTGTGCAAGAGCTTAAAAGGGCAATGCCAGATGAACACGTCAAGTGATTTCTCACACCTCATTAAGTAGTTAAAATTCCTTGTGAACTGTTTGAAAGATTTGAAAGATCTTTTCTCAGTTATTTTTTTTCTCCAAATAGACTAGAAGGGTTAGGGGTGACATGACTTAGATGACCTGTGTCAGGAGGAGGTGTGCCTCTTTGCCAAATCATTTTTTGGAGTGTACATAGCAACTAAATGTTCAGGACCCAGGTCCCATTTTAAGTTGCCAAATGGAGATAATTTCACACATATCAGATCCAGTTATTGCAGTTTAACTCAGATTTACTCCATTTAATAAATAAGGAAACAATATGCCTGCCAAAACAGGATTACATTACATATTGGGTAATTTCATTCAGCTACATTTTAAAGCAAATGTAAGGCCCTAATATTGATGATAATGTAGCCACCTTTCCTCCTTTCCTCCCCTCCTTTCCGTGTGCCCCGGAAACTGATTATGTCTCTTCCTTCCCTCCACAATGAGAATTTTCCAAAATGAAAATTCACTTCCTCCATTCCTCCTTTCTCTTCTCCTCCTTTCCTCCAAACGAAGGATACATTGGCTGCGTTCCAATACTCAAATTTGTCTCCTCCTTTCCTTCTTTCCTCCCCTCCTTTCCTCTGTGCCCCGGAAACTGATTGGCTGCGTTCCAATACTCAAATTTGTCTCCTCCTTTCCTTCTTTCCTCCCCTCCTTTCCTCTGTGCCCCGGAAACTGATTGGCTGCGTTCCAATACTCAAATTTGTCTCCTCCTTTCCTCCTTTCCTCCCCTCCTTTCCTCCGTGCCCCAGAAACTGATTATGTGTCCTCCTCCCTCCACTGTTCCAAAATGAAATCTCGCCTCCTCCTTTCCTCACCTCCTTTCCTACCCCGGATATATGCCGGAAATAAGTGGAGGAAAGGAGGAGATGAATCGAAAATTGGAACAGCTAATCCAATTCGCCCGTCATCAAAGTCCATCTCCTCCTTTCCTCCACTCGTTCCTCCCCTCCTTTCCTCCACATACTTCCGGCATATTTCCGGGGTAGGAAAGGAGGAGATGAGAAAAAGTATTGGAACACAGCGCTCCACTTGTTTCCTCCTCTCCTTTCCTCCACATACTTCTGGGTTAGGAAAGGAGAGGAGGAAATGAGTGGAGGAAAGGAGGAGACGAGAAAAAGTATTGGAACACAGCCCAACCTGTGAGCTACTCACAGCTTCGCAACTTCCCAATGTAAGAATGCTTGATATGCCCCTGCAAAATGGTCAACTGCTGTGTCCATGTATGCTGTTAATTGAAATACACTGTCATTCAAAGTGTCCTCACGAAAAAGTAAGTCGTTTTGACTGGCAATATTATTTTCAGCTAAATCAGTTAAGTGCCTCTGTTCTTCAGCGCTCTCCTGACTCGGGGTAGGCATTTATGTACTGAGACTGGCCACTGGTGTGGAAGCAAGGCAATCTATACACTCTGATGTCCAGCAACCAACAGGTGAAAATTTGACCTTATGGCACACTTTGAAGGACAGCCCCTGTCATTTGCATAATGAAGAAGAAATGCATAAATAAATGTAAAATGAAGTGTATTTATCAAGTAATTTATTTATTTATATATATTTTAAAAATTATTTTGGCAGCTTCAGTCCAAAAATGTAAAAAGAAATGTATTTTGAGCCATTTCTTTCATTCTTTCTTTCTTTCTTTCTTAATTAATTAATTAATTAATTAATTAATTAATGAGTTTGGCAGCTTTGAGGTACCGAGTGTCACTTCATTCTTTAAAACATCCACCAAAAGTACTGATACAAACAAGGAGTCAGAGGCAAAAAAATTATTGAGCAGTTACTCAAAATTATGACCCGGCCTAGTTAAATTTGTTTTTTTATTTGACAGCGAATTCCTCCCAAAGCCTGAATGAGTAATTTGAAGCAGGTTCACCCATCACATTTGAACACCTTTTCCGAATTTGGTTTCAGGTGGCTATTTTATGTTGGAAATGTTAATGAATAAGATGAATCAGTTTGTAAGTTTATAGTCTTTATTGCTAGGCTAATCAGCTATGCCAGAGGATCAGTTCCGGTTTATTGTCCCCCCCCCCCCCCCCCCCCCACCAATAAATTTAAATATAAATAAATGACAGGGTACATGACAGGGCCCTAGCACAAAGGAGTTTGAGAAAGGCTGCCACAGAGGTCACATGTGCACAGTGCAATGACACAGTGGTAAATGCAATGGCACCACTAGGCTCTTCTGACCATAACTGTGTTTTTCTAGGCCTGGTCCACCAATCGGCCATTAAAAGAGGCAGAGTGCAAAGAGGTTGCTGTGTGGACAGAGGATGCCATTCATGAATTGAATGGCTGTTTTGAAGGGGATTTTTTTAAAGATTATTGTACTGACTTAGAAGAACTGATTCCCAGAAAGACAATTATACTGTACCCAGATAATAAGCCCTGGGTTAGTATATCCCTCAAGAATACTCTCAATCAGACAAAGCTAGCTTTTCACCAGGGTGATATTCACCAACAAATAGATGCTCAAAAGTTAGTGAGAAAGGAAATAAAGCAAGCCAAGCCAATGTGGTTTAAAGACAAGGTAGAGGATGAACTTAAGAATGGCATTTTTTTCCCCTTTACATTTTGCCCTTTCACTTTTGTGTGTGTGTAAATGGGTGTGGGGGTCTGTCATGATGTGTGTAATTGTAATTGAATGTATTGTAATTGAATTAATGCAGTTGACCTCCAAAGTGGGATGGTGGTGGCATGGTTTAATAAAAAAAAGAATGGCAAATCCCACTGCACCTGAAGGGGAATGAAAGCTATGGTGGGAATTCAGGAATAGAAAAAGAGGGTGTTTAACCCTGATAAGTCTGATTTGGCCCTAGCAAAGGCGCTAAACTAGTTTTACTTGAGATTTGATTCCCATGATTTTAGTGATGAACTGGCCGAGTTTAGAGTTGTTTCAGAGGGCAGCCAGATTCAGATTGATGAAATGGACATCTGGAGAACTCTTGAACAGACAAATGTGAGGAAAACCCTCCTGCCGCGGCACTGACTCTTATCAATGGCAAAGCTGTGGAGACGGTAAGCCAACACAGGTACTTGGGCACCATCCTGGATGACAAAATGACTTTCGATGCCAACACTGATTCCATCAGCAAAAAGGCCAATCAGAGACTGTTTTTCATGAGAAAGTTGAGGGGTTTTAACATTAACAGATTGCTCTTGAAAATGTTTTATTAATCTTTTATTGAGTCAATTATAACTTTTTCAATGATCAGTTGGTTTGTCAGCCTCAGTAAGGTTAACAAAAATAGGTTGGGGAAGATTGTTAAACTTTGCCGAAAGACAATTAGCACTAACTTGAATACTCTTGGCCATGTTTTTCAAGTTAGAGCCACTCAGGGGGCAAAGGCCATTCTGGCAGATACTCAACACCCTCTTCATGCAGAGTCTTGTCTCCTGCCATCAGGGAGGAGGTACACATTCCTTAGGGAGGCCAAATCAAACATACATCTGAGATTGTTTGTTCCGTCAGCTTTTGGGTTTTTAAACAAGCTGTAGGTCTACTTGCTACTGCACACACATTTTAACGAAGGACTAATGGACTCTCAGTGTTTTATATTTCATTGCAACTTTAATATGATGACATCTGCTGTAAGCTATATGCATTTATGTTCTTTATTTATTTTATTGTACTTTTTTATTTATATTTAGTGTACTTTATTATTATTATTATTATCTTTTTATTATATGTATTGGTTGTGTTGACTACTGTTTGCAAACCAGATTGCCCCTCGGGGACAATAAAGACGATCCAATCCGTTTGATGACTTCCATTATGCTCAAAAATACTGACATGTTTTGAAATGCATTGTGATGTATTTTCAATACCACTAAAATGGAATATATGTCAACAGTGGACAAAAACAGAGCATTTAGTTTGGCTCAGAGTTCATTCAGAGTTGCGTTCGTCCACGTGTGACATCCACTATTGCCGCTTTGTTTTTAATGATATACGTTTAAAAAATATCTGTAAAATGTACATTTCTTTTATGTGAGGGAGAGGTATCTTAACATATATTTTTATAGGAATGCACTTCACTGTTTCAGCATGCAGGTTATCCTACAAATGGAATTATATGGCACATTAATTTCGTACAATGAGAGGAATCATGTGTTATGCCATACATAATGGTGTAAGTTTCAGAATAGCCAATGTGTTTTGCCTACGTAGCAGAGGTGTACTGTGCTGGAACCAGGACCCAGGAGAACAGGTGTGTTGCAGACATGCACTTGCTGGACCCAGGGGGTCGAGTGTGTAGCAGAGGTGTACAGACAGGTGTGCCCTTGCAAACTACCTGCATCTCTGTCAGCACCTCATTTGTGCTCTCCAAATAGACTTTTAACTTAGATTTCACAAGACAGTGTTGAAAAGGAATCTTTAACATTTCAAAAGCAATATGCAAATGATTTTCATTGACAGATACACGTTTTGCATAGTTAGATCATTTGTTTGCCAAATGGACAAAAGAAAGAGGCAAGGGAACCTGATGTCACATGGGGCATGTAATAAGGAAGTTCCAACAGCAAACATGCAAGAGACAGAGAGAGAGAGAGCTTAGCTGTGTCGATCAAAGCTTTTTGTTCTATCTGCATTGAATGCCTCATAGATCACAGCATCTATCGTCTTCGTCATAACGGTGAGCACATCTTATTTTTGGACACAGAAACGGATTCCTTTATTACCTTACCTTGGTTTGTTAGAAAGTATTCAGATTACTTTCATGAAGTCATTCATTTTTATGCTGCATACCATATACTATGGCAACACAAATACATACAAACACCAGTTTCAGAGTGAAAACCGATGTCCTAAATGTAAGGAAAATATGTTTAAAAGCAGGGCTTTTTGTTTTTCAGCCCATGCTGGGTCTATTACATGATCTGTGAATTCATGTGTGCTTTTTAACTGGTTTTGCAGATTAGGAGATGTTGCTTTGCAGATGAAAAGAGCTGTCAGGCAGTCTTTTTTTTCTGTTGTTTTTGTGGTAGAGGCAGCTCAGAACATGGTAGGCTGCAGCTGCTCCATTTATCTATGACCACAGGAGCTCAGAAACTGAACCATACAAGGAAGTTGCATGCGAAAGAGAGACCTAGTCTAGCTTGATGTGGCCTCTGTTAATGGCTCATGTAGGAAGTATTAATGCTGCAGCTGGGTGTCTGTCCCTTTCCTGCTGAATTACTGTGTACTTACCATCTATGGCTGGAGGTCCACCTTCGCATGGCAACAACCAGCACAGGTTTGCTGTGTGCCACTGTAAGAAGGTAGCTGACTGTGTGTGACTCTAAACAGAATGGTAGCTGACTGTGTATAACTCTAATGAGAATGGCAGCAGACTGTGTGTGACTTCAAATAGAATGATAACTGACAGTATGTGACTTTTAATAGAATGGCAGCAGGCTGTGTAACTCTATTTAGAATGGTAGCAGACTGTGTGTGACTCTAATTAGAAAGATAGCAGATTGTGTGTGACTCGAAATAGAATGGCAGCTGACTGTGTGCAACTCTAATTAGAATGGCAGCAGACTGTGTGTGACTCTAAACAGAATGGCAGCAGACTGTGTAACTCTAATTAGAATGGTAGCAGACTGTGTGTGACTCTACACAGAATGGTAGCTGACTGTGTATAACTCTAATGAGAATGGCAGCAGACCATGTGAGACTCTAAACAGAATGGTAGCTGACTGTGTATAACTCTAATGAGAATGGCAGCAGACTGTGTGTGACTTTAAATAGAATGATAACTGACAGTGTGTGACTTTTCATAGAATGGCAGCTGACTGTGTGTGACTCTAAACAGAATGGCAGCAGACTGTGTGTGACTCTAATTAGAAAGATAGCAGATTGTGTGTGACTCGAAATAGAATGGCAGCTGACTGTGTGCAACTCTAATAAGAATGGCAGCAGACTGTGTGTGACTCTAATTAGAAAGATAGCTGACTGTGTGTGACTAATTAGAATGGCAGGAAACTGTGTGTGACTCTAATTAGAATGGTGGCTGACTGTGGGTGACTCTACTAAGAATGGCAGAAGACTGTGTGCTCTAACTCTAATTAGAATGGCAGCAAACTGTGTGTGACTCTAAATAAAATGGTAGCTGACTGTGTGTGACTCTACTTAGAATGGCAGCAGACTGTGTGCACTAATTCTAATTAGAATGGCAGCAGACTGTGTGTGACTCTAAATAAAATGGTAGCGGACTGTGTGTGACTCTAAATAAAATGGTAGCTGACTGTGTGTAACTCTACTTAGAATGGCAGCTCACTGTCCATAACTTCTACCTTTATTTCATGATGAGATGTCTTTTAAATCTCACCTTTCATAGATTTAGAGGAGGAGAGATGTGGTAATATGCCTGGGTTATCCCAATGTGTGTGGTCCATATGGCAGTGCATTTCCCTTCAGTAAATGTGTCCATAACCTAAAGATATATGCTGTTACCCATGCATGAACCATCGACCCAGGCAGGCAAACAAAGTCACATTATTGTCTCCCCCCATCCACTATCACTGTAGGGTTACAGCTGGTACACCCCTGTGCTCCTATAACTGTTATGATAAATAATAACAGACAGAGACATGGAAAGACAGATTTCATGCACTGAAGTGCAAAGGAAGTGGAACGCAGGGAGCAGGAAGGACTGAGATAGAAACAGCAGATAGATAGAACCACACCACAAAGCATCCCCCCTTTATTTAAGACCAATCTGAAAGCGACAGATTTTATTAGAAATATGACACTGGGGTGACATGTTTGGCCAAAATAAAGAGCACTGGAATACATTGGTGACATAGAAAACAATCTAAAACACAATATGGCTTACAGTTGTGTCTTTGCTACAACTTAAAGGGGGAAAATAACTGGTGAGTGGTCAGACTGGAATGTCCAGCAGCTGGTTAGCCATCGCATACACTTTACTCCCCATGCTCTTACCATATGCTTTACTCCCTACGGACTTACCATACGCTTTACTCCCCATGAAGTTACCATACGCATGACTCCCCATGACAATTTGCTTAGCTGCAGCCATTATTTCTGTTGAATATTTGTGAGTCATATTTTTAATTTGTACACATTAGGTCCATCATACAAATTTTATAGTATGAGGAAAAAAACTGCATCTCAGGACAATTAAGAGAACACTGCAATTTATCACCAACAGATTATTCAATTAAATGTCACAGGTGTTATCAAAGCAGCTTGAGAGAAAATAATTATTTTTGCTCTGCATTTACTGTATGTATGTAAGTGTGGCTTACACTGTAAATATCTCCATGTTTAGCAACAGTGTGAAGAGATATGTAGTGCCTGAATGTGCCTTTCACTACAGCTAATACTCTCATAAAATAAGATGTAAAGATGTTGGATAGGCTATGCTGAAATACAGGCTTAAAAACAAAGCAGGTTGGTAAGGCAGGAGGCTGGCACTCATGGGACAGGGATATACAAATACCACCCCCCCCCACCCCCCCCCCCCCCCCCCCCCCCCCCCCCGTCCAGTTTAACAACAGCTTTAAAATTCTTTGGAATTCTCCTCACCAGCCTGCTTGAGGCATTGTCAAATTGAGGCTTGTGTGATGTCGCTTATACTTTTAACCAATCAGTTGCCAGATGCTTCAGTTGAGAGTGCTCGCTGTTGCATTCTTTGCCACACATAGTTCAACATAACACATCAGAAGGAGTGTTTCACTGGACACAATACAGTAAGTGAGGCTGTGCATGAATCCTTTCATATCTTTTATTCTCTTGCCTCGTAGGCATTCTGTATATATTGGACTGGTTTATCCTGGTCTGTGTGGTAATCAGTTTCAAGCATGTTTTGCTTTAGTGGCAGAACCTTGAAAAAATAAGGACAGGGAACTGCAAGTCTGGTCCAAGATTGGTTTGCAAGGTTTGAGGATTGTTTGATATTTTAATAGTGAGTCTATATGAAAGGGTTTGTACATTTTAAACATAGAAATTCTTTTGAAGATCATTTTTACCAGCAGAATGTGATTATACTGAGAGCCTGCCTCAACTTGTGTGCTTTCATGTTTTAAACAGGCAGTCACCACACTGTATTTACATACCCGCTTTGTGGTGCTCTTGTTTCCCACAGAAATGAACCATGTCTATTTCCTTATATAACGGTGTAGTACATTCCTTATCATTTCTTCAGTTGATGTTCAATGAAAAATGATGCTACAGACTGCTAGGAGAGTTAGTGCACCAAGTCATTCTTTGTGCTGTTGGGTGCTGAACTCCAACAGAAATGGAATTCCACAGGTGGATTCAATTACACAGTCCCATTAAAGCAGCCCTTTTAAAAAAAATGTTAAGAGGAATCCATGGACAGGGCTGCTCAACTCCAGGTCCTGAGGGCAGTAGGTATTTTCACCAACTACTCACTTCACTATCTGATTTCACTAACTTCATATGAGTAAATCTTTGGTTTATAATTTAAGCTGATTAGTGAGATAAGGTGGTGAAGTGTGTGCCTGGTGAAAATTCACACAATAGAAGGCATTCTATTGTTGCTATCAATAAATTAGCAGATCTTTTTAGGGGCAAACTTCTTTTCACAAACTGGTTTCCACATATCACTTCCTAAATAATATTTTCTGGAGGGAATCAAAAGTCAAGCAAAGTTACTTAACAATTAGCTAAATAGCTAATGCCAATAATTACATCGGCATACAGATCGGATGTTGTGTGATTCTGAAAGCAACTGGTTTTGTTAGAAATTTGACAATGAGATGACACATTTGGAAAAATAAACAGTACTGGAATACATTGGTGACATAAAAAACAATTTAAAAGACAATATTGCTTACAGTTGTCTTTGCTACAACTTAAAGGGGGAAATAACTGGTGAGTGGTCATTCTGGAATGTCCACCAGCTGGTTAGCCATTGCATACATGCACGTACATGCACATATTCCCTGCACACTTACCATATGCTTTACTCCCAATGAAGTTACCATACACTTCACTCCCCCTGCAGTTATCATATACTTTACTCCCCATGCAGTTACCTTGTCAGAAAAAACCTCCTCCAGCCTTGTCTTTCATAAAGAATGTCACAAAGGGAATTATCTGCCATTAAAGGCTAAAGCTGAAGCCTGAGGGATTTAAAGACCACAGGCAACATAAGACTGCCGTACAAGAGCACAATTTGGGTTGAGGAAACCAGGAGGCTTGGGGGCTTTGGACTCAAGAGTAATTAACTTTTAGAGGGAAAAATAACTTGAATAACTTCCTGTGTTTTTCCAAACTGCAATGAACTGGGTAAACATTTCCAAACTGGGTTACATAACTGTTTTGACAGCTACAGTGAAGAGGTGACTCTCGTTCTGGGGGCTTTTGGGCAAAGTAAAGTGTGACTAAACTAATTACACTAAAAATGAGCTTAAAGTGGATTTAAATGTAAATATTTTAAACTGAATCATTAACTAATTAAATTAATCATCATGCATTTTCATATTTCTGTTCAGTTGAGTGTGGTGGCAGCCAAGCCAAATCCAACACAATGGCAGCCCACATTCTACAGCAAAAGCTCAGTTTAAATGCTCTGCCATTCCTTGTGTGAATCATGCTCTTGTGTACATGAACAGCCTGGATTTGAAGTAACAGGATTTGAATAAAATTAACCCCTTTACATTTGAAATGTCTTCCAGACACAATGAAGATTGCATCATTTAACATCCAGAAGTTTGGGCTAAATAAAATTTCTGACCCAGCTGTCGTTTCAATTCTTGTGAAGGTAAAATACATGTTTCACTTAATACATTCATTTTTCATCTCAATCATTTAGATATAGCTATTAAAGAGAAATATTGTCATATCATATTAACTGCATACAGTTGACTGCATGTGAGCAGGAGTTCTGACCTCCACTACACGTGTCTAGATTGTGTCCCGCTATGACATCATCCTCATTCTGGAGGTGGTGGATGTGAGTGGCAGTGCTGCTGAAAGTTTCTTGATGGAACTAAATAGGTAAGTGAATCTTTTTTATTTAGGGCTACACTTTCAAAGCTTCAAGAAAGTTTTGTTTTCAATGAAGTGTGGTCCTTATGTATGTTCTATCAATGCCCTGATCACTGTCTTCCAAGATTGAGTTTAAACTTTGTTTAAACCATATTTTGTGCTTCAGCATGTTAGTGTGTGCATGCATTCTGCATGTCAGGGTCTTAGTGTATGAATTCATTCTGTATTTAAGGGTCTTAGTGTGTGCATTTATTCTTTGCCTTGTCTGGGCTTGTCTCAACAGGGTGAACAAGAAGCATCACTACAGTATGAAAATAAGCAGCCGCTTGGGAAGGTCCCGATACAAGGAACAATTCATGTTTCTATACAGGTAACATACAATTATCAAACTGGCTATAAAAAGTAGCTAGCCCTTGCTGTAGTCCCTCTGTTTGTTTTTTTTTCCCTTTATCCCGTCCTAACACTTAATACATAGTGAGACAAAATAATTGGTTGTATAAATACACTTACTGGACCAGAGCTGCTACAGCACACTGTGACTTTGCTACAGCTCAGTGACTGCTACAGTACTGTACTGTGACTCTGCTACAGCACTGTGATTCTACTACAGCACACTGTGACTTTGCTACAGCTCAGTGACTGCTACAGTACTGTAAATCTACAACAGCACACTGTGATACTGCTACAGCACTGTGACTCTGCTACAGGACACTGTGATACTGCAGTACACTGTGACTTTGCTACAGCACACTATGATACCCCTACAGCACACTGTGACTTTGCTACAGCACTGTGACTGCTACAGCACTGTAACTCTGCTACACTTTATGATACTGCTTTAGTACACTGTGACTTTGCTACAGCCCTGTGACTCTGCTACAGCACACTGTGATACTTCTGTAGCACACCGTGAATTTACTACAGCTCAGTGACTCCTACAGTACTGTGAATCTGCTACAGCACACCGTGATACTGTTCTGGCACACTGTGACACCTCAACAGCATATTGTGATACTACTACAGCACTGTGACTCTGTAGCAGCACACTGTGATACTGCTACAGCACGCTGTACTGTACTATGACTCTGCTACAGTACACTGTGATACTGCTACAGCGCTGTCACTCTGCAACAGCACACTGTGATATTGCTACAGCACACTGTGACTGCTACAGCACTGTGAGTCTGCTACAGCACACTTTGATACTGCTACAACACTGTGACTCAGCTACAGTGCACTGTAATACTTCAACAGCACACTGTGACTTTACTACAGCTCAGAGACTCCTCCTTCATGAGTATTTTTTTTCCAAATTATAATAGCCTAATCTCATTTGTGCTGATATCTTATTTTCTGTGTAAGGGATGATTTGGTGGACTTAGTGGGCTCCTACCAGTATGAGGACGACCAAGTGGGGGATAAGGACGTGTTCGCCAGGGAGCCATATATTCTCCGCTTTGCCTGTCTGGATACAGGTGAGAGAAATTCAGTCTTTTAGATGTACAATTGTATTCCTACACTCTAATTAATGGTTAACTACTGTAATGAAAATATTTTTGTATTATTTTTTGGCCTTGTGGGGGTGTGTGGAATTAAAGCAGAAGTCTTAGTGCATTGGCATTCTTTATGGTCCAAAACTGAGTGATAACCATGCCCTGAGGTCCCTCAGTATCAGCCGGGAGTAGCAGGGCTGGGGTCCCTCAGTATCAGCCAGGAGTTGCAGGGGTGGGGTCGATTAATATCAGCAGGGAGTAGCAGCATGTAATATTGTGTAGCCAGAGTCACAGTCACACAGATACACAGTCACCCAGTCACACAGACACACACACACAGTCACACAGACATACAGGCACACAGAAACACAGTCACACACAGGCAGACAGAAACAAAGTAACACACATGCAGTCACATAGGTAGACAGTCACATACTCAGACAGAAAGACATACAGTAAGACAGACACACAGTCGCATGGTCACACGGTCACACAGACAGACAGTCACACAATAAAATAGACACCCAGTCACACAAACACACACAGACATGCAGTCACACATGCACATAGTCACACAGGCAGACAGTCAGACAGACAGACAGACAGACAGTCACATAGACATACAGTCACACAGACACACAATCACACAGGCAGACAGTCACATAGTCACACAGACACACAGAAACACAGACACACAGTCACACAAACACACACACACAGACATGCAGGCACACAGTCACTAAGAAATATTCTTTGAGTAAATACAACAGAACACAATGTGGGTGCGGCAAGGTGCTGAGGGCTCTGTGCTAGGGGTACAGGTTCCAGGGTGTGCCACAAATACATACAAGTTAACGGGCAGTTAGGATGACACTCATCATAGAGCTGAAGGTAAAGCCCCTTTAATCATATGTACTGTGCAAATGCATGTGGTATTGAGTTACCTGGTAGATACTCCATAAGATTCTAAAGGAAGGATGTGTTGTTTAAAACAGAAATTTACAGTATATGTGCTATTTATTTTCAGTACATGTTGGAATCTAGGTCTTTATTTCTCCATTAAGTGCCTTTGGAGCAAATGGATAAAAAGCAAACATGAGAAGAGACTTTAAAGATTAGACCTTTGTAGAATGCTCTGCACTTGCACATGAAATATATGAAAATGTTTTTTGATGGAGGTGTGTTTAAGATTGAATGACTCTTGTGAATTTGCTGAAATATGACAGAGTATCTTTCTCCCAGTCAAGATGCTTCGAGATTAAATTGAGTCAAGTCAAGTAATGTATCAAGTGAACCAAGTGTTATATGTAGAGAGTGGAAAGTAGGACCAAACTACATCACAGTCTCATTTAGATGAGTAGCTTGAGCAAATGAAAATCATCCCTCCACTTGATTAAACTCGAATGGAATAACCCTCCTGTTGGCGGCCATCTTACATCTGGGACTTTTTGGGGACTCCCTCCTCCATTGGAGGGTGAGTGAGCATGAAGAAGCAAGCATTTTTTCGGATTGGAACGCAGCCTAAGGATCTGCTGCATATCAGAGAAAACTTACATTTTGAAAGCTGATCAGACAAACAGGTCATGCACAAACTCCACCTTGTAATTCATGTTCAATATTCAACTTACTGAATATTAAGTGGATTTAACATATTTTATCAGATAGAGTAATTATATTCTAACAAATCATGCAGTGAATTCTTGTTGTAGGAGCTGAGTTGTTCAGTTCAATGTAGTCCCCGCACTGGCAGAGCTGTGTTTAGTTTAGAGCTCCCCACACTGGCAGAGCTGTGTTTAGTTTAGAGCTCCCCACAGTGGCAGAGCTGTGTTTAGTTTAGAGCTCCTCACACTGGCAGAGCTGCGTTTAAAAGTTTTTTTAAACTGTTTCATTTTATTTATATTGTATATATAAATGAAAAGAATTTCATTTATAAATGAATATGAATTTCATTTATTGAATTCTTGTTTACCTTGAGGAGTAACAAAGGAGCTACAAACTTCAGCCAAACCAAAAAGCAAGTAAATCTCAAATGTGCAGTAGTTCCAGTGGTTATGGTAGATATATATGGTAGATATGTTAGACTGAGCAAGCAATGAAGCAGGAAGACTAAGCAGAAGGACTAAGCCATGAGGCCCAACTTAAGGGTCTCTTCCCCTCCTCCCTGGTCCTTGCATACTTAATTTTATAGTGGGTGTAGTGACCTTGTTCGAATTTGTTACTTCAAGGGCAATACACGTTACCACACACATCCATCGTATTGAAACACAAACCTTTATTCACTGGTAGAGAAACGAAACAAAAAAGCAATTCCTTCTGTTTTAAATGTTACATGCGTGTGCTAAGTGCACATAAAACCCAAACTAAATACAAACATATAGATATACATTTGGCATTTTTATGTTCTTTTCTCCAAACATAATAAGAAGGAATGGCTCCAACAGGGGGGAGTGCCTGAAGTTTTATCCAGGACTTAATCTTACATTGAAACTTTAACAGCTGGAAAACACAGTGCTTCAGCATTAACAGCTTGTGAGTTTAAGGAGGAGTTCACAGAGAGTAACAGGCCGTTCTGCACATGAATGGCTTTGCGTTCTATTGAGACTCACTCCTGCTGTCATGTGACCTTGTTAATATGAAGAAGGTGAATATTATTGGGGTTCAGAAGGGGAAAGTGACACTAAAGTACATAAATACACATAGGCACACACACACACACATACACACATACAAAGGGGAAGGAGTCAGAGGGAGAGAGAGAGATGATGGCCCCCTGTGGTTGAGCATGTTTGTGAAAGGATGCTACATTTGGGGGACACCTTAGGGTTTACCAAAAACAAACAGGGTTGTACCATGCCCAACTCCACTTTTAACTGGTAATCCCAAATGCTGATCCATATTGGCCATCATAAGTGGTTTGTCTTCATTGCTGAATAAAGGTGTACTCCTTGAAATGCTTGAAAAGCCTGTTGCTCCTTTGATCACCAGGCTGGAGGTGTTTATGAGGCAGAGGGACCCTTTGTCCTTCTCTGGCAAGACACAATAAAAGAAAAGGGCAGGACAAATAACCATAAAATACATGTTGCTCTTCCGACACAGCGTAGATGTTACTTATTTTAATGTGAAATATTAATATGAATGAAATGTTTCATTAACATTTTAAAATATAAATGTTCGAATTAGGAAAATACGAAATCGGGCACTGTCTAAAGATGAAATGTGCTCTATTGTCAGTGTACTAAAGCAGTGTTTTGTTTATATTTTAACAAATATTGAAAGGTATTACTTTGTGTGATTTGTATCAGTTTATTGGATGTCTTAAAGCCCAAAAATGGACCTCCTGACAGCATGCAGTCAGATAGGCCTAAAATATCAGTACTAAGCCTTCATTCTTGATGAAACAACAAAGGATATTCTTGCTATTCATGGAATTGAAATGTGTATCTCCAGGTAGTTGTTACATAATTGCATATGTCATCCACAGTTCTGAAGGACCTGGTACTCATCCCAGTACATACCAAGCCTGAGGACTCAGAGAAGGAGCTGGATGAGCTGTACGATGTCTTTCTGACTGTGAAAAAGAAGTGGAAGACCGATGTAAGTGCAAACCAGACCTAACTGTACTGGGTTACACCTTCAGTTATAGTCAATGCTTCTGATCTTTGGTCCATAAACATTGCAGCCTGAGGCTGGTGACCTATAAAATACTCCTACATTTAGAACATTTAGTACATTTAGTAGCTCATGTTTCCCAATGTCTTCACTAACACCAAGGGGCTCCATTCCTAGAATTTCTTGACTATTAAGATTACTGTTTACATAGAAAGCTACACCCCCATGAGTTAAAAAAAAACATGTTAACTGAGTCAGGAGGCCTCACTGCCTCAAAGTTAGTGATTATTTAACATTTTTATCTAGTGGTGATGTAGTGCCAATATTTCCTAATATTCATTGTCATACTTTCTGTTTCACCCATTGTCTCCATCTATTTAAAATCTAATGATACAAGTGGCACAATGTGAGGAAACCCACATGCTAAACATGCTCACGCCATGTCATGTACTTCAAAGGACCAGAGCAGAACAATTTCAACTTCAACACCTTGCTGATCTGTGAATTACCTCTTAATGAATACTGAAGTACACAAGCACCTCCTCTTTCACTGTTTTATTTACTAAACCGAAAGTTAGATATGTTCTGTTAGATGTTTTCAGATACATTTACAAAGTGCTTTGTACCTTGTTTAAACTGTATATTTACTTATAAAGACCAGTCACACTGATGAGTGGATGTCATTGTTCTTGCAGCAATGTTGTCTCCCTGTGGGGAGAGCAGTTTTTAAACTAAACAGCCTTGTGTCTCTTTTGCAGAATATAATGATTCTGGGAGACTTCAATGCAGATGGCGCCTATGTCTCCAACAGGAAAATGAAAGGAATTCGTATCCGTAGTGACAAGAACTTCCACTGGCTAATTGGAGATGATGAAGACACCACAACAAATACAGGCAATGAGCACACCTATGACAGGTGACTGTAGCAAACACATTTATACTAATGCTACTACTCAAAAGTTATTATTACTCATTTGAAGCAAAAACAGCATGTGTGAGGTGAACGTCCGTAGAAATACAGTTCGTAGAAATTCATTTAAAAATAGCCATTATTCCCAGGATGCTTGGAGAGGAGATCTTGTGTCCAGTCTTTAAAAGGAGTGTTTTACAAAGTAATTAACTGCTTTCAAATGGTCACACCGATCTAAGTGAATATTCAAGAAAAGAAATCTAGTGGCAAACATGATTTTTTTTTTTAATTTTATAGAATTGTTGTTTATGGCGATGACATGGTGGAAGCTGTGGTCCCAAACTCTGCAAAGCCATTCAATTTCCAAGAAGCATTTGGATTGACAATGGAAATTGTGAGTTCCTCCACTGGATTTAATTGAACTGGTGTTCATACAAACAAATATCCAAAGTGAGGATAACATTTTAAATTCCCTCACACATTTTGTCTGGCAGGCTCTTTCTGTAAGCGATCACTACCCTGTGGAGGTGGAGCTGAAGAAACGCGTACCCAGCAGCCACAGTAAGGCTAAACTCTGCTTCTGAAGCACATAAACCTTTTGAGTATGAACACTGACTCCACATTTTGAATCACATAAAATTCTGGCTGAAATCACATTATTTTTCATAATTTGTCTAAAACTCATAGCACTTCACAAAAAGCACTTTTATGTGTTCATCTATGTTCAATTTCACCCATCTAACAACTAAATGTTCTAATGATCTTTAATGACAAAAAATACCATTTTACAATGTTCTGAAATAAATTTACATATTTGAAGTGCACAGTCAATTTCAGTGTAACAATTTCAGCCATCCATATTAATGAGCCACATCCCTGATTGGTTGACAGTACTAGGCATGGCTAGGAGAGGAATGACTAAAAACCTGTAAAAAAAACCAAAACAAACAAATTAAATTATGAATATTCAAAAAAAAAAATCAAACTGTTTTATAAAAAGGCTTATTTATCACCAGTGGTTATGGAATCAAATATTGTTTTTTGATGTGAAATTAAATTGCCATAACATGAGCAATGAGAAACAATAAATCAGACCATTAAAAACAGAAAATTAATTAAACTCATCAGCTGAACTGTCTCAGTTAGCCTATAAGCAGTAGATTGGATGCTGCATCAATGATTAAATAAAAACCTGTAAATCTAGCATCCAGTATCCATTATAGATCCAGCATAGTTACAGATCTGTGCTACTGTGCAGTGTCTCCATCAGCCATGTTTTAGCTGCTGCTTTGAATCCTTGCAGTCAGTTAGCTGGAGCCACTGTAGCACTCACTGAGGCCTGCACTCTCATGTCCCTTTTAACCAGAAGTGTAGTAAAATAAATAAAACTGCATCATTTTTATCAACTGATACTTTTACCCATTTCAACATGTTAAAATTGTGTGTGATCAACACTTATGAAACATTTTAGTCATTGTGCAAATTTGCCAACATAAGCAATGGGTAAAATCAGTAAGGCCTGGGAGTTTTTCCTCTGTTAATGATATTGTTGTCTTACCACTGCAACATGTGGAAAGCAGCAATATGTTGTGTCATTTATACATTGCAGTACAACCAAGGTACACTTGGTAGACTGTGCACCATGTGTCTCTGTGTCTAACAGGGGAAATACAATCACAATTCATTTGTCTACACCTCCCTCTTGCATGTAAAATGTTAAGCATTTCAATGCAATTTTTCTAACAATGATGTGGGATTTACAGTGACCACTGTATGCCCTCCACAATCTGTCTTGTTAAATGTTGTTGTAGTCCAAGGTCCATTTCGTTCCACAGCTGCCAAACGGTAGGTGACAAGAAATATTTTAGAATAACAGATAGTTAGATAGGCAGGGGTTCAGTCAGTGCATTTAAAAAATCCATAAAAATATCAAAGTAAAATGCTGAAATGGGGTCTCTGAAAGGGGTGAAGCATTCAGCTGGGAGTCCTGAGGTTGAATGTTCATATCCCTGCCTCGCCATTACCAGCCATGGAAAGATAATTGGCCCAGTCTCACTGAGAATGATAGGGGTGTAGGCCAGTTAATGGTTTGTTAGTTCATTGCTCTGTAGCAACCCCTCCTGGTTGGCTGGGTGCCTGCGGGTGCATGAACTGATCATATGCTGACTGCATAATCCTCTGACGACATAGGCAACGTGTGATTGGTGGTGTGCCTGCAGTGTGAAAAGCAGCAGGGTCAGTCATCACGTGAGTTGGAGTAATTATGTGCCATGGCTTCCTCCCCCTTAGCTGGCAGGAACAGGATGCTGTGGTGGTCTAAACAGTTTGGCTATGCTCAATGTGGAGGGAAAAAGTTAAAAATTAAAAAAGACAAAGGCAGCCTGTAGTCTAGTGCAGTACATGACTGGGGCCCCAGAGGTTGGTGGCTCAAGCCCCAGTCTATCCACAGCAAAATCACCATTGCTGTTGGGCCCCTTAACCCCACATTGCTCCTAGGGGGGATTGGCCCTTGTTTAGCCTAATCAACTGAAAGTCACTTTGGATAAAAGCATCAGCTAAAAGACTGTAATGTAAATGGAAATGTTTACATTTATGAAATGGTATAATACTGTGATGTGCATGTTTTCATATGGTGAACCATACCTTTTATGATTTTTTCTGATTGTGAAAATGAAATCATCCCTGGCACAGTCAATACAGACAAAGGAGTAAAGGACTCTGAGAGACATGCTCTTGCATTGTGAACATGACAGGGCAAGTGCAGCTTTAACCACTGCAGTGATAGCATTACTGCATACACCTCACACATAACATAATGCTCTCTATGTTCAGTGAACAGCAACTGAAACTAGCCTATCAAACACAGTGTGCCAACACAGAGAGCAGAATTAAATTTTGCTTTGCGTTTGTAAGACATACGTGCTTTGAGCTGCGGTGAATTCAACAAGCACTTGGTCACTTACCTGTTGGCTTCTACATTCATACTTTGGATGTTACTTGCCTGTCTGCTGACATAGTCAGGCACTGGCCTAAAACACCCCACAAGACAAAATTCTGTCAGATTCCAATGTCACACATTTGGACATCATACAGAAATTTCATCTTAAAATTTTCTGAATCATTTGGACTTTATTTTTATATTTGCCATTGTACAAGATGTATACAGAAGATGAAACACACAGGTTACACCCTTTATAAAAGTGTGTGTGAGGGGATGTAATGAGTTTAGACATTTCCTCAACATGTACCTACATATGAACTGCTTCACGCCCCCCCCCCCCCCCCCCAACACACACACACACACACAGCACCCCATAGGACTGTCTGTTGCTAGTCTGTGTAGAGAGACAAACGGCTGGAGTTAATCTTCCATTAGCAGCTGTATGGGGACAGATACGCACACCTCAAGCTAAAATGTGATTGGTTTATTAAAATAAGGCCCAAGGAAGATCTCACAACTGGAGGCAAATTTAAAACCACTTGCAGAACAGCTGTTTATTTTCAGATGTTGACCGTTGAAAAACAATGCTAAACCCAGAATTCACTTAAATTGTGTTTATTTTACACCTCTATATGCACACAGTTTACTGATACAGAACAAAAAAATTTCATTTTAAACAGAATATTCTTTATTCTTAGGTTCTGGAAGCCAACAGCCCACCCCCATGAAGTCAAACATGGAGATGGAGGACCTACTGGACCTGAAGAAAGGGAACCTTCTGCTAGAGCGCGAGAAGCTCAACTTGGAGATACACATGTTAAAACTGCAGATAAACAACCTAGAGCAAAAAAAATAATTCTACTCAGGTTCTATTTTTTTTAAAGACAGGCTTAGAGGTCCTATAAATAAAATGTCCCCATCATCATTCATCTCATTCAGGGAAATGTATCTGCTTAAGATATATGGGATTTGTCTGCTGAGGGGACCATGTACTACCTTTTTTCCACTATATCTGTCCCATTACTCTAAGATTGCTGAATTTATGTTCTTCTTTTTCTAGCTTTTCTGATGTGAAAACTGTAACAAAATAAATGTAATAATCAACCATAATGGGTTGCAACCGCTGTGTTGTGGTTCAGCAGAGGTACAAGCAGGAGAAACGTCAAGGGGTATTAAGGAAATAAAGATACAATAGTTACAAAATTTTATTCAGAGCTTTCTCTTTACAATAACAATGTCATTCACAAAGCTGACACCTTTTGAAATGGACCCAAATTAAATGCGTGCTGATAGATGAACAGGGTTAGATTGCCTGGCAGGTCCACTGTAGTTTGTGATGCCATCTCATTTTTTCCCAGACTTCTTAATTCCTCCCCCACCTGTGGAGAAAGAAAAGGTTGTCAGGGTACAGACATCTGGCTTAAGGCAGTGTGCCCTCATGTCTTGAGAAATCATGTTGGACAAAATAACAGCCACAATGAATTATAGAAGAGGCTGTGCCAAAAGAATCTCTCATGTTGGCAGAAACCACTGAAATTCAGGAAAATCCAACACAAAACTAACCATGCTCCCTTGAATGGGATAAACCGGTTGCTAAAATCTTAGAGCTGGCAGAGGGATTCTAAGAAAATAACTGAATGGAGGACACTGCCATATAGCATCACCTTTTTCTCTTGTATGAATTAGACTCAAATACACCCTTTGATTTCTTGTTTGACTTCGACTAAGAGGACAAAATATTTTGGCTGATTGTATCTATTAATAAACACAGTAAGCTCCTTTCTTACTCAGTGGTCCTTTCCCTGATGCCCTGGCTTTCATGGCCTCCAGCTGTTTCTGTTCTTCTTTCTGTTTCTGTTTGTAGGCCACATCCTCCTGCAATGGGGGTCAGATATCAGATGGAGTCATGTGCAGATAGCTCAAACCTTTTTATCAACGATATTCCTGTCCCCCCAAGATGGTTTACAATGATCAATAAACACTTACACACAAAGAAAATGATGACACATCTGAGCTGCACTTTGACAAGCGTGTGTAATGTAGAAACTAATCATGTGGTTAAACGTTACACAGCATGCGCTTATAAAATCAAAAGCATGCTTTCTATGGTATGGACAGTAGGGGATGCCAAGACAGATTTATAGAACTTTGCAACAAATTCAAGAATGTAAAGGAAGACCTACATCATCCATATCTTTTGACTGCTTCTTGGGTTGTTTAAGAGGTTTCTTCTTACCACCTGAATTGTGAAAGTACACAAATTAACATTCAATAATAATTACAATTACATAAGCACATTAGGTCATTACACAAGCTTCACTAAAGGTACACTGACTGCATTGTCAATTGGTGAATCTAGTTCAATCTGTGATGGTTGGGGTCAATTCTAATTTAATAAAGCAACATTTTCAATAAAGGAAATTAGGATGAAGAACTGAAATTAAAGACCCTGTTCAATCATGTTTTCTCTTTACATTTAACATGTTCACTAAACCACAAAATACAGAACACTTGTAGTTTTGCAGTAAGCAAGTAATTTGTATTCATGAGAGCTGGATTGGGTGCTTCTTCAGTAATGGATATTCATAACTACTGGGGAGTTCTTTCAAAGGATACCAAGTAATTAACCTTTAACAGAATCTTCATTGACTGTTTACTTACAAATATATTGCTCTTCTACTAAAGATTACATTTTCACACCAAAATGTTGTAACATTATCAAACTGAGTATTAGTTTTCAGATAGAAAAGCACATTTTAGTCTGAACTTAGTTGGAAGTTTCCAGTTCTCAAAAAATATTATTCACATCCCATTAAGGACTCGAAACTAAAAGTGTTAAAGGAAAAAAAAATGTTTCAAGACGGAGTTTGAATAATTTATTGCCACTGCCACCAACTCACACACCAACTCTCTGCCATGAATATTTTCAAAATGAAAAATGTTGTATTTCTAAAACAAAATTTTATGACAGCTCAGAATTTATCAACCAAACAGAAACTAATCTCCATTTCACTGAATAGATACATATGATTTTGATTTTAGCACTGCACCGAAGTGAATGGATACATATGATGTTGATATTAGCATTGCACCGAAGTGAATGGATACATATGATGTTGATATTAGCATTGCACTGAAGTGAATGGATACATATGATGTTGATATTAGCATTGCACCGAAGTGAATGGATACATATGATGTTGATATTAGCATTGCACCGAAGTGAATGGATACATATGATGTTGATATTAGCATTGCACTGAAGTGAATGGATACATATGATGTTGATATTAGCATTGCACTGAAGTGAATGGATACATATGATGTTGATATTAGCATTGCACCGAAGTGAATGGATACATATGATGTTGATATTAGCATTGCACCGAAGTGAATGGATACATATGATGTTGATATTAGCATTGCACTGAAGTGAATGGATACATATGATGTTGATATTAGCATTGCACCGAAGTGAATGGATACATATGATGTTGATATTAGCATTGCACTGAAGTGAATGGATACATATGATGTTGATATTAGCACTGCACTGAAGTGAATAGATACATATGATGTTGATATTAGCACTGCACTGAAGTGAATGGATACAGTTGTGGTCAACAGTTTACATACACTTGTAAAGAACATGCATATCATTGCAGTCTTAAATTTCCAATGATTTCTACAACTCTTATTTTTCTTTATTGGAATGATTGGAACACATACTTCTTCGTTTCAAAAAGCATTCATGAATTTTGGTTCTTTTATGAATTTATTACGGGTCTTCTGAAAATGTGACCAAATCTGCTGGGTCGAAAATATACATACAGCAATGCCAATATTTAGTTAATTATCCCTTGGCCATTTTCACCTCAGTTAGGTGCTTTTGGTAGCCATTTGCAAGCTGCTGGTTGAATCTTTGACCACTCCTCTTGACAGAGTTGGTGCAGTTCAACTAAAATTGTTGGCTTTCTGACAAAGACTTGATTCTTCGTCACAGTCCAGATGTTCTGAATGGGATTTAAGTCAGGACTTTGTGAAGGCTATTCTAAAACCTTAATTCTACCCTGATTTATTCATTCCTTTACCACCTTCGATGTGTGTTTGGGGTCATTGTCCTGTTGGAACACCCAACTGCATCCCAACACCCAGCCTTCTGGCCGATGATTTGAGGTTTTCCTGAAGAATTTGGATGTAATCCTCCATCTTCATTATTCCATTTACTTTTTCTGTAAAGCACCAGTTCCACTAGAGGCAAAAAAGCCCCAGTGCTTAATACTACCACCACCATGCTTGATGGTAGATATGGTGCTCTTGGGGTTAAAGGCCTCACCTTCTCTCCTCCAAACATATTTCTGGTCACTGCCACCAAACAGCTAAATTTTTGTTTCATCTGACCACAGAACTTTCCTCCAGAAGGCCTTTTCTTTGTGCATGTGATCAGCAGCAAACTTCAGTCGAGCCTTAAGGTGCCACTTCTGGACCAAAGGGCTTCCTTCTTGCACGGCACCCTCTCAGCCCATAGCAATGTAAAACTCGATTGACTGGACACTGACATCTGTGTTCCGGCAGCTTCTAATTCATCACAGACCCACTTTTTGGTGGTTCTTGGTTGACTTTTGACCATCTTGACCAATTGTCTCCCAGCAGCAGGTGATAAGTTTGTATTTTCTTCCTGATTGTGGCAGTGACACAACTGTGCCATGCATTTTATACTTACAAACAATTGTTGGCACAGTTGATTTTTTGACCTGCTGCTGATTTGAAATGGCTCCAAGTGACTTTCCTGATTTGTTCTAGTCAATGATCCGCTTTTTCAGATCCATGCTGAGCTCCTTAGACTTTCTCATCGTAGCATTTGTGGCTGAGTCTAATGAGTGTATCAAACGGGCCCTATTTAAATTGGCTCAGAGTAGTCACCAGCTGTAGTCAATCATAATCACTCACAAGAAGAGGCCATGCAAAGGCAAATTTGATTGACAACTTTCTATATCACTAAAACTGATCATTCAAGTTGCTGTACATATAATTTTTGACCCAGCAGATTTTGTCATATTTCCAGAAGACCTATAATAAACATATGAAAGAACCAAATTGCATGATAGTTTTTGGTGACAAAGATGTATGTGTTCCAGTCACTCCATCATAGAAAATTAAGAGCTGTAGAAATCAATGGTGACTCACAACTGCCATGATATACATGGTAATTACAAGTGTATTTAAACTTTGACCACACCTGTACATATGATGTTGATATTAGCATTGCACTGAAGTGAATGGATACATATGATGTTGATATTAGCATTGCACTGAAGTGAATGGATCCATATAATATGAATGACCATTACTCTTCTGCACTGAAGAAGAGTAATATGTATGTGATGCAGCCAACACTAGTAGCCTACTACAAAGTTTGAGGCCAAGTGGCCACACTCCATAATTGAAAGATGTAATTAATTTCAATTGCTGTGGTATGTGTCAATATCAATATTTCTGGAGTGAAAAGGGCAAGTAAAATAAGAGTATGTGAATATGTACAGGAAACTCTGTGCTTTTCACCCCTACTCATTGCCATGGTATATCATGCTATCTATGCTCCATTAACGAAGGCTTTTTACTTTAACCGTGAACGCCCCTCAATCAGGTTGAACCAAGGGGCCAACTTTCAGCCTAAGCACCCGGAGGTTCGATTTGCCATCTGATGGTATCTGTAATTTGTTCTCAAAAGCATTATTTTCTCATTGGACTCATTTTGACAGCATATTAACACTATTTATCCTTATATATTGATGTTCAATCTTAGTTTAAAACAAACGTAATATTCCAGACAACACAATGCAGACGTTTTCTTATTTTAAACAATACACAGAAAAAGAAATCTATGCGCCTTATGACATGCGCAGAGCAGGGAAACCAGAAGGTTCTGAGAGCCGTTCTGAGATTAGGGCAGTGTACTACGAAATTATCTAAATTAGCTAGCTATCGTAAACATCGTAAAGGGATTCAAGATGCAGTTTTAGCGCTTAAATTTGGTGTATTTTGAAAACTACGAATTAAGAGCTAGTTGTACAGTTTAATTTGCCTAATTATCTTAATATTCTTTACAAACGTTAGCCGGATAACCAGTGAACCCTAAAAACCTAAACAACTAAGAATTTCTCTAGGTAAAACACGTTTATTCATCTCCTAACGATATTTACAATCTTTGAACTATACTAAAAACAAGTTATTGCAGATAAAATACTTCAATAAACAATAACGTTATTCCTTACATGTGCAAAAGTGGGGAATTTAATTTCTATTTAATTATATTTCTTTCAGTTGCAATTTATTTGAACTTAATGTCACACCCTTTTTCTTCCAATTCAAATTACCACTCAGAGACGACTACGGTCTCGTTGTACAATGCAGGCAAGCATGATCCGAATCAGTTGGAATCCGATTAATTAAAATTGACTAGCATATCGAAATTATTTAAACAAATAAAACAAAAGCGAACAAATATTACGCATAGTGTCATAAGACCATTACAAATGCAATTATTCTGGGTTACAGCCAATAGATTTGTGAAACATACATAGAATTAATGGGACTAGAGAAAGGACTCAAACTGTATTACAATTAAGACAACTGGCTACATATGCGTTAAATATTTAAAAAGCTATGTTACCGAAAATGACAATTAGATCAGAGAGCGGCACAGTTAACAACTAGCCCGTGTTCACCGATTGAACACCCTGTGCCGGCCAGAAGCAGATGGGCTCCCCCTCTGAGCCAGGTTCTGCTCAAGGTTTCTTTCTATTAGTCGGTTTTCTGTTAGTAGAGGTTTTCTTACCACTTTTGCCTTGGCTTGCTCTGAGGGGGTTTCAGGCCAGGAATCAACTATAAAGCTGCTTTGTGACAACTTGTTGTAAACCGCGCCATACAAATAAAATCGAATTGAATTCCGGCTGCGCTGCTAAATCTGCATAAGCTTACCTACGTTACACTCACGTCATTAGGCCACAGTTATTTATGGTACAACATTTTATAACGCAGATCACACAGATAGCTTGCTGTTTAATGTTACTGCGAGAAAAAGAATCTTCGTATTCTACGATAACATGGATTAAAGATTTGGACTAGGACTGGGTAAAGTGATCCTGAAATGTGATTGCAGCACAATAAATAGCCAGCTAGCTTAGCAACTTGTAGCGGTTACAAAATTGACTACAAACATTTTGGTACGTGGCAGACGTTCTTATTTTAAATATACTACTGTATATATATATATAATCAAATGCTCTAATTGCTTCCCATGACAAATTTAACGCTGTAATTAAAATTTCTCACCTTCTCTTCCAGACATGTCTGCAAACGCGCTAATTCCAGGATCCGCGTTGTTAGGACCCCAGAATTTTCACCGGAAAGAGAATGTCCGTTTATCGCCTGAATGAAATTTGGCTGTCATGTGTAGTGAGACAGGTCAGCTTTCGTCAATTTGAATACCCTTTGCTGGAGATACTGAGTGTCAAACTGGTATGTCATCTGTGAGACTCGTTGCTACACGTATGTGTCAGCGCTTTTTTAATTAACGGTTGAAAACGAAAGACGCTAATATCAACTACCGGTACAGAGGATGTTTAGATAATCAACCCTGTTAGTGACCCTGTGGCTCTGATAGCTAACGACTAGCAAGCTCGCATACAGATTTTACAACCAGGAAGGTGGGTATGAGCTATTTGACGGAAAGTTCATTTGTTTAAGGCCTATGTGTCAAAATGTGATTGTTCACCTGTCCGCCAAACAGATCATAAAACCACATGAAATTGTAACAATATGATAATGTAAACATAGCCGTATTTAACTGAATCAGGCAATTTAACTAAAATTCATTCAAGTCGTACATGGCCTTTCATTCAGTCTTCTCTTTTTTTTCTCCGCTCTCAGAAAGCTAGAAAGGTAATTTCAGTCATATCTAACTTATATGTAACGTATGTATCCCTTCAGACACTTAGCCTGTCTCAGGCAGCAAAGCTTTCTCCACAATGGATTTTTCAGTGTTTTTCCCCACAGATAAACAAAATGTCTGTTTAATGCTTGGGTGCACTTGTGAGGTGTTGAAATGTGTGTGTGTGTGTTTTTTTTTTTAAAAAACAAAATATTAAAGATTAACCTTAATTTTAACAGGCACCAGTGGAGGTGGCATTTGGCTGCACTGTGGTGAATGTTTCAATATTCATCAATGAGATACAGGGTAGATCTCATGAGATTACGGGGATATGGCGCAAGCTTCTACCTTTTTGAAATCCCTGGCAACCCTAGATTCAAAACCTTTGTCAGTAGAGGCTACTGTGCCCCCCATCAAAGCCGAAAAGACAAGCCTGGGGAAACCGGGCCTGTACCACAGCGTGCAGTGGCTGCTGTACAGAACCTGACAGAGCTGGGAAGACAGTGGGGACAAAACACAATGAGAACTGCCTCAGCAACAGCCAACTACTGGTGGGAGAAGTACGAAGAGTTTGTTGGCCTAAACGAAGTGAGAGATGCCCAGATGAAGGTCACAGAGGTAAATCAATCAATCAATGTGCCTTTTGTATAGAGCCATTTACAGGCTGAAAAGAACAGATTAAAATTATATTTAAAAAAAATAATAGTTCCCAGTCAAAAGCTAATTGTCACAAGCCAAGGATCAGTGCCTCAAATTATTCAATCGTCTTAAACAACTTCCACAGGCAGAGAAGGCTTTCATGGTGGCAAGAGGGATGGTGCGTGAGGCACATGAGAGCCTGGAGGCTCTGCAGGGCCGGCTGAAGGAGGTGAGAGACCGGCTGGACCGTGTGTCCAGAGAGGAGGCTCACTACCTGGAGCTGGCCACTGTTGAACACAAGCTCTTGCAGGTGAGCTGCTAAGATCCCAACACATACACAAAGAAAATATATTTGTTTAAATGAATTGAATACACACTCCGATCAACAAATTACTGATCTAAAATTTCACTAGAACTCACACACATTCCTGACCCTGATTCATTAAAATAGCTTAGCTGGCAAAATCTACAACTGTGCAGGAATTATGCTTTTGTGTGGTGGTTGAAGTCAAACTTTATCAGTCATTGACCTGAAACAGGCTGTATACCTTGACATAACCAGTCTGAAGTACTCTCACAAACTGTTAACTTTCTGCCCCTGCCACCCCACCCTCTACATGTGCAGGAGGAGCGGCGCCTGCGGACCGCATATGAAAACGCAGAGGGTGCTGAACGGGAGAGATTCGCTCTGTTCTCTGCTGCTGTCCGTGAGAGCCATGAAAAGGAGCGGACCCGAGCGGAGCGCACAAAAAACTGGTCCGTCATCGGCTCTGTGCTCGGGGCTCTGATTGGGGTCATGGGGTCCACTTACGTTAACAGGGTACGCCTTCAGGAACTGAAGAGCCTGCTGCTTGAGGCTCAGAAGGGGCCTGTGAGCCTGCAGGAGGCTATAAAAGTACAGGCCAGCTTACACAAGTCCCAGCAGCTGGAGCTCCGGGGCCTCATCGACAGCTTGAGTGGTATTCTGCAGGGGAGGAGGACAGAGGAGGACAGGGCAGCCAAGGCAGAGCCCGTCCCAGCCCCTAACCCTGTGGTCCACAGCATCTCTCCCTCTGCCTTTGAGTCAGCCCTAAAGGAGCTTCAGCTCTCCACCCAGAGGGCCCATGTTCTCATGGAGGGTTTCCAGCCACACCTCTCCCAGCTGGAGCAGATCATGTGTAAGGTTGAGTCTGAACTCCAGGCTTTTAGAGTGCTGATTGAGGCGTCTCGCAGTGTAGACAAGGCCGTGGTCAGCGCCCAGGATGCACAGGTGTTTGTGTGTGACACTGAGGGTGTCATGCACGGACTAGCCCAGACTGAGAGGAGGCTTGAGGAGCAGATTAACAAAAATACTTTATACAGCACAGTTCTGACATACACAGCATTTGCCATTACTGTGCCCTTACTATATGTAATCTTCAGAGGCAGTTAAAGACTGTTTAGCATCCATCTGATGGAACAATTAAAGTAAACAAGAGAAAGGCTGGTTACTAAGGGGTTTCTGTAATTGTTGTACTTCTGTGGTATGCAGGAATTATGCACTGTACAAAAAAAGTCAGGAAAAATGAAAATGAGGTGTCTAAAAAATAAACTAACGTTATTATTCTGTAATGCTTTACCTCTTCTTATGAATAATTTCTTGTTGCAAGTAAAAAAAACAGAACAGAAGTTCTGTTTGGTAATTTTATTTTATTAACTATTTTCCAGTGTTTATACACTTGCCAGCCACTTTATTAGGTACACCTTGCTAGTACCAGGTTGGACCCCCTTTTGCCTTCAGAACTGCCTTGTTTCTTCGTGGCATAGATTCAACAAGGTGTTGGAAACATTCCTCAGAGATTTTGGTCCATATTGACATGCTAACATCATGCAGTTGCTGCAGATTTGTTGGCTGCACATCCATGATGCGAATCTCTCGCTCCACCATATCCCAAAGGTCCCCTATTAGTTTGAGATCTGGTGACTGTGGAGGCCATTTGAGTACAGTGAACTCATTGTCATGTTCAAGAAACCAGTTTGAGATGATTTGAGCTTTGTGACATGGCGCGTTATCCTGCTGGAAGTAGCTATCGGAAGATGGGTACACTGTGGTCATAAAGGGATCGACATGGTCACCAACAGTATTCAGGTAGGCTGTGGCATTTAAACGATGCTGTTGGTACTAAGGGGCTCAAAGTGTGCCAAGAAAATATCCCCCACACCATTACACCACCACTACCAGCCTGTACTGTTGGCAGGATGGATCCATACTTTCATGTTGTTTACGCCAAATTCTGACCTTACCATCCGAATGTCACAGCATAAATCGAGATTCATCAGACAAGGCAACGTTTTTACAATCTTCCATTGGTGAGCTTGTGTGAATTGGAGCCTCAGTTTCCTGTTCTTAACTGACAGGAGTGGCACCCAGTGTGGATTTCTGCTGCTGTAGCCCATCTGCTTCAAGGTTCGATGTGTTGTGCGTTCAGAGATGGTCTTCTGCATACCTTGGTTGTAACGAGTGGTTATTTGAGTTACTGTTGCCTTTCTGTCATCTCAAACCAGTCTGGCCATTCTCCTCTGACCTCTGGCATCAACAAGGCATTTTCACCCAGAGAACTGCCACTCACTGGATATTTTCTCTTTTTCGGACCACTCTCTGTGAACCCTAGAGATGGCTGCGCGTGAAAATCCCAGTAGATCAGCAGTCTCTGAAATACTCAGACCAGCCTGTCTGGCACCAACAACCATGCCACGTTCAAAGTCACTTAAATCACTTCTCTTCCCCATTGTGATGCTCGGTTTGAACTTCAGCAGGTCATCTTGACCATGTCCACATACCTAAATGCATTGAGTTGCTGCTATGTGATTGGCTGACTAGATATATGCGTAAATGAGCAGTTGAACAGGTGTACCCAATAAAGTGGCTGGTGAGTGTATGTTGTACTGATATTTGTAATATGTGTATTTGTCTTAAGTGTTGGCCATTCCACAGCACCCAATTGTGTGTTTTGGCCAGAGCTGTGTGCAAGTGCCCTTTTTTAACATGTGAAGGTGGAACCAATTAGTGAAATTCACAAAGCCACAGAGTGAACAGAGCATCCAGATATGTACCTTTTGCATTTCTTTCATCCGCAGTGCTTCACAAGATCTTGCAATTGGTAATAGGCTTTTTTATTTGTATTACAATACACAGCATCAAACTGGTGGCAGCTACTTATCTTAAGAAAACACAACCGATAATCAAATTAGTGTAGAATTTGTGATGATAATGCTACTTGCTCTAGACTGTATGCCAAGAATGTCAGAATGCAACTACCATAACAGGAATAAATAATCTTTTGTAAGTGTCTAAGGTAGACATCTTTTGATATTACACAAAGAGTGCCTGCAGTTTTAGGAAAGATGCCTCTGACATTAAATTAGTATTAGGCCTGTCAGTATTACAACATTAAATGATGATGGGAAGATACAAAGTTTATTAAAATATAACTTTATAATGGTGATATCATATCACTATTGCCTTTTGGTAAGGTGGTGGTTTCATATTTTGTTTTACTGGTTGTGATTCTCTGTTTTGAAATCAATCCACTGTAGAGGACACAACCTGTAGCAGTCAGTTAGGTGATGTAAATGATGGACTGGTTGTTTATGTCCATGCATTGGTCATAGTGAGTGTGTTCCAATACTCAAATTTCATCTCCTTCTCTCCCCCACTACCACCTTGTCTCCTCCATGCCCTGAAAACTGGTCTATGTGTCCTCCCTCTTTCCACTGTTCCAAAATCGTTGGAGATGAGATTTAGCATCCTTCGCTTACCTCCTTGTCTCCTCCAAACGAAGGATACATCAATGTATCCTACCACGGAAGTCTTTTCACATTTCTGGGTGACATCATCGTGCAACCAGTCAGATTGAAAGACCATCTCACAGAATATTTCACATTGGAAAAGTTCTAAAATATAACAAGGGATTTACCAGCACTTAAGTATAAATGCCAGATTTAAACATTAATTGGATAATTTATATTAATAGGGAAACATTACTGTTGTTTTTTGAAACATATCCACATCGACTCAATATATTCACGTTTTTGAGTTGTGAATGGTCATTTTACCAAGGTAAAATTCAGCGAGTTACTGTAGCAGCAGGTTTATTTATTTCCTTGTACACATGTTTGTTAAATCATGAGCAGAATGCGAGTTACTGTCTTTCGTATTCTGATGCATGAAAAGAGCTGATGGTGTATGGGATTGGCTTAGGTATCATTCGGAATCAGTCGAAGTTTTGATGACGGGCGAATTGGATTTGCTGTTCCAATTTTCATTTCATCAATCATTCAATTTATCCTTTCCTTCCCTCCTTTCTTCCACATGTTTCCGGGGTAGGAAAGGAGGAGACGAGAAAAACTATTGGAACGCACCCTTGGTTTCCACAACACTAAAAGAAAGCACTGGATCACCTTTCCTTTGCATTTAAAGAATTCAAACCGCTCTTATCATGGCTGCCACTTAGATATACTTCCGGGTCATTTCACTCAGTTACAAACCTTCCTAAGCAAAAAAAGACCATTTGAAAGCATTGGAGAGCACCCAGTCAAAATGACTACTTCATCAATAGCCAATGTCAACATTGATGACGGGGAAATCGAACTAGTGTAGTCGAAACAGGCCTCAGCCTGGGCCAGATAGGCTGTGTGTCTCCTCCACACTTTACTCACTGATTCTGCAAGAAACAAACTTTTACCTGAGAAGTCTGATGCAATAATGGTTTATTGTATATGCAGCAAAGTACATACAGTAAACCGGGCTGGTCTGCGTCCACAGCAGTGATTTCCTCAATCACTCTCCCAATCATCCTCCAAGCATTCTCTTGCTCACACACACACACACACACAAACACAAACGCTCCCAGATACTCTCCCCAAAAACCTCCCCAGACACTATGAATGCTCTCTCTTTTATATATTCTCAGACTGCTCCTATTGTACAGCTTACACCATTGTTTCCCTTCTGGTTCCCATAATTCTATGATTTACACCTGGCATCTGACTAGATAATATTCAATGTCATGATTATCCATCACAGTTGTATTTACTCAAAAGTTGTGATCAAAAGCTCCCATACCCAAAGTTATATATATGACTGTTTTGTTATGTTTTCGGTCCAGTACCCTCACCAGAAGAACATGTCATAAATTTTACTCTACTTCTGATGGTAAATGTATCCAATTAATACCTGGGAGAAGGCCAGTAGATAGTAGGTATCAGTTCCTGGGCAGAAGGCCAGCAGATAGTACTATCAGTTCCTGTACTTCTGAGAGTCAGTTGGATCCAATTAGTGCATGTTTTCAGGCCCTGTCACATCCAGAAATAAATACATAATTCAACTGTATTGACACTCCTCTGCTATTTGAGGAATTAATTTATATGAACTGCAAAAACACCAATAGTATAAATCAATGTAATTGGTTATATAATGTATTTCTTTCAGCTCATATTTCCAGATTTAATTATGATTAATTAAATGTCACTTTTTTATGTTTTACAAAGCCAACAAGCCCAATTGATGCACTCCTGGAACCTTACGGTCCTGACTTGTCCTTGAGCATTTTGAGATAAGAGCTCTGCAGCTATCTGGAATGTGATGCCCTCCCCACACAAACTCTCCTTTTCTGCCAGGGAAGTGTACACTCTTTATAAAACTCTTTATGAAAAATGTAATGAATTAGTAATACAAACTATGCTTAGTGCTACATGACATTTTCTCTTGCTAAATATCACACCACATTGTCCCAATTTTCGTATACCCTGTGTCTAACCGACTTCTTAAACAGAAAATGCCGAACCTTTTAATTTTGTTTTGTGGAGGGACTTATACTTCATTATTGACTTGAAATCTTTGAACGGCGCAGATTATACTTTCATCAGACCATACCCGGAAGAAGCGATGAAAAAAAACTACATTACCCATGACTTCACTGTCACCGGACGTACCATACATAGCCAAGTTCAGACTGATAGATATGATAAAAAATATCAATTTCTTTATAATCCGTTAATCTGTCTGAATCTGTTGATTGGTTGTACGGTAGCGTGGTAGTAAAATCGCTTACGTGTGCGCTCAGCTAACGAATATTACGCTGACTAAGCCTACAATTCTCTGGATGTGTACAAGCACATTTTAAGGAGGCGTGTAGTTTAAAACGCATGAAACGTTCACACTAGACACATGGTTCTGGTTCACACTGTCTTGCACCATGTATCTTTTCATCTTAAAACAGTTACACTCTCAGCAACGTTCAAGATTTAAGAATAAAATAACAAACACCCTTCCAGTAACTCTCTTGGACATGATTTCATTTGTTTCAAGCATTCTTTCAAATGATAGTATTAGTTTTTCGATGGGGAAATTCGCTAACAAATAAAAGGCGTGGCCAAAAGTCCTGCGAAGAGGCGCCAACTTCTGGAATCGATGAGGTAATGTTAATATGTAGGAAGTAGACCAATCACATTAAGGTCGCTGAGTTATATTACATATTCATGAGATTTCGCGCGCTTTGGTATCACATGGACTTTTCGCGCGAAACCTTTCACTTGGAACTCTCTGCAAGGAAGGGACAGGAACAATCCGAACATGGCGGTGAGTTAAAATCTTAGTTTTAATATGTATTTGTGACTGTAATATACAAGTATGAGTGAAATTGCGTAGATTAATCGGTGCTGTTCACTGACTTAAACTATACTCTTGCCTAAATTATTAGTGATTTTGAATTTCAGTAGTCAACAATAACTACTGTATCGTTTCGCATATGTTGTGATCGCATGGGTGGTAATCTTGTCGGCAATTTGTTTAAAATTTAAACTTTAGCAATCGTATCACTATATAATCATCTGGTAACTAGAGACAGAAAAGTAACTGTCTCGCTAGCGACTCAACATTTTGAGACAAGGTAAATGAACAATGAAAAGTTATTGGTGGCTAGCTATGTGAGCTAACCCATAACAAAATGAGAGATGGCTGACTATCTAGTTTGTTTTATGCAGTTCGCCGACTTGCAATATTTATCATGTGTTTATTGAACAGTATATTGTTTGGTTGATAGTTTGTTGGTTAAATGGCCATGGCTTGGATTTCGATTTAATGTTATAGAACGTCATTATTAGCCACGTAGCTAGCGGAATTAACCAATACCGGATCACTGGCAATGAAATGCATGCACTTTTTGTTACGTAGTAGGTAAATGGTTAATAACCAGTGCTTGTGTTGTTTGACGTTGTAACTAAGGTCGTGATAGTGTAAAATGTTAAATAAGTCGAGATATTGATAGGTATGTGCAGTAAGTTTTTCTCACCATTCTGATTTAATGTTTCACGTGGAAAAAGAAACAATAGGACGCCGTTTCTGCATGATAGGTAATGCTTGGCATGCGAGACTGCACGTTAAATGCTAGATTAGCTGCAGAGAACTTAACCTGCAGTCGTTTCCTAGATTCATGGTACTGGGTTTTGAAAGCATTCAAAGCAGTTTTCCGTTGCTTCCCAGGACTCCTCTGAATCTTACCACATGGCGACCAGCCCGAGTCGCGGCTCCCGGCGCGGGGACCTGACGTCTAGCCCAGGTAGAGATCTGCCTCCATTTGAGGACGAGTCCGAGGGGCTACTGGGGGACGCGACTCTGCCGGGGGAGGAGGAGGAGGAAGATGATGGGGAGGAGTTGATTGGCGATGGAATGGAGAGGTGAGAAGGTCGTGTTCTCCTTCCTTAGCTGAAGCAGCAGTGGGACTTTGGCTCTTTTATGAATGCATATGACTTTGCGATCTGAGTAGATCTGAGTTTATGATGAGTTTTAATGAGAGAAGTTGCTAATAACCTGACCATAATACAAGTATGATGGTAGTGGTACTCTGTACATGTAATCTATTTAATAATGTATTGTATATTGCATTGCATGTAAGTATATGAGGAGAGCAACATATCACCTGAATATTTAGTATCAGTTGTGGAGTATAAATTGTAAATTGCCCTTGTCATCTTAACAAAGTGACAAGGATTAGGTGTATTTTTAGTCCCACATAGCTTTCACAACAGAACACCTTTTGTGCATCAGAGTGTCCAGTGCCTAACTGCCCCTCCCCTTGGTGCATAGGGACTATCGGCCCATTCCAGAGCTGGACCGGTATGAGGTGGAAGGGCTGGATGAGGATGAAGACCTGTCTGAGCTGTCACCCGGGGCAAGGGCGGCGGCTGAGGAGGCCATGAGGATCCGGGACCGGGACCAGGGCCTGAGTGGCCGCATGAGGCGGGGCTTGCTGTATGGTGAGGGAACTTAACTGTACATCCCATTTTAGTGCCTCACAGTGATGGAGTTTAGCAATACTCTGGCCAGACATCCCATAATACTGCCTCACAGTGAGGGAGTTTAGCAATACTCTGGCCAGACATCCCATAATACTGCCTCACAGTGAGGGAGCTTAGCAACATGAAGGCCAGACATCCCATTATACTGCCTCACAGTGAGGGAGCTTAGCAACATGAAGGCCAGACATCCCATAATAGTGCTGTACAGTGAAGGAGCTGAGCTACACTCAGGCCAGACATCCCATAATACTGCTGTACAGTGAAGGAGTTCAGCTACACTCTGGCTAGACATCCCATAATACATCTGCGGTGAGCGAGCTCAGCAATACTGTCTAGACATCCCGTAATACTGCAATGAGGGAGATCAGCGGCACCAGGCCGGACATCCTATAATACCAGACTCTTACACTATTGCCATTTGCATGTGCATATCCACTGACCGTCTGACTCCTTTATTAATCTCTCATACACTGCCAATACAAAAAAAAAATAACCAAAGGTATCATACTTGTTCAGTGTATAAACTTTATTAGTGACGATGTTACAGATGGAAAGATGAGGTTTCAATTTGACCGTAGCCTTCGCATCACTATGTTTCCTATGGGTATATAATAGGACCTAACCTATATAGTGTAGTCTGCACAAATCCAAGCCAAATGAGTAAGTATGTCTGAGCTTGTTATTGAAAGCAACAGTTCTGTGGTGTCACAGACAGCGATGATGAGGATGAGGACCGCCCAGCGCGGAAGCGCCGTCTCGCTGAGCGAGCGGCTGAGGGGGCAGCTGGAGATGGTGAGGATGAGGAGATGATCGAGAGCATTGAGAACCTGGAGGACATGAAAGGCCACACTGTGCGTGAGTGGGTTTCCATGGCAGCACCCCGTCTGGAGATCTACCACCGCTTCAAAAACTTCCTGCGCACTCATGTAGATGAGCATGGGCACAATGTCTTCAAGGAGAGAATCAGCGACATGTGTAAAGGTAAAAATGCAGATACCAGAAAGATGACTTTTAGCTCTAGTAGTTGAGTCTGGCTGTTGTAATGTACAGTTAAAATATTAACATCTGGTAGGATATAAGAATGATAACATTTCCGGTAATATTGGGTTACAATGAATTAATTTTTTGATGAATTTGCTAAGTAGCTTGCTTATGATGCACAAAGTACACATTCAGAAAAGGGGAATCAGGCCTTTGGGTGGTGCAGAGTGAAGGCATATGATTGTGGGGTAGCAGTATGTCCAATGGCTGGGACTTGGACAGTAACATGATGTGACTGACTGTGTTCAGAGGTCCACATGAGTCAGCTGGCTCTGCCTCACTGAGGAGCAGTGCTGGTGACACCTGTTGGCAGGCTGCAGTACTGCCAGTTCCTCACCAGAACACTTTGCTCTGTGCCCAAGCATGGACAATGGCCCTCATTTATCAGTATATCCTGAAAGCCATTACATGCTTAAACTACAGAATTACATGGCAAACTGCATGTGTGATGCATTAAATTTAATTTCTTCACACAATTGAGTGTAATAGCCCTCCATAATTTATGATTCTGATGGGTGCAACCAATTGTTTATTCATGTAAAGCTTCATAATATGTGCCCAGTTTAAAGGCCTTCTTTGTGCTATACCATTTGGAATGCTGCATTGATAAATTACGAGGAAGCTAATAAGACTCAGTTTTTGAAGTATAGTACAGCAAACTCCAAATCTGGACCACAAAAAATGAGGTCTGTTGTTGCTGTCACCCCTGCAGTATTCAAAGCAGTGAAAATGAGCCTCTGGCCTGGATTGGCCTATATCCAAATAGAAAAGCTGTTAATGTGCTACGTTGCAGAAGTTGAGATTTTTCATTGCTTATTTTGGGGGGTTTTGCAGAAAACAGGGAGAGTTTGGTGGTGAACTATGAGGACCTAGCGGCTCGGGAACATGTTCTGGCCTACTTCCTGCCAGAGGCCCCCACAGAGATGCTGAAGATCTTTGATGAAGCTGCTAAAGAGGTGGTGCTGGCTATGTACCCCAAATATGACCGCATTTCACACCACATCCATGTGCGGATCTGCAGCCTGCCCCTGGTAGAGGAGCTGCGCTCCCTCAGGTATGCCACCCAGAGCAGAGGTCTGCAGACCACTGACCCATTGCATTGGAAATAAGACCTCTTTTTCACCTCTGGTGAAAGTGTGTAGTTTTTGTGATGAGTAATTGGAAAAAGTTAGTACAGGAATTGTGTTCCCGGGGAGAATGGTAAGAGTGAATGCGTCCTTCATCTCTTGCAGACAGCTGCACCTGAACCAGCTGATCCGGACCAGTGGTGTAGTGACCAGCTGCACTGCGGTGCTGCCCCAGCTCGGCATGGTCAAATACAACTGTAACAAGTGCAACTTCATCCTGGGCCCGTTCTTCCAGTCCCAGAACCAGGAGGTGAAGCCTGGCTCCTGCCCAGAGTGCCAGTCCCTCGGACCATTTGAGATCAACATGGAGGAGGTATGTGCACTGCAGGATGTGAGGGGGGGTTTGGGTTAGAGGTCTTTATGGGGAATCTGGCATCTGTGGGAGCTGTGTCATAGTCTTTTTAAGGCCTGTCTTGCAGTGCCCTGATAAGAGCATTGTTTTGTAGAGATTTAAAAAAAAAAGTCTTCTTCCCTCTCTCAGACAGTGTATCAGAACTACCAGCGAATCACCATCCAGGAGAGCCCAGGGAAGGTGGCAGCTGGTCGTCTCCCTCGCTCTAAAGATGCCATCCTGCTCGCTGACCTGGTGGACAGCTGTAAACCAGGGGATGAAATTGTGAGTCTGAACTTCCCTGAATTTAGATGCTCTAACAGGCTGCTCAGGCTGGAGGCTGGAACAGTGCAGGGCCCCAGCTTGAGTGCTGACTTTAGGGTGGGTCTGCGTTTCCTTTGGTCTGTACATGTCATTTGGCCCTGCACAGGATTTTGGGTATTTGTTTTTTTTTTTTTTTCCCCCTCCTGTTTTGTAACCCAAATGCAACCAACCAGAATATTGGAGTCCTCGGCATGTTGCTAACAGTAGATCAAATACCTCATCACAGCATTTCCTCTGCTGTCATTTAACTTCGTATTCAGCTGGTACTGTTAAGGTGTAAAGTCTGAATGTCCCTGTTTTCACCTCATCATTCAGGAGCTAACCGGGATCTATAACAACAACTATGACGGGTCCCTCAACATGGCCAATGGCTTCCCTGTGTTTGCCACTGTGATCATGGCCAATCACATTGCACGGAAGGATGAGGGTGTAGCAGTGGCAGAGCTGACTGATGAGGATGTGAAGGCCATCGTGACACTATCCAAGGATGAGCGTATCGGAGAGAGGGTAAGGCTTCACTGGGCTCTCCTGCTCTGCACTTCCCTCCCTCTTTCTGCTTTGCCACTTTTAACTTGGACTTGTTTGTTTTTATCATTCTCCTCTTAGGTCTTTGCCAGCATCGCCCCGTCCATCTATGGCCATGAGGGCATCAAGAGAGGCCTGGCCTTGGCTCTTTTTGGTGGGGAGCCAAAAAACCCTGGTAAGTGAATCGGTGTGAAGGGAAGGCCGATTATGCACCGTAAGCGTTTCAGCTGAAATGACTACACACATTTGTGTTCACACGCTTACTGTTTTTGTCAGTTGCAAATGCATTTCTTGTGCTGTCTTGTATAGCACTATTTGAAGTGCGGCACACTTTTGTAACATACCAGATGCCACTAGCCTGATTTGGCTGCAGTAATGGAACATGCTCTGTGGTAGACTTCAATGACCTGTCTGTGTGCCATAGGCGGGAAGCACAAAGTGCGTGGCGACATCAACGTCCTGCTGTGTGGGGATCCTGGTACTGCCAAGTCTCAGTTCCTAAAGTATGTGGAGAAAGTGGCCAACCGGGCTGTGTTCACCACGGGCCAGGGAGCTTCCGCTGTGGGTCTCACCGCCTATGTCCAGCGTCACCCTGTCACGCGAGAGTGGACCCTGGAAGCCGGAGCTCTGGTGCTTGCTGACCGCGGGGTCTGCCTGATTGACGAGTTTGACAAGGTGAGTGGTGTAAGAAAAGCAGCTTCCAGTTAGGCTGCAGGTGTTTTTTTGCATTTGCCAGCAGAGCACGCAATGCCTTCCTGAAGTATTAACACCCATGAACATGGAAACTTCACATACGTCATTACCTGGGAAAATATCTGTTACATGACTTGCATGAATGTTCACCCTGCACCTGAATGCTGCTGTAGATTTTCTGTGGAAATGCACCACGTGGTGTTTATACTTGCTGTCTACTGTGGGCAGTGTTCATGCAGTCATCTGCGGCCGAAGGTCACTGAGTTTTGGGGGGTGCTTGAACTGAGCGTGATGGGGGGGTCTGGGGTGAAGTGAAGGTTGTACAGTCAGGTTAAAGACGCTGCATGCGGTGTGTTTGCAGATGAATGACCAGGACCGGACCAGCATCCACGAGGCCATGGAGCAGCAGAGCATCTCCATCTCCAAGGCCGGCATCGTCACCTCTCTGCAGGCCCGTTGCACTGTCATCGCAGCCGCCAACCCCATTGGTGCGACTCTTGGACACATGACATGAGTGCCTTAAATAGTCCATCAGGACTGCAGGGCTCTGAACTAATGAAACCCACCCTCTCTCCTACCACAGGGGGGCGCTATGACCCATCGCTCACATTCTCAGAGAATGTGGATCTGACTGAACCCATTGTTTCCCGTTTTGACGTTCTGTGTGTAGTTCGAGACACAGTGGACCCAGTGCAGGTACGCATGATGCCTGTTGTGTTTTACAGCAACGTTTCATCTTCTGTTTGCGAAATTAACACACTTTTGCACTCTCTCTCTCTCCTTCCATCCTGTATGGGACAGGATGAGATGCTGGCACGCTTTGTGGTGGGCAGCCATATCAAGCATCACCCTAGCAACAGGGACGGGGGTGTCGCTGGGCTGGAGGAGATGGTGCTGCCCAACTCCTCAGACGTGCCCCTCATCCCTCAGGAGCTGCTCAGGAAGTACATCATGTATGCCAAGGAGCGTGTACATCCCAAGCTTAACCAGATGGACCAGGACAAGGTGGCCCGCATCTACAGCGATCTGCGCAAGGAGTCCATGGTGAGGAGCCTCTGTGCAGAGGTTGGAGTGCTGGGTGCTCAGACCCTCACCTGAGTGTGGTTCAAACCTGCATGCGCTGTCTTGCAGCCCAGCACAACAGAAGAGTCTTTACTGTAGTGTCAACCAGTAGTATCCAGTACTGTTGTGTCCACTGCTCCATGGTTACTTTACAGTGTCAGTAAGGAAACTGAGCTGCTCATTCTTCCAGTGTAACCATGTGACTGAGTGAGAGACACGGGGGCTGTTACTGAGTGAGTGAGCTAGAGGCATGGGGGCCGCGAGTGACTGAGCTAGAGGCACAGGGGCCACGAGCAAGTGACTGACTGAGCTAGAGGAGCGTGGGCCACGAGCAAGTGAATGACTGAGTGACAGGCTGTTACTGAGTGAGCAGCCGCCATATTGTTTGTGTGTATTGATGTCCATGTCCCTGTGTCAGGCTACAGGCAGCATTCCCATAACCGTCCGCCATATTGAGTCGATGATCCGCATGGCAGAGGCCCATGCCCGCATGCACCTGCGAGATTACGTGCTCGAAGACGATGTGAACATGGCCATCCGCGTCATGCTGGAGAGCTTCATTGACACACAGAAGTTCAGTGTGATGCGAAGCATGAGGAAGGTGAGGATGTGCCGGCTTCAGCCAGGCCCAGAAAGAATAAATTATACTGTCATGCTGTGCAGCTTGGTTTGTTATGGGAGTTGCTGAGAGTACTTGGGGATCAGCTTTCCCTAGCTACAGGCTGAAAGCGGCACCATGTCCATGTGTATCTGCACGCAGTGTTATGCAGAGCAGAGTCTGATCAGGTGTGTGAATGTCTCTCTGGCAGACCTTTGCGCGATATCTGGCCTTTAAACGGGACAACAACGAGCTTCTGCTCTTCATCCTGAAGCAGCTAGTGTCAGAGCAGGTGGCCTACCAGCGCAATCGCTATGGCGCCCAGCAGGACACCATCGAGATCCCTGAGAAGGAACTGATTGATAAGGTGAGCAGATTCTCGGTCAAAATGGCGCTGAGATTTGATATTTTTCCCCACCAGAATTTAACCCCATTACTGTAACAAGCACATCAGCTAAGGAGAGCCTTACTTTTGGAATTAGTGATGGTTTGCATGTGTCTCTGCTTTCTTTGTCATGTCTGCCTTTGTATGTTTTTGATGCAGCTGGGAATGTTCTTTGGTGTGAGCAACTACTGTGCATGCACGTCATGTAAACTCTTAACTGAAGTTTTCACTTTCTCCCTCATGTCACAGGCCAGACAAATCAGTATCCACAACCTGTCTGCTTTCTATGACAGCGAGGTCTTCAGATCCAACAAGTTCGCACATGACTCCAAGAAGAAACTCATCCTGCAGCACTTCTGATCTACATTTCCATTGGGGAAGCTTCTGGCCTCTTGAAATGTATATATTTGTATATTTGGTGGACAAATTGCTCAAGATGGTGAACGTGCCCATATTCATTTACTCTCCTGCTTAGAGTTGCGTTCTGCGTAATGTTTACTCACATCACTGTCATTTATAACCATAACAGTGACCTGAGTCCTCTTGCCTTTTTTGTAGTGTTGTATCTCTAAGTGCAGAAAGAATCTGCATGCATTGTGACTTGTGCCCTTGTTTTGTAAGAAAATGTGAGTTGTGTACAGAAATCAGATGTATGTTTCTTGGACTTGACTGTTAATAAATGGGCCAAAGAGCCTTTGAAGTCTGAAGTGTTCTTCCTGTAGCAATGATAGGCCTTATGGTTTTTAGTTGATTTTCAGGGTCATAGTCAAATGTCCTTGTGTTATACACTGTTGCTTGCGAACAGAATTCCCTTCTGCCAAGCTCAGAAAATGTGCATGTGCCTTCAACCGCGTTTTGATTGAATATCACGATTTTAGGTCTGAGTCTGGCTCTAAGACTCTTCACCTTTCTCATGATTTTATAATATAGCTCTTTTTACAAGTTATCTCTGGCCTGATACCCCCTCGGAGCAAGCCAAAGCAACAGTGGCAAGGAAAACCTCCCCTGACAAACAGGAAGGAACTTTGAGCAGAACCTGGCTGGAGCGGGATGTACAACAGGTAGATTAGTACCCAGTATTAATCTACCTGTTGTAAGTAGTTAATGAGGAACAACAGAATAATCTGTAAAATTACGGAATGTATGAACATGCTTGATAACTCATGGTAAAGGTGTCTAGGCTCCAACGATAATTTTTGAATGTCCATCCCTCATGTAAACTCCATGCTGGCATCGCATGCTCTATCTATGGGTGGTGACGCATTTCAATGCATGAAATCTCGGAATGCTGTTTCCGTTTGAGTTTTTCACTGGTGAAGTTAAGAAATTTTTAGGAACAGTACTATTGACGGTCGGCAGTGTTTAGGACCCAGGGACGCGTCTGGAGCTGTCGCAGCGAGGAAACTGCAGACACTGCGCAAGCATCGAATTAAATTGGGGTTTGTTTTCTCCACTACCCTATGAAGGGATGCTGAGATGATGAGCGCACTGGGGAAACATCGATAGTATCACAGTTTCACATTTTTCTCATGCATAAAATAACTAATTTCCCCGATGAAACCTAAGTGATTAGCGATAACCTACTACTCGGTACAACAAAATTGATAATTGAGTTTGTGTAACATTTCTGCATTAGCTCTCGTCTTCGCTCGCTGTCGGTGGTAAATGTGACGCGCTTCAGGACATGTGGTGTCAGCACCGAGTCTAACAGTGATACATTGCACATCGACAGCACTGAGTGAGTGGTCAGTCAGTGCAGATTCTCCCCAAGGATGCAGACAGCGACGTACACCAGTGCCTTCAAATTAAAACGCCTCGCTCCCGTCAAACAGTAATCTTCACTGCTGCAGACGGGCAGACAGTAATCTGAAAAGCGCACGTTATGATTTAGCGGTGCGCGTGGAACGAGCTAGCCACTCCTTGATCGAACCGGTCAATTTCTGTGTATTACTCTCGGAGGACCCATTTATTAATCTGCTAAACTCGTCCAAGCCGCAGTCATGCCATGGTCATGTCTTCATTGTAGCCTCATACTGGGTAAGTATTTTTTCTCAACCTTTGAGAGATATACACGACTTCGAGCATGGTTTTAAGCAGTATTTCACATGATATTGACCGTTTTCTCGCATCACCCGTGTCTGGTGACCATCAGTGGAATACAATTACAGAGAGTTGCTTATTTTAATGTGCTACCAGACTATATTACAAAATATTTTGGTGAAGTGCTTTGCACATTGATGTAACTAACGGCTCATGGTTGTCATGCTCAATGGCACTGTAATTATTTATTTGTGACCTACGTCAAACATGGTTAGTGATTTATTTCCTTTGGTGTGGTGTCTTACGAGGACTTATGTACACAGCTACGAGTAAATTAAGCGTAGTGTGGGTTGCATTGGCTGGAAATGTATTACACGTGTAAAACTTGTATTCATTACCTTGGTATTAAAACAAGTTCCTCTGTCTCGATCGATTTCATCAGTGTCGTATGATTGACGTGTGCTACCTGCAAAGCGCGGAGTCACGTGAGAAAGAAAACAATAACCTGAAATAAAACAGCTATACCGTGATTGTTTAAGCCTGAAAATAAACACGGTTTTTTAAAATTAGTTGATAGCTTAAGTTTAGAAATTGCAAGGTGTATTGCAGAAGAGTAAACAAGCAGCACACGTTGTTGATGATGGAACGAAATGCAGTTAAAGATTCTAAAAAAGTATCGAGAATATTTTAGTTGCTCGGTAGCAAAGGGAATTGGGTTGTTATATTGCAATAATAACAGCAAAGCACGTTTGACATCTATTACGTCTGAGGGGATGGCAGCAAAGTTTATTGACTGGTTCTGTGCTCTTTTTGCGGGTGTGGATGTATTGGCATTTTTATCTGCTGAGGGTAGTTAATTCCGTTTAAGAGGCTCAGGGCAGCCAGCATATGCCGCGTGCTGTCGCTGTGTGTGTTTACATTAGGGCCAAAAGCCAAGCTGCAGAGCAGAACGTCAACGGTGCACAGATTGTCACTCGAGGTACTGGCACAAATACATTAGGCCTAAGCCAACCTGGAGTAAACAGGTTGCATATTAATTACCCTTAATCTGTAAGAATCACAGTGACACAAAATCCCATATAGACCTACTTCAAAATTCACATATGGTCAGTAGTGAATGCTGTGTCAGATTTCTGTTCTTCTGCATGTTTCAGGTACTCTGCATACATATTTCCCAGAAGTGAAGAATATATGAAGATGAAAGGGTTTAATTTTTCAGGGAACATTTAGTCTGATTATTAATAGAAATCATGACTAATTGAGTCCAGTATTATCCAGTATATATTTCCTGGTTGGAAAAAAGCCAAATGAATTTAACAAGGACATACAATGATGAGATCAGGCCATTAGCCCAAATATGTTTTTAATAAAACTAAAGGTTTCTAATAAAACTAAAGGGTGTCCAGTACTGCATTAGCCCAAGATCTAATCTAAAGAGTATCAAGTACTGCTTCAGCTCAAACTCTAAAGAGTATCCAGTACTGCATCAGATCAAATACTAATGTAAAGCGTATCAAGTTCTGCATCAGCTCAAACTGTAATCTAAAGTGTATCCAATACTGCATCAGCTCAAATGCTAGTCCAAACAGTGTCCAGTACTGCCTCCACTCAAACTCTGATCTAAGTGTATCCAGTACTACATCAGCTCAAACGCTAATCTACTAATCTAAATCCAACTACATTAAATCTCCTGGGGGGGTGATAGGTGATATCTGCGTTGAAAAAGGCATCTTTCAGATTGATTAAAATGAACATATTGTTCTGACAAATGGAACGTAAAAGAGTGCTATATGTTAAAAAATTTTACCGCCTCAAATGTTTGTCCAACACTGTAGGAGCCAGTTTATGTTGTTGAAATACACATTTCTTTGGCTTAATAAAGTTGTGCATGTCTTTTTAAGAAAGATGCAGAAACTAATCTGTCAATCAGAATCTTTTTTTTTTAACAAAGTTTTCTTTTGTTATTGACTATAGAGCCACATGTTTGTTTGTTTTTTTACTGCGAGCTGTAAATCAAGAAACAACATTTAATGGAAAACATCTTATCTGTTTATTCTGAGTATGGGTTTGGATCAGAGAAAATAAATACATTTTCTTAATTTTGATCATGCAAGGCTCCTTCTTTTTGTCTAGAAGTGGAACTTACATGACAAGGGTCTGTCTGGTCATGTCATGGCCTGAGAGTTGAGGTGGAAGTGATATAACGTGACATTTTTTTCTGTGGTTTTCATAGGTCAGTTGTGTCCCGAGGCTTGAGGCTCTTGGTTCACATATTAATGGTGGACATTTTCAAATTTTTAATGATTATAATGACTTTCTATCCATAGCCTCACTAGCCATGTTACATCTCATGTATTTTCTGGCTAGACATGGAGGATAATCTCCATATTTTAAACTGTATAGACCTAAGCAGTCTATGAAAAGCAAATTAGGAAAGCTACCTAATAAAGGCAACAAAATTGAACAACCTATGGAAGAGGACACTACTGCTTACAGTGTCAAATGAAGAGTCTTTTTGGAGGATGAACTTGTTTGGTTTGAGCCTTAATCAAGGGACTTTTTTTTAAAAGAGTTGAAATATGGATGAAAGAGGTTGATGAAGTAGCTGCGCAGGTGAGACAGTGTGATGCAGAGATCAGTCTTGTAGAAAGTGTATCATCAGTGTTACCTGCTTCATATAAGAAGAGTAAAACGCATGGATCTGAGATTGGTAGCTCGGTGTCGTCAACTGCTTCATCTGTTCGCCTCAATGCTGAGATGGAAAGAGTTGCACTGTGTCACCAGTTAGTCTAACATTTGAAGCAGAGGTGGAATCAGGGAGTATCGAGAGGCCTGTGCAAAGCAAAATTCATGATGGTCTATTCCAACTTCTTCTGCTGCCACCAAGTAATGTGCAATGGTCCATATAGCCTCTTAATGGCGTAGATGATGAGGATGTTATGGAAATATTGTGCAGTGTTATGAAGAAACAAAACAAAATCAGAGATTTGATGGTGAAGCAACAGAGGATGTACACATTGCCGGCATTAAACATTCATGTGTTCAGTGGAGATCCCCTAAAATACAAACTATTTACACGGCCATTCAAGTATGGAGTAAAAGATCCAGCTGACAGTTTTAAAGATCATCTATACTTCATGCAACAGTACACAAGTAGTCAGCCTAGGGAGTTAGGTTAGTAAGTTCAAAGATTTTGTTCAATTTATTAAGCAGCAAGCTGACATTGCTGTACATCCAGTATGTGGCCATATAAAGGATGGTGGAGGAATTAAAGAATCTAGTAAAGAAGGGTGGAATTAAAAGTATATTTGCTACAAGAGCTATACCCATAGATAGCAACAAGAGGGACACAGAGTCAAAACTCATTCAAAAGGATCAACTATCCTCTGTTGATGCCTTGAAGAAGCCATGTCTTGTATAGGAGAGCATAGTTTAAACTCCTATCGGGAAATTAGACTTCCTGTGCAGCAAAGGACTGCACTTTGGCTGCTTGAAGCAAGGCCACATGAGAAAGAATTGGAAGGAGAAGCTGTGTTGTCATTTGTGTTCCTTAGCACATCGTACTCTTTTCCATATAAGGAAAGGGAGTAATGAAGGTCATCAAGAAGACAATTGTGAAGGGCAGTCATGAGTGAATTCATCTGTGCAGAAAAAGAAACTGGTGGACTTACTGGTGGAAGAGGAATATATTTTTCAATCATTCCTGTAAAGGTAGAAGCGAAAAGTGGAAATAAAGTGGTGGAGATTTTTTGGATCCAGGGAGCTCAGCCACGCTTGGCACAGAGGGATTAATGAGTGCACTGAATATCAATGGAAGGAGCACAGACATATTACTGAGAACCATAAATGAAGAGAAACCTGCTAGTACATATCAGATGTCCGATCTGGAGGTCAGCAGTTTGACCTATGACAAGTTTGTTGACCTACCTGATGTCTTCTCACAAAAGACAATTCCAGTCACCAAAAACATCATACTAAGACAACGAGACTTTGAAAGATGGTCTTATCTTAAAGCAGTGCATATCTCAAAAACTGAGGCAGAAGTTAGGCTGCTAATGGAAGCTAATAAGCCTATGACTAATATGGCTAATATGCCCATGGGAGATTATTAGCAGTGTCAACAATGGACCTTTTGCGGTAAGAACCCTATTTAGGTGGACAGTTAATGGAAAACTCAAAGCGGGCTGTGGAGGCATAAACAAGGAAAGGAAAACAGGTGAAATTGTTGGTAAATCAGCCATCTGTAGCACGCCTGGACAACTTGTGGCGTCAGCAGTTCAATCTTGATTTTCCAGAGGAAGGAAAGGACAAGCTGAAATGTCTAGAGGGGACTGTCAATTCATTGGCCTCAAATTCAGTGAAGTTCAAAGATGGGAGAGTTGCAGAAAAACAGGCTTTTAATCTGAAAAGATAGTTCCTTATGAGTAGGTCTTTCCAGGAAGATTACACCGCAATAATGGGTGACATGATTGGCTGGGGCTATGCAGCGATAGTACCAAGTCAGGAACTTTACCGCACTGAAGGTAAAGTGTGGTAAGTGATACACCTTCCTCATCATGGGTTGTATCACCCTAAAAAACAGAAGATATATGTGGTGTTTGACTGTGGGGCCACATTTCAAGGTACCTCCCTTAATGACCAGTTTCTGCAGGGTCCAGATCTCACCAGTACCCTGCTTAGGGTGATTAGAGGATTTAAGCAGGAGCCTCATGGCACTCATGGCTGACATTGAGTCCTTGTTCCACCAAGTTAAGGTTCCTGTGGAAGATGCAGACCTTCTTAGGTTTCTGTGGTAGCTCAAGGGTCACACTAATCAAGGTCTGGTAGAACACAAAGTTGGTACATTTATTTAGTGCACATTCCTAATCCCTAGTTGTGCTAGCTATGCTTGGAGTAAATGCGCTGAAGACAATGGAGCACAGTTCAACAACAATGTGCGGTCAATGCTGTACTTAATAACTTCAATGTTGACGACTGTCTGACGTCAGTTGCCTCTGAGTAAGAAGCCCTGTCAATGTATCAGGGTCTCAAGACTTTCTGTGCCAAAGGAGAATTCAGGCTGAGTAAGTGGTTAAACAACAGCTGAGCTGTGAAGATTTAGACTTGGACCAGCAATTGCTGCCAATAGAAAGAGTCTGAGGGGTATAATGGTGCATCTAATCAGATACTTCTAAATTCAACATTGCAATCCCAGACAGACCTCTCTCTGGGAGAGGTATTCTTTCCTTAGTCAGTTCCATCTATTACCCGTTGGGAATCCTGGCATCTGAAATCCTGCTAGCAAAAGGAATACTGCAAGATCTCTGCAGAGGCTTGGTTGGGATGAAAATATCCCAGATTGTTTTGCCCAAAGGTGGACAGAATAGCTGAAGGAAATCCACCTTTTTCATGACTTCAAAGAAGAGAGGTGCTTTAAGCCTAGAAATTTTGGAAAAGTGACATTTGCACAGTTGCATCACTTCTCAGATTTCAGTGAGCATGGCTTTGGCACTGTAAGCTACCTAGTGCTGAGGAATAATTGCAATCAAACTCACTGTGCCTCTGTCATGGGAAAGGCACATATTGCTCCTCTGAAGACCACAAATATTCCTCACATGGAGCTGACAGCAGCTACTATGGCAGCAAACGTGCTGAGAAGGGAACTTCAGTTACCATTTAAAGATTCAATGGTAGGCTTCTGCAGAGGTCATGACCCTGATATGATTCCTCATAGGTGGATCTCGAACATGAGATGATGAAAGAGAACCCAAATCTACAGAGTATTAAGTCCTTCATCAACCCAAACTCAAATCTAAAGAGTATTAAGGACTTCATCAACCCAAACTCTGAACTGAAGAGTATCTAGTACTACATAAGCTCAAACTCTAATCTAAAGTGTGTCAAATTGACAGCAGTACTGGATGTCTCAGCTACATTACCTGGCAACTTATTCCAAGGTTCCAAATTTTTCATGTAGAATAATTCCTCCTGATACCACTTATAACTGATTTACATCTATCCCCCTTATTCTAGTGACTTAGCCCATCTTGAAAAATTGTTTGACATTTACCTTAAACCCTTTAAGGAATTTTAAAATCTTAATTAAACCCCCCTTAATGACCATTTGTACATGATAAATATCATAGGATTATGTGTACCCTAACAGTAGGGGGAAATCATGTCAAGCCAGAAATACTATACACAGTCACAATGTATGAGAGGCCATGCACAGGAGCATGAGTTAATCTGGTATCTGGTCAAATCTATGGCCATCATCACCTCCATACCGGGTTGATCCCCACCCCCTCAGAATCAAAAGATGAGTTGGCAGGCTGGTTAACTACACAGTCAAATGAACACATGATTGTATATGATAGTAATACCTATAACACAGACTTGGTATTGTCAATATTCATATGCTGAATTTGAATGCGTTGTATAAATCTGCAGTAAATTCTGTTCCTAATCCGTAATGCTGACTAGGTAGCTAACTCATTAGCAAAGAAAATAAACATAGGCTGTTTTTGGTGTATGGAACCTTTATGTCATACTCTCATGTCTGTAGCTAATTGTTACATATGTGCTCATGTAGCCTAGAAAATGAAGACATTTGCAGGATTTTGCTGTAAACGCCATATAAAGGGAATATCAAATTAAAGAGCTTGCTGATTAGCTATGACAGATAGTCTCACTCATGTAAGCTGTTCTTTCTGTACCAGCTTTTTGGGGACTGCTTTAGCCACTGTTTGAGTTTGGGTCATGATGCTTCATGAATGCTCAAGTTTCCTGAATGTCTTTGTTGCATATTGCATGCGCAAGAAATGTTCCTTCCTCTGCTTTTGGGTGGGACATTGTGAGAGATAGGGATGTTTACAGCATGGTTTTAACTATTCCTGAAGGGAAAGCTCATATGACTTTAAAAATGTGTTTACTGAAACTGGTCCTGCTAAACTAATCAATATCAACTGTTCCTGTTGCGCTATTCCTATATTAATTAGTTCTGAAAAATATTCCACACTAAGTGGTCCCATTGGACTAGTCAACGAATCTAGTTGGACTAGATTTGATTACCAAGCCTATTACAAGTATATTGTACACACAGTAGACTAAGTAGCTACTATTGTAATAAGCACATTGATGTCTAAAATGTGAACTGTGAATGTTAAAATGTTGTTTATTTGCATGTTTTCATTCCAGTATAGAAGGCATGGCATTCACACTCTTGATAATATTACACTGTATTAATGTCTTGTAGTAGCCTCATAATTACAGACTGCTTTATAACAGTACTATCTTCAGCTAGGATGTCTTCAGCTGTGGAATCACACCATTCGCGTTCCTGCTCATTTAAAATTAATTTTCACCGTTGGAACTTCATTTCCAATAAGCCCTATACCAAAGCTAAATTCAGGGTGTGCCACTCTTTGGCTTGTTCTCTATCGTTATGCTGCTTTAACCACAGGTGAGATGTTTAACCTTTAATCAAACAAGTGAACATAATCTTAAAATGCAACATCACTTGCTATTAAGTTACTTGCTACCTTAACATTTTTGTGCACCCAATAAAATGTTGGGATTGATGTTGCAAGTTGTAACGCAATGCAATGCAAGCAACACACAAGCATCGGAAAACTGTTGTGTTGCATACTAGGACAAATGTGTCCATGCAAACCACGCTTCGGATTACCACCATTGTTAGTGCGTATACTTGTACTATCTAGTGCATAGTGCGTGACAAAAATTTACCACAGTATGTACTATGCACTCAAAAAAACGGCTAGAAATAGGACATAGTGCGCTTTTGGGACACAGCAGTAGTAATACTTACGTATCATATGAAAATATATACTGATTTTGAGCAACCTAGTTAGTGATATGTGTCTAACATTTCTGATTTATAGTGTCAAAGTGCATGAACATGTGGCAGCATTATATCCAGTAAGGGGGTGATACGTCATATTGCTGACAAAAATGGAAATGGGGGGCACTGACAGTGAAAGGGGAGCAGACAGTGCAGTTCCACCAGCCTGTGCCCCCCTATTTGCATTTCTGTCTGCATTGTTATGTATTGGCCTCTTCTTGGTAAAAACGCTGTGACAAAATCGTGCATGTCGACTCTAAATTTTGTGTGTTATTACTGCATCTACCTAGCTGGCTAATGTTACCTAGCTCTAAATCAGTACTGCTAGATAGCCAGTTAGCCCTCCACTGGGTTAGCTCATTGCTAACTACGCAACTAGGTGTAATTAAATGTATGCACGCACTTAAATGTCCACGATCATGTGACAGCACTGTACCCAGTGAGGGGATGATACGTCATATTGCTGACAAAAGCAGAAATGGGGGAAGCTGCCGGTGCAAAGGGAGCCGACGGTGCAGTTACCAAGATAGGATAAATTAATGATTTTTTTACCCTGTAAAGAAATTGTAAATTAACAGACCCAACATTAATGGAGTTAGTAGTAAAAATAGAACTTAGGACCACAGATGCTGGCAGTGCTCCTGCAGTAGATATGTGGTAACCTTTGATGTCACTGCTGTATACCTTTGGATATGTTGATGCATAAGTGTAAGAATTTATGACATACATATATTATAGTCACTTAGCTGATGCTTTTATCCAAAGTAATTTACAGCTGATTAAGGTAACCAAGGGCCAGTCCCCCCTGGGAAGGGCCTTGCTCACAGGCCCAGCAGCAATGGTTTCTTGCTGTGGCTAGACTGGGGCTTGAACCACCAGCCTCAGGGGTTCGAGTCACATACCTTCTCTGGTACTACACATACTACAGGCAGCCCCAGCAACAGAACTGGCTGTTGTCGGTACACAACTAGTCTTTTGAAGGCACCAGAGGTGAATGTGCAGAACTAAGCTTCGAACACCAACCACTGATTGACTACAGGGGTCTGCTTTTGAAGTTGGTGGTCGGTGGACATGTTTATGTTTTAGAATACAGAATATTTTCTTCTGGCTCATAGGTTCACTCAGTTTGATGTGCAGCTGCATCAAATAGAATGAATTTTGGCCTCCAATAATCAACAGTCTCTGTTAAGTGCCTGGTGCATTTGGTTGTGGAAGCAAATGAACACCTCAGCAATTACTGAAATTTTACCATGTATCATTTCATAAGCTGTATCCTACTTCAGAACACATGACAGCTTTTTCAGAAACTCCAGGATAGTTATTAATCATGAGTTCTCTGTGGGAAACCCTTTCTGGCTGTCTCTTAAGGCACTGGTGTCTGTCACTAATGATAGATTCCTTTTTTTTGCATTTGATACAAGTTAAGCTGAGGCCCATGTAATTTCCAGGATCAAAATGGTTCCCTTTTTTATATTTTACAGAGCTCTGCTTAGACACGGGGATCAGAACTGTGTTTAGACACAAAGGGATCAGAGCTGTACCTTGAAACAGGGATCAGAGCTGTGCCTAGACATAGGGATCAGAGCTGTGCTTAGACACAGAGAACAGAACTGTGTTTAGACACACAGGGATCAGAGCTGTGCTTAGATACAGAGATCAGAGCTGTGCTTAGACACAAGTATCAGAGTTGTGCTTAGACACAGAGAAGAGAACTGTGCTCAGACACACAGGGATCAGAGCTGTGCTTAGATACAGGGATCAGAGCTGTGCTCAGACACACAGGGATCAGAGCTGTGCTTAGACACAAGGATCAGAGCTGTGCTTAGACACAGAGATCAGAGCTGAGCTTAGACACAGGGATCAGAGCTGAGCTTAGACACAGTGATCAGAGCTGAGTTTAGACACAGGGATCAGAGCTGTTCCTAGACACACAGAGAACAGAGCTGTGCTTATACACAAGTATTAGAACTGAGCTAAAGCACAGAGAACAGAGCTGTGCTTAGACTCAAGGATCAGAGCTGTGCTTAGACAGATTGATTTGTGTTTTAATCACGGAAAGCTGCCAATGCCAAGTGTGCTCTGTGTTCTTCTGCCGCAGTGCAGTGTGACTCAGCTTTCTAGCTGAATGTGGAAAACAAAGGATCCATTTTTTGTCTCTGGGATGCACAAATCAGAGGACTGTAGCCAAGGCAGCCTGTGCCATTAGACACATGACCAGTTCCCACCTGACTACCTAGTGAAAGCATGGCCCAGTCTGAGGCACAGTACAATGCACCACATGCTGACAAGGCAGCAGGACAGGGCAGTTTGGATTTAACCCAAACTGTGATCTGTGCTCAGTGGACTTCTTCCGCCAGTGCCCATGGCTTCCTGAGGTTTCAGACTGTGGCTCCATCCTCTCCCCCAGACCAGCCTGAATCAAATAACTTACATACCAGCCAGCAGTAGGCTGCTCTTCAGCTGTGTTCCACTTTGCTCTCTCCTCAAGTAAGGACCTATCTCCTTAACGTTATCTTAATCAATATGTATAAATGATATGAGTAACTAATGTTACAATTTACCAGGCCTTCAGTCTTAGTTAGGGAAGTTAGATAAGAACATAACAATATGTCATGATGAGAACAGGCCACTCAGCCCAACTGAAGCTTGCCATTTCAACTAAACAATAAGACTTTGTGAAGTCTGGCATTGAACACATGAAGGGTCTCTGCCTCAGTTACATGACCTGGCTACCTATACCATATGTTGATAGCTCTTTGTGTAAAATAATACTTCCTTGTTTTAGTGTGAAACTTACTCTGAACTAATTTCCTTGTTTCTGAACCTGAACTTGACCTAAAAATGAATTGTAGTTGAACTTATTTGCCCTTATAAATTTAAAAATCTCTATTAGATCACATCTAACTCTCCTTTCACTTATTCTAAATAGGATAAGTAACTTCAGTCTTTCCTCATAGCCTTTATATTTCATTCCAGAGATAATTTTTGTGGCCCTTGTTTGTACTTTTTCAAGAGCCTCAATAACTTTCCTGTAGTGCTGTGCTCAGAACTCCAAATTCACTCTGACTAAGGTGTTGTATAATTTAATGTAACCTCCAGAGATTTATAGATCCCGATAAGCTTTGGTCAATTATAACTCCCAAATTTTTTTCAGTTGGGCATATTTCAGTTTTGTTCCACTCATGAAGTAGTCTTGTCTAAGGTTCTTATTACTATCTACTATGATCTGCTTATGAGTAGATCATAGTAGATAGTAATAATAATTGAATTCAGATTGGATAACCATGACCTATGGAAGTACTTGTGAAAACTGTAATTGTAAAATGGGATTTTTGAGGCTGATCACAAGAATCCATGTTGTGCAGTAGAAAAGCCCAGACTTATATCAGGTTCAACAAACACAGTAGGAAAGGAGAAAATTGGTTAGGATGATCTGTGAGACATTGTTGTGAAACCAAGCTCCACCTAGGTGTTATTTTGATATCAGTAATTCTGTTATCAGACAAATGTTTTTTTTAAGTATATATGTTTGCTGATAGCACAGCCCTAGTGTGTGTGCCCATTCCTGATAGCACAGACCCTCTGTGTTCCCATTGCTGATACCACAGCTCCAGTGTGTGTTCCCATTGCTGATAGCACAGCTCCAGTGTGTTCCCATTGCTGATACTACAACTCCAGTGTGTTCCCATTGCTGATACTACAACTCCAGTGTATTCCCATTGCTGATAGCACAACACCAGTGTGTGTGCTTGCTTGCTAATAACACAGCTGTAGTATGTGTCCATTTCTGATAGCACAGCTTCAGTGTGTGTGTCCATTGCTGATAGCATGGTTCCAGTGAGTTCCCATTGCCCCAGTGTGTATATTCATTGCTTATAGCGCAGCTCCAGTGTGTGTGTTCATTGCTTATAGCACAGCTCCAGTGTGAGTATTCATTGCTAATAGCACAGTTCCAGTGTGTTCCCATTGTTGATAGCACAGCCCCAGTGTGTGTGTCCATTACTGGTAGCACAGCTCCAGTGTGTGTGTGTTCATTGTTGATAGCACATCCCCAGTGTGTTCCCAATGCTGATAGCACAGACCAAGTGTGTTTGTTGCTGACAGCACAGCTCCAGTGTGTTCTCATTGCTGACAGCACAGCTGCAGTGTGTGTGTCCATTGCTGATAGCACAGCTCCAGTGTGTGCTCGTAAACGATAGCGCAGCCCCAATGTGTTCCCATTGCTAACAGCACAGACTCAGTGCGTGTGTCCATTGCTAATAGCACAGCCTCAGTGTCAGTACTTGCTGATAGCAATGACCCAGTGTGCGTGTCCATTGCTTTTGGCACAGCTTCATTGTGTGTGTCCATTGTTGATAGCACAGCCCCAGTGTGTGTGCCCATAACTGATTGCACTGCACCAGCGTGTTCCCATCGCTGATAGAACAGCTCCTGTGTGTGTCCATTGCTGATAGCAGACCACCAGTTTGTGTGCTTGTTGATAGTACAGCTCCATTGTGTGTGTTTGCTCTTTGCAGAACCCCAATGTTTTCCTACTGCAGGTAGCACAGCCCCAGTGTTTGTGCTTGCTGATTGCTGGTACCACTGGTTAGCAGATCATCTTTGCTTCGGAAAGCAGCCCTTTAGTGTTGACGAGGCTGCTCACCTCATTGAAGCAGGGCGACAATTGGATGTGGTAATTGGTCTGATTTAAACAGCCTGACATTTGGATGTGGTCAGTGATGGCATGATTTAAACAGCCTGTCATTTGCATGTTGTAGGTGATGATGTGATTCAAACAGCCTTTAACAATTGCAGGTGGAATAGACCCTTCTGTTCTTATTTCGGTGGCTCAAACTGTGCGGCATAATCCATGCCTTGGGCTTGTGCCTGCATGCCCTCCTGCCAAGATGCAGAATTCCTGCAGGCACAGGGGACTTATGAACCACAGTCCTGTGCAGAGAATGTGGGTTTTTACAGGAATCTCCCCATGGCTGCTTTGGTTAGTTTGGAAGCTTCTCATGCTAATTAAAAGAGGAAAGCTAGAGGCAAGCTCATGTTACATGGTTCAGTGTGTTCACCGTATGCCTTTTTGTTGGCTGCCCTTGGTGTTGATTTCAGCCCCTGAAGGCCCTTGCTCTGTCTGCATGCAGGGGATGGGTTTTTAAATGAAGTTTGCATTGGTGAAGAATCTGAACAGGGCTGATAGATGCTACTGTGCTTTCAGAACAAGTGGACATTGAACTGAGGTTTAGTTTATACTGACACATCTTTCGTCACTGAATTATTTTGGTTCATTCTTTTGGAGACTTGATTCATTGATGTGTGTTAACTGAGTTACAATCATTTTGCTATCCATTTAATGTATTGGTGCTCTACTTTAACCCTCCTAATTGACTCAAATTAGAGAAGTATGTACATAAGAGGTATGATGTGACCAGTCAGACTCATGTGTTTTTGCTTTATTTCTGGTGTTTCCACCATTGGATCCATCTACCATGTTTGTTTTTCAATTGAGTCTATACTGGTGTAAATTATAAAAGGATACTATGTGTGTCAGAGTAAGTTTATTGTTTAACTAAAAAAAACACCACAGTCATTTATGAACAATAGGATAATGTCGCTGTCCTGACTGGGTGCAGAGCTTGTTTGGGGTAGACATTGATTGCGGACGGGGAAAGGAAGGAGAAAGGAATGATAGTTGCATGATTGTTGAAATATTTTGGACATTTCTACAGTGAAGTGGTTTTGAATCAGAAACTGATAACTGAAACTAAACTTCTAGAATTTAGATTTTGGAAATGTGATTTTTGGTACTCTTTCTGTGCTCAGGGTGTGTGATGTTGATGCTGGTGTCCTGTGATTCGTCCACCCTGGACACGGACACAGAGGTGCTTGCCACGTCCTTCCACCCTGGCCTGCCCTCTCAGTCTGCAGACCTGGCTGCACAGGACAGGATGATTTCCCTGGACCCTGATGCCCCTGCTGTCCTGGGACTCACGGGCAACTCACAGGAGTCGGGCTTTGCCAGCGAGGAAGTGGAGGAGACCAGACCTCTGCAGTCCCAGTACTTCTGGGATGAAGGTGGAGAGATCAACAGCAGCAGTCTGGACCCCTACTCCCCAGGTATGTAACCACAGCACAGCCCCCACCCAATAATTCTTACTCCCGCTTTTGCAGAAACTCTAAAATCTGTCTCAATATACAAGTTGTAATCCTACCACAGATTTCTTTTTAGTGCAAATAGGAGATATCTCAGATCTGCATTTTATAACTGAATTCTATAACACCTCTGAAATGTAATGTACAAAATAGTGCTGTGGCTGTGTAAATATAAATGTGTAAGCAGGCACATTAATTAAATGGTGTGACTTATTTGGGAATCAGGCCATCAAGGAGACAAAATAGTGTTGATATTGAAGAAGGTGAAGATGGAAGAAGGTTGTACATCATAAAATAAATTACACCTGAAAATATAGAACTCACAACTAAAAAGAAACCATTACTTTATGGTGCATTCCTTAAACAACACAGACTTCTCAAAAGATTTCAGTCAAAGTAACTGGACACTACTTTAAGAACAGAGTTTTTATTGCTAGAAAAATGGCATAGCTCAGCATGGCTGTAGCAAAGGCATTGCAGACGATCTCAGTGACATAAATAAATGGCTAGATGATGTCAGCGAGTAACAAGCTTGACACAGCTGTTGTTTACAATGACTTTATAATTAAAAAAACCAACAAATATACATGAATGAAGAATGGTTAATTTACCCAAAGATTAATAATTATACTCTTATTCATAATTATCCAATCTAATATCTATACATAAAATGGGGAGCTTAAGAGAAAAAATGATTGTATTCTAAAGTATGGAAAACATAAATCTGGTGAAAAACGGATTAAAAATTTGATTAAGAATGTTTAAAAACTATCCGTTTTTAAAAAAAATCCTGGAATTTTTTTGATTAAAACTGAAAACAACCAGTCTTAAATATAAATCACGATACAATGAGTAGTGAGTAATTTTGGACACAGACTTGGGACTTTTGATTGGCCGAGCCTAGAGCAGGTTCTTGTTCCCCTAAACTGAAGGAGCAAAAGGCCCCGTGCTGTAGCTCTGCATTCTTCTTTGGTGATGCCTTTCCTGGTGCGTTGTGCTGTTTGGGACACACAGCAACACTGGACTAATGCCACCATTGCAGTTACAATGATAGAAATCCCCCAAGCACAGCCTTTCTCTGTTATAATGGTTTTTCATATCCACACAGTCGGAATTTTATGGAGGCTGCCTCAGAATTCAGAAAGCAGTACAAACCTGGTATTTGCTTCATGCTCATTTTGAATTCTATTCTATTCTACACAGGAGAAATAACAATCTTGACTTTACTGTCCCAATATTTATTAAGGGCACTACATGTAAATATGCCAGAACACTGTCTGCTGTCCATGTTCATGTATTCAGTTAACAAATAATTTGTAAATAATACATTTAAGTACAAACAGCCAATAAGCTACAATTGGCTTTACATTGAAAAAGGACAAATTTCCATGTTTACCCATTATACTTTATATATGTTTATATGCATTTTGTCAGGTGTACATGCTAACTTTATCTTCATTTCACTAATCAGTGGCATGCTCAGGTTGTCTGAGGGGCAGGGGAAAAAAAATTAAAAGGGCACCTCCTGCACGCTGTGGGGGCCCACTAGCCATGATGCATGTGGGCACATAGAGGGCACATCATCAATTTGTTTTCCACTGGAGGGGCACCCAGGAGGGCACTTTATTACATTTTCTCATGAAAAAGGACAACTCTAGAGGCCACTTCATCACCTTTTCTACACTGGAAGAGCACACTAGAGAGCATTTTATCACATTTTCTCATGAATAGGGCAACTCTAGAGGGCACTTCATCATGTTTTCTCACACATAGGGTCACCCAGGAGGGCACTCTCGTCACATTTTTAACCAAACCGTCGATTGCCCCCTCTGACACTTTCACCCCTCAGCATAACACAAGTTAATGAATACATTCCAAATTCACCCCTCAGCATAACACAGGTTCACAACCCCTTCTGCCCCAGTGTAGACACAGCCAGGATGGGGTGTCCTGGTGCATTGCTAGCACTGCAGGGTAGTCATCCTCATCTTCTCAGAGCTGGCCAAATTTCCAGGGCAGTGCAGATGGAGGGGCTTTGCCCCTGTGTACCCAGACGGGCCCTAAATGGGATTTCTGCTGCCACAGATCTACTGGAGTCAGCTTACAGACTTAAGCAGCGCAAGCAGTTTAATCCTTCTTAGGTTTTCTCAGTCTGGCTAGACTACAATAAAAAATAGATCCACCTCAAAGCAAGATGCTCAGTCACAGTGCAAAAAACCCCACGGAAATCCAACCAAGTACAAGAATAGTGAAATAAAGTGACTAAATAAGTGGAAAATATATTTACGGTGAAAAGTATTCACAATAAAAAAACAAACACATAGGAATCAAAAAACAAATTATGACCATAGCTACTCTCTTCTTCAAACACAACAAGTCTCCTGTCTCCTCCCTAAGGCAGTGATAGTGACTCCTATATTCACATTGTGCCATATTGCAGGCAATTGCATAAAGACAAATAAAATGTTTGAACTCATATTAAAGACCATGGTGATTCTGGACACACAACCACTAAAACTATCCAATGGGTAGATAATGAAAAATTCAAAGACAAAGCTAATTATAATGAGCCAAACCTGCATTGTGTTATGAAGCATCAGGAAAAAAATCTGGAGCTTAATAATATTTTCAATGAATTAAGGAGTGTACTGATTCACCCCAGTCTTTAATTTGATCAGGTAGAAAAATGTACTCTTTTTGTGTATTTGTTTGCAAAATCACATAAACACAATGTGAACATAGGAGCTTTTTCTTCATGAAATGCATAGCTATAATGGCAAATTATCTCTCTAATCATGAAAAAGCATTAATAATTATGAACAATTAACAGCTTGTTAAGATTTTGGGATTGCAGTTGTGGTTGGAATAAAAACCAGCATACACAGTGTACTCCAAGGACCGACATTGGGAATCACTGCCCTAAGGCATGAGAGATGGGGCTCTGTTATACCCCACACCCCTCCCCCAGAACATACCAACATTTACCTTAAAATTTACCTCAATATTTACAGGTAAATATTTAGGCCATACATTCTCACACCTTAACACAGTTGTTTATTTAACAACAATACATCCATTTCTTTTCCAACTACAGTCATTTTAATTTAAAAACCAAAAACAATTAACGTTGGTTCTTACCATCCCCCTCAGACATACTGCAGCTCAGGTGCTGCTTAGCCAGCCTAGGTTGCCATGGTTCTGTTGGGGTCTTTTCTGGTACTACACTGCATGGTAGCATTTGGCTTCAGCGTTCAAACCAAACAAACAAACAAACAAATGGAGAAAACAGAGAACACTTGACATGCAATTCCACATTTCAAAAGGCAGTTATGTGTATTTGTGTGTGTGTTTGTTATGTTAGTTAAGTTATTGAACTGTTAGGGAGGTGTTTGGCTTGGTCAGGTTTGTGTGTTTGGAACAGGAGACATAAAATTCAAAGCAATGCATAGAATACATTGAACTTTGTTTGTGCTATTTGTTTATGTAATGTTGGATGTGTTGTTTGTGTATGCAATGGTGCGTATGTGTAATTGTGTGTACTTTATATTTCTTAGATGAGAGTCCAGCTTCTCTCCACCCCTCCGCTCTGGCGCCCTCCCCTGGATTTAAGATGCCAGGCAGCCGCACCTCCTCCTCTCCGCTGGGGCCCCCTGGCGAGTCGCTAGACCCAGACCTGTGGGAGGTCCAGGGCGAGAGCAGTGGATCCCCGCTGGTGCCCGGCTATGGCCTAACCACCACAGACATGGTGCCCCTGACCCACACAACCAGCAAGGGGATGGGTGCAGTACCAGTGCATCTGGGGGATCACAGTGCTGGGCAGGGGACAGCCCTGCCCAATGAGGCAGGCGCAGCAGAAGCAGAACCGCAGGGTGGGCCACATGCAGACGACTCTGTCCCACCCACCACACTCATCAGCAATGATAATGCCCAGCAAGAGTCCCACCCAGCGGACCAGAATGTGGAAGAGCACAAGCCCACCGACCTGACGGCTTTGTATCAGGGTGGAGTGGAGGGCAGCCAGGACAGCTCAGTGCAGGACAATCCCCTCGCCACCATCTCTTCTTCGTCCCCATCCTCATCCTCATCCTCATCCCCCCATGCTGTGGCCTTCACAGACATCCCCTGGCACAAAGCCATACCCACTGCCTCCCAGGGTCAAGAGCCTCAGCTCCGGCAGGGGCAGACAGAATTCTCCTCAGAGATGGACTTTCAGAACAAACATCAACCCCATGACTCACTGCAGGTACAACAGTACAACACAACAAGCACAACGCAAAACAGACCATAATACTACACACCACAGGACCACGCAATACAGAAGGTAGTACCACACAACCTAGCACCATGCAATATAGACCATAATAATACACACTACAACACCATGCAATACAGATGGTAATGTATCACAGCCCAGTACAACACAAAGTAGACCATAATACTACACACTACTACATAGCATCACATACTGCTGCATAGTATGTAAAGCCGCAGCACTATGTAAAACACACCACAGAACATGATGATCCAGTACTGCAGTATTGCATACTTCATAACACACTGTGATACAACACCTCAGTATTCGTCACTGCGTAACACACCATGATACAGCAGTGCAGTATTGGGCACTGCGTAACACACCACAACACAGCACCTCAGTATTCGGCGCCACGTAACACACCGTGACACAGCACTGCAGTATTGGGTGCTGCGTAAAACATTGTGATACAGCATCTCAGTATTGGGCACTGTGTAACAGTGTGATGCAGCACCTTAGTATCGGGCACTGTGTAACACACTGTGATACAGAACTGCAGTATTGGGTACTGCATAAAACACTGTGATACAGAACTGCAGTATTGGGTACTGCATAACACAATGTGATACAGAACTGCAGTATTGGGCACCCTGTAACACACTGTGATACAGTTGATAGATCTGAAAGATTGTGTCCTCACTCTAAAGTTAATAGATCTGATGGATGGTGTCCACACTGTAAACTACAGCTGATAGATCTGAAGGATCCTATCTCCACTCCTGTTTCTCTGCCACTCAAGTTTTTGTCTCTCCCGTACTTTCAGGTCATTTGTGTGGACTGGAGGGATCTCTCAGGGAAGGGCTACGTCATCCTCAACATGTCAAAGAACTTTGACTGTGTAAGTATTGTGGGGTTTTCTTTTTATTTAACATCATTTTGTTGATGTTTTCTGCCAGTGTGCGGTGGCATAAATACCAAAAAATATGAAAATTACACAAGTATTTTGTTCTCAGGATTATTTGCTTTTGTGTGTCATTCCTGGCAATATATGTTTTTTCATTCCCCTGGGGTTATCTAGATGAAAAAGAAGGACCCAAAACTTTTTAGTTAGGTCTGATTCTATAGATACAATTAGGCCTATATAAAACAGGTGTTTGGAAATAGATACTATGTGTATGCTATCTGCAAACACAATGTGGGTTATACAGAGATTTCTCAGGCTCTGGGCTTCTTCCAGTCCACAGGCGCAGCCATACTATCAAAGTCTTTAGAGAAGTTGCCATTCTGCCATAATACATGCAAGATTAAGGTGTAATATGGTCCAGTAAGTTGCAGATGACACCCTAGAATAACACCCATTGCTGCACCATCACAGACACACTGTGAAAAATGGGATTCATGGAAGAGTATGGTGGAGTCCTATGCTTGTTTGACAAACAAGACATGTTAAGTTTTGGAATGTGATAGCCAAAACCCAGACCTGAAAGTCATTTAGATGTTATTATAGCACCTGCCCCATGCAGTTGGATGAAAACCTGCAAATGCCTCTAAGCTGAAATAGTTCTGTGTGGAGAGTGGGCCAGACTTCTGCCATGGTGCTGTGGGAACTAGTTGTGTACAGAGAGGTCATTATCTGTAATTGTATTCTTTTAACCACAAAATTATCTGTATCTGTATTCGGATATAAAAGTGGATGTGGTCTTAACAGGATCCTGCGATTAATTATGACTGTATAGATTTTTCATCTTTTATCTCTTTCTGGAGGCGGCTGTCTGTCTTTTACAGCCTTAATGTGTCTTTTAAATTACATCTCTATCTCCTTTTAATGAATGAAAATAATGTTGTAGTAAAGTTTTCTGTTTTCAATTGATGGACTTTGAAATATTCAATTTCAATTTACTGACATTGTAGCAGACTGAATGGCCAATATTGTTGCTGCGAAGTTCCTTAAAGCACTTTCATTGTTTTCTCCATGGATCATTCAGTACACTAGTGTTTTGCCATTTATTGACAGTCGTTTAATTACACAAAATGTTTCATGAGTAGGCTGTTTGCATACATGGTTTTTTATTGCTTCTAACTTGACTGACATCAAGTCAATGTTGTTTATTTTGTAGGACAAAACTAAAAATCATTGGGTGCTACGTGGCTACATTAGCGAAGACGCATAGCTAGTTATGGAACAGACATTTAGATCTTGGTATTCAGCTGACTAGCCTACCTGTCAAGTTATATCTCTCCCTCGTTTTTCTTTTGCTCATTAAAGGTATTACCTAAACCTTAAAATATGGTTTATTGTTAGCTGTCCTGATAGTGAAGAAACATTATAGTGAATACTGCTTTAATGTGAAAGTTGCAACAGGTAGTGCCGAAAGCTAGGCATCATTAGCCCCAAGTCTGTCTTGCCATGTTAGGACAACCTTTTTCCCTGCTTTGTACTTTGTAAGGCACAAACTATGCCACCTTGGGAACACACAGTCTCAAAGCACTGGGTTCATAGCTAGGAGCTGCATTGTTCACCTGACACTGACAAGTGTTAGTGCTGAACCCTGCTCATGTACTGGATGATGATGGAGGAGAGATGAGACTTCATCGAAGTTACTGGTCTTGCCTCGATTTGGGACTGTATCCTCACCTCAGCAGATCGCTGCCATGACAGCAAGGAGGCTCACAATAAGTTAAAAATAATTGTATACTTTTATAGAAGAATGTTGAAATAAACATGGGATGATCTTCGGACGGAATTATTATCTGTTTATGGTTCATTATTCGTGCATTTCCGAATACCGTATTCGGCTTCGGACACACCCCTAGTGGGAACTACTAACTACTAGTTTGTGTCATATGGTCATAATATATTAATAATAATTCAGATTAGAGATCATTTGTATAAAGTACGATCCTGAACAGTGTAATTCTTATATATATACTGGGGTGTAAAAACTATTAATATCAGAACTGCAGTAAGTCTTGTCTCAAATTGAAATCTTTATTATGCGATACTGAGAAAATATTGCTGAAGGTGCTTCCTCGGCAGATTCCCAGATGATCTGCTTTCATGCTCCATCACGTTTGCTTTGTCTGATCCAGTATGAAATGGCGGGGGTTGAACTTTTGAGAGGCAAAGGCCTCCCCTTCGTAGCTGTCTGAGGGGGCTGTGCTTCACACTCTCTTTAATCAAAGCATGCAGCAGCTGCAGAGACCCCCAGCTTCCCATGATGCCCCACTGCCCATGCTCACAGATTTCTCCATCACCAGGGAAACCAAATGCAAAAGCTCAGATGGGTAGCCATTGACTATTATCAGCATGCCATTTTCAGTCATAACAAGTATCAAATTTCTCTCTCTATATAAAAATATATACACCCTCTCATATATAACAAAAAAAACCCCCCCCCCCCCCCCCCCGAATTTGACTGATATTGCATGCACAGTACCAGCTATGTGCATGCTGAAAAAATGTGCTAAAAATCTGATTATCTGAATGATGGAATAGTCAGTGTTTAAAATGGCTGAATAATTTTAGTGTCTAAAGAAAGAGTGAAATTTAGGGCACTGTCTGTAGATTGAGAGGGATTTTTTTCCTCTCAGCTTGACGATCCCACCAAGTCAACATTACTGCATTTCAGTTTTTTTCCTTACTCTTAGCAGTTAACTCTTGCTAAGAATTACAGCTGCATAACCAGTTTGGAATATAATCGTCAACCTTAGTGCTTTGCTGACCTCAGATGTGAACAGTCAATCATTCAGTCAATTTGTTAGATGCACCATCTTTTTTATGTGTTATCCTAGAATTGATCGCAGGTCATCGTCCTGATAGAGCATGTTATTTGCAAAAGCTGCTTCAAATTTACTCAGAGAAGTGTGTATCAGATAAAGGATTAATAAGAGTAAGCAGGGAAGAATAACTGTTACTTACTACAACTCCAGAATTTACAGGACAAATTTCCTATTTCACCATTCACTTGGAGAGTTAACTCTTCAGTTAATGTAGAGCTATATAAACAGAGTGTGAAAAATACCCTCCGGATAAAAGTTTCTGGTGAATGCCAAAATATAAATGGATCTGAATTGATTTTACTGCTCCCCACAAGAAAAATATAAGTAAGGACAAGGATCAAAGGTAATCCCTCAACATCAGAAAAAGGTTGATTTTTTTATGCCTTTGAAGTATATTGATCGTCTTTTACCCAGGAGAGACATGTAAAAGTCAGTGAATGAAGTACATTTAGCTCTTGCTGGATGAGAAACCTGTGTCTTTCACAAGGTCACACAAAGACACATGTGACAAAAACATACAGATTATTCTCACTCTGCTTCATGACAAATGCTGTACTTAATCAAATTTGAATTTAGATTTTTTCATTTCGTCTCAGTGTTTAATTCATATTCATAGCTGTGAGCTGCATTGCCTGCCCTCGTGTTGCACAGCCAGTGACATTAGTTATGGCTTTGGCTGGCAGGATGAGTTCCGGATGGAGAGCGGAGACAGGCTGCTGGAGATGCTTGAGACAGCCTTCTCCAGGAAGATGAACAGTCCCCAGGGGTCTTGGCTGATCTCGCTCAGCAAGCCCAGCTCACAGGATCGCCAGCTACTCATGACCCTGGCCAGCGAGCACGGTAAGTTGCATAACTGTGAAACTGACATTCAAACTCTGCTCAGCTTCTTCTTTTTTGAATTGCTAATGCAATCCTAGCTCATGAAATCAATGAACAAAACTTATTCCAAGGAAATCAATGGGGGTTCATTCTAATTTAGTTATACACACACCCTTAAAATATAAATTTCCTCAAGGGAATTTGCCATACTCATTAACGATATGCCACATTCATTAGCAGTGCGCCCCGCTCATTAACAATGTGCCTGACTCAAAAATGAGCTCATTAACAATTAGCATTAACAATTTGCCACACTCAGTAACAATTAGGGCTGCCCCCAAATAGTCAACCAAACCATTTGTCGAAGAGAAAAGTCTTGGTCAACCAAGTTTTCATTTGTCGGTTCGTTGCAGAAAAAAAAACACCCTCAAACTCCATTCGGGAGCTGCGCCTTGACGTTAAAAAGTTATTGGACTATGTTGGGCAGGAAATCATCCAAAGTGTGGGATAATTTCAAGCATGTTGTAAGGATTTCTTACGGCTGTTAGCTTACTACCAATAGATACCCTTACATTAAACACAGAGACTCGAAAGTTATGCGGGGGGGGCGGGGTTCTTTCTTTTGCTGATATAACCAATGCATAGTTTACCGTTCCACTTAACAAGCAGTATATATATATAGTCACCAGTTCGTTGGCCCAGTTGTCCACTGTATTGAAGCTCTGGCATCATCCTCAGAAAACAAAAAAAAGCAGCGAAGGGGAAAACGGTGTTCTCGATGACAATCGAAAGGCCTGCTCCTTGCAAGCCAGCAGTGGCATGACAGTCTTCCGGGGAATCTGCAGCCAGGTGCTATGTAAGATGCCAGCTGCCCTCCATTTTAACAAGCAAAACCACTTAGCAATGCTAACAATCGAGGATGCTACACTGTTGTTCACAGCACACTTCGTTGCCACTTACAAAAGTACTCTATTCCTCTTGTCTTTTTTGTTTTTACAATTCACAATCACTTCAGAGAAAATAATAAAACGCATTAATTACAACTTAATAGTTTACCAACTCACTTTGTTGCTGCTCTAAACTTTCCAGCAGACTACTGCTTTCTTTCCCCTTGAGTAGTCCTCATCCCATAATATTGGTGTTCACCCTTATATTGGTTAAATCACACTTGCACTTGGTTTTATGCTTCCAAAATAAAAGTACATCATAAAGGACCCAATGCCCATTAATGTTAACTGTATATAATGCATATTATAATATACAAAAGCATGAACTGTTACAAAGGCTCATTGTTATGGTTTTATATTTCGCTGTAATGTGGCACAGTTAACAATGTTACTTATAACATTCTTTCTCAGCCCTGGAACTCAAACCATTTTCTGATGCCCCAAAAATATATATTTAAATAATTAAATGAATATCATAAACACTGACCATCATAGTCGACTAATGGCTTGAACTAATGACTACCAGTCGACTAGGAAAATCTTTGGTTGGGGACAGCCCTATTTACAATGTACCTCACTCATTAACAATGTGCTCAAAAATGCTGTCCACTCACCACCATAATTTTACTACCAAAATTTCAGAAGCATGGGAGTCATGTTACTAAATAGATTGTTAACAAGTTTGCAAGTGTGAGCAAGATGTTTTTGTGCATCATGTAGAATCTGAGTGTTTTTGCCATGTTCTCATTAGTGTGTATCACATGTAGAATCAGAATTTTTTTTCCATGTTATTAGATAAAGAAGCTGAAAATACACTACCAGTTGTTACTGCTGATTTAATAGATTATTGTATGTTATTGAATATGTTATTGCATAGGTTTTCACTGTGGGCCTTGCCCTTAGTGGCATATTGGTCTTAGCTAATGGAAGATGGATAGTGGTGATGACAAACTCTTGTTGACTGGTAACAATGTTTTTTTGACAGCAACAAGAGAAATAAAAGAAAATGCTGTGTTTGTATAAGTAAGGAAAGCACAAGTTTTAATGGGGGGGGGGGGGGGGGGTGGCTTTGGAAATGTTTCTTTTTACCAAATTCAACAGGTTTTCCATCACCCATCTCCCTATGTCCATTATGGTCTCGTTGACATATGTCATGGGTACCATTGAAAGCTCACAAAAACATGCACTGTAATAAAAAGGACATTTGTAGTGCTGAAACCTCACTTCAGTGTCCTGATAAAAGCTGATTTATCTATAGCCTGGCAAGCAAAAGGGAATGGTTAATCTGACAGAAAAAGTCCTGAACTTTTTCCAGCAAAAATTGAGTAAATGTGGAAATATTAAATCACAGAAAAGGATTATACACCTGCTTCACCTCTGGTAGCTGCCAGCTTTTTCCATTAATTCTTTGTAACTCTCATTTCTTCCTCTCGTTGATTCCACCATTATAGTAGCAATGTACCAAGGTGCAAACCACAGATGACTTTAAAAGGGAATGGGATATGATACCCTGATTGTTTTATTGCATATAAAACCGAAACACACCCATCGAAATCCGTCAACTTTTGATGACGTCTCTCAGTTTGAAAGTACCAAAAGTGGCTTTGGACATTCCCAAAATGTTCATAAGATCATTCAATATCATTAGGTGCATAGATTACAATATGAAAATATAACTCCGTTATGTGTCAAAAAGAAAAACTCGCAATGTTGAGCGATAACATGAGAGCAATTTTCATGTGCTAAAAACATGAAATTCGATCCTTGATCGCTCTGCACTGTTAGCAGTAACCCAAACAAAGAGAATAACTTAATCAAGGCCTGAACGACAGACTTCACAGTGATCTTTAAAAGAATGGCTTCCGGAAAATGAGTGGAAGTACACATTATAGTGATAACAATTTCCTTTTTGTGTATGAGGGAAGGGACCAACACAATCTATCAAGACTTTTCTGAATGGCTCAGTGAGCACTGGGATAGGATGCAACGACGCAACAGGAAGCTTCTGATTAGGCTCTCTGGCTACCTGGCAAATATGACATGATTTACGGTAAGAAACCATGTCTTTGAGTAGACTGGGCCAAAAAAAAAAAAAAACTGTGAATTCAGGATCTTATTTTTGTTCAGCAATAGGCTGCGAACGAGATGTAACCAGTTTACCAGTTTTATCCAAAAACAAAACTGCGACCTCTTCAGTTATGCAAGGCTTACTGTTACATGATGTCAGGGCAGAAGGATCAGTAGGTACTGGACCAGCAATAAAAGTGTCACAAAGATCACCACAAGCACCAGGGCCATCCAAAAACTCACCATAAGAAATTTTTCTAGCCATCGTGTGAGTGACAGTGCAGGCAGGGAAAATCTGAGGATGTTTTGCAACAAGGAGTTAGGACCAGTATCAACAGAGGGGATTCTAGTCACTTTGTGATTAACTATAACTTTGCCACCAGTTAAATCATTACCAAAAATGAAGATAACTCCCTCCTCAGGCAATTTAGGTCTGACGCCAACAACTGTCAGACCAGATAGAGTCACACACAAAATCAATTGAATGCAAAGGGATGCTCTGGTAACCCAGTTTCTACACCTTGAATCAAAACACTTGAACCGAGAGAGGACTTCTCTGACAAGGGCAATACGCCTTCCAATATGAAACATTGTGCTGCGTTGGTGTCTCACAAAATCTTAAGTGGCCACTTATCAGCATCTCCAGGTAAAGACACAAGCCCATCTGACAAAAAGGATGATGAACCCCAAGACTTATAGTTGATTTGGCTTTCTTTCTTTGTAACACAAGTATCACATGACCTTTTTGTGAGAATAGAAACACACTGCCTTGTCTTAAGCCCTACAACCATCGTTCTTGCTGACCATCCCTTTGCTAACAGAAGGAGAGGCAGGGAATTTTTCTCTGCGCGACTTTTACTCACCCCATTTAAAAATTCAGAACCATTATGAGAGACTTTTCTAAAAACACAGTCTTATGGGTCAGGACAAATTCCTCCGCTAGGGCAGCAGCTTGAGACAAGGTAAGGACTTTTTGCTCATTCAAATACGTGGCCACCTTATCTGGGACACAGTTTTTGAATTCCTCCAGAATAACCAACTCAGATTGAGATTGAGAGGCACACCAGCGATCAAACAAACAAAAGTATGTCCATCAACTCTCCGGTGACATCTAAACATTTCTCGATATGCCTCCGGAACAAGCAACAGAGCTGTTTTCACAAACTCAAAATCTGAGGAATGTGAAATGAGGATAGAGGAATAAACCTCCTGCGCCTTACCAGCAGTCACACTCTGGAGTAACAACGTCCACATGTCCTTCACCAATGTAACGTATTTACAACTCATTCAAATAGAATAAAATACACATCAACCTCCTGTTCATTGAGAGTAGGACCTAAAAGAACCCACCGGGTGATGTCAGTGTTGCCAAGGGACCGCCCCCTGATGTACGAGACTCAAGCTCCAACTCTTCACTTAGACGCACCTGGGGTGTCATTTATAAAACTTTGTGTACTTTTGTGCCTAAATAGTTACGTACACCAAAACCTATGAGTTTGCATATGCAACAAAAAGTTATGATTTATAAAACTGATGTATGCAACACATACACATGTCTTCTGTTATAAATATGGTGTGTGTGTGTGAATGTGCGCAAGAACCATACACTGAAACACCCATATTTATGCATATATGGGGCTCCAGAAGTCGAAATCAATTAAGCAAGATCTAAAATTAATGTGCAGGACAGAGCAATACATTTTAAATGCAATAATGGCAGAAAAAAGGGGAAAAAAAGAAATGTCTCGGAATGTGAAATCAAAGCTTTTGTCTCATAAGTAGATAGGAGAAAAAATATAATTTCAGGTGGCCACAGCACCAGGGTAACATATACAAAAAAACATTACATGGCAGGAGGTTACCGCAGCTGTCAATTCCTCAGGAATTCCACACGAAGATTGAACTCAAGAAAAAATGATGTATCATCAAGCTTAAGGCAAACAGGTGTATACTTGCCGAACCGGAACTGTAGGGTCAACGAGCAGCAGTAGTGGGGTGCCACCCTGCCACCACTGAGCTCCCTCCATGAATGGTTAGCTGCGATTATCAGATTAGATTTTTAACAAAAATACTTTTTATCAATATGAACGAATCATGACATGACCCATTGGGAAACCACATCTGTGGGTGTCATTTGCGCATTGCAAATCAGTTGCGCTTTTAATGAATGGAATTTCTTACGATTTACTTACACATATTTGTCCACTGGTAGTGCCCTTATTGCAACGTGAGGGCAGTCGATTGTATCGGTTACATAGGGAAAACCAGTCATCGCTGCAAATTGCCTTTTGATGTTTGCCTGCTCCCCAGCTGTATAGGGGAATTTTATGTACCTCCAGCTCAGACAAATGATGCCATCCAACACTCCTGGTATGACATGACTGAGTGAGGGCTGGGATATAGTCGACAGGTCTGATATTTCTCGCTGGAAAATCCCCGTGGCCAAGAACCCCAGGATCGACAGGATTTGCAGATGGTCAGGTATTGGCTGGTTGTGACGCACAGCTCGCGTTAAGGGAAACCGAATCATGAGCCAGTCATCATCATGGGAAAAAACGTTGGTCCCTGAAGACCCATTCCTGTCGCACCTTACCATTCGCAATATCTTCTAGGCATGCCATGGTTATGCTATCTTGTTATCATCGGATGCTTTAGGTCTATTTATGTGAACAAAATAAATTGATTAAAAATGCATTGATCTCTCACATCTATTGATTTAATGTATAATTTATCTATGACCAAAAAACACTGATTACAAATGATAATGGGAACCTAAATACTCACGAGGAATAAAGGAACTATCGTGCAATTTATTTTGTGGGTCTCTAGGGTGTGGTATTTAGAGCTACTATGTGCCCTAAATGTGCATACACGTGTCAAATGTATACTATCTGTGCGCACATTCTCACGTCCAGTAAAAGTTTTATAAATCCCAAATTGTGTGTGAAAATCGGCATATGCACATTTTGGAGCATTTGGAGCAAACATCGTGCATAGGTTTTTGTAACTTCTGTTCCCTTTCCAGCTGTTTTTAACAAAATTCCAATTCTTTAATCCTAAAATCAAATTCAGTGAAACCAGAAGTCCGACCAATTATAGTACTGCTAGGAAAGATTTTTCTGTCAACAAGCACAGCAGCTATCTTTGCTTTAATGTCTGCTTTAATATTCAAAGGAGACACCTCTACCTTTTGTCAGCAATTTACAAAACATCCAATGCTCAAAAACGTCCAAAGTAGGGTTCTCCGTATAAGAAGCCATATCAAACTCCATAGTAAAAAAGTACTACAGGCAGGCCTATCAAAAAACAAAGGCGTGACACAAAGCCACATGAGTGACGCAAAAACTGCCGAACACACGCACAATAGGCAGCAATCAATTAACTTAACAATTAGCTGCAATAGAACACTTGCACAAGCAATATTCCAAAGCAATTATGTTGCAAAACAGCTGCATCATTTACAAACTCCACTCAGGGAGCACAGGGGCAAGCAAAATATCTGCAAAAAGTAATAGCAAACAAGTGTCCAATAATAAAACGCACTGCAATTACTTTTATGCCAAAGCAGGCAAGGGGAAAAAAGACACCAAATTGGAGCGAAAACCGCAGTAAAAATACAAAAAGCAGCCTGAAAATTCACGCTCCCAGCAAGCCCCCATTTGTTACGTGTCAAAAACTAAAGCTCTCAATGTTGATCAATAACATGAGAGCATGCCCCTCTCAAGTCTGTAACAACAAAAGAATGCAATATAAAACACGCCGCTACAAACGTTGCTGATAAGATTAAATAAGATGAAGGTGACCCAGGCAGACCAGTGTATAAACAGGGCCCTGGAACTTATAAACATGTCTAAAATGCTGTAACTATATGACATGATCCCCCATTTTTCCTCTCTTACAGGGGAGATTCCCACCAAGGATGTCCTACCAATGCTGGGAGAAATTCGAAGAGGTTTAAATGATGTAAGCACTGTTCCATTTAGGTGCCAAAGGCCAGTATACTCAACTCAAGAGTGTCACTCTTGAACGTTAGGAGGATTTATTTTCAAACTTAGAATGGACTTGAATTGCATCTCCATGGAGTTTTACCAACAGTATACAGTGTTGTCCAATACCTGCATTTATCTCCTTAATTTCCCAGATTTGACATTATAAAACTGATATCACTTTCTGAACATAACTGGGAATGAGTTGTCATCCTCATATTTGTAACTGGGTGTATATTCCTGTTCATGTACAAATGGAAACTTTTGTTCCTTTTATTATTTCAGATTGGCATACAGGACTACACCAGCGTGACCAGCTGCCAGTCGCGGCCCAGTCAAACGCGCAGTGACTATGGCAAGCTGTTTGTAGTTCTGGTGATCATTGGATCAGTCTGTGTGCTTATCATTGCCTCTGGACTCATTTACATCTGCTGGCAGCGCCGCCCTCCCAAGATGAAGAACATGGTACGTGTGGCTGTATGGGGTCTTCGGGGCCCAGTGATTGGGTGTATGTAGTTCCCAGGGACCCAGTGATTGGGTGTATGTCGTGCCCCAGGGCCCAGTGATTGGTTGCAGGTAGTTCCCCGGGGGCCAGTGATTGGGTGCATGTAGTTCCCTGAGGCCCAGTGATTGGTTGCAGGTAGTTCCCCGGGGGCCAGTGATTGAGTGCAAGTAGTTCCCCGGGGCCCAGAGATTGGGTGCATGTAGTTCCCCAGGGCCCAGTGATTTGGTGCAAGTAGTTCCGTGAGGCCCAGTGATTGGGTGCATGTCATTCCGTGGGGCCAAGTGATTGGGTGCATCTAGCTGATGTTGTTGGACAGGAACACATCGACATAAAATTTTTTAAACAACCTGTCAGATACGGTAAAGGCATATCTATTTTAACTGAGAAAATGTCCTTTTTATTTTTAAGTGTCATACTCAATGAGAGACACTCACTTGGCCTTTTCTATTTTGTTTCCCTTTTTGTTTGGTTGCTGAAGTCTCGTGGTGAAGAGCTTCATTTTGTGGAAAATGGCTGTCATGACAACCCCACCCTGGATGTGACCAGTGACAGCCAATCAGAGATGCTGGAGAAAAAGCACAGTGCCAATGGGGTGATGGCAGGGGATGACAGTGGCAACAGCTGGCAAGTACTGGTGAACAAGACTGGCAAAGAGGAGGCAGAGAGCCTGGAGGAGGACACGCATCTCTAGAGTGACGACTGGAGTGAGGGAGGAGGGGAGACCAGGCATACGTCCACACATCAGCACCAGAGGTCACAGACTCTTAGGGCACGCAACTCAACCAGCTATCTGACACACCCACAATCAAAACCCAATTTAGAAACTTCTTGGGGCAGGTCAAACACAATATTTGTGCAAATAAATAATAATAACATACAGACTATCAACTTGCTTTGCTTTTTCGACAATAAGGCATGGTTGTAAAAGCTATCTTAAAGATAAACTACTATAAAGAAACTGTAGCAATGTCAAAACAAGTGTAAGTGTTGACAGGTACATATGTTTTTTATAATAAATAAAAACCGTTGAATGAAGGATGGTGACAAATGTTACTTAAACACAGTGAATGTCAATTGTAATTTGTACACGCTTGGCATCCTTGTGCTTGATTATGGCTGTTTTGGAGGGGGCGGGGCCACACTGCTGCTCGCTGAACATTATCTTGTTACCCCGCCTCTGCTGACAGCCACTGTCCAATGAAAATGGACCCCAGCGTATTCACACAAGAGGCCTGACCTCTGCCTGAGAAGGTGTCAGTACTTAAATAATCTTCAACAGGCTAACATATTTAACTGAACTGATTTATTTATATGCACATGCAGACTCCTGCATACTCCTTTTTGGCTGTGCTAGTAACTTGTTTATTTTATTTAAATGAATGTTAATTGACTGAAAACCTCCATTATGCTAGCATCAAGATAAAACTGCATTTGCAATGACAAAATATTTTTAAGTGAACAAAAAATGAAGTGGCAAAAGTAGTGACACCTGGCAGAATTTGAATGGAGGCAAACAGAAGGGCTTGTCTCAGCGTTACGCTGTGTAGTGCCCGCTCTGAATGAGCCCCAGCTGTGTTTGCTACACATCTCTTACAGTGCTGTTCAGTGTGAACCCACCTGGGACTCTGGGTATTCATGCTTTGTCTGAAAGACAGTGTCCAAGCAGTATCTGAGGTGGTATGCTCACTGAGGCGTGTGTGGCTTTTCTGGCCAGTAGTGCTCTGCTTTGTGCTTTGGATACTTGTTTGTTTTACCAACATTTAGGCATGTTTGCTCTGTACATCTCGTTCTGGTCTCTGTATTTATTTCAGGTTTAAGAGGTGCAACAGTGGCGTTTTTGATAAGGGCCATCTGACAGTTGTACATTTCAAAGAATGATTTATTATTATTTATTTAACCACTGTTTTCTGTATGTATGTTTGTATGTATCGCATTGGCTGGAGGTTTTGTTAGCTCTATTGATGCTGTTAAACTTGAGATTGTATAAGAGAGATTTATGACTCTCAAGTCATATGGCAGAAAATAAATGTTTTGACAAAAGACAACTTTGAATATTTCTCTTTTCAGTATTCATTGACTTGTGTTACCCCAAAAAGTTTGTGAATAGCTTACAAATGATTAAGAACATAATGGAATTAATTACCAGTTGCTTGCCACAGTCGTGTGAAGGGCTATTCGCATTAGTCTCAGTGTAGCCTCATATGCCCGATATAAACCTTAGGGAAAAGCCCCTCTTTTGGTGACTCCTGTCAACATGCTGTCACCAAGCCAAAATGATTTGATATGACGATTCCCAAATTTTTACTGGTGGGTGCTTTAACAGCCAGCCAAATAGAAGTACTTTGGAAATCCAGAAGTGGAAACTGAAAGCTGTGCAATAAGCAGACAGCTTGCTTGCTGATTAAGAGGTTGATTTGTTCAGATCCCAAATGACAGGTGTCATTTTGCATGTGCACCTAAAGTACTTGCACATTATGTAAATGAGTACAACCATAAGCAGCCATATCAAATCAGGGCTTTTCAGTGTTTGTTAGGGATCTACTAACTGGTTAGGATGGAAAGGGATACACTGAACTAGCTGGCGGTTTACTAAGAACTGTTACACTGGATTTCTCTGAGTGACTGCGAAGAGTAAGATATTTGTCAGTACTGAAATGTAACTATAGTTACTAGCTCGACTTCTGCCATTAGTGTTACACAAGATCTAAAAGCCACCATTGGATTGATATTTGATCTTGTGTAACACTAATGGCAGAAGTCGAGCTAGTAACTATAGTTACATTTCAGTACTGACAAATATCTTACTCTTCGCAGTCACTCAGAGAAATCCAGTGTAACAGTTCTTAGTAAACCGCCATGTTAACATAGATGTTGTATTGCTTGTTTAAATAAAATACAAGTTACTTTTGTATATTGTAACATGATTTGCTTCATGATTAAAAATGTATTTGTATCCAGAAATTGTTCCTGTGTATTTTGAGCATTAGCTAGAATGCAACAGCTAATTAGCTCCTTTTGTTACTTAATCATTCTGAATGTTCTGTTATGGATATTTCAAAAACATCAGTGTGCTTGCCAATGGGATCCAAATGGACACACCAGCATCAGAGGGTTCAGAACAAGGGTTAGCACACCTGGTTTCGGCTAGTGTCTTGCTCAAAGTCATCTCCTTTTCCACCCAAAAGCTGTAACATGGCATTTAGATAGGCAATACGTATCAATTATATTTGCCTCTGACTGTGTAAAAAGATGGCCTTCTCCTGCTTGCTATAATGACAGCCATCATACCTTTCCCAAAATTTCTTCCAGGTTGAGTAAATCACACTACACATACTAAAGTGTGTGTAAAGCATAGTAAAGTATACTAAATGTTTGTATGGCCTCGTCCCATGATTTCACCATGTAGGGACATTCATTCAAGCCAAAAGCCAATTTTAATACACACTGTTCTTATTGCTCCAAGTTAGTTAGTTAGTATTTTTGGCACAGGGTTGCAATTTGTTGATTTTACAAATGTAACGCTTTAGTAAACCCATCCCTTTCAGCTTTGCCGAGACATTGCAGTTTCTCAGTGTAACACCACCATCTAGCTGTCAGTGTGAGTATTGTTGACAATACAGTACACGGAGGCAGTATCTTTCAGCACTCTAAAACCTGTTGTCTAATTTTAAGAATACTCTCCATAATTAAATTATGTTTCATGTCATAGTTCAGTCAACACATTGGTTTCCAAATATGGTACTTGTACTTCCAGGGGTATGCCAAGTCCTCCCAGGGGGATACTTGAGAAAAAAATGTAAATGGAATATTTTACATTCTTTCTTTTATATGTTTGTATTCCTGATTTTTTTTTTTTTGAGAGTAACAGATTCCCTGTACCCAGTTAGTTGCTGGTTGTGCAGGTATCTCTCTCCAAGTGTACTTCATAATGTAACTGCCGTTACATCCCCTCTGCTCCAACTGGCCTGTGGTGGCAGTGCAGTGGCAGTTAGTGTTGTTTGGTAATAACCAAATTCCCAATAAAAAGAAATCAAGCTCATTATATCTCTCACTCAATTTTATGGCTCATGCTCTTGCACACATAAACACATGCACACTCTCGCACAATAATCCTTTTTGTGTTAATTTTTCCCCTTTAAACCCTTTACATCACTTGGCATCCTTTTTACTCATTTTTGTCAATAAACTTTATTTAATTGTATGCCTCTTCTGTCCATGTGCATCCATGTTGCGGGCCTCAAACGATCCAGGTCTATAACACTGATCAGTGAGTCTGAATTATTAGTGCAATTTTATTTCAAATGCACCATGTTTGTTTTACAATGTCGTTTCCAAAGTTTCGACTAAATGTAACAAGTGGATTTCTCTGGCAGCACATCAATTCCAAACACCCCAGCTGCTGAAATGTACTGGTGGTCAGAATCTCAGAGGAATAAGAAGATGGTGCCATGGTGTGACCTGCAGTCAGCACAGCAATGGTTTGACCCACACTCAGTGGTGGAAAACCCAGGGTTCAGAAAGTACTGCGACCATGTATTTGTTCAATCTGTGAGCTAAGTCAGTAATTCTGATTTGCACACCTCTTCTACCAAGTACATGAGCTAATTAGTGAAATCATGTGGTTTAGTCCACCAGTAGAGCAAATACATTTTAGTAAAGTAGTACTTTTTCTTTCTTAAGATGGAGTTTCCCACCTTTGTCTGTACTCAGTGCAGTGATGGTGTGACATACACTCAGAACAGTAATGGTGTGACCCACACTCAGCACAACGATGGTGTGACCCACACTCAGCACAGTGCTGATGTGACCCGCATTTAGCACAGATATGGTGTGACCTGCAGCCAGCACAGTGATGGTGTGACCCACACTCAGCACAGCGATGATGTGACCCACACTGAGCACAGCAATGATGTGACCAGCACTCAACATAGAGACTGTGTGACCTGCAGTTAGCACAGTGATAGTGTGACCCACACTCAGCACGGTGATGGTGTGACCTGCACTCAGCTGGCACAGCAGTTAATCCGATATTGTAGCATGACCATGGTGGTGATTAGTCTTGAGTTGTTCAATCAATTTGCTCAATAAAAAGGGTGAAATGCACTCATGGAATTAGGTAAAGGTGCTTAAATGACCTTCCAGTAAGAGTTATTCTAAGTAACCAAGTGTGGTCTGGTTTAAAAGAAAAGGTGATTGAATATGCCCATATGTATAGATTCTGTTAAAATTAACAAGAATACTGAATACAAACACAGAATAAAATCAACTAGAAGTAGGAGACATGTTATAGTCTTGAAGAACAAATTCCTCAGATGAGATTGGGGTTTGGTATTTTAGTATTTAATATTTAGTAAGCCATTAACACAATTACTGATAGTGTAAGTCCTTATCCTTTGTTTATACCTAATGTAGTTAAATAAAAATTGATAAAATAACAGTGCATACAAACAAAGTCCCTTTAATCATGGATGAACAGAAGAACCACATTCCAAATCTCTTTTTCAACAGTTTCCTTTATTTTATAATGACAGTCGTGTGTTTTCTACAGCTATTCACAATTGGCTTGGAAAACATATTCAGCACAAAAAAGTTGTGCTGTCAATCCTTCAGCTGTTGTATAATGTCTAAGCTTTGACGTTACATCACTCACTTTTGTTTAATGTTTTTCTAACCCTGTAAGTGTGAGTTCTACATTCCATAGTCAAAAGCAGTGTGTGTGTGTGTGTATGTGTACATGGATATGGAATCTCATTTCAACTAGATAAAAATCTGTATCTATATATATAATATGAACAATGAAGTCCACACAGAAAGCAAAATCCATGCAAAGAAAACAAATATAATTTCTATAATATATTTTCAATAGTTTACAACATAACAGTTTAACAGTAACCGCAGTAAAATAACTGTTTAAAAATATATGCATTTGCTATTCTTAACATCTAAAGTAACAGTTAATGCAGATAATTTTCACCAAATTGTTACCAAATGAAAAACACTTTTTTGTTTAGGTTTAAACATATTCAGTTTTAGTTTTTAGTTTCACACTTGAAGGTATGCATAACTGATCAGTATTTTGAATGAATGTTTTGACTAATGACTGTCTCATGTCTCTTGACCTGCATATTTAATCAAAGTAATAATTCTGCATGAATATTCCGCTGAGACCAGTGAAAACTGGAGAATAGTTGTAAATTAGGGCTTTTTCCTCTTCACTTGCACTGGAGAAGCTGTGCTGACTTTTCATTGCTACAAATTCAAAACAGACAAAGGATATTGTTTTACAAAAATAAAGAATGTAGAAAAAGATTTTAACTGAATAGAACATTGAGATGTTCATTTTGTCATCTCATGCCTTGCCTGAGTTTAAAGACCTTAAATTCAGTAAAGAAATGTAGCGGCCATCCCATAGGGTCATTGATTGAGCTGCCGCAGCCAATGATCTGAGGGTGGAAGCTGGAGCTTGTTATGAACTGAGAACAAACAAAACTTTCAGCTTGCTTTATCAACAATGTCAGACTCCAAGAGTAGGGGCCTGTAATTCATTCACAACTGCAGCGATGAAACCAAAGTCAATGAGAAGTCTTACATGTATACACTGTGCCAAATGTTGGAGTAAGGGTGATCATCAGTTTAGTTTGTTTGAGATGGAGAATGCTGAGAGAGCTAGGGGGATTTTGGACAGACTTTATAACTTCTGGGCAGTTCAGTCCTTATCTAGTCTGAGAACAAACAAGATAACTTGCTTCTTGTCCACAGCTACTGTAAGCAAACTACTTCTGTTTGTAACTAGATATGTTGTCTTAGTGTGGATGGTATGCTGTACTATTCAGAGACACCTTGTCTGGCATGTAAAGATTGTATTTAGTATTACGTCATATTGATACATGTAACATATTTGACATCACCGATCTAACATCAGCCAATGCTGATAAAATTCAGGTTACATAGTAACAGTCAGTGTTTGTCTTTTCTATTTGGATGAGAGAATGTAGAATGCAGGGGTGTAGTGGAGGGTAAACACTGGAAAACACCCATGTTTTCAAATGCTGTACTTGTGCTTATCTTTTTCATTTCACTAGCTTTTAATAACAGAAATGTTAACAGGAACAACAAATCTGTCACATGTCTGCATATGTGAGTCAGATGACTTCATATGTAAATTACATGACTGTATGTGTGTGACATCAGTGTGTACGTGTGCGACATGACTGCAGATGTGTGAGACATGAATGAGTATGTAAATCACATGACTGTGTTTGTGTGAGACATGACTCTGTATGTAAATCACAACTGCGTTTGCATGTGTGTGTGTGACGACTTTTTGCATATTTGGGATTGTGTCCTTAAGTCTAGGATCAATCAGGTTATTTTTGTAATTGTTAATAAATCCCATAAAATGTGTTAGTGTTTAGCTGTCTGCCCTTTGGCTTTGAAACAAGTATTATCGGACAGTGTGTGTCTGTGTCTTTAAATCTTGCCTGATGATGTAAGATTTGATTCAAGTGCAGGCACTTCAGTCACAGCTGCCTTTATGCTCTGCGTGTGGGACTGCAAACAAGACTGAGACAGACCACTGGAAGGATGCAAATGGCTGTACTGAAGCTATCATTATAAACAAGAAAGGACATTTACTTCTGATTGTTTTGGCTTTCATTCTGTTTTTTTGTTTTCCTTCACTAGAAGGCTGCTGCAACTGACATCCTTGCTGTACTCTGATGTCAATCATCATTACCCTGTTGCCATGTGACATTCAGCCTACCAATTGGAGGATGGCTACAAGTGAAGATATTCATCTCATCCATTTGTTCTCTGGGTCTCTGTGTTCTTTAGATTCAGTATTTGTTTTGTGTTAGTCCCCAGTGCAGTCTCTCCTTGTCTTGACCTGCTGTGTGTCAGCCTCTAGGCCACGCTGAGGCAGGGCAGGTAAGATAGGGGACCCTGAATACTGCACAGAGGATTAACAATATAATAATGTATATATTGTATATATTGTACATTGTGTATATGATAAATAAATTCTATATTATATATTGTACTGCACCTCTGCACCTGTCACCAAATGTTTCACATTAAAACACTTGTGGTATAGACTGTTGTTCCTCCGCAGCCTATTTTTCCCCCATTCTTTGTACCCCAATTTTATTTCTGATGTGTACCCCTCCATAAAGCCAAAAGATTAGCATTGTTTTATTTCACATCAGTCAGGCAGCTTTTCTTAATGTTAATGGTTTGACAAGGGAGGTGTGGAGAGGCAATACTTATTCCTAGACTGAAATCACTTGCGATCCTCCCTTAAGTTATTTATAGACTGCCTTATGTCTGCAACTGTAACATGTGCGTAACATGTGTATGTGTCACATGACTGCATATGTAAGTCACATGACAGCATATGTGTGGGAAATTACTGTGCATGTTTGTCATATTAGTCCATATGGAAGTAGGTCACATTACTGTGTATGTGTGGGACATGACTATGCATACATATGTCTGCCTGTGCATATAACAGGACTTACCCTCAGAGACGAAGAAGCTGGCGGTGTGGAAGGAGGCTCTGATGGAGGACGGAGTGTGCACCATTCCAGGTTTATCTATCCATTCAAAGGGACTCTTCTCTGGGTGCCACTGCACGGCGTAGAAGGGGTAGCGGTAAGCTGTTACAAGGAATCAGTAACTGGATCAGAGAACAAAGCCAGGACCAGTCTGTGGGCTTGCCAACGTGCCCTAAAATGTTTTCCTTTACACTTTTCTTCTACTTTCCGAGTGATTCAACCCCCCCACACCCCCACAGAGTGACTGTACTCCAAGACTCAACCCCTCCTGAGTGACGGTACCTTACAGACTCAATTGGTTCCCCCCCCCCCCCCCCCAGAATTTCAGCTTGTTACAACTGGGAAAAAAGATAAGCCACATACCTTCCATGGTGGAAATAAACTCTTTTTTGCCATCTGTGTTGGTGGACAGAACCTTGTAGAATCTTTTTAATTTCACATTTCGAGAGAAATTCTGTTTGGGAATTGTCAAAGAATAAAAGCAAATTAATATAATTATTTTCAATATTTTTTTACTTATTTATAACAGAACAGTTTCATGCATACATATGATGGGCTTTAGCATGAAATCATGAAGCTATATGAATCTATGTGCTATTGTGCTTTAACTTGTGATTAATTGGACTAATCAAGTAATATGTGTTGAACTGCAGGGTCAGATTGTGCTCTGTGCACTTACTGGGGAATAAGGTGGGGGTGAAACCCTTTGCAATGTGTTTGAAGTGAATAACTTTTCATACAGTTTAATATTTTAATAAAGTTCAAATTTTTTATTCTAATTTAAAATAAAGAATTGAAAAGTGCATTTGATGGAATTATGGTTATCTTTTTTTTATCCCTTTTTTTCCTGAAACTCGATCAATTTGTTTAACTGAAAACATGCCAACAAATAATGTAGATGGCATATAGACCTGGACAAAATCAAACTTTCACCTCAACTGTCACTTAAATAAACAAAATTAAAGGCGACCACAATGCAGCCAGTACACTTGCCACACTTTCACTAATTATGAAGGAAACCAAAATGAATTGTATTTAATTGGGAATGAATACTGAGAAAAAATTGCTTAAATTTAGATCATAGTCATTTCCATAACAATAACAGTTTTACTGTGTTTACAGTCTTTATCCTTATAAAGTGGTTGCATGAAAATTAATTTATTACACATATATTTGCTACTGAAATTATGGTAGATGACATATATATTATCATCTTACAATACAATGCAACATAGAATATAATATAATGTAAATACTATACATGTTTCCTGCATTTACCATTTATTCTCAGACATTATTGGCATCATAAATGTGAATACATGTTATTATCTAAACAGAAGGATTATGAACTTTCCAATATATTTCTAATATGTGTGATTTCTATTTTATTCAAAGCATACATTTCAAAATATATTCAACTTATTTTTCTCTGATATTATATTGATATAAATAAAGAACCCTTCACATAATGGGCTATAATGATCATAAATAGAGAAAAGCTGCTCTACCTGCAGGACACACACACAACGGGATAAACCAGGGGTGGCCAACCAGTCAGAGTCTAAGAGCCACACTTTTTACTGCGTTACTGCAAAGAGCCACATCATACACAGGGGCACACATGAACTGCCCCCATCCCTTCCTCTCACTCTCTCGCTCTCTCTCACACACACAGACCTCTGCTCAGCCAGATTTACTGTAAATGTCACACATCAACATGCTTTTCTGCCTGACTTTTCAAAGTGACCAACTTGGGGTGCTTGCGAAGTAGTACCCTTTGGAAATTCCTGGTCGATGTTGGCATGGAGTGAACTGAAGTGGCGCTGAAGATTTGAAGCCTTGAAATGCGCTAATGACGCCTGACATATAAGGCAGAATGGCTTGCCATTACGTTCAACAAAAAAACTCTCCCACTCTGTTAAAAAAAGTCCTGTGTTCATCTTTATATTTTCGTTTTGCTGTGCATTTTTTCCCTGCCATTTTGAGGGCGAACTTGACACAATACTCAACAATTAGGTTTTCCCTCCCGAAAATTTGCATCAAATGTGCATATGCGTGAGATGAAAATACCGTATTTATATATACTAAGCGAACGCGCGTACACATACACATTAAAAAAAACACAAACTCAAAATTTGACATGAACGTAAGAGCCGCATGAAACCGGGCAAAGAGCCGCATGCGGCTTGCGAGCTGCGGGTTGGCCAGGCCTGGGATAAACCATCACAGGTAGTGAACAGCTGCTCTACCTGCAGGACACACATGCAATGGGATAAACCATCACAGGTAGTGAGCAGCTGCTGTACCTGCAGGGAGAGACTCCAGCTGTGGAAGTTTGAAGTGATGTTCTCCACAGACAGCGACTGCAGCAAGTCCTTTGGGAAAGTCTTCAGCATGCGGCTGTTCTGTGCAGCTGCAGAGAGCAAATGCAAAAAAGTGCAATCCCTACTAACATAGATGCTATAATGTGATCTCTTTTTTAACATGAAGTGAAAAAGAGACAATCTGAATTATATTACATTTTCAAGAATCCTTGTAATTGTAATGTAGCATGGTCAATATGCAAAAACATATGGTGACAATAACGTTCATCACTGGAACACTAAGGGAAGTTTATTTCCACTGTTTCAGTATGATGTTTTAGTGTATACTCATGTCTTTCTCTATTGGCGAATGACAACATTTTTATTTTCACTTTCATTATTCTTTAACTGACTCTTGCCATCTCATGTGCAGAAAGTGTTTCATTACTCTGTTAAACTGTAACTCTTAACTTCCATCTGATCAAAACAGTAGGAAAGGTTTAATGAACCCTTTTTTCTCACTGAGGAGACTCAGACTGCCATGTGTGACATCACAGCTGACCAGCAGCTTCTATGTGGGACATCAAACCTGACCAGGGGCATTGTGTGACTGATGGACGTCCTGCTCATCTGCATTACAGAATTTATTGTAACTGACACATTGATTGTTTATTTTTCAGATAAAGTTTTTCAAGCATGAAGAATGCCCTCATTTGGCCAGATTCCAAATGCCTGCATCTTGGTAATCACTGGTCAAGTTTTAAAAATTCTGCAGTACATTGTAAAGCTAGCAAAATCCCTGATGTATGGTCACAAAATGTGTCTAGGGAAGCTCTTATAATCGAATGCCCCATTGCTTTCCACTTCAGACATAGAGAGCACAGAGTACAGAAAATCATAGACAGTATCACATACTGACAGTACTCAGATTTTGGATGTAACTTGTGACACCTATCCCTGCTGCTGCACATTCATAGTGAAGCCCATGCTTTGGAAGCCAAGAGTGGTGAATCAGTGTTAAAAGGGGAGAGTAAAGGGGACAGGCCCTCAGTCCTGACCTGGGGTGAAGATCAGCGGGAGGGCCACAGCCCTGGTGGCGGTCAGAGTCAGCAGGTTCCTGTTGCTGGTGAGGACGGTCAGCTGCTGGAACCCCTGGCAGGTGCCCCATATGGGAAAGTAATCCAATGCATCATTAGCCTGGGGAGGGAAATGAACAGAGGAGGCTAAACTGTGGTCATACTGGCTGAAGGGAGCCTGGTCTCAGGCTTATAGCCCTTACCATCCTGTGCAGCTATCCAGCCACGCACTGGTCTGAGATCTGGCCAAAATCTAGGGGTGTGCTCTGCTAAAAAACGAACTGGTAGTTTCTTCCCAGGAGGGGCTGTAGAAGGACTCCAGTTAGAGCACCACTGAAACTCAGCCTGTACAAACATTAGAAAACACAATGGGCCTCATTTATCAATATTTTTGTAAAACTGTATGTAAATTTACGCATCAACAGACACAAACTAACAAAACGGATTCATCAAACACGCGTAAACATAGAATTCATCAAACACCTGTTAACACTGTCCATTTATTAGCTACACCTTGCTAGTACCAGGTTGGACCCCCTTTTGTTTTCAGAACTGTCTTATTTCTTCATGACATAGATTCAACAAGGTGCTGGAAACATCTTCTCAGAGATTTCTTCCTCAGAGATTTTGGTCCATATTGACATGATAACATCATGCAGTTGCTGCAGATTTGTCGGCTGCACAAGCGTGATGCGAATCTCCCGTTCCACCACATACCAAAAGTGCTCTATTGGATTGAGATGTGGTGACTGTGGAAGCCATTTGAGTACAGTGAACTCATTGTCATGTTCAAGAAACTAATTTGGGATGATTTGAGCTTTGTGACATGCTATGTTATCCTGCTGGAAGTAGCCATCAGAAAATGGGTACATTGTGGTCATACAGGGATGGACATGGTCAGCAACAATGCTCAGGTAGGCTGTGGTGTTTAAACAATGCTCAATTCGTTCTAAGGGGCTCAAAGTGTGCCAAGAAAATATCCTCCACACCATTACACCACCACCACCAGCCTGAACCATTGATACAAGGCAGGATGGATCCATACTTTCTCGTGCGAATTGGAGCCTCAGTTTCCTGTTCTTGGCTGACAGGATCATCTCGAACCAGTCTGGCCATTCTCCTCTGACCTCTGGTATCAACAAGGCACTTTCACCCAGAGAACTGCCACTCACTGGATATTTTCTCTTTTTCGGACCATTTTCTGTGAACCCTAGAGGTGGTTGTGTGTGAAAATCCCAGTAGATCAGCAGTTTCTGAAATACTCAGACCAGCCCGTCTGGTACCAACAACCATGCCACATTCAAAGTCACTTAAATCACCTTTCTTCCCCATTCTGATGCTCGGTTTGAACTTCAGCAGGTCGTCTTGACCATGTCTACATGCCTAATGCATTGAATTAATGCTATGTGATTAGCTGATTCAATATTTGTGTTAACAAGCAGTTGAACAGGTGTACCTAATAAAGTGGCCTGTGAGAGTATAAGGCCGTGTGTTACAGCTATGTAACAAGGCCATGCCCATTACATTCTTTGGCTAAAGTTAGCTTGTGAATAAAATAGTTGTAAGTGACATAACAATCTTTTTAAAATGACAGAAGGTAAGTCTCCTACTCACAGTTTAAAGAAACTTAGCGACTTATAGATGGAAACCTTATAAAAACACACATTTGGGAGTCAGTCTCACAAAGATGTGTGAAAGTTAGTTTCACGCACAGGCATCACAAATATCACAAATATGTGCATTTAATTCTCAGACATTCCCGATATGAAACTGTTTTTTTCACATGAGAAACAAAAGAGACGCATATGAGCTCAGGTGTTCACATGTGCTCAGCTTTGGCATACCCTTTCACATGCAAACTGTCTGAAAACCGCACACATCTAGGAAAAGGTTTTCTTTGTTCGGGCAAGCATGTTATTGTTTTGCTGCAGATTGAAACCTTCATCAATATGTGCACGACAGAAAAAGAGGTATGGGCCCATTATATTCAAATGTAGGTTTATTTACAATTTAATGAGGTGAAAAAGTTTCACAGATGAAATGTGGAGGATATCACTAAATGTCCATTTAGGTCAGTCACATTCATGTTTAATTTGTATTACTATTAACTATACTTCAGGAGGAAATGTAGGAGTACCTTTATGGCCAGGTCATAGAAGAGCTTTGCCAATCTGCTATACTGAGACTTCTGCAGATCCACATCACCCCCAGGAAGAAGCAGCCTGAAACACCAAACAACATAATTCTCATTATCCTGAAAATATTTTTATCATTTGTTGATTTCTTTTTTATTTCACGCCTTTTTCTAATTTCTGAATGCCCAATTTGTGTTTTCATGCAGGTTGTGAGAGAAGGGCCCTTACAGTGAGGCTTGTGTAGACAGGATGTGAGAATGTAAGAGAGGGGCCCTCTATGTGAGGCTTATGCAGGCAGACTGTGAGAGAAGGGCCCTTTTTGTGAATCTTTTGCAGGCAGACTGTGAGAGAGGGGCTCTTTATGTAGCGCTTATGCAGGCAAACTGTGTGTGAGAGAGGGCCCTTAATGTAGGGCTTATGCAGGCATATGGTGAGAGAGGGGCCATTTAGGTGGGGCTAATGCAGGCAGACTGTTTATGAGAGAGGGCCCTTAATGTAGGGCTTATGCAAGCATACTTTGAGAGAGGGGCCCTTTAGGTGGGGCTTATGCAGGCAGACTGTGAGAGAGGGCCCTTTACATGGGGTTTATGCAAGCAGACTGTGAGAGTGTGAGAGAGGGCCCTTTTTGTGGGGCTTATGCAGGCAGACTGTGAGAGTGTGAGAGAGGGCCCTTTTTGTGGGTTTTATGCAGGCAGACTGTGAGAGTGTGAGAGAGGGCCCTTTATGTGGGGTTTATGCAAGCAGACTGTGAGAGTGTGAGAGTGTGAGAGTGTGAGAGAGGGCCCTTTTTGTGGGGCTTATGCAGGCAGACTGTGAGAGTGTGAGAGAGCACTCTTCACGTGGGGCTTATTCAAGCAGACTGTGAGAGTGTGAGAGAGGGCCCTTTTTGTGGGGCTTATGCAGGCAGACTGTGAGAGTGTGAGAGAGGGCCCTTTATGTGGGGTTTATGCAGGCAGACTGTGAGAGTGTGAGAGAGGGCCCTTTATGTGGGGCTTATGCAGGCAGACTGTGAGAGTGTGAGAGAGGGCCCTTTATGTGGGGTTTATGCAGGCAGACTGTGAGATTGTGAGAGAGGGCCCTTTTTGTGGGGTTTATGCAGGCAGACTGTGAGATTGTGAGAGAGGGCCCTTTATGTGGGGTTTATGCAGGCAGACTGTGAGAGTGTGAGAGAGGGCCCTTTTTGTGGGTTTTATGCAGGCAGACTGTGAGATTGTGAGAGAGGGCCCTTTTTGTGGGTTTTATGCAGGCAGACTGTGAGATTGTGAGAGAGGGCCCTTTATGTGGGGTTTATGCAGGCAGACTGTGAGATTGTGAGAGAGGGCCCTTTTTGTGGGTTTTATGCAGGCAGACTGTGAGAGTGTGAGAGAGGGCCCTTTATGTGGGGTTTATGCAGGCAGACTGTGAGAGTGTGAGAGAGGGCCCTTTTTGTGGGGTTTATGCAGGCAGACTGTGAGAGTGTGAGAGAGGGCCCTTTTTGTGGGTTTTATGCAGGCAGACTGTGAGAGTGTGAGAGAGGGCCCTTTATGTGGGGTTTATGCAGGCAGACTGTGAGAGTGTGAGAGAGGGCCCTTTATGTGGGGTTTATGCAGGCAGACTGTGAGAGTGTGAGAGAGGGCCCTTTTTGTGGGGCTTATGCAGGCAGACTGTGAGAGTGTGAGAGAGGGCCCTTTTTGTGGGTTTTATGCAGGCAGACTGTGAGAGTGTGAGAGAGGGCCCTTTATGTGGGGTTTATGCAGGCAGACTGTGAGAGTGTGAGAGAGGGCCCTTTTTGTGGGGTTTATGCAGGCAGACTGTGAGAGTGTGAGAGAGGGCCCTTTATGTGGGGTTTATGCAGGCAGACTGTAAGAGTGTGAGAGAGGGCCCTTTTTGTGGGGCTTATGCAGGCAGACTGTGAGAGTGTGAGAGAGGGCCCTTTATGTGGGGCTTATGCAGGCAGACTGTGAGAGTGTGAGAGAGGGCCCTTTATGTGGGGTTTATGCAGGCAGACTGTGAGAGTGTGAGAGAGGGCCATTTATGTGGGGCTTATATGAGAGAAGTTTATTTGGGCAGATTGTTAGCTCTGTGGCAGACCCGTGTCTCTGGCTTGGGACTGCTCTCCGAACAAAACATACAAGCTCTTAAGCACCTGGATGATCTTCTGGGATAATGTTCTGTGGACAGATGAGTCACAGGTGAAACTTTTTAGAATGTGAAAATCCTCCTTTGTCTGGCATTAAGCAAATACAGCATTTTACATAACATGGCAGTGGCAGTGTGATTATAGGAAACATTTGGTTGCAGTTACTGCCACGGAGGGTAGTCCAATCAGATATTTAGTCTAAGGGGGCATTGACAGGGGCAATATTGGTAATTGGCATATATTACTCCAGTCACAGGACTTTCAGACAAATGTATTACACTGTGGGTTATCCAGAGACAACCAATGACATTTCAAAAAGGTCATTTTAACTTGCTTAGTTTGTAGGTACGGTACATTTAAAAAAAATGTCAAAAACAAAAAAAACAAGACATTCCCACAATACAACGCTCTAAAAGTGACATAGGACCTTTTCTAATTGTTCACTATTGCAAAAACTACTGCTCAGCTTGATATGGAAATTGAAAGCGTAACAGCAGGTAGCAGTAGCAGGTAGCAGTCTCACCTGGGGGTCACCATTGGTGGGGGAAGAACAAAGACTTTTTGGAGGTCTTCACTAGCTTCTTTGTTAACATAGCCTGCCTTCTCTAACTTTGTAATCTCTGCTTGGTAATCCTCCACCCTTTCTGTATCTCTGCTAAGATGCTTCTCCATCTTAACAGATGGGGGGGGGGGCAGTGTGTCCAGTCTCTCCGTGACCTAGTAACCGGATTCTTGTGCAGTAGGGTGTCCAATTGCCAAAGCCTCTCCACCTGACTGAAGAGTTCAGCTGCAGGACAGTCCATAGACAGGAACATGCACTGTGGTTGGGGGTACTTAACCTGCCCTTACAGTGTCTAACTAATCCTCATCTTCACCACAGCTTGCCCACTAGGTGAGGCCAACCGGACTGGCTCAATAGGCGTTATTAGGTGAGGGTGGCTGCAGAGGGAGCGTCTTGAGCTGCTTATACTTTCACTAAAGCCCCTCCACAGGGTAGGTGTGTTCGGCTAGGCCTAATCCTGAAGAAGAATCGTTCTCTCCCAGGAGTGTGCTCACCATTCCATAGAAGCACCTTGCTGACCTTGAGAAGGACTTGGTCACATCCAGCACTTCGGTCCAGATAAATGATGTCTGTTGAAGCCTTCATCGTTCCATTGGTGGTAGTCCCTGTCTTCTCCAAGGTAGCAGCTTGGTGGTCGATGTCATGTACAGCCTCGAGGTGTCTACCCTTACATATCTTGCATGGGACCTTCAGTTGGACTTGACTCACAAGAGTGTCCGAGGTAGCACCATGCAGCACAAGTATTATAGGGTTACTTCTAGCATTCCTATCCTTTCCTTGTTCCTTCTTTGGTTTGTGTTCCTCTCTTTTCCCATCCTGTCTCCACCATCCTGGATAACCAACTCATGCTCCAGCCCTTCGGAGCCATTCAACAGAAGGTAGTGCAGAGATCTTGCAGACGTTTCTTGGTCAGCCTCACCACATGAGCATCCTTACCTTTTTCCAGATGTGTTTGTAAACTCTGGAAGTGCTATGGACTGATGAAGTTAAAATAGAACTTGTTTGCCACAATAAGCAAATGTATGTTTGGAGAAAAAAAGGAGCAGCATTTCATGAAAAGAACACCTTGCCAACTGTTAAGCATGGGGGTGGATCTATCATGCTTTGGGGTTGTGTTGCAGCCAGTGGCACAGGAAACATTGCATAGGTGGAGGGAAGAATGGATTCCACTAAATACCAGCAAATTCTGGATAGAAATATCACACCATCTACAAAAAAAGCTTAATCTGAAAAGAGGATGGCTTCTACAACAGGATAATGATCCAAAACATGCGTCAAAATCAACAATGAACTAAGAGACGACCAAGAGACGCAAACTGAAGCTTTTGGATGGACCTCACAGTCCCCTGACTTCAACATCATTGAACATCTGTGGGTAGATCTTAAAGAAGTTGCATATGCACAACAGCCCAAGAATATCTCAGAACTAGAAGCCTTCTGCAAGGAAGAGTGGGAGAAAATTCTAAATACAAGAATTGAAAGATTTTATCTGGCTACAAAAAGTGTTTGCAAGCTGTGATATCTGCCATAGGGAGTGTTACTAAGTACTGACTATATAGGGTGTCCAAACTTTTGGAATTCCTTTTTTTCCTTCATTTTTTAATTTATGAAATAAAGAATAACTGTGCATTACAAATATTTACTACAGAGGCTGTGTTTAATACTTTTCAATGAAAAAATCAACAAAATTATGTTATTTGGCCAAGGGTGCCCAACTTTTTCATACAACTGTGTATGGAAATATAACCTCCCCACCTTGCTGATATTTGATCAGTTTGGTTTGGAACATCCCTGAATTTGCAAGTGTTTTCAATGTGTGAATGGGTAAAACAATAGAGTGTAGGGCGAGCATTTAGGGCCCAACTCAGTCCCATTTTCTCCAACCAAACTGCTGCTTTCATTAAAAACGGCAGTAGTAAAAACATACACAAAAACATACCCATTTATGGAGTGGAAGAGCTTGACATATTCCTCATTTGTGCGGTTTATTCTGAAAAACAGCAGAAGGATGAAGTTGCAGATGTTAAAAGATCTGTGCAGGACACAGGCTGAGACAGTGCATGATTTAGTTCTTCCAGCAAACCATACCTGATTGGCACTACCCTGGCACCAGCTGCCTCCAGGAACTTCACATAAGAGGCTGCAATGTAGGAGGATCCCTGTGCATGAGGATCTCCCACAATGTTCTCCTGGGCCAAAATACCTGCCACGGGTAAACCCAGGAAAGGAAAGATTAAAGGCAATTTAAAAATAAACTTATACTTTTCTACAGGCAGAGGTGGACTTTACTGATTTTTGTTTCAGCAATAACATTTTAGGTGTTTTGCAGCAGGTGTTTGTCCTTATGTAAGTGAATATCACATGGCAAGAAGGAAACTACAGTAAATATAGAAGAAAATACATAGAACAACTAAGTGGATATTTGTGGTAATTACCTTACTGGTGAGTTGAATTAATCTGGTTAAAAAAGAAACTAACAAGTTACTTCAAAAACAGTCAAAAATTCTAATTTGCAAGTCCATCTAATTACCTATTGGTAGCCTAAACATATTAAAGTAAAATAATACAGCTGAAATAATGTTAGCCTGCCAAAAGTTATCTTCTATCCACGGAAGTGGGACGAGGTGACATGTATTCAAATTGTAAGTCGCAAATCTTGGCTTCCAAGTGTCAGGTCTCAAGTAACAATGAATCAAGAATCAAGACAAGTCTAGTTAGTGCCCCAAATCAAGAAAGTCAAGTCTCGTCCCTGAAAAGAATCAAGCAAATCAAGTCCACAACTCAGAATCAGAAACAAGAAAAATATCAATTTCTGTGGAAAATGTGGCATGTCTAACTAACTTCTTATTACTCTTGTTTCTCTTTACATAATCACATTTCCTGTACTCTAAAGGCCTATGACTGTTTTATGTGCATGTTTGAATTTCAACATGGACATGGACATTTGCCGGAGAAAAACGAGTACAACACAAGATGGCTGTATCACAGTATGTACTACTGAGTTGTATTTGCTCCATTTCAACCTGGTAATAAAATGCATCCCTGCAAACGCAGAGAAGACTCAGTGAAACAGTCATGATCAGATCTACAAACCCACCTGCAGAGGTGGACGAACACACATTTTTTCACTGAATTCCAATCACAATGTGGACAATGGGAATGCATGTGAGACACATTTCAATGGCAGCTGTGAACTCACTGCCAGTGAATGGATGAAAATCTGATCACATCTATTTGGATACAACTGTCTGTTTTTAATATAAGGTGTAAATGGGGGCCATACATTGTAAAACACTACCTGGGTTACAGTTGACTGATTTCATGGAAATTTTACAATGTATGTAGGTAGGCTTTCAAGTGTATAAATGGCTGCAATGTTGGCTTCTTTAACACCAATCTTAACAAAAAGTAAGACTCACAACCTTCCTTCAACAGGCAGCCTTTTGTTCTGTTCTGTTGTGCTGCTTTTTGCCAAAGGCATCTTTTGTGCATTATCACCCTTCAAAGCTGAAATACTTGGCTCAGCTTGACTCCTTCAGAAATTGATTGATTTCACAAACTCACAGCAGTGAACAAAATTTTGGCTCTCAGCATACCTTGTTAGCAATACCCTGGAATGGCTATTTGAGTATTTTCACATTTTTGAGATCAGTTATAAATTTGAACTATCTACTTTGACAGTAGCCGTCCTTGTTTTGCAACCAAAGAATTTAACCTGTTAATGCAGATCAAAGTTCAAGTTCATTGTCATTAGCAGAACGGGCCCGCAGGTGCTTCTGCTTAGCTTATATGACAGCAAAATGTAAAGTATAGGTATTATAGGACACTCAAGACATCATCAGTTTGACATCATTAAATTTTTCATGTGTATTTTGATACCCATCCTGTGAGGCTGTGACCCACCTGGCTCCCTGTCACCACCCACAGGTTGAAAACCCTGATGAAGCCTGTCCAACTCTATGAGTGGAGCTCCTTGATAGATCAGATCAGCCTCTTCATTTATTTGTTCACCCATAATTGAAACAGAAAAATTACACGGAAAATATGCACATAAATAAAAAAAAGTCTTTGTCAAGTCATAAATCTATGTTGAGAGTCCAGCCATGGATCTTCAAGAAAAAATTAAGTTTAGTTTCTTTTCTTTTTTTTTATAGAGGTATATATTTAGTTAACCCAGTCTGAAGTCATCAAAGTGGAGATTTATGTGACTTCAGTCTCCATCTGTGGCTAACAATAAATCAGTCATTATTTAGCACATTTCCACACATGAATGTAATTCAAAGTGCTTAACATGTAAAAAGAAAATACAAAGTTTAAATAGAAGTAGACATCACTCAGAATTAGAGGCAGTAAAAATTAGATATGGAAATTAGAATAAAAACAAAAATATTAGCAGTAGAAAAAGAACAGGCTAAAATACTACTGATTGCACGTTTTACGTTTGTTTTTTAAAATGCAGCCCTGCGATCCTTGTTAAGATTCCAGAATTTTAACAAGCTGCTAATTGTTCATAATTGTTAAGTTGGTCATGCTTTTCATGGCAAAAACATAAAACAAGAAATCTCACACTAAAAGGGTATAGGCTCTCAATGGGGGGTACAGAACACACCCCGAGTCACCTTCTTATCTGACCAAGAAGGGGTGCTGGTTACGTATGGCAGATCATAAGGTGGATCAGGTAAAAATGTATGAGCTGAGGCCCAGTTTTTATAATGTAGCTCAAATAAACAGAAACGTCAGCTATCCTTTTTTAAGGTAACCATTTTCATATCTGTCTCTTGAGGAGCTTCCTATAGATTCTAAGCATAGATTCTAGATTGAAAAGACGACCATGATAGTGAATAAAATGGGTCTGTAAAATACTCCAACACAGACCTGCTCATGCGCTGTTGCTATGAATTCCACATTTTCAGGTGACATTGTTGCTTACCAACAAGTATGAGGGTCATACCATACCAGCTTCCACTTCTCTTTGGTAGAATAAAAATATGTTTCTGATAAATCACCCCTGATCGAATTTCCCAACCGGAACAAATTTTGCATGACACAGCCATTCATGCAAAGGGAAAGGCAAGTTCCCTGAGGTCCAATAGGTAGCATGCAGCGATTTACCCTAGTCGTCGTTGCAGTTGAAACCGTAGTGTTTTTGCGGTGTCCCTGGCAATGGTATGAACTGCCCTGCAGTTGCACTGTGGTAAGTGCTGAAGCCACAGTCAAGTGCTGCAGCTGGGCCCCAGTCAGGTCAGACTGCAAACAGTGCTCTCATAGTGCTGCTTCCAGCGGCCGAGCATGGATCCGGACCAATGTACCCCAAATCTTGGGGTTACACCCACAGATAGCACGTGACAACTTTTAGGACAAGGATCCCAGCTTTTCACTTACTACAACGTGAGCAACAGACAAGCTTTTGGCAAGAGGGGGCTAACACTGCATGCACCCAGGGTTATGAGTTCAGGGGTGAGCAGAGTAGATTAGAGGTCAACACAGCTGCTGAACAACCAAAGGAATTCTGTAGTCCTCCTTTTTGCCTGGATCATGGCTCTACTTTAACCACATTGTTCCGATGGAGTCTCTGTGGATTACAGTATATGCCCTCTCCCTGGGGTGAGGCAGTGTAGATCCCTCTCCCAGTCTGTTACTGTCCCACCATTTTAAGGGTGATGATGAGAGCTCGCATCCCAGCTCCTCTGGAGAGATGAGGTGGGGGCAGCTTGTGGGTCTACCGATGGGGGAATGAGGAAGGTAGGCAAGGGGGGCTGGGGTCCTGTTGTGTGGGGTCTGTGGAGGGTGGCTGCTGCAGTTCTGGCTCAGGGTGTCCAGGAATGGCAAGGAGGGTGGTTTCCGTGGTAGTTCTAAGCAGGGAACTTTGGACAGACGGACGGGTCCATCTCTGTACAGTGCTAAGCTGTGGATAGGAAACAGCCCTGTCTGGAGTAGTATCTGCAGACTTGACTATGTCCACAGCAGCAGCTAGACCAATCACAATCCCCTCACCCTCTCTGTCCAACTCACCCATCACCAAGGAACATCTCTGAACATAGACTGCACCATAAATCACAGCTCACCACATTCTGCTTCCCTGAGTGGGTCTACTGCTTCAAGGAAATCCAAAAGCTTGGGCCTCCAAAACAGAGGTTGTTTGCCATGGTACTCTGATATATCTGGTAATCTGCAACCAACCACTTCATGTTCACCTCTCTTGCTAATAAGCAATACGATTATTGAGGTGAGGTTAGTCATCTTGCCTGGGACCTCAAATTCTGTTGGTAAACCATCTCAAATGGGACTTCCCAATATTTAGGTGAACTGTCTCAGTGGAAACTTCCAATTATTTTGGATCAGTAGAATACAACACATTTATAACCATATATATATACAAGTAATAATTCAGATACACCTCCACAATAAAATCCCTGGATCACCTTACTCAATGAAGAGAATGGACAATGGATAATTTTTATAGCTTCATTACACTGATAAATTCCAGCCAATACAAATTAAAACATACACACACTGGACCAACAATGCTTCAGTACCCCACCCTACAGATGATTGGGGCTTCAGTATGCCACCCTCTGGATGACTGGGGCTTCAGTACCCCACCATGTGGATGACAATGGCTTCAGTACCCCACCCTGTGGAAGACTGTAGCTTCAGACCCCACCCTGCAGATGACTGTGGCTTCATTACCCCACCCTGTGAATGATTGGGGCTTCAGTATCCCACCCTGTGGACGACTGTCGCTTCAGTACCTCACCCTGCTGTTGACTGCAGCTTCATTACCCCACCCTGTGGATGACTGTCGCTTCAGTACCTCACCCTGTTGTTGACTGCAGCTTCATTACCCCACCCTGTGGATGACTGTCGCTTCAGTACCTCACCCTGCTGTTGACTGCAGCTTCATTACCCCACCCTTTGGATGACTGTCGCTTCAGTACCTCACCCTGCTGTTGACTGCAGCTTCATTACCCCACCCTGTGGATGACTGTCGCTTCAGTACCTCACCCTGCTGTTGACTGCAGCTTCATTACCCCACCCTGAGGATGATTGGGGCTTCATTACCCCACCTTCATCAATATGAACAAATCATGACATGACCCTGGCCATCAGGCAACCACATTTGTCGGTGTTATTTGTGCATCACAAATCAGTTGCACTCTTATTGAAAGGGAATCCTTACGATTTACTTGCGCATATTCATCCACTGACAGCGCCCTTGTAGCAGCTTGAGTGCAGTTGATTACAATGGGAAAAAAAAAAAGTCAATGTTGCAAATTGCTTTTTGATGTTTGCTGGCTGTATAGGGGAATCTAATGTACCTTGGACTGAGAGGGATGATGCCATCCAACAATCTTGACATGACATGACTGAGTGAGTGATGGCTGGGATATACCCGACATGACTGAGTGAGGGCTGGGATATACCCGACCAGTCTGCTACTTCCCACTGGAAATCCCCCATGGCCAAGAACCCCAGAGTTGACAGGACTTGCAGATGGGCAGGCATTGGCTATTCCTATGTGTAAGGAGCTCTAGCACTGGCCCCAATCCAGCACAGTGTTCCAAGAGCACAGACCATGTTAAGTGAAACTGACACATGAGCTAGTCATCATCATGGGTAAACAGTCAGAACGTCCCTGAAGTACTTTCCCTTCGTACAATACCATTCACGATATCCTCTAGTAGTGCCAAGGCAGCCATTGTCATGCTGTCTTGCTGTTGTCACACACTTGTGGTCTATTTATGTGAACAAAAAAAAATATATTAAAAATGCACCTATTGCTCATATTTGTTGATTTTATTTATCAATTATTGTCAACAACATTGATTACAAAAAGTAATGTGATCCAAATTAATGACGAGAAATAAGGAACCTGCTGTGCACATTTCTGTGCTATTTAGAGAAAATATGAGCCCTAAAAGTGTGTACGCATGGGTCAAATGTATCGAACCGTTATGCAAACATGTCAAATAGAACTTTTATAAATCCCAATTTGTGCGTGAAAATCAGCGTATGCACGTTTTGGACCATTTTTTTTGTCATACGCACGGTTTAATAAATGAGACCCCTGAAGAATTCTGCATTCTTTGATTTACACCATGTCAAAACGCCAGTTTTGGCATCATCGAGGGACTCAAATCATGTTCCTTTTAAATGTTCTATGAGTTTTGGGAACAAAAATGAAGTCTGAAAGGGCAAGATCAGGGCTGTAGGGTGAATGGGGTAAGGTTTCCCAATGAAATTCTCTTATGACAGCCCTTGAGCAGGTACATTGTCGTGATAGAAAACAATTCCCGGCACGACTTTCCTGACCTTTTTCTCACCAATGCAGTTTTCCATTTTCGTATAACTTCATAATAACCACTCTAAATGATATGGGAAGATTTCCACTTGCACTGTTAAAAAATTTATGTTATCTCTGACCTAAAATTGTGAACAGTGTTCATGTTTTTGATGGCACCATAATTGAGGCTAAGAAAAGTGTATTAATGAGAGAATTTGTCTGCAGCCATCCACTGATCTCAGAGACATGTTTAAACATGTTTTGTTAGGAATAAATAACACAAATACAAATACATACTGTGCATGTATGAACTGGAACCCTAGTAGCAATACTTTCTGACTTACCCTCGTACAGCAGTACAGGATGCCTAGGTTATGGTGATACCTAAAGGTTTCTGAGCTAATATTGTCTTGTTTAGTATTACCGTAAGCTTTTGACTCCAGCAGCACAACCCTGTGCAGAGTAGGTAGTAATGGGAATAGTTTATGTGCCTATTTTGCCCACAACACAATAACAGTAACAGAACATTGTCCAAAAGATTTTTCATTGTTAACATTCTCTCTGTGAGGGAAAAAGTATGACATGCCAAGAAATGTGCTGAACTCATAACTTTTTATTTAACTCATATTTTAATGTAACTGCTGTGGTAAACATAAGTTTCATTTGAGTAGATGAGTAAATTAACAGATGTGTTCTCAACACTATTCGCTAGCTACCTTAAAAATGGAGAGGGAAATAAAATATCTGCCTCTTAGCTTAACCATACTCGATGGCCACATTTCAACCCTGGTCTCTTACTGTAACTAACAATGGCTACTTTTAAACAGATACGTATCTCTGGTTTTTCAAAAGAAATGTTTCAGTTAATGAAAATCATGATGGATGTACATAGCTGCTGGACACGCAGTCGCACAGAAATGGCTAAAGTGCTGGTGGGAGCCAACCTGAACACAGCCTCAAAAAGCTGCCCCTCCCCCTGAGACAGTCACCTTGCTAGCTGGCTTCAAATCCTGGCCGTGATATGGTGATGACAATAACAGCAGGCAAATAAAAAACAACATATGGTAATATCTACGAGATAACAGATGGAAAAATGTCACGCAAAACAATCCAGCTTCGGTATCATACAGAAGTGTACTGGTCCACAAATTCTCAAATAATAACATACTGTATCACGGTAACAAACGCCAGATATACCGTTTAGCTACTTGTAGAGAAAATACAAACTGAAAAAATGCTTGGTAAAACATTAAAATCACAGCTTACCATGGTAAAAGCAAGCCTCTAGGTACTGTACAATTAATCACTATCGTCCTCCTCATCACCATCATCATCAATGTCAACGTGCAGCATTTGTTATAGCCACTGATGGTTTTAATTTGTGGATTAAAACCTATAACTTTATTGGGCAGCCTGTAGTTTAGTGGCTACAGTACATGACTGGGTTCCTTGCAGTTGGTGCTTCAAGCCCCAGTCCAGCCACAACAAGACCACAATTGCTGTTGGGCCCTTGAGTAAGGCTCTTAACCCTACATTGCTCCCAAGGGGGCTAGATTAGCATAATCAACTGTAAATTGCTTTGGATAAATGACTGTAATGTAATTGTACTCTTTGTTCTCTATCTGAGGTCTGGTAATTCATTTATGCATAATGCATTACTAGGATCTGCAAGATCATGATGCGAATGAAACAGCAGGTAATTTTTTAAATTTATGTGCTATTGTGAAAGCTACAACGTGAGATTAATTAAGCTGATGCTATATACATATCTGTATTTTGCATCATCTTATGTGCAATGCCCAATAAAATTTAGCACAGACTGCACAAAAGTGGATGTTTCATGAGCATTCAAACTGCAGAATTTCCGCATATCATTTGAATGCGCCAATGTTACCTGAAATTGGAGAGAAAATGAAGAGTACAATATCAACAGGTTAAAACCATCTGTGGATATTGCAAATGATGCAACAGTTTGCAAAGAACAGTAATTCTATCACAAAATGAAATTGGTAATCATTTACTATTTTTATGTCGATTAGTGTTGATTATTCTGTGAATTATTTGTTTATTGTTAACCAAAGATGATAAATGGGAACAGGTTGTAACATTGACAGGTTTAAAGGTAAAATTTGTTCCTGTGTGTCCAGCTCACCAGGTGACATGTCTGTACTGTACCTAAGCCATCCAAAATCAGACAAATTTTCCCTTCTGTGACTTTTTCCAAGTACCATTGATATATAAAATAACTCATAAAAATAATGAAATATTGCATAAAGAATAGGAAGGAGAGAGTTTTGGAAGTGATGGGTCATTAACACACATAGTCCTACAGGGACCCCACTCCACATGAGTTAGAACTCTATCGGTATGGTATTTCTGTTAAAAAGTGAAGCTAATAGAAGCAGAGTGGTGAGCATAATTACTGTATGTTGTTTTACTGATGTAAATAATGGTGCGGAAATATCAGAAATTTGTGCAGTTTCACATAAGCACAAAAGACAAACAACGAAGGATATTAAAATACAGCACAAAACATTATATATATACACACACACACACACATACATAGGGTACATTGGGTACCTGTACCTATTAAGCCCATGTGCCCTTTAAGCCTACTTTCAACTTTGTAGTCACATAAAAAAAGAGAACTATATTTTGCGCTAGTCATTATTGCACTACAATCCAGCAATTTGTTACTTCCATCAAATTCTTTATTGCACACCAATCATATTTTCCAATGTTGAGTTAGCCTTGCTTGTGTGCATGCAGTCTTAGGGGACCTCACACAAAGTCACAAAAAACTTTGGTGTTTCGGGACCCCACAGATATCATCAGTTTTCTGCTATTTTCAGCCACTTCTTCGATAAGTACATTTACATTATGTAAAATGAGAGGTTAATGTTTTGATTCTTGTGTATTAAGACATGGTATTTTGTCAATATATTCTATTTCCCTTCATATAGAAAGATGAGTTCTATGAGCTGGTGCACAGAGCTATTCTCAAGGTCAAGCCATTAACTTCATTGAGAGATACGCTTCCAAAGAATTAAGCATGTAAAGTAGGCACACTGAATGTTTTCTGATTCATTTTACATTAGTCTACAAATAAATACATCATAAATTGTTTTGGAGAGCTGACTATTTTCAAAAATTAGCCTTTTTTTTTAGGCGGGCTTAAATGGTACAGCACGACAAAAAGCATGCAAACTAGAGCCAACACAAGGTAACTTTGAATGAGAATAACTTAATATTTCTGTATGTGGGAAAAATAATAATTAATATGATGATTAGTCTACATTATATCTAGGCTCCATGCATGATTTTATAAATATATCTTTCATTTAGAAAGGAACACTATGTCTTTTTTCATCACTGTGGAACCATTTAAGCCCTATTCGTTCCATTTAAGCCCACCCTAATGAATTTCAATGAGGAGTCCGGCTAATTGTGAACTTAGATTAATTTTCACTGTACTCTTGTCTGAAAGTGTTTGATAATAACAATTCTTTGTATTCTTTTCCCTTATTGACCTAATTTGCAACTATATTTAGATAGGCCTATATACATTATGGACTACACACTGTTTAGAACAGGGGTTCCCAACCTGGGGTGCCTGCACCCCTAGGGGGTGCAACAAAGAGTGGCTTGTGTCCTTGAGTGATGTGTCACTAGTCATCACTCAGTGGGCTGCCAGTGTGCCTTGAGAAGTGGTAGTAGGTGGTTGTGTTTCATAGATAGTAGTCTCGTTGTTTATTTAATCAACAGGAGAGAATAACAGAATTAACATAGTAAAGTAAGTAATTGATTGTAGTATTGCTTTTTAAATCATTAGAACGCAACATCTGACATAATCATTGTTTGTTGTTTCACTCATAAACTCAAGATTGCAAGAGTTTGCTAAGTATTTCACCCCTCAAGGCCTCTCAGCTTGCCCGTCGCCTCTGCTCACACGCACCGACTTCTTCATCTTCAAATGTGATATTACTTTTTGTAGGGGGTGCAAACATCGTTTGATTAATAAACACGTCGCCATTTTTATCAGTAAATATATTTCTAAAGGAGCTATTGACATTAAATTTTCACTAGATGTCGGTAACAACCCATGCAATCCATACATGCAAAAAATCAAACCATACACGTCCATAAATTAAGTTATGTGTAATAATGTGAAATGACACAGGGAAAAAGTATTGAACACATGAAAAAAGGGAGGTGCAAAAAGGCATGGATAGCCAAGACACCAGCTGAAATCTATCAGTAATTACAAAGCAATCCTGCCACTTGTCAGTGCAAATTAATATCAGCTGGTTCAGTCCCAACTGATGGCCTATAAAAAGGTGTCTCATTACCAAGGTGTCACACCAGAAGCATCTCATGATGGGTAAAACCGAAGAGCTCTCGCAAGACTTTTTCGCAAGACTTTTTCGCAAGACTTTTTCGCAAGACTTTTTCGCAAGACTTTTTCGCAAGACTTTTTCGCAAGACTTTTTCGCAAGACTTTTTCGCAAGACTTTTTCGCAAGACTTTTTCGCAAGACTTTCTCGCAAGACTTTTGCAACCTTATTGTTGCAAAACATACTGATGGCATTGGTTACAGAAGAATTTCTAAACTTCTAAATGTTCCAGTGAGCACTTTTGGGGCCATAATCTGGAAGTCGAAAGAACATCATTTTACCATACACCGGCCACGACTAGGTGCTCCTTGCAAGATTTCTGACAGAGGAGTGAAAAGAATTATCAGAAGAGTTGTCTAAGAGCCAAGGACCACTTGTGGAGAGCTTCAGAAAGACCTGGAATTAGCAGGTACAATTGTTTCAAAGAAAACAATTATTAATGCACTCAACCGCCATGGCCTGAATGCACGCTCACCGCACAAGACTCCATTGCTGAGGTAAAAGCATGTTGAAGCACGTTTAAAGTTTGCTGCACAACATTTAGACAAGCCTGTGAAATACTGGGAGAATATAGTCTGGTCAGATGAGAACAAAATTGAACTATTTTGATGCCATAATACAAACCATGTTTGGAGGTCAAATGGCACTGCACATCAACCCAAAAACACCATACCAAGGTAGAGGTATACTGAGGTAGAGAACTCAGAGGGGTACCATCATTTCTTCACCTCCTCACTCCACTATAGATGGTACAACGGTAGCGCCTAGAATGACTCATAATGCATAGGACAGAACCACAGCAAAATGGCCGAGAACCACAAAGTCATTCCCCCACAATATTGTTGCAAAATTTGATCATGTTAGACCCCATCTGAGTCAGAAAAAAAATGGCATAGCAATTTTGAATTGTAATACAGGGTTTTATATGTCATACACAGCAAATACAGACTGAATCTGTTCTATGGTTACAGACACCACCACCGATTCTCATCTCTACAGACACAGGTTTTTACTGCCATGTTCTTTATATTGAAGTTGCCGCTGAAGCCAAAACAACAATTTTGATACATGAAAATACTTCATAGGAGGGTGACAATTCAATGGAGGTGTAGTGTAGTATAGCAACCAAAAGTCAAGTTCACAGCTGTACCCTCCTGTCATAAAGGAGCAGTAAGGACAGACGCAACATAAGAGCTAAGTGTCTGGTTATTGACTCAGTGTAATAGTGAGCAAAATAATCTCCAAGAGATATGTGGAAAAAACAAACAAGTAATTTCCAAGTTGAATTCTTGGATTCACAGTATCTCTTGATGCACATGATCAGAGACATGTAATAGAATTTTACATTGCTCTCACACCATCCAGTAATGCTATGTCCTTTAATGGTGCGTACACAAATAATGCTTCTTGGAGGCATATCCTTACATGCTACTATAAAAATACATAAGCTATAAAATACAACAGCTACCAAGTCATGTTTCAAATCAACATCAAGCACTCCAGTTCAAAGTTCAATTAAATCATAAATATTACCAATGCAACTCACTTGTGTCATAGGAAATACAAAATACACATCTTTCAAATTTCATATAACATATATGCAATTATTTTTCCTCAATGCATATTATTTCAGCATAATGTACTTCATGTCTATGACCAAACATCTTCGCACAAATTAAGACACACACAACAGCTATTTGCAAGAAGATTCCAGAAGGTTCTGGAGTAGGATTACACTTAGTCGTTAGAAAAAAGGATAAAACTCAAACATAGTATCTGATAAGTGTAACGTATGTACCCGAGACACACAAATTTAATGCTGACGCAGCTAACAGAATTATTCACAAAAAACCTAGCAGCATATCATATTGGCATATAGTTTTTTTTATCAGCGCATTAATGTGCAAAGCTCATTATAAGCTATATCGTCCATTTTAAAATGGCTTCTATCTGAAGATAATATTATATATAATAACGTAGCGGACACATGCTAATTTAATGTAATTTAGAATATTGATTATACCTATTGGTTGCAAGACCATGTAACTGAATTAATTCAGGCACATGCGATAAAAGCGATTTGCCTAATTGTGCTAACTTTTGCCTAGTTAACTAGATGGCGGACATTTCTTGTGGTCATAATTAATATTTACAGCAGTTCCGTCTTTGACTGGTTAAAAATCGATTAAAATGCCCTTACCGATTACAGGTCTGTAATTCAAGCGAAGGCTGGATTCCACTGAAGCAGACACATTGCAGCAGATGGTGACGAGCACCGCAAATACAACGGCCGGAGACCACATTCACGTCGTTTTAAAAATGAGAATTAAAACGATACAAATGGCGAGCTTTCAGTTAATATCAGTGTCGTTTTAGAGACAGTGACGACGGGGTGTAAAGATACCCTATGGACTTCCCTTCTTTGTCTTTTTGTTCGTCTTCACTCGCCTTGACAGAGAGGAAGCTTAAACGTAGGCTATGCCAGTTTTGTGAAGTAGTCTTCAGACCAGAAGCTCACACTTTATGTGGCAGTGAAACTGAGACTCTGTTCGGAAATGTGGCCTTTTTAAATACAAATGACGCCAAACGAAAACTGTTGTTATACAGGCTATGTTTGTATGAGTGGTGGGAAAAAAAGGATATAATGTATGCAGATGATAATATATGGCTGAGGACGCAGCATCTTACAGTTTGCCTCCATTACAAAAAAAATAAAAAAATCCACTCATTTTTCTCAAACCACATTTTGCATGATAGCGACACATCACAAACATATAAGACTAAGTAATAAATAGAATATACTAAAATGGTACATTACCTTCACTGTTGTAAAACGACAGGGACTTTACAGAATAATCAATCATTGCACTGGTAGCTTACACTATTTAAAAGGCATGTCATTATGCATGGACTACTTTTCATCCATATATCATTTTAGAAGGTATTCGAGTGGATGTCCATAGTTAATTACCTATTTAATCACAGTGTTTTAGTACACTTGAGAGCACATTATATTGTTAAACTTTACAATATTAGAGCAGTTCAATATGTAAATATAAATTAATCTTCTCATTTACTTTGTTTAATTTAATTTTTAATATAAATAGAATTCATGTTTTCATTTAGTGAAGATGACTCAGCTTGTGCATGCTTGTATTCATTTTAAAAACTGATGTAAACGCTTTACAGTCTTGCCACACTAACTGCCATCAATTAGCTCTTCTTCAGTCTCATTTTCATTTCCAGGAAAAAAAAACCCTGAAATTAACCACAGTATGACAGAACAGCTTACAGATGGTATCAGTATAGTGGCAAAGAGTAAGTTTGCTATTGAATACAAATTTGAGCACAGGGCCACTCTGTGAGTAGTCTTCCAGCCACAGCTAGCTAGCAATCCACTAACTGCTGTGTACCAGCCTTCAGGGTCCAGGGAGAGCACGCTAGGGAGAGCTAGCCTGCTGTGTAGGTCCAGTGTAGGTCCTGCTTGCAGGCTTGGCCCTGGGGAGCCCTCCATTGCTTCACTGACTCTCATCTCTCCGGCTGCAGGTGTATCTGTGCTTTACCTTTCTGTGAACCTTTGGGAGCATGACAGAGCCTCTGGCTGAAGACCTTTGTGCCAAGAGGACTATCCATCAGCCCCCAGCTCACCATCTACAGCATCCAGCCATAGACTGGCACAGCCTGCCCCCCAAGGGCCCCATGCACTCTGCCCCATCTCCATACAGCGCACCCCCACAGCCACAGTGATGGCCTGAGCCCCCCTCAGGACTTGGAGCCTGGAGGCCAGCCTGAAGCCTGCCCAGGCTAACCCCACAGGGCACACAGTCCTGGGGGCAGCAGGGACTGAAAGCAGGGCAAGCACCAGTGCCAGGGCAGGGCAGGGCCAGCCAGTGAGACACATACTGCTGGAGAGACTCCACGGGCACATCCTTCACCTACAAACTGATTAAGCTTCACTTTAGTATATATCTTCCTCCAAAAGTAATATATTACTACGAAACCAATGATTGAAGCACAAAATTTTGATTTGCATACATAGTATTATTTTAATTTGTATACTTAGTATTATTCCCAGTGACACGTCTGTGAGGAGAGTATGCTTGTACTGAGAAGGTGAAAACATGAGAGCTTTCTAATGAAAATTGCTAGTAGCACTCTTCTGTTCTGAAGAAGCGTTTTCTGACAATGGTCAAGTTCACTAACTAGCTTGTGGACACAATGTTTAAAATTAGTCAGGTATTTAACTTATTTGTTTACTTAGATGCTCAAACAAGTCTTTTATTTGAATATTTTACATTAAGCAAACACTCTCACCCAGAATGACTAACACAGTTCACATCTCTACACATGATCAGTTCATGTAGCTGGATATTTACTGAAGCAATTTGGGTTAAGTACCTTGTTTTACAAGTAGCTGTTCCTTACCAGGGAATTGAACCCACCACCTCAAAGTTAGAAAGCCAGGTCCCTAACCAATACTTTATATAACTATATATGCTACGCCCTTAGTCGTCCATATATTGTTTGTGATTCTTTCTGTTTGTTTTTCGTCTTTCTCCCGCTTTCCATTTCATACTACGCATTTGTCTTCCATTGATCCACCCCTGGTTACTGTGCATCTTCATCAACTAATCCACTCTCCGTCTGCTACCCGCTTTTTGCTCTTTGTTATTTTCAAAATCGTTATTAATGTAAACCCGTGTTGTTGTTTCGTTTAAACCCTTGTTTGTGTTCCCTGTAAAAATCAGTTCATTACTTTGTTGCGTGTTTGGGAGGAAGGACGGGTAGGTATACTGTAAATAATAATCACACTTCATACTATCTGCTTACACCAAGGATATTGGCTGTTAGATACACTAGGTTAGGGGCGAGTGCCACCCGCTGTATTCGGTTTGGATAGGTCGGTCTAGTGTAATTAGTTAGGTCTTTGTTTTTTTGTGATCTGTTGGTTTTGTTACTAATTAGCTAGCTGGGTAAAACTTTAGAGTAGATAAGACTGGCAATTTGGTTATTTTTGTTTCTTTTCTTTGGCACTGCCCATAGCCCTCCTCCTCCTTTTTGTGTGTTTGATTTGTGTCTGTGCTGTTGTGGATTTTGTTGTAAATAATTTTACACAGTGTTTACTGCCCCCTCCCTTGTAAATATCCCCAGCACAGTATACGTTGTAAATAAAGTGCACACCCCATTGTTAACACTTAACTTTTTGGTTAATTTTGTGGTTTGTCTGTCCCGGCCTCCCATTACACCACCTCCTTTCATGTTGCATTCCCCTTCCCTATATGCCAAGATGCCTTGGGGACATAACAATATATGATTAAGTATGCTTGCATATTTTGCTGGGTGAGCTATATGATGGTGTTTACAGAGGCACTGTTGTGTGTGTATGTGTGCCCATGTGCCCATGTGCTTGTGTGTGTGTTCATGTTAACATTTCAAAAGAACTTTCACAGTCCATTTATGTCAGTCAGTCCATTCATGAAAACCATCAAAAATGATCTCATGTGCTGAATTAATCTACACCCATTATTGACAGGATAGCTGTCAGGAAAATGATAATGATTCTCAAAAACTTCCTCATCCCAATGACTCTAACCCAGTCAACAATCAAGAGGTTCTGAACGAGATGAAAGTACATTCTACTGAAAATATAATATAATAAAATAATAATAAAAAAAATGTTTCACGGCAAATAGTAAGAGTGTCATGGCATTTGAATTACTGATTTTCCATTCCTAAGTACAGCCGTATAAACCCATTGCTGTATCGAATTTGTAAGTCGAAACACCTCTTTGCCCTACATGAGGTCAACCAGTGGGTTGGTGGGGAGAAGGGGCCCATGAGTACATTGACCAGAAACACCATCACTTCCTCAACAGAGACCCACTACCTAGACCAACCGAATGGACATAACAGAGTCAACTTACTTGTCAAGATTGTCAGTCAACTAACAATATCGGGATAAAGTGTTGGACACCTATGCAGTACTTGACGATGGCTAATGGAGAACCATCCTACTCTCTTCTGCAGCACGCCACCTAGGTATACAGGGTCCCACAGAGGATCCGACTCTTCATACTGTACGGCAGGATATCAAAACTTTGCCAGGTTCATGCGTCTCATTTTCTATCTCCTTAGCTTCACAGCCTAGGAGGAAGGCCCTCCTGGTGGCCCTGCCACGGTCAAGACTAACCTCGGCTGGACATTACAGGGTCCAGCTAAGTATCTTCAGCAACAGCTTCCACCTGCACAATGCTTGTGCCAAGTGGAATGGCTGTGGCAGTTGGATACTCTGCCTTTCAGGAGTGAAAAGGCAGTGACTAGGTCCACACAGGAAAGGAACACAGTTGACCTTCTGGAGACTGAAATGACCCGAGTAGAGGTCAATGGAGTGCAACAATATGCAACACCCCAAACCATGCAAGTGTCAAGGGAGGTAACACTGCGTGACACTGAGAGGAAGTTACATCAAGACTTATCAACAGCATCAACTTACCAGAAGGAGACCAAGAAACTGGAGAGAGCCGGGTGTGCCACTAAGATTGACTCACAGGAAGCTGACAGATGCAAGGAATCATGGTTCTTGCCCTATCACATGGTGAGGCATGAAGTTACATACCCGTGTAAAGCATTCTACAATAGTGAACTTTTTCAATTTCTGCTTCCTCATACAATTCCCAGACTGTATAATGACAAACAGTACACCAATGAAAGGAAATTTTGTTTAAAACTCGATTTGGTACTTGCTTGTTTGTAAGGTGCTTAGAAATGTAAGGTGTGCATGTAGGCTCATTCTGAGCCCAGTCCAATTCATTGCAACGATAAGACATTTCACAATAATTACTTCTTTATTCAAACGTTACATTTCAATTTCAATGCAAATGTTCCATTTCAATGCAAAAAGAACATAGAAATTACATGTCTGTGTAAAGCATTCTATAATAGTGAACTTTTTCATACAATTCCTAGACTGTATAATGACAAACACTATACCAATGCAAGGAAATTTTGTTTAAAACTCGATATGGCACTTGTGTGTTTGTACAGTGCTTAGAAAACATTAAGCATTTGCAACATTGAGGCATCTGAGTTTGCTCTGCAAAACCTTGAATGAAACTGGGTCCCTGATCCAACCCAGTCTCAGGGAGGAGAGTATGGGATCCACCATATGGCTCCATGTGACGTTTTTTATTTATTTGATATTTAATGCCAAGTCGGCACCAAAGGCCATCTCATGGCAAGATCATCGTAAAACCTCGATAAATAACTCCATGTGAAGTAACCACTGGTGAGGCAAGGCCCCATAGCTTGTAACCAAAATGGATTGGTTCACCTCTTATGAATTGCTTACACCCATTTCAGTCATAGAATGGGATCATGCCCTCATCCACTAACAGCCATTCCTGAAAAGACTTTGTATAACTGATTGAGCTCAGGGAAAATAGGCTTAATTTTAAAAAATGGGTTTGCTTTGTCAACTACATGAACTGAGGCATTGCGTCTGAAATGCTTTCATTGTGTACATCACTGTCAAGTGACCAGTACATGTGTCTTCTTGGAACAGAGCTGTACCCAGATGTGATAAGGATCCCATAGAATGTAAGGAGCTCATCCACACTCTGATACAGTTGCTTGTCCTTGGTCTGTGTGGAGTAGAGGTTGGACATTTCAATGGTGATCCCTCTTCGGGTGGGTGGATACATGAGTATAAAAACATCCATTGGGTTGGGGCAGCTTTGTTTTACACATTCTGCAGCATTTGGGCTGTATGCTATGTGTTTTGGAATCATAGCGGTGACAGGCGTCTTCGATTGAATAGTCGATCTTTATTTTTGACCACCCACAGCTTTGCCTTTGACTCTTCTGACTGGACCCTCTGGCAGATGGAGGCTCTTCATTATCAACAGTAGAGGGGGATGGGAGTGGGGCAGGGGGCGGTGGTGGATTGGGATTCGGATGCTAGGGTGGTGTGGGGGAGGTCATCATCACTGAAACTGTTTTTGCTGTCATGATCTGTTTGCATGAGTTCAGCATATGCATTCAACAATCTGGCTGGCAAATGGCCTTTCTCCCCCTCATATTCCATATCTGACCCATCGCTGTCACAATCACTGAGGACAGCACCTTTCTCATTTTGAGGGATACCTGCAATGTTGCATGTCTTGTCTGGGTGGTCACCTAGATCCAATATATCCAGAACTTGACTCAAAGTGAAACTAAAAGAAAGAACAGAGTAGAAAGTAAGGTAGAACAAGAACTATGTAATAACACGCAACCTTTCGGAAAGTTCAAAAGCGAAAATAACCACATTTTAGAGCTAACGATTCGCATAAAAATAATGATGTTCATCAGGGCTTTTATGTTGACGGATGTCACGGGCCACTGCTGCTAAGTGCTGCTATAAGAAAAATACTTCTTTCTTTTTCTTTCGAGTTTATTGGTATCCTATTGGCTACCCCTGTGTTCCTGAAGAACTTGCATAAAACTTCCACATGTCCATCAAGGAGTACCTTCATGGTAATGGTTTAAATGCCCTTGGCTTGCAATTTCCTCAGCATTTGTCCCTTCTGACTCTCAAATGCTTTACACTGTGTAAAGACATGCTACACCTATTCTATAGAGCAGTTACATATTTCGATTGTTAAACACATATGTTTTTGAAAATATTATAGATAAAAGAATAATTAGAGATGGGCAAGACTTCTGAGTGGCAGCTGGAAGTGTTGCTAAGTATTGTTTTTATTGTAGCCGGCGAGCAACTACCTGCCTGTTCAAATTTTTTTTTGCTTTGCATCAAAAATGTCACTGAGGAGTTCAGGGACGACGTGTGTGGTTCACAGATGTCATAACAGCTGTACAAAACTTAATCTGTGGCTAAAGCAGAGCACTGATTATTACAATAAGTTTCCATTAAAATCACAAAAAGTGAATGATAAAATGTCTTATTTTAATTTAGGTTTAGAGAGTTTAGTCCTCTAAGTTGCAACAACTAGCTGTTTTAGAACAGGTTGCTTTGGCATTGCCCACACAATAGCAGTTATTCTTTATTGTAGATGACTGTACTGAAATGGACAGTGAGGATGGCCCTACCAGCAAATTCTGCAAAGCCCAAACACAGTGGGTGGACCCTGCATTGGAGGACCATGACGAAGCATAAAATGCCCTTAGCAGATCAGCAGCAACTCAAATCCAGCACCTCTCAAAATCCTTCTTGCAGAAAGTCTGGTTATCAGTTCTACTGACAGAATTCTCTACACTGGTCTTCCTGTACTTAAATTCAAAACACTCACCACTCACTGAATGGCCAAAGCCTTTTGCTCCTGCTTCATTTTCATTGGATCCAGTGGATCAAATTCTATTGACACTAATGAAACTGAAGCTAATCTTGGTACATCTTGAGCATCCCTAATCCCAAAATCCAAAATCTGAAATGCTCCAAAATCCAAAACCGTTGACGTCAGACTGCATATACGTCAGTGGTCTCATAATAATAGTAATAATTATTATTATTATAACAATAATAATAATAATAATCTCTATCGTCCACACAATTGTGCAGATTTGCCTTTGCCTTTGGCCTTAGGCTCTATAGTGTCTTCCCAAGGGCAGTTTCATGAATTCTTTAAAAAGGGGATGAAAAGGATCAGACACGATTTGTCAAGTTTTTTGTTTCACCTGTGTTTTATATACACATCCCAGTTTTTTCTGCTCTTTCCCAATAATTTTACAGGCCATGTTTGTAATTCTGGACAGTCTACTTTTGTTCGTAGCCCATACCATGTACAGATATTAAAAGTTAAAAAAACTGTCAAGTTAAAATAAAAAAAGTTATAATCAGAAATGCCAATCAGAGTGGGACGTAGTGGACGTAACCTATTTAACCCATATATTACCATGCCAGATACATTAGCTGAAATACAGTGGTGTATGTGTACACTACAGTATCCCATACAACTTTGCTAAGTACGTATCGCACAACATCCGAATTGCATAACGTCCTATTTCACTGAACATATCATGGACGTTAAGTGGTTCATACCTTTATAAATTAAAAAAAAATATGTAAAATTAAAAACTAATCTTGGTCGTATGTCCGCCAGTGCTAACGGTTCGTATGTGCGTATGACAGTGACTGTCAGACAATATCCCTGCATTGTGTTGTACATCTTCTACATGCTACATGTGTACTTCTTCATGCCATGCGAACATACGTCTGACTTACATCCATTTCGGGACATATTCGGTCCATCAGAACAAAACTCGGATGTATGTCAGGGAATGGCTGCACATGCAAATATTCCAAAATCTGAAAAAATCCAAAATATGAGACACTTATAGTCCCAGGCATTTTGGATAAGGGATATTCAAACTTTAATCGGAGATCTGGCCCATAGCTTTGGAGTGTCACAGGGTATGGTGAGCAAATATAGGCCTTTGGATTGATACAATGGCTGAACACTGTAAGATTCTAGTGCCATGGTTGCCAAAGGAGACCATCCCTGCAACCATTTAAGCAGAGGTTCCCAAGGACCATTTGTGTTATTAACTGCTCAGACAGTGAGCTTCAGAAAGCTAAAAATCTGTATTCATGAAGTGCCTCATACAGTCATTAGTATGCCAGCAACACCATTAAATATCTTGTGGCAATAGCCCCTTGTGGGCTAACAGTGTTTATCTCTATCTCTTTAGCTCTGTCTCACCTGTGGGCCACAAAAAAAAAAAAAAAATCCATCAACCAGACAGGCTAAATAGTGTTAAATTAACAACAAACAACCATACACCATTATATATACAGTTAAGCCCGAAATTATTCCTACCCCTGGCAAATTTTTACTTAACTTTTATTCAACCAGCAAATTTTTTCTTGATTGGAAATCACACAGGCGTCTCCCACAAGGTAAGATGATGTACAAGAGGCATCATTGTGGAAAAAAATATTTCTCAGCTTTTATTTACATTTGAACAAAAAGTGACATGTCCAAAATTATTCATACCCTTCTCAATAATCAATAAAAAAGCCTTTCTTGGCTATTACAGCAATCAAACGCTTCCTATAATTGCTGACCAGCTTTTTGCATGTCCCCACTGGTATTTTTGCCCATTCATCTTTAGCGATGAGCTCCAACTCTTTCAGGTTGGAGGGTCTCCTTGCCATCACCCTGATCTTTAGCTCCCTCCACAGGTTCTCAATTGGATTAAAGTCAGGACTCTGGCTGGGCCACTGCAAAATGTTAATGCTTTTGTCAGCTAACCATTTCTTTTGCTGTGTGTTTTGGGTCGTTGTCGTGCTGAAATGTCCACTGGTGCCCAAGGCCAAGTTTCTCTGCAGACTGCCTGGAGTTGTTGTTGAGAATCTTGATGTATTGCTCTTTTTTCATAGTGCCGTTTACTGTGATTAGGTTCCCTGGTCCATTGGTTGAAAAACACCCCCAAAGTATTAGGTTCCCACCACCATGTTTGACAGTGGGGATGGTGTTCTCAGGGTTGAAGGCTTCTCCTTTTTACACCAAATGAAGGATACATCATTGTGGCCAAACAATTCAATTTTTGTTTCATCTGACCATAAAACAGAAGACCAGAAGTCTTCTTTGTCCAGATGAGCAAGGCCAAGCGGGCTTTTGTGTGCCTTATCCGGAGAAGTGGCGTCCTCCTTGGTCTGCGTCCGTGGAACCCAGCAGTGTGCAGTGTTCGTTGGACTGTCTGCCATGAGACGTTGCCGCCAGCACAGCCCAGAATCACCAGGATGGCCTTGGTAGTGATCCTTGGATTCTTTTTCACCTCTCTCACTATCCTCCTGGCCAGCACGGGTGTCACTCTTGGCTTCCGACCAAGTCCTCTGAGATTTTCCACAGTGCAGAACGTATTGTATTTTTTAATAATACTTTGCACTGGAGCCACTGGAACTTGAAAACATTTAGTTTGGCCTTATAGCCCTTTCCTGACTTGTGAGCAGCCACAATGCGCAGCCGCAGGTCCTCAGTGAGCTCCTTTGTCTTAGCAATGACTGTTCACAAACCAACTGCAATGAGCTGCTGTTTTTCACCTGTTGAGTTAATTAAAACAGCTGTTCCCAACGAATCAGTGTAATTAGGATGCTTTAGAACAGCTCGGACTATTTAGAATGGTACAGAACTTTGGATTTTCCCATAGACTGTGACAGTTTGCAAAGGGTATGATTAATTTTGGACAAGCCACTTTTTGTTCAAATGTAAATAAAAGCTGAGAAATAATTTTTTCCACAGTGATGCCTCTTGTACATCGTCTTATTATCTTTTGGGAGAAGCCTATGTATTTTCCGGTCAAAAAAAAAAACTTGCCGGTTCAATAAAAGTAACTTTAAGTCAAAATTTGCCAGGGGTATGAATAATTTCAGGCTTGACCATAAGTGTGACCAACCTATTAGCATGGATATAGCTGCTATTACTTTGGAAAGAGGAATGAATGCTAGTTGTCACCTGTATGAGCATAGGTTGAAGCATAGATATTAGATGATGATCCAGATAAAGTACAGGAGACAATTTCCCCGCATCCCCCATGGCCACAATGCCTGTGCCCTTTATAAGCTCACAATATTTCTAATGTACAGTGAACCCTCGTTATATTGGGGTATCTTTTTCTTTACCTCTTTCTATTTTCCCTCTTTCTTTTAATATTCGTTGTTATTGGTAGCTATTACAGTGGTGCCACGTCGTATCACAAAGGATTCTTTGGAAACCTAATCAAACCCTAATCAGTACAGTGAACTGAGTGAATATGGCTTGGTACCACAGCTGAGGTGGGACTGCTATGTTTTTTTTTGAATGATCACCCAGTTATATTGTACTATTGGATATATCATACTCCCTTTCCCCCAAGGGAGTATGAGTCCAGTTTAAAGAGGGTTCACTGCACTTGAATATATGTTAATGCATTTCAACTTTCTTTGGATGTAGCAGGCTTTTTCTAAAACACGTGAATAGTACAGATTTGTTTTATTGTTTCAAAATATTACATGAAATGATGTTGGTTTCATAATTTCTGTAAAACACTCCTTAATCATTACACAGTTCTTTTAAATTATATATATATATATATATATATATATACAGGGGGTCTTCGGGTTACAATGGCCTCGAGTTACGACGGTTTCGTGGTTACGTGGCATTCCCATAAATTACTTAAAAAACTTAGTTTCGACCTAAGCGGTTTGGTTCGTGAATACGACCACAGAAATAAAGATTTGTTTGTTTCATTTAATTATTGTATTTTATATGTCCTTCGTGTGTTGTGTGCGAACTCGTTCATAAGTCGAGGACCCCCTGTATACATATACACACACATATATACGTATATGTGTGTATATTACATCAATATCAAAGTATTTTAATCATATAAAAATTACAAAAATATAAAGCTGATTAGAGTAATTTACCTAATGAAAGAATTAAAAACAACAGTAAAGAATTCCAGGACAAGTAGTGTCTAACCTCTTATTTTTAGTCCATCAACTTACTCCAGTACCACATCTTTCTCACTCCTTTTTTCCACCAGCTGATGTTACTGCCTGCATAGCTTTAGTGTGCCAACCTCAGAATCATCCGCAACTTTGGGCAACATGTGTAAGAAGTAAAATTCCCTGAGACACTTCATTTGGGACTTAGTGTATGCTTAATCAAAGGGGATGTCTAGCATCAAGTGCTCTTTTGGTGTCCAGACAACTAGCTTTCATACTTGAACTGTCAAACAAAGCATGGTCAGTTGAGTTTGTAGGTAGAAACCATTTTGCTCATTAGGTTGTATTTAAAACTGACCATCACCTAAGAATTGGATGTTTCCATTTGGCTGACTACGAAATTAAGTCAGAGAGTGAATAGACTGTAGTGGACATATTGGACCCTATTTTCATCAGCAGGCTCAATGTGCAATGATGGATTAAAAACACATCATGACCGCTACCGATTTAAGTTACAATTTATTTTCGGCAACACGCCAGCAGCGCAACAGGCAAAATGCGGAAGCACAAAGCCACTTTTACCTCTGAAGTAATAAGGGGGCATAGAAGTGAAATGTCTGGGGGTGTTCTCTGAAAACAAATGGGAGTTTCATTCAAATTATGGGACACAATGCCTGAAAAGCTATTTTCATCCAAAGTGAAACCTTTGCATTTAAGAAGACTCAAAAACTGGACTATTCAGAGCGCAAAACTTGAAGGTAGCCAAATAAATTGTAGTACATTGACTTGGCCAACAGGTGTCATAACATGACTTCAGGGATATTACCAAAAGCCAATAATGGTCAACATTTCATAATAACAAAAATTATTTAATTCTAATAAAAATATTTCAACAGAAATTAGTATGATATTTCATGAATTTTTATAGTTCCAGACTTGGCGATGAACATAATTATTTCAAGCAATCCACAGACTTACCCTCAGCACAGACAATAACAGTTTTTCCAAATGAACTAATACCTCTCCACCTGTATATAAGAACTGCCCCACAATCTACATTAACAGGACTGAGGAAGCCAGGAAAACGTGAGACCCATGCTTTTTAAATTGATATTCTTTTAATGCTTGTGACATGATGGATGCAGGCTATTAATCTTGGCTGAATTTAAAATCTCTGTTTTTCTGTTGATCCCAATAGTATGGAATACATAATTGCAAGGAGAAGAAGGTGTTACCACCTGCGTTTTCATGCTGCGGCACTCCTTCCTTAATATGACTGAGGGGGAGTGCCGCAACATCTTACTTCTGCCACGGCATGTGGTGGCCCACATCTGCAGGGCAATAGGTCCCAACCTGCAGAGGGACTGATCTAGGCCACAATCCCTACCTGCTGCCATCAACATAACAACAGCCCTGGCCTTCTTTGCCACTGGGAGTTTCCATCCACAACATCCACTTGGCCACCTCACTAGGATATCCCAGTCAGCAGTAAGTTTGGCATTACATCCAGTTACCTCCTGCCTTGCCAACAAAGCACATCAGTTTATTGGTTTTCCATCACCTGACACAATGGACTACACTAAGCGGCAGTTTTTGGATGCCTTTGGAATCCCTGGAGTCCTTGGCACCATAGACTGCAGGCATATTTTGTTGCGTGCGACCACAAACTATGGTTACATCTATAGGAACCGTAAGGGCCTCCATTCAATAAATATTAAGGTAGTCTATGATGCAAATTGCAAGGTCACACACGTGTTCGCCAGTCATCCCACTTCTACTTCATGATTCATTCATTCTGGTCAATTCTGCCGTCCCTACAGCCACAGCAACCCTACAGTCCCTACCTGGACGGGTGGACGATAGGTGATAATCCATCTATCCATTGTGTACCTGGCTTCTGACACCATACATCGTGCCAACATCTCAACGGTAAAGAGGATTCAATCATGCATTGTTAAGGACTAGGAGTGTAATTGAGCGAACATTTAGCCTTGGAAATGTGTTTCAGATGCCTGGACAGATCAGTATTCTTCGTGGCATGTTGTGTTTCATACATTATGGATGGGATTGCAACATTTCAGAGGACACATTAGAGATGGCAAGGTAGAGAGAAGCTGAACCGCATGTGCTGCTTGTCAAAGAAGCCAATTGGACAAATGACAGGACCAAGAGGCAGAGGAGTTGTTCCCCTGGTAAGCTAAACATGAACTTTTCTGTTAAATGAATTTCATGAAATATATGCACATAAAATCTTTTGTTTAATGCATTTATTGTGTTAACATACATCTGGAAACATAAATCTGACTCTCTTGCTCTCTCTCACACACAGACACATGTGCACACGGCTAATGACAGTGGCGTCCGCCTCTTGTGCGCACACCAGAGGATTGACAGAGAGTGGTGGAGTACCAACAGAAGGAAGTCCTTGGAGTGGACTGCTAAAATAATTGTCAGAGATGTACACTGTCTACGCTGCATGTATCTTAAAAAAACATTTAAATTTGAATTTGCATTGTCATTGTTTTACATATCCAGATGTCATAATAATGCCTGAAATACTAACTTTAATTCCCCCAAAACAACCCACGGTTTAAGGTGGCAGGGAGGATGTGGCAATTTCCTCCACTGGAGTCAAAAGCTGGATGGTAGAAGGACCCCCTCATGTGGCCCTGATGTCTTGCAAGTTTGAGGAAAGCTTTGCCTTCACTCTCTGCCTAACATCACTGAACCGTTTTTTACATTATACAGTGGTTCTCAATGGACCAGGTGAGCTGGCATGTACACAAATTATGTCTGATTTCTGACTTTCAAAATAAGGCCCTCTACCTCAAGAAGTTGTGTTCAGTCAATGATGCCATCTGGGCTGGCTGCCAACCATGGCTCATCTGGGCAGGCTACAAGGCCCATCTTTCAACATTGTGCCCGTAGTAAAACCTGAACTCCATCATTGTCAGTTCTGTGCTTGGTGGTAGTTTTGTTTTGAATGTAAGAAACAAATTTTATTTTCTTTGCATTTTGGGACTTTTTTGGCTGAGCTGGCTGTAATACAACATTTTCTGGCATCATGCCATTCTTGGGATATGCTTTGCACATTTATCCCTTGTGTCAACTTCTTAATTTTCTCAAAGCTAAGAGCCATAAACTCTTTATGAAAAGCAGCACATTTCTGACAAGATCCTAATTCTGTAATGTGTTCGGTATGAGGTAAGGTGTCGACAAACCGTAGGCCAGTGTCAGTATGGTCTTCAGATGCACGCCCTCCACCTGCACTGTAACACAGCTGCAGGAGACAACTTGCTGGGAGCTAGAAAATGAGAGCCATGACAGAGGCATCTACACTGTATTTAAAGTCTTTGTGAGACTTGAATGCTGTAGGGGCAGTGTATGTATTTTTGGCTGAGGTGGAGGGACTTTCATTCAGGTTAGTTGCTCAGTGCTTGAAATTAAATGTGTTTGACTTTATTCTGCCCTATATTCTTTCCTTGTGCCTGTGTTCCATTTTCTCTATTGTCAGGGCAGGATGAGCCTGTCTTGCCTTGTCTCACTGCATTTTCAACCTTTAAAAAGAAAACATAAAATGGATGAATCAATACCAATACAAATAAAGCTTTTGTGTTTAAATTAATAACTATAATAAAAATATTTTAAATGTTTTTTATTTCATTTTTTTTTTCAAAAATCCTATGATCATATGTTATGATTGGTTAATGTTTCTCGGTTGCTCATGTGACATTACAACTTAGCTGTAAATTGATAATGTTTTCACTCTCCAATTCTTTGGAGGACCAACTTGACGTGTTATTTAATAATTTTCATATTTAGAAATCGCTTTCAGTTTGAACAACAAAGAGAATGATAGATAAGCATTTTGGGGAATTTGCATCCACCGTTATTTCATTTTTTGATAAAATAGTGACTCCCCGCAGTTTTTGTGATCTCTGGTAAAGTTGATGTGGCTGCAATGTGAAGGGTTTACTCGCGTCAGGTCACATATGTCACAACACTAGCATTAGCTCAGCTAACCTCCACATTTATTGACATGTTTAATTTAATCTAAATAAAATAGTCCTTGATTAACTTTGTATCTATGCTTGCTGTGTGCTGGCTAACCCTTCACTTCCATGTCCCGCTGTGCAAGAGCACCCTGCTGTCTGGACCTCTCCTGTTTCTGTTGCTATCACCCAAGCCTGGTGGTAGGAACTGTTCAAACTCTGACGAGGCTCAATATCTGCTTTTCAAAAATATGTAGGGGAGACCGGGGATGATTGTAACAATTTGTACTTTTGTATCCATTACTCTGCTCTTATTTCTGCTAGACCATTTAAAATTTGATAAAAAGTACCAACAACTATATGCCTCAAAATGAAATTATCTCCATACCTCCAATGCTAATAGGGATTGTGAAAATTAATCTCAAATACAAGAAGTAAAATGTTACATTCTACCCCACAGCCAGGGATAGTTGCAACAGTACCTGGGGTTAAATGTAACAAGCAGCTGAAAGTGCAGAAACTCAGCAAATACAATGTTACTGCTGCAAAAAACATTATTCAGGCTGTATTGGTATATGCATGTGCCTCCATCTGAACATTTTCAGAATGTGCTTCTAAATCTACCAATTTTGGTTTTAGAAGAAAATATACTTTGGAACAATAGCAATACCAAGTTTCTTCATTGTACTGACTCACTTTTGTCTATCATGTGCCTGTCATTTGCTTACCTCATGTGGAGATAATTCATCATTACAGATCAGCTACCTTGATTAGTAAGCCTCTCCTCCTGCTCATCAGTAAACACCCTATTGACACTGCAGTAGCCTGCTCTAACAACTCACTGGACCCTTTCTCCTCCTACAGCTTCTGTAATGTTTTATAGTATCTGCACAGTGTTAAATGACAAATAATATAACTTTTTGCCGCCGCTTGCACAGATCCACCCTGTAAAACCTCATTTGAGGCTTTTTAGAGAATATCTGCACCACTCACCTGTCAGGTTTTCCCTTCCATTTTTTAGCAGGTTGAAAAATACAAGAAAATACAAGACACACCCTTAATTATGATTAGGGGATCGTTGTGAAACATTTGAAAATCCTGTTACAACCATCCCCAAACCTGTCATCCATGTTATAGTAGTGTGTTGTAGCCTGAAGACTTGAAATTCATGTTCATGAAATGCATTAAATATAAGCTGAAAGACTGATGTTTAATCAAATATAAGTTTTATAATTCCATCTAAACACAAACATTATAAAAGTCAAAAATGAATGTTGTAAAAAAAATTACCTATCTCAAAATCAGTTTTTTTGCTCTGCCTGTAACTGTACATGTGAGCTCAGGTAGAAAGTGGGTCTGTACATTAATGTTTACATGAATCTGGCTTACTCCTGTTTGGAGAAATTGAAAGTGTTAGAACTTACCCGTTTTACAATTATCCCTGGTCTCCCGTGGTTCCCTACTGTTTTTAGGAGAACTGGCCCATCCTTACTGCTGTGGAGAAATTGGTAAGCCTCTGCGCTCTTCGTGTTTGTCATAGTGTGTCTGTCGCTACCTACAGACTCTATTAAATTACTAAATATTGCTACAGTACATAATTTGTGAGCATTTTTCACATAATTCTCCCAAACATCTATAATGGAAGGGTGGAGGAAAATACATGCGGCCGAGCAGCCATCTCATTTCACTTCAGAAACATTGGACTTGGCTGAGTCTTTCACTACAGTAGAACCCAATGAAACTAAATCTGGTCTCCTATATTTCCCAGACTGTACAATGAGAAACATTACACAACAAAGTGAAATGTCTGAATTGTGATTTGAAGTGTGACAACACACGTCCATTGAAATGCAACATCAGTGTTTCTTGGCTTGCAAGACGTCAGGAAAAGATGTCCCGTGAACTATACACAAGTATGCATGGTCAGTAATACTGTATGACTTTGTGTTTTTCTCATGTTTTGTTCGGCTGTTTTCATTTGTGTTCGTTTTTTGTTGTTTCACCTGTCCATGCGCTTTTGTTTTCTTTCCTCCTTGTGTCAGCCCCGCCTCCTGCCTAGTCAATTGTCTCCTGATTACATCATGTGATTCACCTGTGATACATCTCACCTGTTCCTTGTTGTTGCCTCGTTAGCTCTGTATTTATTCTCCCTTTGTTTCAGTCCTTGTTACAAGTTTGTCTCTGTGATTTATTCCAGTTTTGCTACAAGCCTTTTTCAGTGTCTGTGCCCTGGCCTGCCCTGCCCTGCCCTGCCCTGCCCTTGCCTGCCCTGCCCTGCCCTGCGTGCGTCTTTGACCCCTGCTTGTTTTTGTTTCTGAGTTTTGGACTGTGTTTCTGTACTGTTGCCGTGCTCTCCTGGTTCAGACCCCTGCCTGCTTGTTTATACCTACAGTCTCTGTGCTTCTGCCGTGCCTTTCTGCTTTGACCCTTGCTTGTACCTGACACTGTTTTTGGATTCAGGACTTGCCCTGTTATCGTGAATGAATATTATTTGGACTTCACGTCCGCATCAGAGTCCATACTTGTACCATTACAATGCATCATGTTTTATTCTGAGATTTACAAAAACGCTGTCCATTTGTGTAATCCCTCGCCAATCGTGGGTTCTCTAGCACACCTTGGGCACAGCACACTGCTGTTAAAGTCTAGACACTGGGCCAGCTGATACCTTTGGTATTACTCTGTGACCAGTATGTGCATCTTGAATTAATTGAACTTTTCCTCTCCTGCATTGGAGAAATCTGTTTATCATATTCATTTTTAACTTATGATGTCCCTTTACATGACATTTCTGATGCATATTACTGATTCATATCATCTTGGATGTCTTCACACTCTTCATAAACCTTCAGTTCACTATCTGAAGATGCAATTGGTGTCTGCAACTCTAATTGCTTTTTCTTTGCCTTTAAACAAACCTCTACCATCTCAATTTACTTTTCTTCTGCAGGGATGCGGCATGTGCTAACAGTGTTTTATGTTGTGCCTTCATTCTCAAGTGAGTAGAACTTGCCATGGCCACCTGTGACGCATAGCTAACAACAGTTCCAGATACTTTCTTTTCATGAAGGGTGTGATACGATCTCTCTGAGATGCTATCACTGGGCTTAATCCCATTTTCCCCTCTGATGTAATAGTCTGAACCTTTCTTCACTCTTAAAACTCAATCTTGTGTTTCACAAACAAATTCTTCCAATTTAGAAGTGAAGAGTTTCAATCAGCCTGATCAACTTCTCTCTCACCCTCTTCCATTAGAAGTAATAATTCTGTGTTGATATCACTAAATTCTCGCTTAAGCTTTCCTAACACAACTAATGCTTCTTCTTGAATTAACCCAGCATTAACAGTGACTTCTTTAAATCGTCCAATCTCGTTCTTTTTGCGGGTATGTTGAGCCAGTTATGAGTTTCTGTCACTTTTAAGCCTATTAAGTGTTGCTTCGATAGCCTTTACTGTGGGCTTTGTCTCCCTCTTATGGCCGCTAAGTGCACGCCATCTTCATCAGACATTACCTCTGAATTTTCCTAAGTAAAACAAACTACAGCACATGCTTCGATATCCAAAGAAAACAGCTTCTTACTCTTCTTCTTAATTACATTCGCGATAGTTACGAAAAGAGTCACTGTTTTTGACAGAGTACTTATTTGCTAACATGCTCACCTAGCTCTTTTTCCACAGCAAAACCTCATGATGTTTCCTACGGTTACATTACTAACCACTGACATTACCGCAAGTCTATTGAAGTCTATTTAAACAATCTGATACATTATTTAATTAAAGCTTGCAAATTTATTATAATATGACAATTTAACATAGAGTATTTCAAATAAATAGCTAAATTAAGCATGGCCTAATGTTTTCTCAAACATGACACTTACAATAACTATCTGATTTAAAAGTGGATTTGAAGCTTTAAAATACCAATTTTTGTGGTGTGGGTGAAATTAAACCGGGAAAACCTGATACAAATACAGCTGAAGGTATAGGTACAGATCTTCTCTGCAGACCCCTAATTCTGAGGGGTATTTCACACCAGTGTACAAACAGTGTAAAAAGTCATTCACTTGCATGAACTCAAAGAGAAGAGAACACCATTGATTTTTGAAGTGCTACCCTCTTGCTAATGGATAGAGTGTTTCTCTGATATCATCAAAGTATTTAAAGTGGTTTGCTGATTAATGCTGTGCTATTACACGGTGTTGAGTTATGGGTCCTGGCCCCTGCTCAGCCTGCAGGAAGCTTAACAGCCCCGTTAATCAGCCTCGGCCTTAGAGTGCCACTCTGGCAAGGAGCACCGCATCAACCTGTCTGGCTGCTGCAACAAGGACACACTCGTCTAACACACATAGTGCTCTACTCATTTGGTTGGTGATTTAATCCTGATAGCAATTATGCTCATAATTGTCATCATGACAACCATTCACTGCAGCAAAGAATATTAGGTCATGTGTATACATGGTAAAGGGTAAGGGGAAATGATGGCAATGACATTTTGTAATTAAAATGTTACTGATTCTTACATATTACTTACAGGTACATTGTAGTGAGAATACTATCCATGTTCATACAAATGCATTCAGATAATATTGCTTTCTGGTCCCAACCCTTTGTTTTTTCTATGATTATTTGATCCTTCCTGAACCTGAGAGAGCTAATGTGACTGTTCAACAAGAAACATCCCCATCCCCCTACTGCCATGATTTCATCACAATTAATTAGAGAGAGCTGAGATGACAGACTCTTCTATCCCTCTAGATCTTCTGCCAAATACTCTACGTATACTCTGTGGCAGTAAAAATATCCTTGATAGGTATGAAAGCCAAAAAGGTAATTTCAGATACTGCTAACCTGTCACAACACGTCCCATCTAAGAACTTTCCTCTAGCTCATTTCTCAAGGCCTGTAATTTATATCTGAGCTTGTAGGAATTTGTTTTAGTATTCCTCACACAAGTTACTGAAAGCGTGTAGGGAATATCTGTTAATCCTCACAACAGAGGATGCCACTCATATGGAAAAATAAATCAGTCTCATAAAATATATCAGTCACACAAAATGTAGCTATAAATATGCAACTTCACTTAGTTATAAATATGCAACTAATAATTCAATTAATAATGTAATTAAAATGTCAATATTAATAGCTAAACATTATCAAATCACAACATTATACATTCAGTTACAACCAAATTAATCATGTTAACTTGACAAAACATGAGGGCACTGGGAATTCTTGGAAGCTGCAGAGATTGGCTACTATTCAATTTAAATGCAATAGTAAGACACACACAACCTTGGAAAATATAACATAGTTAAGTTAACACAACTACTAAAACAGCAATGCACAATTTATTACAGTGATGAACAATAAACTATGTGTGCTATGTGAGTGTGTGTATGGTGTGCATATGGCTAGGTTCAGTGTGTGTATGTGCGTGCTAGCATGTCTGGGGGTCACGCAGCCTTGGGTGTACGCAAGCTGCACAAGTGTTCACAGAGAACAAAGAAAGAGAGATGGTGGGAGATCAGAATGCCGGGTTGTTATATATTAGTAGTTTCAGGAGTTGAGCCCGACAGCCCCCGGTTGGTTTAAGCCTCCCATTAATTGAGTCATTGGGAAACACGGGAGCTGCTCCATCAGGGAATTGGTCGTTTCACCAGCTGGTCTGCTGGGGAATTCCAGCACCTGTCCGGTGTTTCTGATTAGACGGTGTCAGTGTTTAGGAATGGAGCTCCCAGCAGTTCTGTTTAAAGTTCTGTTTGCTGTGATGCCATCTCCTGGTCATCTGTGGGGGGTGGGATTACTGTTTTTGTGTTGTGGTAGCAGGGATCCACCCAGCCCGAGGTGTATTTGACTTCTAACGCTGTGCTTGGCTCAGTGCCAGCTAAACAGTGATCAAACACAGAAGCGATAAATATGAACATCAAATAACACAGCTGCCAACATTCCACCATGATTATAACAATCTGTAGGTAAGCTAATGTTATCTAATGTTAATAAGGTAATGTTATCTGTCTGTGCCAAGTGTTGCAGCCTTCCTTTTGTGGTTTCCTCAGTTGTTTAGATGGATCCAGTGCGCTCCTTTCTTTCTCTCTGTCTCTGGTTTCCCAGAGTGCAAAGTTGGGTTACTTGTCCTCACTGTGGCGAAGAGGGGGTACTTTTGCTCTCCTGTCTGTCTGGAGTCTGAAGTCGGTTCTTTTCAAACACGTAGTGGAATCCTTCTTGCAGGCTGCTGGATTCCAGGGAGTTACAGGTCTTCGCTCTGCTGGATTCGCTGATTCACTGTTTTGAGCGCATGGCCCTCTGTGGTACTTCGCAGAGCGCTACTGCTCTACAAGCCTCATGACTGTGTGTCTCTGCTCCTTTGTACCTAACCACCAGGGTTTCCAAGCTACGTTTTAGACTGTGTTGAGTGGGCCTTGTGAAATGGAAAGGAGAGTTTTCTTGCATGCAGGGCAGACGAGTTCTAGCATGCATCCTGCATGCCAGTGGTGGACAGAAGAGAGAGAGTTAAAGGTTGTTGGTCCCTTTAAGTTTTATTTCTTTTTGCATAGTTCCACTGTGCTGTGTATGGTTACGTTAGCGGAAGCTACGGCTGTGGTTTGTGTCACTAATTTCTTTGAAGTTTAGCTAAATTTTGAATGGAAACGTAGTTCCATAGTCCCTACAAGCTGCTTCCTTACTTCATCAAGATCAGGAGGGTGACCTGGATGAACCAAAATAATCCACTCATCTTCTCTAGGTAACTCAGATGGACAACATAAATTAAGCCAAATGAAATCACCAGCACTACATGTAGTGGCTGAAAAGGGACCATGGCAGCCATATCCTCTTCATCCACCACAGACACTAGAGCCAGTGAAAGAGTGTGATAGTTTGTTAAAGGCATAGTCAAATATGATAGGTTGAAAATGTGTCAACATTGATGTTGAATACATGATAAAAACATAATTTTTACCTTGAAATTTCTGAAGGTCTTTGAGTCTTCCTTCAAGTAGAATGGTAGGCCAGCCAGCTCTTGGTGCATTTATGTCATTCTTGTCCTGTTGCACAAATCACTGTGTGTGACGGGAGAGGAAGGGCAATTCCGCTGCTCACACCCAACATCCAATTAAATATAACATTCTTACCTGCTTATGTAACATGTACCTTCAGAAGAACTCATCTCTCCAAAAGCTCCGGTATACTTCTGTACGTAGGGCTTTGTGGTGCATTTGTTTCAAGACTAGTTGAAGAAAGGAATTCACTCCACCCTTATGGAATTCACTCCATCCAAAAACAAAAGCAAACAATAACTTGAACTATAAGACTGGATTGCTCAGTTTGCTGAGTGGCCATCTTGTCCACATGTTAATCCCTGTGTTCATTTTCCTATTTTGTGTTAATTCTAGTGATGACAAAACCGAGGCTTCTGAAACAGTTGACACAATTGAAGCAATTGCTTCGAAAATGTATCGATGCTCCGATGCTTCACCCAGATGGGTGTTACATCACCATGATCAAATACGCATAATACACCCCCACAACAGAAGTTACCTGTGGTTCTTTGAGAAGGGTCCGTGGCTGTGTTTTGTCATGTAGGAAGTTTCAATCTGGCTGGGTAGCTGTTTGAAATTAAACTTTCTTCATGTATTTTCTGAATAAATAGTCTGTTTACTATGCTTTTTCTTACTTGAATATGTAGATAGGAGAGACACAGGCTGTGATGTCAAATGTAACACAATGTTGTTACAAAACAAAAACATTACAGCCTAAAGGAAATTGCTTGCTTGGGGCTTATTCTACTTCCAGATTGCCATCATACCTGTCAACTCTTCTGTGTTGCCCCCATTTAAAAATAGTACACAGCATTGTTTTTGACACACAATGCTGTACTGACCATCTGCAAAACCTACACTCTTACAGCTTAAACGAGTGATTGCATGAGATTAGCATTCTTTGAAGATCAGAGAGCCCATACTCTATTACTTTTACTGTTATATCTCATTTACCTCTTTTCAAATCATTTCTGACTGATTTTTCCTACAGGTGTGGAAAATAGAGCTGTTTTACTACCATGTAAAGTAAAAAAATCAATCATATTTTTATGGCATCATGTTATGGCATTTGATCATTTCATCCATTTATGAATTTAAAGCAATATTCAAGGTAAAGCACGGAGTGCTCCACAGAAAAATACAATGATTAGAGAAAAATGTATTTAATAGCAAATGTAAAATGAATGTACATTAAAACTGTAATTTATAATTTAACTGAAATAATAGAAAAACTGTCTCCAGCTGTGCTAAGGACACCAAGAAAAGAAATCAAATTAAACAAAAGCTGATCTGACAATGAGCCCTTAGTCTTAACTGACTGCTGTTCTAATGTTCAGGAGAAAACTGTTCCAAAGCCTAAGAGCTGTAACTGAGAAGGCATCATCTCCCTTTCTCTTTGTTTTTCATGAAATGAGCAAAACCAATCGCACTATTTTTAGTATATATTTAATGATAAAAAGCATCCATGCACACTTGTCCGTTGGTTAAGATGTTTCCGCCTGTCCCTATGTCCAATCCGTGAGCTGTGTGGAAAAACAAAAATACAAAGAGAAACCATACAAGTCAGATTCAAAGTCCTTGATGAGTGGAAATATAAGTATCTGTGGAAAAAGAGGAACTATAGGGAAGAAGCAGTCGTGCTGACAGCATTCTGATTGGTTCAAGACAAAATTATTCATACAATTTTATTTCATTAAATGAAGTAGCTATCATTAAGGCTTTTTAAACGCTATGCAAGCTCTGCAAAAAGGTTTACTGAAAACCTCCACCACAGAAATAGAAAACCACATGACACACACACTGCACAAACAGCCACATGCACTGTCAAACCACACGAACAGACACGCATATGCTACCTGCATCCATTTGAGCTCGGTCTTCCTCTGCCGCACTGACTCTTGGAAAATTCTTCTGGGGTACAACCAGGAAGTACACTGCCGCTTGGGGGCAGTTGTCCGGATGTGAGGCGATGAATGGTGAAACAACACAGGTTAGTAGGTCCTTGTTCTAAAGCACTCTGAACTCGGTTCTTGACTGATTGCCAGCATGCTGATGACATTTCATTTTCATTTGACAACTTTTTTTTTGGATTTTTCCCTTTTTTCCTGGCTGTAATTATCTGGCTGTAATTATCAGAGATGCTATGAGTGGTGTATCTTGAGGTCCCCAAATATGAATTACCTCGATACCATGAGTTACATACCTTGGTGTCCCGATAAATTACTTACTACCTCATTTATCCAGAATGACGGAATCTAAAAAAAAAGACACATGTCCATTATTTCATGCTCAGCTCCTTCCTTTTACACTGCTACAAAAAACTGATTTAGAGATGCACCACCACAAAGAATCACGGCCAGTGATTCTTGTTAAATGTACTGGCCTAAAACAGACAGGAATCACTTCTGATCCAAAAAATTAGAGCAATACCAGAGTTTGAGTTATGGAAGGTCCCCCATTCGCTCACTGTGTTTTCAGTAGCAGACCCATGGTGTCAGCAGTGAATAGGAATTCTCACCTGTTCACATGAAGTGCGGCTCGTGTGAAACATCGGGAAAGTGTGCATGGATCTTTACGCCTTACTCCTCCACAGAGACGCAGCAGCAGAAGCCACGTCTCACAGTCTGCACAAAGCGGCTGCAGAACTTCTTCACGCCTTTCTTCAGCTCTACAAAAGACCAGGGAGAGACTCCTTTTAATACCCATATCCTTGATATCCTTGTGTTGAACCACACTCATGGCTTACAAATGTTTACAGCACACTTCCAACCCTGTCCACTAGAAGGCAGTATGAGTGACTCACTCTGAACGAAGACCTTCACCCCCTTGACTGCCTTTGCGCTGCCTGCTGCAGTCTCATTCTCATCCAGGGAAGCCTGTAATCACACATGGCACAACATATATACACTGCTTGTAACATTTCATCAGTATTAGCTCTGCTCACCAGCTTCAGAATGCCAAAATTACAGCCATAACAATCTGTCTATTTAGTTTGGCTAATTTTCAGGCTCTATATTGTTTTTGACCAGGCCGAGCGCATGGTGCATAGCACAGTACTTACAGTATCGAACAGGAAACGAATATCCTCCAGGTAATCATCTGCGTCCAGCTAAAATAAAAAGAAAAGGTATTCAACTTTTTGATGTAACGAATGCTGTACATAGTTAAAAAATGGATCATACTTTATTGATAAACTTATCTTAGCTTAGGGATTTTAACAAGAATATAAATACTTACTAAATCATCCAATACATGCAAATCCTCAAAGAATAAAATATTGTTCTATTTTTCCTGTATAACTGCTTGACTTGCTGACTTTAAGAATCTGACTGTTTAGTGTGGCATTATAAATGAGTGAAAGTGCAATGTGAAGTATGAGCTGGTTTTATTGTGTTTGACCAGACAGAGCACATGGTGTGTAGAATAGAACTTACTGTATCCTGCTCAAACAGGAATCGAATGTCCTCCAGGTAATCCTCCATGTCGGTTTCTACAACCTCATCAGTCATCTAAAATAAAAAGCAAAGGTATTCAGCTTTTCGCCGTAAGGTAAGCTGTACTGAGTTTAAAAACGGTTTTTCATGTATTGATGAACATCATACTGTGCATATTTTGACTTGAATATCAATACTTGCTAAATCCTCCAATACATGCAAACCCTCAAACAATAAAATGTTGTCTATTTTCTTGAACGATTGCTTGATTTACAATTCTGTAAATCTGTCTTTTGAGTGTGGCATCCATCATACATGAATGAAAGCGCAGTGTAAAAAATGAGCTGGTTTTATTGGGTTTAACCAGATCAAGCATATGGGAGTAGTGTAGAACTTACTGTATCCTGCTCAGCATCAAACAGGAATCGAATATCCTCCAGGTAATCCATACCGTCAGCCATTTCTTCGAGTCCTCGAAGAAAATCTTGCTTTTTTCCCTGAATATTTGCTTGATTTATACAATTCCGGGACTCCTGTTTCCACTGTGACGTCACTGTGGCGTCACGTGGTGCTATGGCGTGACGTAGCTACTGGTCATCCAACTGAGGAAACGGTTCCAGCCTGCCAAGAAGACAAATCTGTCCGCCGTCTGTTACTGTGATTCCTATTGGAATCGAACCACTTCGCAGTTAATTTACAAACTTGAGGCTATAGGCTATTTCCGAAATATTAGTACATAATATTATTATTTCAACATTATGTCCTCAGTTTGGAAGTCGGTGAGCTTGCTATGTGTCTGATTTGTGGAGGCGTGACTGGATGACTTGACTGAAGTTAGCGTAAAACGCACAGATCAACAGCAACTCTTAAATGCTTAATTTATTTTTATTATTGTTATGTTGGTTGGATTTTCTTAGTACAATTCTTGATGCTTAGTTTGTAATAATAGCTATGTAGTTTATTCACGTAAGTTATTTATTTCTTGTATGAGGACCACTTCACCAGAATTCCCCTTAGGGAAAAATAGAGCTACTCCGTTCAGTGATGATACATTTTTAATTCTTTTGATTGCAAATATATGTTTCCAGTTGAAGTGAACTGTTGGAAAAGGAAAGAAATGAATTAACAATAACAAAAATATGCATATCTCAGTATTACGTCCTTATACATACCTGTAAAGTCCATGGGACGCCTGAACATTACAGATGTTATGTTTAAATAATTCATTTTAATCGGTTCAGTCATTATGAGCGACACTCACCTAGCCTTCGGGTGTACTCCATTGTAGCAAGACAAAATGCATAACCTAATCTGTATGTCAACGCAACTGCAACCGCTCAGTTAACAGTGGAGAAATTGGTTGAATAAAAACGGGATTGCGTTTTTCATCCTCTCATTTCCACTGCGCGGTTTGTCCCTCATTCGTTGCCGGTAAGGTGTCTGTCCTGAGATAACAAAATTGCAATAGACTACGCATCTACGTCCACATCTGGGGTATTTTATCAAAATGTTGGGGATTACTACCCGATAAAACTCGGCCTCGAGACAGACGTGGGATGACCGAGAGGAAAGTGAACCCACTTGACAAACCTGTAGCGGTGATGTTAGCACCTAGCACCTAGTTGTTGGCTAACAGGTAAACGTGTGTGGCTGGAGACCTTTGAACAATGTTTATGGAATCGTATCTGGAGAGATATTTAACTCAGGTAGCAAGCTAACTGGATAATAGTTACATTATTCTGATTGTGGGCAACCGAAGGTCACCAGTCAGCTAACTAACGTTAGCATCCTTCGCGTTGTTTATCGTTACTTTGCCTCAAATCTGAAAGCGAACATCAACTCGTGTAAAAAGTACTTAGGTGGATGTGCTAGCCAGCCAGATAGAAATACCAAAGTAGCCCCACCATGTCAACTTCGTCTGCCGAGTGACCACATAGCTAGCCAGTGCATAATAAGTTGCCCATGTTGCAATAACAGTATGCCTTTCGTTGAATGCATTTTGAAGTGGACACAGTTGTTTTTTTACTAGTACTTTTTTACTTTTACTTTAGTAGCTTTCAGTATGTTGCTAAAATGGGTCCAGTCAACGAGTTACCATATGAGTGCAAAACCTGAAAAGAAATGATTTCCATTGTCATTTTATTAAACAAGTAAGCTGAATCATTTGTTAAATAATTAAACAAATAATTCCCTCCCTGCTTTTTCTCCCCTTGGTCCTCCTATCGCCTTTCCACTGCTCCACTCAAAACTTCTCTACTCCAGCTCAGTTAACCGTTCCCTTGAAAAAATTCCCTAACCATTTGGATTGTTAAACCAAACAGAAGCGGTTATATGTTGTTAAATATGATATAGCCATAGACCTAGTCAAAGTGAAAAACGTATATGTTGTGCAGCCATATCCTTTACTTCACCTGAGTCTAAGTGTATAGAACAGTATAGAGAGGAATGGGAAATTTGGAAGAATGCAATCTTATACAAATTAAGCAAGTCAGAAAAAGAAAACAAATTGTTCAGTATGTGTAGTGTTTCTCCTGGTGTGATATGTTTTTGTGTGCTCCTCTGTCTGTGTTTATTTCTTAATCTTGCCTGAAGTGTGGTTATTTGTTTAACATGTCATTTTCCAAAACTACAAGATGTAGCCTTGTATTCAAAACACTTGGATTATTATATGATAAGATTATTATGTATAGAATACCCTGAAAACAATTTGCTTTGAAAAGAAGTACATTTTACTAAAGGAAATGGCTTTATATGGTCTGCCTCTTTTGTAGATACTAACACAGTGCAGTCAGCATAGCAGCTGGACAGCCAAGACAGACCAGTTCTATTCCAGCATGAATGCCAAGAGAGACCAGCCCCATAACAACATCACTGCCAAGAGAGACCAGCTCCATAACAATATCACCGCCAAGACAGACCAGCCCCATCACAACATCACCACTCAGAGAGACCAGCCCGATAACAACATCACCACCAGGAGAGATGCTTTGCCTTGTAAGTCACTCTGGATAAGAGCGTCTAAGAAATGTCCTTAATGTAATGTAGATGCTGATCAGAATAGATCAGAATACCCTAAAAACAACTTGCTTGGAAAAGAGGCTCATTTTATTAAAGCAAATGGCTTTATTTAACTATTTGGTCTGCCTCTATTGTAGATACCAACTCAGTGCAGTCAGCATAACAGCTGGAAAGCCAAGACAGACCAGCCCCAAAGCAAGATCACCGCCAAGAGAGACCAGCCCCATAACAACATCACCACCAAGAGGGACCAGCCACACAGCAGTACCACCAACAGAGACCAGCAGAGTGAATCTATGTCACATGGAGAAAACAACAATTGGTCAATTGTACACATTGGAAAGAAAAACCAGTCAGGCCTCAAAAAGACCTGGTATGTGGAAATATTTTGTGGAGTTGAGGGTGATATTGTCTTTGGATTGTGTGACACCATGTTTGGTTGGATGGTTTGAATGGGGCGGCAAGAAGCACAAGACTGGAGAGTAGTTACCACAAAGAGTCGGCCATAGCCGGATTTATTAACACAATTGCAAAACAGAACAAAGACTTTTCAAAAATGAGGAACATACGAGACACACCGGGATAAACTAGAATGAAAATCACACAAAGGGAAACACAAGGGAGTTAAGTAATCACAGTTCTTTAGTGAAAACAAAGCTTAGCGTCCTCCACTGGCTCACAGGTTGTTGTGTCTCTCAGCTCAAACGGAATCTACAAGGAGGCACACAAGAGCAGTCAGTAAGGGCACTGTAAGTAAATGAGCGTTCTTCATCGAACAGCGGGGAAAGTTGGTTTTAAAGTCTTGGTGTAGCTGCCATCAGAGTCACCAATACAGTTTAAGTTCATTTAGTAATTTGAGTTAAAATTCAGAATAATTTACGTTAATTTATGAGGGAATATTTAATGTTAATTGATACTTTATAATTAAAAAAACACAAGTGTATATCTAGCGGAACCAATATTTGTCTTACGTGCATTCTGGTCATTTTTGTTAATTACACTCCACTCGTCATGCGAAGCTGAGAAGCTGTTGAATTGCAGAGAGCGTGAGATAAGCTATTGCACGACGATGTCCACGCAGAAGAAGTAAATTAAGCCATTTAGTTGGAAGTTTAATTTAACTTTTCTCGAGCTGATGCGGCCAATGCGGTTGCAAACTGTCAGCCTTCACTATGTTTACAGCTATTTGAATATGCTAGTGTGCTAACTGAAATAGGTTGAAAGCAAATAAATAGCATACATGTGCTTCAGTGAATGTAATTAACTACAAGTTAACAGTTTATAGTGAAATGGTTTAGATATGTTTATGTTCATGAGATGCATTTTGTGGTTATTCTCAATAAGAATGCTTTTCTAAAACAAGCTACGATGGAGAGTAAAATTTCCAGGGCCCGAAGTTAAATCCTCCATGCCCCAGCTAAGCCCCTCCACGAATTATGCCCTGGTTACATCTCTGTGTCAGCTACTTTCATATGATTTAAAATAAAAATTTTAATTTTAATTCTTTAATTTTAAAAATAAAAACGATAGTCTTAAGTCTTTTTCACATTTTCAGTATTTCCTTGTCATTTACTTCTTATCAACTAATTTCTGACTGATTTTTCCTGCACATGTGGGAAATACAGCTGCTTTACTACCATTAAAAGTACAAAAATCAAATATCTTTGTGTCAAACTCATCTTTCCACATTTTTGAGGTAAGACTATAGTGTTGTCTTTTTTGACATTTTCAGTATAACACAAATATGTCATTTACTTCATTTCCAATACTTTCAGATTGATTTTTTCTTCATGCTTGGAAAATGCAGCTGGTTTACTATCATTTGAAGTATAAAAAATCTTAATATTTTTGTGTCAACCCATTTCTCCACATTTTTGAGGTCAGACTATAGTCTTATGTCTGAAATTTTCTCTGTACGACATATATCTCACTTCTTTTCAAGTAATTTCTGGTTGATTTTTCCTGCAGGTGTGGAAAATACAGCTATTTTACTACCATTTAAAGTAAAAAATCAAATACTTTTATGGCACGATCTTATGGCATTTGATCATTTAATTAATTTATGAATTTAAAGCAATATTCAAGGCAAAGCACAGAGTGCTCCACAGAAAAATACAATGACCAGAGAAAAATGTAAAATGAATGTGCATGAAAACTGTAATTTATGATTTAAATGAAATAATAGCAAAATGTGTAAAAAAAAACTATTAAAAAAATATTCAAATGACAAAACAGGGAAAGACAATGAATGAAATGAATGACAGTAAAAATAAATCTACAAAAACTGTCTCCAGCTGTGCTAAGGACACCAAGAAAAGAAATCAAATTACACAAAAGCTGATCTGACAATGAGCCCTTAGTCTTAACTGACTGCTGTTCTAATGTTCAGGAGAAGACTGTTCCAAAGCCTAAGAGCTGTAACTGAGAAGGCATCATCTCCCTTTCTCTTTGTTTTTCATGAAATGAGCAAAACCAATCGCATTATTTTTAGTATATATTTAATGATAAAAAGCATCCATGCACACTTGTCCGTTGGTTAAGATGTTTCCGCCTGTCCCTATGTCCAATCCGTGAGCTGTGTGGAAAAACAAAAATACAAAGAGAAACCATACAAGTCAGTTTCAAAGTCCTTGATGAGTGGAAATATAAGTATCTGTGGAAAAAGAGGAACTATGGGGAAGAAGCAGTCGTGCTGACAGCATTCTGATTGGTTCAAGACAAAATTATTCATACAATTTTATTTCATTAAATGAAGTAGCTATCATTAAGGCTTTTTAAACGCTATGCAAGCTCTGCAAAAAGGTTTACTGAAAACCTCCACCACAGAAATAGAAAACCACATGACACACACACTGCACAAACAGCCACATGCACTGTCAAACCACACGAACAGACACGCATATGCTACCTGCATCCATGTGAGCTGGGTCTTCCTCTGCCGCACTGACTCTTGGAAAATTCTTCTGGGGTACAACCAGGAAGTACACCGCCGCTTGGGGGCAGTTGTCCGGATGTGAGGCGATGAATGGTGAAACAACACAGGTTAGTAGGTCCTTGTTCTAAAGCACTCTGAACTCGGTTCTTGACTGATTGCCAGCATGCTGATGACATTTCATTTTCATGTGACAACCTTTTTTTTTGGATTTTTCCCTTTTTTCTGGCTGTAATTATTTGGCTGTAATTATCAGAGATGCTATGAGTGGTGTATCTTGAGGTCCCCAAATATGAATTACCTCGATACCATGAGTTACATACCTTGGTGTCCCGATAAATTACTTACTACCTCATTTATCCAGAATGACGGAATCTAAAAAAAAAGACACATGTCCATTATTTCATGCTCAGCTCCTTCCTTTTACACTGCTACAAAAAACTGATTTAGAGATGCACCACCACAAAGAATCACGGCCAGTGATTCTTGTTAAATGTACTGGCCTAAAACAGACAGGAATCACTTCTGATCCAAAAAATTAGAGCAATACCAGAGTTTGAGTTATGGAAGGTCCCCCATTCGCTCACTGTGTTTTCAGTAGCAGACCCATGGTGTCAGCAGTGAATAGGAATTCTCACCTGTTCACATGAAGTGCGGCTCTTGTGAAACATCGGGAAAGTGTGCATGGATCTTTACGCCTTACTCCTCCACAGAGACGCAGCAGCAGAAGCCACGTCTCACAGTCTGCACAAAGCGGCTGCAGAACTTCTTCACGCCTTTCTTCAGCTCTACAAAAGACCAGGGAGAGACTCCTTTTAATACCCATATCCTTGATATCCTTGTGTTGAACCACACTCATGGCTTACAAATGTTTACAGCACACTTCCAACCCTGTCCACTAGAAGGCAGTATGAGTGACTCACTCTGAACGAAGACCTTCACCCCCTTGACTGCCTTTGCGTTGCCTGCTGCAGTCTCATTCTCATCCAGGGAAGCCTGTAATCACACATGGCACAAGATATATACACTGCTTGTAACATTTCATCAGTATTAGCTCTGCTCACCAGCTTCAGAATGCCAAAATTACAGCCATAACAATCTGTCTGTTTAGTTTGGCTAATTTTCAGGCTCTTTTATTGTTTTTGACCAGGCCGAGCGCATGGTGCGTAGCACAGTACTTACAGTATCGAACAGGAAACGAATATCCTCCAGGTAATCATCTGCATCCAGCTAAAATAAAAAGCAAAGGTATTCAACTTTTTCATGTAACGAATGCTGTACATAGTTAAAAAATGGATCATACTTTATTTATAAACTTAGCTTAGGGATTTTAACAAGAATATAAATACTTACTAAATCATCCAATACATGCAAATCCTCAAAGAATAAAATATTGCCTATTTTTCCTGTATAACTGCTTGACTTGCTGACTTTAAGAATCTGACTGTTTAGTGTGGCATTATAAATGAGTGAAAGTGCAATGTGAAGTATGAGCTGGTTTTATTGTGTTTGACCAGACAGAGCACATGGTGTGTAGAATAGAACTTACTGTATCCTGCTCAAACAGGAATCGAATGTCCTCCAGGTAATCCTCCATGTCGGTTTCTACAACCTCATCAGTCATCTAAAATAAAAAGCAAAGGTATTCAGCTTTTCGCCGTAAGGTAAGCTGTACTGAGTTTAAAAACGGTTTTTCATGTATTGATGAACATCATACTGTGCATATTTTGACTTGAATATCAATACTTGCTAAATCCTCCAATACATGCAAACCCTCAAACAATAAAATGTTGTCTATTTTCTTGAACGATTGCTTGATTTACAATTCTGTAAATCTGTCTTTTGAGTGTGGCATCCATCATACATGAATGAAAGTGCAGTGTAAAAAATGAGCTGGTTTTATTGGGTTTAACCAGATCAAGCATATGGGAGTAGTGTAGAACTTACTGTATCCTGCTCAGCATCAAACAGGAATCGAATATCCTCCAGGTAATCCATACCGTCAGCCATTTCTTCGAGTCTTCGAAGAAAATCTTGCTTTTTTCCCTGAATATTTGCTTGATTTATACAATTCCGGGACTCCTGTTTCCACTGTGACGTCACTGTGGCGTCACGTGGTGCTATGGCGTGACGTAGCTACTGGCCATCCAACTGAGGAAACGGTTCCAGCCTGCCAAGAAGACAAATCTGTCCGCCGTCTGTTACTGTGATTCCCATTGGAATCGAACCACTTCGCAGTTAATTTACAAACTTGAGGCTATAGGCTATTTCCGAAATATTAGTACATAATATTATTATTTCAACATTATGTCCTCAGTTTGGAAGTCGGTGAGCTTGTTATGTGTCTGATTTGTGGAGGCGTGACTGGATGACTTGACTGAAGTTAGCGTAAAACGCACAGATCAACAGCAACTCTTAAATTAAATGCTTAATTTATTTTTATTATTGTTATGTCGGTTGGATTTTCTTAGTACAATTCTTGATGCTTAGTTTGTAATAATAGCTATGTAGTTTATTCACGTAAATTATTTATTTCTTGTATGAGGACCACTTCACCAGAATTCCCCTTAGGGAAAAATAGAGCTACTCCGTTCAGTGATGATACATTTTTAATTCTTTTGATTGCAAATATATGTTTCCAGTTGAAGTGGACTGTTGGAAAAGGAAAGAAATGAATTAACAATAACAAAAATATGCATATCTCAGTATTACGTCCTTATACATACCTGTAAAGTCCATGGGACGCCTGAACATTACAGATGTTATGTTTAAATAATTCATTTTAATCGGTTCAGTCATTATGAGCGACACTCACCTAGCCTTCGGGTGTACTCCATTGTAGCAAGACAAAATGCATAACCTAATCTGTATGTCAACACAACTGCAACCGCTCAGTTAACAGTGGAGAAATTGGTTGAATAAAAACGGGATTGCGTTTTTCATCCTCTCATTTCCACTGCGCGGTTTGTCCCTCATTCGTTGCCGGTAAGGTGTTTGTCCTGAGATAACAAAATCGCAATAGACTACGCATCTACATCCACATCTGGGGTACTTTATCAAAATGTTGGGATTACTACCCGATAAAACTCGGCCTCGAGACAGACGTGGGATGACCGAGAGGAAAGTGAACCCACTTGACAAACCTGTAGCGGTGATGTTAGCACCTAGTTGTTGGCTAACAGGTAAACGTGTGTGGCTGGAGACCTTTGAACAATGTTTATGGAATCGTATCTGGAGAGATATTTAACTCAGGTAGCAAGCTAACTGGATAATAGTTACATTATTCTGATTGTGGGCAACCGAAGGTCACCAGTCAGCTAACTAACGTTAGCATCCTTCGCGTTGTTTATCGTTACTTTGCCTCAAATCTGAAAGCGAACATCAACTCGTGTAAAAAGTACTTAGGTGGATGTGCTAGCCAGCCAGATAGAGATACCAAAGTAGCCCCACCATGTCAACTTCGTCTGCCGAGTGACCACATAGCTAGCCAGTGCATAATAAGTTGCCCATGTTGCAATAACAGTATGCTTTACGTTGAATGCATTTTGAAGTGGACACAGTTGTTTTTTCAGCTTTCAGTATGTTGCTAAAATGGGTCCAGTCAACGAGTTACCGTATGAGTGCAAAACCTGAAAAGAAATGATTTCCATTGTCATTTTATTAAACAAGTAAGCTGAATCATTTGTTTAATAATTAAACAAATAATTCCCTCCCTACTTTTTCTCCCCTTGGTCCTCCTATCGCCTTTCCACTGCTCCTCTTAAAACTTCTCTTCTCCAGCTCAGTTAACAATTCCATTGAAAAAATTCCCTAACCATTTGGATTGTTAAACCAAATAGAAGCGGTTATATGTTGTTAAATATGATATAGCCATAGACCTAGTCAAAGTGAAAAACGTATATGTTGTGCAGCCATATCCTTTACTTCACCTGAGTCTAAGTATATAGAACAGTATAGAGAGGAATGGGAAATTTGGAAGAATGCAATCTTATACAAATTAAGCAAGTCAGAAAAAGAAAACAAATTGTTCAGTATGTGTAGTGTTTCTCCTAGTGTGATATGTTTTTGTGTGCTCCTCTGTCTGTGTTTATTTCTTAATCTTGCCTGAAGTGTGGTTATTTGTTTAACATGTCATTTTCCAAAACTACAAGATGTAGCCTTGTATTCAAAACACTTGGATTATTATATGATAAGATTATTATGTATAGAATACCCTGAAAACAATTTGCTTTGAAAAGAAGTACATTTTACTAAAGGAAATGGCTTTATTTGGTCTGCCTCTTTTGTAGATACTAACACAGTGCAGTCAGCATAGCAGCTGGACAGCCAAGACAGACCAGTTCTATTCCAGCATGAATGCCAAGAGAGACCAGCCCCATAACAACATCACTGCCAAGAGAGACCAGCTCCATAACAATATCACTGCCAAGACAGACCAGCTCCATAACAATGTCACCGCCAAGACAGACCAGCCCCATCACAACATCACCACCAAGAGAGACCAGCCCGATAACAACATCACCACCAGGAGAGACCAGCCCGATAACAACATCACCACCAGGAGAGATGCTTTGCCTTGTAAGTCACTCTGGATAAGAGCGTCTAAGAAATGTCCTTAATGTAATGTAGATGCTGATCAGAATAGATCAGAATACCCTAAAAACAACTTGCTTGGAAAAGAAGCTCATTTTATTAAAGCAAACGGCTTTGTTTAACTATTTGGTCTGCCTCTATTGTAGATACCAACTCAGTGCAGTCAGCATAACAGCTGGAAAGCCAAGACACACCAGCCCCAAAGCAAGATCACCGCCAAGAGAGACCAGCCCCATAACAACATCACCACCAAGAGGGACCAGCCACACAGCAGTACCACCAACAGAGACCAGCAGAGTGAATCTATGTCACATGGAGAAAACAACAATTGGTCAATTGTACACATTGGAAAGAAAAACCAGTCAGGCCTCAAAAAGACCTGGTATGTGGAAATATTTTGTGGAGTTGAGGGTGATATTGTCTTTGGATTGTGTGACACCATGTTTGGTTGGATGGTTTGAATGGGGCGGCAAGAAGCACAAGACTGGAGAGTAGTTACCACAAAGAGTCGGCCATAGCCGGATTTATTAACACAATTGCAAAACAGAACAAAGACTTTTCAAAAATGAGGAACATACGAGACACACCGGGATAAACTAGAATGAAAATCACACAAAGGGAAACACAAGGGAGTTAAGTAATCACAGTTCTTTAGTGAAAACAAAGCTTAGCGTCCTCCACTGGCTCACAGGTTGTTGTGTCTCTCAGCTCAAACGGAATCTACAAGGAGGCACACAAGAGCAGTCAGTAAGGGCACTGTAAGTAAATGAGCGTTCTTCATCGAACAGCGGGGAAAGTTGGTTTTAAAGTCTTGGTGTAGCTGCCATCAGAGTCACCAATACAGTTTAAGTTCATTTAGTAATTTGAGTTAAAATTCAGAATAATTTACGTTAATTTATGAGGGAATATTTAATGTTAATTAATACTTTATAATTAAAAAAACACAAGTGTATATCTAGCGAAACCAATATTTGTCTTACGTGCATTCTGGTCATTTTTGTTAATTACACTCCACTCGTCATGCGAAGCTGAGAAGCTGTTGAATTGCAGAGAGCGTGAGATAAGCTATTGCACGACGATGTCCACGCAGAAGAAGTAAATTAAGCCATTTAGTTGGAAGTTTAATTTAACTTTTCTCGAGCTGATGCGGCCCATGCGGTTGCAAACTGTCAGCCGTCACTATGTTTACAGCTATTTGAATATGCTAGTGTGCTAACTGAAATAGGTTGAAAGCAAATAAATAGCATACATGTGCTTCAGTGAATGTAATTAACTACATGTTAACAGTTTATAGTGAAATGGTTTAGATATGTTTATGTTCATGAGATGCATTTTGTGGTTATTCTCAATAAGAATGCTTTTCTAAAACAAGCTACGATGGAGAGTAAAATTTCCAGGGCCCGAAGTTAAATCCTCCATGCCCCAGCTAAGCCCCTCCACGAATTATGCCCTGGTTACATCTCTGTGTCAGCTACTTTCATATGATTTAAAATAAAAATTTTAATTTTAATTCTTTAATTTTAAAAATAAAAACGATAGTCTTATGTTTTTTTCACATTTTCAGTATTTCCTTGTCATTTACTTCTTATCAAATAATTTCTGACTGATTTTTCCTGCACATGTGGGAAATACAGCTGCTTTACTACCATTAAAAGTACAAAAATCAAATATCTTTGTGTCAAACTCATCTTTCCACATTTTTGAGGTAAGACTATAGTGTTGTCTTTTTTGACATTTTCAGTATAACACAAATATGTCATTTACTTCATTTCCAATACTTTCAGATTGATTTTTTCTTCATGCTTGGAAAATGCAGCTGGTTTACTATCATTTGAAGTATAAAAAATCTTAATATTTTTGTGTCAACCCATTTCTCCACATTTTTGAGGTCAGACTATAGTCTTATGTCTGAAATTTTCTCTGTACGACATATATCTCACTTCTTTTCAAGTAATTTCTGATTGATTTTTCCTGCACGTATGGAAAATACAGCTATTTTACTGCCATTTAAAGTAAAAAATCAAATACTTTTATGGCACGATCTTATGGCATTTGATCATTTAATTAATTTATGAATTTAAAGCAATATTCAAGGCAAAGCACAGAGTGCTCCACAGAAAAATACAATGACCAGAGAAAAATGTAAAATGAATGTGCATGAAAACTGTAATTTATGATTTAAATGAAATAATAGCAAAATGTGTAAAAAAAAACTATTAAAAAAATATTCAAATGACAAAACAGGGAAAGACAATGAATGAAATGAATGACAGTAAAAATAAATCTACAAAAACTGTCTCCAGCTGTGCTAAGGACACCAAGAAAAGAAATCAAATTACACAAAAGCTGATCTGACAATGAGCCCTTAGTCTTAACTGACTGCTGTTCTAATGTTCAGGAGAAGACTGTTCCAAAGCCTAAGAGCTGTAACTGAGAAGGCATCATCTCCCTTTCTCTTTGTTTTTCATGAAATGAGCAAAACCAATCGCATTATTTTTAGTATATATTTAATGATAAAAAGCATCCATGCACACTTGTCCGTTGGTTAAGATGTTTCCGCCTGTCCCTATGTCCGATCTGCGAGCTGTGCAGGAAAACAAAAATACAAAGAGAAACCATACAAGTCAGGTTCAAAGTCCTTGATGAGTGGAAATATAAGTATCTGTGGAAAAAAAGGACCGATGGGGAAGAAGCAGTCGTGCTGACAGCATTCTGATTGGTTCAAGACAAAATTATTCATACAATTTTATTTCATTAAATGAAGTAGCTATCATTAAGGCTTTTTAAATGCTATGCAAGCTCTGCAAAAAGGTTTACTGAAAACCTCCACCACAGAAATAGAAAACCACACTACACACACACTGCACAAACAGCCACATGCACTGTCAAACCACACGAACAGACACGCAAATGCTACCTGCATCCATGTGAGCTCGGTCTTCCTCTGCCGCACTGACTCTTGGAAAATTCTTCTGGGGTACAACCAGGAAGTACACCGCCGCTTGGGGGCAGTTGTCCGGATGTGAGGCGATGAATGGTGAAACAACACAGGTTAGTAGGTCCTTGTTCTAAAGCACTCTGAACTCGGTTCTTGACTTATGGCCAGCATGCTGATGACATTTCATTTTCATTTGACAACCTTTTTTTTGGATTTTTCCCTTTTTTCCTGGCTGTAATTATCTGGCTGTAATTATCAGAGATGCTATGAGTGATGTATCTTGAGGTCCCCAAATATGAATTACCTCGATACCATGAGTTACATACCTTGGTGTCCCGATAAATTACTTACTACCTCATTTATCCAGAATGACGGAATCTAAAAAAAAAGACACATGTCCATTATTTCATGCTCAGCTCCTTCCTTTTACACTGCTACAAAAAACTGATTTAGAGATGCACCACCACAAAGAATCACGGCCAGTGATTCTTGTTAAATGTACTGGCCTAAAACAGACAGGAATCACTTCTGATCCAAAAAATTAGAGCAATACCAGAGTTTGAGTTATGGAAGGTCCCCCATTCGCTCACTGTGTTTTCAGTAGCAGACCCATGGTGTCAGCAGTGAATAGGAATTCTCACCTGTTCAAATAAAGTGCGGCTCTTGTGAAACATCGGGAAAGTGTGCATGGATCTTTACGCCTTACTCCTCCACAGAGACGCAGCAGCAGAAGCCACGTCTCACAGTCTGCACAAAGCGGCTGCAGAACTTCTTCACGCCTTTCTTCAGCTCTACAAAAGACCAGGGAGAGACTCCTTTTAATACCCATATCCTTGATATCCTTGTGTTGAACCACACTCATGGCTTACAAATGTTTACAGCACACTTCCAACCCTGTCCACTAGAAGGCAGTATGAGTGACTCACTCTGAACGAAGACCTTCACCCCCTTGACTGCCTTTGCGTTGCCTGCTGCAGTCTCATTCTCATCCAGGGAAGCCTGTAATCACACATGGCACAAGATATATACACTGCTTGTAACATTTCATCAGTATTAGCTCTGCTCACCAGCTTCAGAATGCCAAAATTACAGCCATAACAATCTGTCTATTTAGTTTGGCTAATTTTCAGGCTCTTTTATTGTTTTTGACCAGGCCGAGCGCATGGTGCATAGCACAGTACTTACAGTATCGAACAGGAAACGAATATCCTCCAGGTAATCATCTGCGTCCAGCTAAAATAAAAAGCAAAGGTATTCAACTTTTTGATGTAACGAATGCTGTACAGAGTTAAAAAATGGTTCATACTTTATTGATAAACATCTTAGCTTAGGGATTTTAACAAGAATATAAATACTTACTAAATCATCCAATACATGCAAATCCTCAAAGAATAAAATATTGCCTATTTTTCCCGTATAACTGCTTGACTTGCTGACTTTAAGAATCTGACTGTTTAGTGTGGCATCATAAATAAGTGAAAGTGCAATGTGAAGTATGAGCTGGTCTTATTGCGTTTGACCAGACAAAGCACATGGTGTGTACTGTGTAGAATAGAACTTACTGTATTCTGCTCAAACAGGAATCGAATGTCCTCCAGGTAATCCTCCATGTCGGTTTCTACAACCTCATCAGTCATCTAAAATAAAAAGCAAAGGTATTCAGCTTTTTGTCGTAAGGTAACCTGTACTGAGTTTAAAAACGGTTTTTCATGTATTGATGAACATCGTACCGTGCATATTTTGACTTGAATATCAATACTTGCTAAATCCTCCAATACATGCAAACACTCAAACAATAAAATGTTGTCTATTTTCTTGAACGATTGCTTGATTTACAATCCTGTAAATCTGTCTTTTGAGTGTGGCATCCATCATACATGAATGAAAGTGCAGTGTAAAAAATGAGCTGGTTTTATTGGGTTTGACCAGATCAAGCATATGGTGTGTAGTGTAGAACTTACTGTATCCTGCTCAGCATCAAATAGGAATCGAATATCCTCCAGGTAATCCATACCGTCAGCCATTTCTTCGAGTCCTCGAAGAAAATCTTGCTTTTTTCCCTGAATATTTGCTTGATTTATACAATTCCGGGACTCCTGTTTCCACTGTGACGTCACGTGGTGCTATGGCGTGACGTAGCTACTGGCAATCCAATTGAGGAAACGGTTCGAACCTGCCAAGGAGACAAATCTGTCTGCCGTCTGTTACTGTGATTCCCACTGGAATCGAACCACTTTGCAGTTAATTTACAAACTTGATGCTATAGGCTATTTCCGAAATAATAGTACATAATATTATTATTTCAACATTATGTCCTGGGTTTGGAAGTCGGTGAGCTTGTTACATGTCTGATTCGTGGAGGCGTGACTGGATGACTTGACTGAAGTTAGCATAAACGCACGGATCAACAGCACCTGCTATATTAAATGCTTAATTTATTTTTCTGATTTTTATGTCGTCTGGATTTTCTTAGTACAATTCTTGATGCCTAGTTTGTAATAATAGCTATGTAGTTTATTCACGTAAATTATTTACTTCTTGTATGAGGACCACTTCACCAGAATTCCCCTTAGGGAAAAATAGAGCTACTCCGTTCAGTGATGATACGTTTTTAATTCTTTTGATTGCAAATATATGTTTCCAGTTGAAGTGGACTGTTCGAAAAGGAAAGAAAATTAAATGAAATGGTAATAACAAAAATATGCATATCTCAGTATTACGTCCTTATACATACCTCTAAAGTCCATGGGGCGCCTGAACATTACAGATGTTATGTTTAAATAATTCATTTTAATCGGTTCAGTCATTATGAGCGACACTCACCTAGCCTTCGGGTGTACTCCATTGTAGCAAGACAAAATGCATGACCTAATCTGTATGTCAACGCAACTGCAACCGCTCAGTTCACAGTGGAGAAATTGGTTGAATGAAAACGGGATTGCGTTTTTCATCCTCTCATTTCCACTGCGCGGTTTGTCCCTCATTCGTTGCCGGTAAGGTGTTTGTCCTGAGATAACAAAATCGCAATAGACTTCGCGTCTACGTCCACATCTGGGGTATTTTATCAAAATGTTGGGGATTACTACCCGATAAAACTCGGCCTCGAGACAGGTGACCGAGAGGAAAGTGAACCTTCTTGTTGTTTATCGTTACTTGGCCTCAAATCTGAAAGCGAACATCAACTCGTGTAAAAAGTTCTTTGGTGGATGACGAGATGTGATAGCCAGCTAGATAGAAATACCAAAGTAGCCCCACCATGTCAACTTCGCTCTGCCGAGTGACAACATAGCTAGCCGGTGCATAATAAGTTGCCCATGTTGCAATAACAGTATGCCTTTCATTGAATGCATTTTAAAGTGCACACAGTTGTTTTTTCAGCTTTCAGTATGTTGCTAAAATGGGTCCAGGCAACGAGTTACTAAATGAGTGCAAAACCTGAAAAGAAATGATTTCCATTGTCATTTTATTAAACAAGTAAGTTTAATTATTTGTTTAATAATTAAATAAGTAATTCCCTCCCTACTCTTTGTTTAAATAATTAAATAAGTAATAATTAAAGTAAGTTTAATTATTTGTTTAGTAATTAAATAAATAATTCCCTCCCTACTTTTTCTCCCCTTGGTCTTCCTACCGCCTTTCCACTGCTCCTCTTAAAACTTCTCTACTCCAGCCCAGTTAACAATTCCCTTGAAATAATTCCCTAACCATTTGGATTGTTAAACCAAATAGAAGCGGTTATATGTCGTTAAATATGATATAGCCATAGACCTAGTCAAAGTGAAAAATGTATATGTTGTGCAGCCATATCCTGTACTTCACCTGAGTCTAACTGTATAGAACAGTATAGAGAGAAATGGGCAATTTGGAAGAATGCAATGTCATGCAAATTAAGCAAGCCAAAAAAAAAAAAAAAGAAAACGAATTGTTCAGTATGTGTAGTTTTTCTCCTGGCGTGATATGTTTTTGTGTGCTCCTCTGTCTGTGTTTATTTCTTTATCTTGCCTGAAGTGTGGTTATTTGTTTAACATGCCATTTTCCAAAACTACAAGATGTAGCCTTGTATTCAAAACACTTGGATTATTATATGATAAGATTATTATGTACAGAATACCCTGAAAACAACTTGCTTTGAAAAGAAGTACATTTTACTAAAGGAAATGGCTTTATATGGTCTGCCTCTTTTGTAGATACTAACACAGTGCAGTCAGCAAAGCAGCTGGACAGCCAAGACAGGCCAGTTCTATTCCAGCATGAATGCCAAGAGAGACCAGCCCCATAACAACATCACTGCCAAGAGAGACCAGCTCCATAACAATATCACTGCCAAGACAGACCAGCTCCATAACAATATCACCATCAAGACAGACCAGCCCCATCACAACATCACCACCAAGAGAGACCAGCACGATAACAACATCACCACCAGGAGAGATGCTTTGCCTTGTAAGTCGCTCTGGATAAGAGCGTCTAAGACAGGGGTGTCAAACTCCAGTCCTGGAGGGCCGCAGTGTCTGCGGGTTTTTGTTCCTTCTTTTCAATTGGCAGCCATTTTAGGCCTTGGAAACCAGGTGTTTGGACTCTTTAGCCAACTAGTCATTTTAATTAATCAATTAAGTGCTAAAACACACCTAAAACCAACTACCACTGCGGCCCTCCAGGACTGCAGTTTGACACCCCGGTCTAAGAAATGTCCTTAATGTAATGTAGATGCTAATCAGAATAGATCAGAATACCCTGAAAAGAACTTGCTTGGAAAAGAGGCTCATTTTATTAAAGGAAATGGCTTTATTTAACAATTTGGTCTGCCTCTTTTGTAGATACCAACTCAGTGCAGTCAGCATAACAGCTGGACAGCCAAGACAGACCTGCCCCAAAGCAAGATCACCGCAAAGACAGACCAGCCCCATAACAATATCACAGCCAAGTGAGACCATCCCCATCACAACATCACCGCCAAGAGAAACCAGCCACACAGCAGTACCAGCAACAGAGACCAGCAGAGTGAATCTATGTCACATGGAGAAAGCAACAATTGGTCAATTGTACACAGTGGAAAGAAAAACCAGTCAAGCCTTAAGAGGACCTGGTATGTGGAAATATTTTGTGGAGTTGAGGGTGATATTATCTTTGGCTTGTGTGACACCATGTTTGGTTGGATGGTGTGAATGTGGCGGCAAGAAGCACAAGACTGGAGAGTAGGTATCACAAAGAGTTGGCTATAGCCGGATTTATTAACACAATTGCAAAACAAAACAAAGACTTTTCAAAAATGAAGAACATACAAGACACACCGGGGTAAACTAGAATGAAAATCACACTAAGGGAAACACAAGGGAGTTAAGTAATCACAGTTCTTTAGTGAAAACAAAGCTTAGCGTCCTCCACTGGCTCACAGGAAGGCAGGTGCCAGGGAAAGGCAACTTCAGAACCCCCAGGTTGTTGTGTCTCTCAGCTCAAACGGAATCTACCACGAGGCACACAAGAGCAGTCAGTAAGGGCACTGTAAGTAAATGAGCATCATTATCTTTGCACATACATAGTTATCGTGCCCTTGTCCTTCTCCCGCTCTTTCTTGTCTGCAACTGTCGTCACTCCCTTTTATGTTGACAGTACATAACATTCTTTCCTTCCTTCAAATCATGTCTGTTCCTCTTTTAATATCCTCTCGTGAGTTCCACTTATCCTGTGGTCATATTATCATATGTCTATTTACCAGCCTTCCCCAGTACTTCTCTGCTGTTGTTCTGTTCTGTTTGGCTTCTGAATTGTTGGACACATTGGGTCTCATTTATCAATATATTTGTGTAATATATGTGTTCATTTATGTGTAATCTGAAACGAACTCACAAAATCCGCCCTATTTTTCAAACTTTGATGTGGAATAACGTACATATGTTGATTAATAACTATTACTCGATCATAAATGAGAAGCACGTTCATAGATGTGGTGTTTAGCACCACTCCTATAGTTTCCTTGACGCCCCAGGAGTACCACAGGAGCTTGGAATTCCGTTGCAGAGAGCATAGAAAGGTGACAAAGAAAAGATTAAATGAATCCCTAGCGGAGATCAAAGTTCTTCTCATGGAATTCCAATATTAAAAATAATGGGCAACGTCGCTGTAAGCTTATGCTTACCGAAAAACCAAAAACACGATGAAAACAACCAATATAGAACTTACTAATTACAAAGCACATTTAACGCAGTTGTTAAATCATGTTGTAGAAAACAAACTATCGGTAGCTAACCAGTGAACGTAAGTAACATCGAGATAACTGTAGCTACCCCAACTATACCCTACCCATTCTGAAGCAAATGCGGTGCTATAAGTCAGGACAATAATTACTTACAGTTAATGCACCTGTTAATAGATAGGTAGCCTATGTGTGTAGCTACTGTAAAATTCAGAGGTGATGTTTGATTTGCTAATGAACAAGGACGCATTGAAGCGGTCAGCTAGGTAATTAACATGATCTCTTTCCCCTCGACTGTCAGACTCCACACAAAAGCTATTCTACCAACTTGATTTGTCGAAGGATTTGTTAAGGACGTTTTCCGGCATTTCCCAACGACTGGGTGCAGTGCTGACATGGCACATTAGTCGGGTGACCAGATCAAAATGGTCCGAGATTCCATCATGCAAGCAGCATCTTGTATGTATGATGTTTTTTCCCTCTCATTTCCACGTTTAGATGTCAGAAATATATATGTACTTTTTTTTTTTTTACTTTTCCCCACGAAGGTATGGTCCTGTCTTCCAATTTATGTGAACTTCTTGAATGTACAAATATGTTGCAAATGGTACAAATTTTATCTTACATAATTATACATTTAATTTCGCGAAACAGAAATTACTTCGAAATTTGCAGAACACTATACGTTTTCACGAAGATCTCAAGGTTATGTGCGTTATTTGTAGTTATTAAATTACTACAAATAACGGTTTATTGTAGTTAATAAACCCACCCATAAGATAGGGGGAAATATAGGTAATGTTTCAGTGGGGTTTGGCATAATGTTATAATGTAAACATGCCGTTAACATTCTAACATTCCACATGGTTCGGAACAAGTTATGTTACGGCCACAAGGAAACATTCCAGGTAAATAACGTGCAAGGAACATTAAGAAAATTGGTCAAAGTTTCTAGGAATATTTTATTTAAGGTTCTGACAGTGTTCTGACAACCAACAACTATTAGCTGGGGTATAGCCTTCTATGGGATATTTCACTCAAAGTCTTTGAGAGGTCCATTGATGCACAAAAAAAAAAAAAAAAACTTAACAGGAATTCAAGCTTCAGCCATTGTTTCAAATGACATCAGAAGCCTTTGAATATTATCAAGGTTATGAACTCCAGACAGCATGTGCTTGACAGTTTGATAGCCTGTAACATTTAAACACCACCTCCACACATAGTTATCATGATTTTATTCACTTTTTCTGTACTCACTGGGGAATTTACGAAACAAGAGAAAACTGCAACAAACATGATAGACAAGAAATAAACATTGTCAATAATGAGTTGTTGATTAAATACACAACATAATTAACTTTTCTTCTGACGCTGTAAACTGTCGGAAACGCTCCACATTTGATCTTGTCCGTTACGTCAAGTAGGAAATGCTATGATGGTAGGACCGTGCTTCGGTTGGGGCTCTGGAGCAGTGTGCCGAAACACAGCTGCTTCGAATGATTCAACACAGCTTCGGAGCGCCGTTTCATTTCGCCCATCTCTATTTAATTCCCTTTGTTGTGTTTCCTTTTTCCCCAAAAGGGATAAATAAATGGCCTTTGGCCCTTTTTTGTTGAACTTTTGTTGTGTTTCCTCTTCCGTTCACCACCCGGCCCAGTGCCGACTCCTGCCGCTGTGTCATGAAGGACAATTGGGCAGTAATTTGACTTCCCCTTTTCTGGGTCTTTTAATGTTGGACCGGGATGCCTCTGCCTCTGGGTTGGGCAGGGGAATGGAATGGTCAACTGTGATGAATGCAGCCGAAGAGGACCGAGAGGCTGTTGTTCCAGTCATCCTATCCTGTTTTGTATTTTGGAACCTCAAACTTTTCCCCTCTTCCTTATATGCACAGTTATCTCTTTCAAAGCAAACTCCACCTTACATGAGAGCAATCTTGGAATGACAAACTGTTCTGGCCATCTGCTGAGACACTCAGTAACACTGTCATCTGTACAGTATGAGTCAGAGTAGTCTCAGTCAAGTGGTCAGGTCTGAAGTCAGACTGGTGGGTGTCCAGCAGGGTATTCTGTATAAGGAAAAGGGGGAGTGGTTTGGAAGCAGTATGTTCAAAAGTTTTGGGTAGGAAAGGAAGAAGTGAAACAGGATGGAAGGAATGGATGACTTAGATGGAAGGTCCTGTATTTTCACAAAATTTCAGAGGGTATTAGCAATATCAGGTTGTGGAAACTGCAGTGGAAAGTCATAGGTAAGGTTCAGCTTTTATATGTTTAACCTCTCATACGAGGTAATTAACAAAGGGCAAGAATGTGAGAGGAGCTTTTCAGCATTTACATTGTAAAGGGTAACCCTTAATTTGAGAGGCCTTGCCATTTGAACTTTGTTAGTGAAGCTTGTTAAAAACACAGAAAGATGCAAGTACTGGTCCTCTAAGTTCAAGCAGGTGGCTGCAACTTCCAACAATATAACATCTGCTGTCCCCATACTATAAAAGTACAGGGAAAAATAGTCCTCTGCTTTAAATATATTACTTTGTCGGGTAGTCCTCAGACCTACTGCAGTTGCCAGGAAAAGAGAAAAGATTGCTTCTGGATGTGGCACTGCTCTTTTACTCAGAAACTGAGATGAAATGTTAAGTTGTGAAAATGAGCTGGCTTTACTCTTCATAGGCATGCAATGGAATTGGGTCTTTCAGCTAACATACTTGCTTCACTATGCAGCCTTTTCCTTCATGAACTGTTAGTTGATATGAGCACAAACGCTCATTATACCACCGCCTCAAAGTCTTTGAGTACAAAATTTGGCAGGAATTAATGTTTTTGATGTCTTTGAACTTAGGAGAGGCGGCATGTGCTCTAGTGCAGGCAGACATGCTAACCACAAAGGGTATGTCATTAATGGTTATCCATTTTGTGTCTGCCATGTTTGAAGCTCAATAGAAATGCGTGTGCATCTTAGGCAGTGAAAAAACTCCAATCCCATTTTTGAAGTCTGCACTTGGCGGCTTGAAAAATTTGGAGAAGACAAGAAGAAACACACCATTTTTTGGTGTCTCTGCCAAAAACATTTTTGAAGTTACGAGTATCTTTAAACTCCATGAAGATCTCCCAAAATCCCTCCCTGGAAGAGATCTACGCAGAGTGTGGTCCTCAGGCCTGTTCCTCGAGTGGCACGGAGCTACATCTTCAAAAATATCAAGTAGGATGTCGGGTGGAAGTCTTGTTATGGGATGGAAGTAAGACTGATGGTCAGAGAGGACAGAACTGCTCTTACCCCAATCAGCTTCACTGTCATTTTTCTGTATTTCATGAATGAGATTATTATGGTGATATTTTGTCCAGTTGTTGTAGCTGATTTGTAGCTCTGTATTTCAGTCCTGGTAACAAGAAAAACCTGTCAGCAATATAAAGATATACAATTCTCACTGAAACCAGCAGCCATGGGTAACAAGGCTGTCAGAAACAACAGAGTGGTCTATGCCATTGAGACAGCCTGTAAATGTCTCAACATAGATGCCTTCCTCCTCCAGTGTCTTTAGGTCATTCAAGAGAGGCACTGTTATGACCTGAAAGTCCACCACTGTTACAATAACAAAGAGGACGAAGTTGGTTGTAACACTGGAAACAATATATATATATATAATTCTGTAAAAACTTCAATTAAATTCATGGGACCTTGGAAAGTCATATAGATGTTCTCCAAATACTTTTTTAGTTATGAATTTTTGAAGTTTGGCCCTCAGAGCATTTTTGTGAGTCTTTGTATGTGTATTCTAAGCCTCACCAATTGCTTATATTTCACTGGATTGGGTTGAAATTTGTACTGAACATCCAAGAAACCCTAAGGATAATTTGCAACCTGTATTCATGTGAATAGTTGCTGCTGAATGTTTTACAGAAATCAAATTAATAAAACATACCCGAACAAAGAATCTTTAATTTTCAATAATACATATTTCCACTAGTTTTCACTGTCTTGCAACCAAGTTTTTGTGTAGTAGTAATATAGTTCTAACACTTCCAGAAGTTATTTGGTCCTGCATAAAAATTGAATGCCACAGGTCTTGCTTAATATGGCTTCTGAGATATTTTGACTGTATATTTACCCATGAAGGATTATTTTAATTTACTCATAATCATTGAACATTTTTTTTTAAAATAGCTTTCAAAAATTTCTTACATTTTACTGGTTGTAATATTACAGTCAGTGGTTTTATTTCATAGGTAAATATTTGTACTATGTTGACTTCAAGGTTTTCTATCTCTGTGTGAGATTTTTGTATTGAGCCTGTTTTTCATTAGGTTCAGGAAATTTACAAGTTACAGCTTGGAAATGGCCACAATGGGTCTGGCCACAATACTTTGTCTACATAACATACTATAGTTTCTCTTGCCAAACACAAACAGCAAAGGAAGAATCTCCTAGACTGGCATATCCAACCTTGGACAGACACAGCGTCTATGTCCCCATATGCCTCCTCCATTGCCTGGAGAAGCAGCATGTGGGCATAGCACTGACCATACACTTTCCAGCGCCACGTAGAGAAAAAGTCCTCAATAGGATTTAGGAAGAGTGAATATGTGGGGAAGTACACAACTGTGAACTGTGGGAGGGTGGCATACCGGTTTTGGACGAGAACAGCCCTTCAATGTCCCATATTACCACATCTTGATCTGGAACAAACATGTTGTGAATTGCTTCCAGAAAAGTGAGCATATGGGCAGGGTTGTAAGGACCATGTGTGGCATGGTGATGGAGGACACCGCTCTGCGTGATGGCAGCACACATGGTTACATCTCCCCCACGCTGTCCAGGGACATTGATAATGGCCCTCTGTCCTATTACATTTCTCCTCCTGCACCTGGTTTTGGTGAGGTTGAAGCTAAACTCATCCATGTAAATACATTGATGGAGAATTGCATCAGCATCCATCTCCAATATTCTCTGCAACAGACAAAAGAATATGCAGATCAGCAAATATAGCACAGTCCAATATTCTGTCTCTGTATTTGCAAGTTTGAAGTACTGGAAGTAGTGTCACATACATACATCCACATAGTCACATTGCAGATCTTTGACTCAGACTGTCAGTTTCTCTCAAATGGCACCCGGTACAGTTGTTTCATTCTCAGTTGGTGCCACTGGAGGACGCATTGCTATGTCGACAGGCTTTTCAGCGTTGATGTTGTTGAACAGTGTTGCACCAATTAGGATATGATCTCTTATCTACTTAAGTCTAATGGCATTGTTGGCCAAAACCATATTTACCAGCCGTCTAGCCATCTTTTGTTTCTCTGTAAACATGAGACCTCATCCTCCATGATATCTTTGCCTTTCTACTGTGTAGAACTCAGTGCAATGGATCATGGATGTGTCTTATTAGCTGAACTCCCTGACTGTGTGGCTAAGCATATTGGACAGACAAACATTTCCAAAAATGTAACAGAGGATCTCAACAAGAGAATTATGCCTTTTTTGTTTCAGTGTAAACGTACTTGTCATACACTGGGCCTGATCATGATTAAATCAATGGCTTCATTTGTTTACCTCAATTACCTACAGACTGAATATAAACAATGATTGAAACAAATAATTTCAAATATCTTATGAAACATTTTAGACTGGAACAAAACTGCAAGCATGAAAAGCGATAGAAATTAAATACTGTAAGCCATCTGAGCAAGCAATGTAAATAACATTTTTTAAAAATAAGTGAAATTATATGTCCATGCTATACAGTCAACTCTGGTTGAATTGTATGTGCATTCACTTTTTTATGGACTCATGAAGTATAGAGTTTTTCAAAAAAAAAAAAACTGAAGTTTGGTCTTTAGTTGGGCACCAGCAGAAGATTTTTCGTATTTCCAGGAATAAGATTATGACGCAATTGCTAATTGCCCATGTGCACTGTGCTCATCACGTTGTTAGTGTAGCCATCACCTACAGGGTAGGCTTACATTGTGCACTGCCTTAACTTCAAGGTTAACAGAGAAAAACCTCTGCTGATACAGAAAAAAATAACTTCACAATACCTTGTATCTTAACCACCTTTTCTCCATGCATCTGTAATTAGCATATTTTTCAGCAATTCTCATAATCTGCAGTGCAGTACTGTACAGTACTGTATAATAATGTACAATGTACTTTATTATTTCTGTATTTGATTTTGGCAATGTCTTACCGTGCCTAATTTATCAGTTGAACTTTACCATATGTATGTATGTACACGAAAATCACTTTATATATGGGGTTCGCAGATGGTTTGCCATTATGCACGGTTTCGGCCATCTGCGGTAGGTCTTGGAACGTATCACCTGCTGATACAGGGCGACTACTGTATATTTTGAGTAATAAAAATTTAAATAAGGTATGTTGTATAATGCACTTATCTGTGTCTATGTGTATCGATGCTTTGAAACAACACCATTGGATACACAAGCAGAAAACTGTATGTTGTTTAGAATTTATTTAATTTTTTTCTTATTTTCATATTAATAATGGATAATGGTTGGCTGTAGGATATAAAAAGCAGAGTCATAGGCTAGTGGCTTTTTTTTGTGACAGCCAATTAAGGTTTTTTATTCTATTAACATTCTCTAGTATTACATGGTAATTAATAACGCCTTGTTCATTAAATAAGATGATTTATTCACTTGTATTACCTGGTGTGTCCGCTCTCACATTAACTCCTATTATTAATAAGGATCACATGTACATTTCCAATAATCAATATCATTAGCATCTCATGGGAAAGAAATAAGCAATTGATTAAGGGTGTTGATCAATTTGTTTGCATTAGATGTTATTTTTGGACAACAGGCCATTTGAAACGAATAAAGTTCCTGCAACTGCATTTTGTGTGTGTGTGTATGTGTGTGTGTGTGTGAGAGAAGGTGTGTATTTGGAAAAAAGAATAGTTTTGCATGTCTCATTATACGTTTGAATGAAGTGTCTAATACACAGCTGCATGCCTGTTGTTATTTTTAGGACAAAATTAGTAACTGTTGTCACGATTGACAGTTAATTATCTCAAAATATGAACTTCAGCACCTTGATTTAGCAAGGCAATAGGCATAACTATCAGTGTAACAATAACAAACCCAGTTTTCCAATGTTTTATATATTTTTTGTGTTCATTATTTATAAATAAACTCAGTCATGTTAGGGATTCAAACCCAATGTCTTTCAGAACAAAAACATTTTGGGTTTACCAACTACAAATCAACTCACTACATCAAGTGTGTAAATATTTTAAACTCATGCATTAATGTCAAAAACACTTTGAAAGCAGGCAACACTTCTCCTTGTGAACTGATGTTTCAAAGTTATTAACATCTTTTAATGTGGTAAGTTATGACCCTGGTTGGTAGATTCCCCTGCAGAGTAACAATCAAAGACTCTCTTAATAGGTTGAGTAATCAATACAGTGAATGTTTGCCCAAATAATACTTTCACAGAAATCTCAAGGAAGACCCACAGTTTATTAGGGCGCAAGTGGGCTAAAGCCCTTTTTGTAATTGCTGTTTCTATTACTATTATTCAGCCTTCCGCTGTTTTCATGAAAAATGGCCATAACTCTCCCAAATATTGGTAACTTTTTTTGCTGTTTGGCAGGCTGGTAGTGGACCCAAGCCCTGTTGTGAGGGCGTTTATAAAAATTTTGATGCAAAAATTCCAGAAAGGGGTGCTACAGAATCCAGTTGAATTTTCCAACTTCGAGAGGCCATAACTTTTGAACCGTTGATGTAGAGACACCAAATCAAAATTGGCAGATCCATCCTCTCAAGAATAGTAAATTTGGTCCAGAAAAACATGTCATAATAGATTTTCAGTTATTTTGAATTTTGTGAAAAACACAAAGAAATCTTCTTGAAATATACTGCAAGTCTGATTGACATGAAACTTGGTATGTTGGATGTATGAACCGGTTCTCAACAAGATTGCAAAGGAAATGTTCCCACGTCAAACAACGACCATGCTACATACAAAATAATCCGCACCATAATTAATAAAATATGCAAATGAGACTATTTCGGCGATTTTTAAGCCAATGTGAAGCTACATGTGTTTTTAAGGTTTTAATGAATGTGAAGAGTGACTTGGGGTCACTCAAGACAATGCTACGGTATAGACATATACCAAATTTGAAGAGGATTGGATAAATAACATGGCTGCCACAAATGATTCAATATTCAGCATTTTTAAATAAAATAATTATACTTAAAAATCTTCTTCTCATGAACCACAAGTTTAATTGACATGACCCATTGTGGAAGGCAAATATGTAATGATCCTTAACAAGTTTTCAAAGGACAAGTTCCTATGTCAAACAATTACTGTGCTACTTGCAAATTCATCAGGACCATAAATTTATGCAAATAAAGCTATGTTGGCCTTTTTTACACAAATTGATGTGAAACTTGGTGTGTCTCAAGACAGTCATATGACATAGATTTGTCCCAGATATCAACACGATCAGATAAAAAACGTGGCTGCAACATGGCATTCTGCATTTTTGTCCATTTTTACATTTTAAAAAATAATACTTAAAAATCTTCTTCTCATGAACCACAAGTTCGATCGACATGAAATTAGGTACATCATTTCCTTTTCCCAGTCCCTGCAAAGTAAAGAAATAATATCAGAATAGGCTTCTATATAAAATACATTTCCAAAACATTGTGTTTGTCATCTTGTCATAGATTCATGCAATCGTGATTATGTTGTTATAATCATCATAAACAAAACACATAATCATGGATTTGTGAATCTACAAATTCATTGAGAGTACATTTCAGACAAAATATAAAGGTTACATACTCTTCTAGTGGGCAGAATTATGTACTACCACATTAACAAATGGAACATGATTTGAACTTCAGAAAGTGATGTATCTGTAAAGTGTTAATTAATGGTGATAAAACCACTAAAACTGTACATTATAAAGCAAGTTTCTATGTAACTAAGCATGAAGGAACTACATTACAAACCACAGTTTCAGACATCTTGTCCTACAATGAAAACAGACATTCTATTCTGTCATGATGGAAGGATAGGTGTGGAGTTTGTGGATTTACTTGGATTCCTCATGTCTGAAGAATTATTGTGGTAAACATTAATGTAATTTATTGTTGGGAGCTATATTTATTGAATATTAAATTAATCCTATAAAATAAAAAATAAAAAAATTACTTATATCAAAAATACAAGTGTGGCCTGTACACCATCATCTCTTGCTGCAGTATGGCCTAGCCATCGTGCCAAGTAAGAGAACATAGAATCAGAATAGTAACAGAATCATAGATTTCATCAAACTTTATTCCAACCAAACTAAGACAGAAACGGACACATTATGACTCTCCTGTTCATTCATGTTCATTCATATCCATTACAAAAGTCTTGCGCCCTTTATTGCTGCTTGTGACTATATTTTTAGGTAAGCTTACTTTAGTTAACTAAGTTCAGTCCTATGAAGATTCAACTGTCTTCTCAGCGATGTGGAAAACATTAAATTGTTTAAGTTCTGAAATGCTGCATAAAATCGGTAGAAACCTTTCATTTATAAGGCCCATTTCTTGAGTTAGTTGAAACACCCAAATTGAGTTAGAATGCAGTCTCTCCTGATAATCAAAATTTTGAGTTTGGTACACTACTTTCAGCATTTTTAAACACAAAATAGTTTTTTGTGTATTCCTTTTAATTGTACTCAGGACCTCATTGCAAATGATGTTATCTCTCTCTCTAAGCAGTTAGGGAAGTATTGCCTTTTACGTTTTTACAGTATCATTTTATTGCCAAATGTAGAGAATATTTGTATTTTAGAATTGTACTCTGAGAGGAAAGCAGAATATATGTATTTTTGTATTTTTCCGGAATTTTTTTCCGGGGCTTGTTACATTAGTGTTAGGTTTTGGTCAATGTATCTCAAATCCTTGTGTTAGTATGTAAATACTAGAAATCACTATTCATTCAGTGGTATTAAGTGCAACTGTTCATGATTTTCAGAAAATTGTTACGACCCTGTGCACTCTCCAGATTGAAGACTAGAAGTTTTCTTTGCTCACCCATTTTACACAGAAATTTCATTTCAAGTTTCTGGGCCTCATTGGTTTTGCTTTTGTTGACACTCACCTTGATGCACCCATACAGCCCATTTCAAAGGCCATCTATCTGTAATGGCCGATTTTGTCCCTCTGATTAGTTTGTTCCAGGATGTTAGAAATCGATCTTAATTTCCTAGAAATTGCATGTTATTTTTATTAGCTGGGTAGGAGGACAGAGAGGAGATGTCATTCTGAGTCACAAAGCAGCGTGGGTAGTGCAAAATGAGTTTTATTTTCTACTCTGCGCTGGGAAGCTTTTCCTCTAAAGGCTGTTTGGGGTTTGTTGAACTCATTGCATGTCTTTAATGCAGAGGTGGAGAAAATGGGTGATATCTGTTTCTAAATTTCACACCAGCTATTCCTAATTATTCTATCATCCTAATAATTTATCTTCTTGATTATCCCAGGTAAATTTCTTGACAATTTCATTAATGGCTCTTTGCCTGTTTTTGTGTCCCTACATTATGTATTTTGTTGTGATCTAATGTAAAGTTGATCTGTTCGTGTATCACAGCTCAGTACCAAGGCACTGAATGAGCCAATTACTGAGGCAGCAACACAGGTGAGTCATATTACAGTATTTTTCAATTGTTAGCACACTAAGATCTGGAGTTTGAGACACAATGACCAAAATCTTGATATCAGTTTTGTGATCACCTGGATAGCATTCCCATTTAAACTGCTAAACACCTGTGGTGATATAACTATAGAAGCAAAGCAAGGTTGACTCTGTTGATATGTTCCTTGCTGGTTAGCCAGGGAGAACATTAGTTGAACAAGGTCCTGTGATCTGTAGTTCAAACGAGTTCACTCTATAGGGGTACTTGCACTTTCCTTCCTTTTCTAACAATTGTCTGGGTTATCCCTTAACAAAGTTAAACAAAGTGGATATATGCAAATTCTGTTATATCTTTTATACATTTTATTCTTTTTATACTTATTTTCAAACTGTAGGCTGCATAAAAAATACAATCCCAGGGAATTACCTTAGCCCCTAGTGGTTTGTTCTGCTTTAACTGCCGTGGCCAAACAAAGGTGGGACGCTGCTTGTGCTGCCTACATCAGACTGCCTTGACTCAACTGCGTTGAATCACAGCTGAACTTTCAAGTGGGCTGAACTTAACACCGGGACTATGGTGTTCTATGCTACATTGGATCATAGCAGAAACCTGTAAGTAGGTTGGGCCTGCATCGGGGTGTGGTTACTTTGGACTGCCCAGATTCCTCTGCTTTGAATCACAGCCACAACTTACAAGCGGGCTGACCTCACGCCGGGACCACAGTGCTCTTTCCTGTATTGAACCATAGCAGCAACCTGCATGCACATTAAGCCTGCCTTGGGGTGTGTGGTCAGGTGCTGTCCTGGAACTGCACTGGGGTACGCCCTTTCTACCCCTATACGGAGTGAAATTACAGCAGATTGAACATTGCTGATCGCAGTTACAAGACCAATAGTCCTGAGAGCAAACAGGGTATTACACTACTGGCTAAGCGGTTTGCAATCTGCAGAAACTTATATAATAGTTCTGGGTGCTGATGAACTTGGCTTCTCTCAGCATGAGCATGTTTTTATTCACTGTCATTGTTTGAGCTTGAACTTTGCTCTGCTGATTTACAACCACAGACTGTTTAGAGAGAGACCCTTTTAGAGTTGGACCTGATTGTTGATAATTCAATGTATATTGATAATTCAATGTAAAATTGAGCCAGTTTATGTTGCGGTAAGTTTATTTATTCCTTATACAAATGTTTATGTTACATCAAGGAGGGGAGGAAAGGAGGAGACAAATTTGAGTATTGGAAACCAGCCATTGATGTATCCTACTATGGAAGTAAGCGGCGGGAGGCTAAAATTTTTCTTCATTACTTACTGTGTTAAGAATTGTCAGCTAAAATTTTTCTGAGAGCCATATGCAGTCATCGAAAGAGCCATATATGGCTCGCGAGCCATAGGTTCCCGACCCCTGCTGTAAAGTATAATAACCGCGTTGTTGATCATGCCAATCTAAGACCACTGGAATGGACTCATGACTGATTACGGAGTGTGAAAGCAGAAACTGTTTGTATTGGTCTGCTAAATGCGGGATCTGTTGTTAATATGTAACCAGTAGGACACTAGGGCCTCGTCCTGTTGAGTCACTATGGTGTACGGACGTAGGCATATAGGCAGTGGTGGATTTGTAAAAAAAAAAAATCATGGGGGATGGTGACATTTAAATATTGCTGAGGTTTCATCTTGTCGCAATTAGGCGATAAATTGCATAGATAATTCCATTAAAGCACAGGGGATGGGAAGGGAAAAGACCATCTTACAAGGGGGATGGTTGTGGTCAAGATTTTCTCTAAGGTGGATGGCATCCCCCCTCAACTCGAGCCCTGGTTACTGCATCAGATTCAGCGTGAGATTATGAACACACCTGTGGGTTTTGGTTTCCCGTTTGGTTGGCGTACTGGTCTATGAACTGGCATACATTTTGATCCCAAATCATTTGGCACTATCCAGGGTTGTGTGGAAGATTTGCCCTGTGAGAGGGTTTGCGGCAACAAGGCCACTGTTTTTCCCATTTGTGTGTTAGACTTGACTGATGCGTGTGATAGACTTACTGATGTGTGTTCCACTGCATGTCTGTGTTGTTTGCCGACAAAGTTTATGCATATTGAAAATACTAGTTGTTTCTTTAATTTCTCAGTGCTAACGCTGCCTGCTCGGATTAGAGCAGCGGTTATAATGTTCTAGTTTCTTCAAACTCTTTGCCAGTGCAAACCTCATCTGCTTAGACTCGAGCAGTGGTTATGATATTTCTAGTTTCTTCAAACTCTTCATCAGTGCTAACGTTTTCTGCTCAGACTAGAGCAGTAGTGATAGCATTTCTAGTTTCTTCAAATTCCTCAGCAGTGTATATGCTGCTTGCAGTGACTAGCAGTGGTGATAATACTGGTAGTTTCTTGAAATTCCTTATAGTGCTATCATGGCTCTATTTAGACAGAGCAAGTGGTTTTAGCACTTGTTGCTTCTTTCAATTTTTGCATGGTATTTTATCCATTGTGATGTCAGTAACTTGTGGCAATATTTGCTGCCTGAGGCAGAGGTCAGTGGTGTAGTGCTGAAAATGAACTCCTCTGCCTGCAAACTAGACCCTTGGCCCACATGGCTCATAAAGGAATATCTCCCAGCTTATCTCTGATTTTAACTTGCATTGTGAATTCTTCATTGAAATCTGGAAGTGTTCCTACTGATTTAAAACTGGCTGTGGTTAAGCCACTTCTGAAAAAACACCACCTGTCTCCGGAGGAAATGGGGCCAGTCTAAAATAGGGTAGTCTCCAACATCCCATTTCTATCAAATAACTTTTTCTATTTATAATAAAAGACTATTTCAATGGAAATTACATATTGGAGAAGTTTCAATCTGGCTTCTGTTTAGGGCAAAGCGCTGAGACTGCCTTGATAAGGGTCAGCAATGACCTTCTCCAGTCAGCTGATACTGGACAGCTATCTATTTTAGTTCTTTTGGATCCCTCAGCTGCTTTTGATACCGTTGATCACAGCATCTTGCTGGAGAGCATGCACACCCATAATAGGATTGGAGGCACTGCCCTTGAGTGGTTTTCCTCCTACTTGTCAAACCTCCAACAATTTGTTTGTTTGGGTCATTCATGCTCATTCATGGGGTCATGTGAGGTGTGGTGTCCCACATTGATCTCTACTCAAGCCTCTGTTGTGTAGCCTGTATATGCTCCCCCTTTCTGCCATAATTGAGAAGTTCAACCTTGGATTTCAATGTTACGCTGATGACACACAAATATACTGCTCACTTCCCATGAAACCAGAGATGGCAGTTGCTGCTTTGTCTCAGTGTCTGAAAGAAATCCGGGCATGGATGACAACAAACTGCCTTAAAAAAGACAGAAGTATTGCTGGTTGGTTTCAGGCGCAATCTGACTAAGTCCCCATAAACATGACATCATGTTATGTTCATGCGACTTCAATTAGTGCAAAACGCAGCAGCCAGAGTACTTACGCATTCTCCTTGCTCAGAGCATATCACCCCTCCCTTAATTTTTTTTATTATTTGTTTTAAATAATTTAATTCATTGCATTGGCTCCCTGTTAAATCCAGGGTTGAATTTAAAGTGTTGCTAACTACCTTTAAAGCATGACATGGCTTTGGACCTTCATATTTGCAGGATTCGATTGAACCTTATGTTCCCTGTCGTACCTTGCATTCAGCTACATCTGAACTTTTAGTGGCTCCTCATTGCCGATTAAAAACAGTTGGGAGAAGAGCTTTAAGTTGCGCTGCACCATGCCTCTGGAATTTAATTCCAAGTCATACCAGAGGTGCAGCCACAATTGGTTCTTTTAAATCATGTCTTAAGACTTCTCATGTGCCTATTCCCCTTAGTTTGGGCTCCTTTTTTTATTCTTTTACTGTAAAGCACGGTGGGATGTACGCATGAAAAGCGCTATATAAGAGCTTATTGTATTGTATTGCATCAACTGCTAGAGGTGGTGCGTTTCTGTCATACACAGTTTCACAGTATAAACTCTGCTAACTTAAAATTGACCATAACTTTAATTAATAGAAATTGCTTATCTTTACTTACTTATCTTTGCACATCCTACCAAGACAGCAAAGCATTTGTTTACCTGTGTAATGGTTTATAGGCCACCTGGGCCTTACACTACTTCACCTTTGTCTGAGAGGTAATATCTGTGCTGTTCTCCATAAGATCCTCCTCGGTGATGCTGACAATGGCTCTAATCTTTGCTCACAATATAACACAAGAACTTCACTGATGACTACATGAAGTGACACTTCTTCTGGGCCGGCTTCAGATTGTGTGATTTACGCCTCTGAAATACCATCTCAAGCCGCTGCAAAGCAAGCTGTTCATTGGGAGCAAAGACATGGACATCATCAAGATAACAGAGAAGGGTCAGGAAATTTTGATCACCGAAGATGCTCATCATCATTCTCATGAAGATTGCAGGACACAGCCCCTGCTGTATTCATTCAGCCCAACAGGTGATGTGAATGCAGTGAACTTCCTATCCCCTTCATGCACCTCCATATTGTAATACCCAGGGGTCAGATCTATTGTGGAGAAGAATGCATTGCCCCCACTCTGCCTGGAGTGGGTGAGTGTCTTTCACAGTGTGTGCATTTAGCCAGAGAAAGCCTGTGCGCAGCCGCAAGTCACCATTCTTCTTCCAGGCCATCACAAGAGGTGATACATTTTCACTGGTAGAATTTCTAATTATGTCATGCTCCTCCATCTCATTCAAAGCAACACAGAGCTTCTGATAGTGTGAGGGAGAGAGGCTACGATAGGGCTGTCTGAATGGCTTGGTGTCACTAAGATGAATGCGATGGACAGAAACCTTGGCTTTACCATAGCCCAAGCTATGGCCTAAGTGGACTGACTCATATTTAGCCAGCAAGTCAGCTAAGTTCCCCTTCCAGAATGGAGGCAACTGGTTACAGTCAATGTCCTGCAGTCCTGCAGTCCTAAGTCCTCACATAGCAGTGAGCTACTAGGTTTGTGTGGAGAACAGTTGCTTTCAATGGTCAGACTCTTCACACTGCTACAGTCAGTCAGGCTACCACCCTTTGCTACATTGCACTGAATGTCAGCTGTTCATCTGTCATACATGTTAAGGTGCTCAGTGTCAAAATCTTCTAGAGCAACACAGGAAAAAACATCAGCTAGCTTGCAGTTGTGCCTCAATTTAACAGGCAGTAACAATGTAACATGCAGGTTGAGGGATTAATAACCTTCACTGGGACCGATCCATCTCCCCATAAAGGTGTACAACCCTCCCTGCTAATACAGTTTTCGGCACTGTATGTGCTTTCATAAGCTTTACCATGACTGTGCTTCTGGCAGAGAGACACAGATCACTAGGCAACTTTCCCCACATGTTCCTGCTAGGGTTCCAGTGTGACAGCGTGGTTGAGTTTGGCCGGTCCTCACATTTTCAGGTGTGGGTCCCTCTCTCCACTTCTCCACATTTGACAAGAGCTGCAGTAAGGCCTCCCCCTCATCCTCATTCAAGTCTGAGCTTGACATCCTCACCCAGAACTCTCCTGATGTTTTCATTGCACGGATGAGATGTTAAATGACATTGCTCTACTCATTTGTGGTTATCAGTCAGTCCATCTTCAATGAGAGTTGGTTCTGAGACACAGAAATTGAAAACCTTCAACTGGAGAACACACACTCCCTGAGGGCACGTCTTCAGGTCTCCACAACTAATCAGAGTGACTGAAGTGAGAGACACAGAATCAGGGGCAAGTACTGTCTCAAGCAAAGACAGTGCACAAGAGCTCAAGGTGCAGGCCAGGGATCCACAATCAAGCATGGCTTTGAATTCAACAGATTGTCATTTGCCATATCTTTAACGGAATCACAAAATTGGATGTAAACAGATTCAAAATCAGCATCATCTCAGGCGACTAGCCTGACAGTGGGAAACAGTGTTGTGATGTGCATCTCCACAGATCTGGCATAGACCTCCAGCTCTGTTATTGCCACCGTCTCTTTGTCTCTGCTGGGCTGAGATGGCCCAGACCGCACGGCGGAGCTCTGCTCAAGTAACCACTGTAGCAGGCTGATCACATGGTCTAAGGACTGGCATTCAGTGGTTTGTGTGGGAGCCGGGGATGGAGCCTGTGCTCCGGTTCTCTCCGTGGCTTGATGAAATGTGTGTAGTGTCCCTGTGGACCTAACAGGAGATTTTATGGTAACAGCATGTTGTGAATGCCGTTGCTGCAGAAGACTGTACTCTCTGTGGTACTCATCAAGCCTCACCTGCACTTCAATCGCTGACCACTCCTCCACTAGGCCCTAGTAACTTTTGAAAAATCTACAGACTTGTTGTAACCAATTTCAGCATCTGACTCTCTGTGTCTGGAGTTCCCCAAAACCTGAGACTCCAGGTGGTTCGCAATATTTTTCCCAATACTGCTTCCTATCTGTTTAGCTACTGTCAGCTATCAGGTTGATTGATATATTTCTTGGACCTGTGCCCATAGAAACATCTGTTGCATTGTAATGCTGTGTCACAGTGTATGGTCTTGTTTTAGAATTGTGTTCAATAACAGGTGTTGAGGTAATGAGCCCACGCCTCGTAAATTCACCCCCTGGAGTCGTAGGGGTTAACATCAGAATGCCCCTCCCTCTGCCAGCACCTGTAAAAAAATGTGAGCTATTTATGTTCTGATTTAAAAAAATCCTTTTAAATAAATCTTCAAAAAAATTGTAATCTCAAAAATGAAGATAAAACATTCAAAACACTGTCAATATCATCAACAATGCAACAAACTGTTTATCTACTTGTTGATCGATTCATTAGCTAATTACTCTATTCATTTATATTATTCCAAAGTCCATTAATTCGAACAAATATTGACAGTCCCCCAGCCGCATATTGACGTCACCATACCAACTATAAACAGACAACCCAATCCTACCTCTGCTCGCCAGCAAATTCTTCGATCTGTCAGCTGGATGATGAATGAGGGAGCGATCATGGCACCAGCTGTAAAGGTGTGTGGCTGCACTCTACTCTGCATTGTGTAGTAAATGATTCTGTCACATTCTGCACTACATATAACATAGTATAACGTATACTTATTGTTTGCTACGGACATGTGGGTATATTATCCATATTGATATTATATATCATATTTTTGCAGTATTTTTTGCATCCTATTGCACATCCTATGTACATATTCATAGTATATTATTTAAGATATGTGTACATCTTGTTTATATCTTTTTTGTTTTTATTCTCTCGACCTCAGCAATTTATTTATTTTTATTTTATTTTTTTTATTTTATTTTATATCATTTTTTATTCCATTTATCTGTATTGTATTCAAATTTACCGGACTGCTATGACAATCTAATTTCCCTTCGGGGATGAATAAAGTCATCTATCTATCTATCTATCTATTAGTCCTCAGAATTGTCTTTGGCATCTGCTGTTTATTGTCACCACAGCTGCAATGATAGCCCTGATTGGCAGAGGAGATCATCAGAACTCTCGCAGTAAAAGTTACGGAAACACCATACACACACTGGGATAGTGTCAGCAGACTAGGACATTTTATATAAAAACAACATGTACCTGATACTCAAAGGCGACTGTCAGAACTCTTGCAGTTATAGTTATGGAAACACCATACACACTAAAAGAAAATAATTGGCAACTGGCCGGATATAAAGCTAACCTGAGGTAAAGCAAAATTACCATACGTTAGCTTACCGTGATATATTTTACATATGTACATGTTATTAAATACAGTTATTAATGTCATTTAACAATATATGACATTTTGTAAAGATGCTTCCAAATTAGGCTACCTACCGCTGGGACAGTGTCAGCAGACTGGGAAAAGAGTTGGAGGGCTTACTACGTAAGTCTGCTGAGGAGCACGAGGACATCCTAGTAGGAAATACAACAGGGTCATGGCAAGTGGAATTACAACACTCTCTGCTACACAAGTCAAGCAGAAACTTGAATTAAATTAATCATGCCCTCAAAGCTAACATATATTTGTATTTACTAGAGGAAAACAAAGGCAATCCCAACATTGCAACCTGCTGTCTCAGGAGGAGGAAGCTGTGGCACATGGTTCCTCCAGCTCACGATAACTGGCCCTCGCTTCTTTTCCTTGCTTCACGCTCCTGGCATGCCACCAATCACACAAATCGTTGGAGGATTACACAGTTAGTGCATGTTAGGTTCTTGCACCCACAGGCACCCAGCTGACCAATGAACTAATGAACCTTTAGCCAGCTGACACCCTACATGGTTTGTATCTCTGGCCCCTGTAGAGGCTGGGATTTAAACACCCAATCTCAAGGCTCCCAGGTGAATGATCCCTGCATTCCCACAATTCATAGTAGTGAGGACTATATGAACTTCTAAATCTTAATGACATATAACAAAACCTTTTCTCTTTGTTTGCCTCAAGCCTGATAAAAAGCCAAATGCCTAAACTCTTCAAGAACCATTAATACAGAGACTTAATTCTAATAAAAAAGGAGAGATGTAGATTCTCTGTACCAGCCCCAACATGCCTTCTTCCCCTGTCCTTCTACCCACTTTCATCCTCCCTTCCCTGAACCCAGACAAGCAGGTAGGCAACACAAAAAGAAACCTGTCATGCCATCAGCCACTTAGCCTGCTTTTGTTTTTGTTTTCATTCCATGCCATGCGCTTTTGTTTTCGTTTCCCCTGTGTGTCTGCCCCTCCCACTGTTCCTTACCTTTCTGTTTGATTGTCGGTTTGGTTCACCTGCCCGTGTGCTCACCTGTGTCTTGTTGCTCGTCAGTCCTGTATCTATTCCCTGTTTGTTTGCTTGTTTGTTGCCAGTTCGTCTTAGTGTTTTTTCTGTTCTGCAACCAGCTTTTCCCTCTATGTTTCTGCCTGCCCCTTTGTTGTGACCTGTGCCTGTTTTTTGACTTTGTGCCTTTTGGATTGTGCTCTGGATTGTTTGCTGTGCTCACCTGCTTCGACCCTTGCCTGTCTGCCTCTCAAATTTGCTGTTGGACTGTGTTTTTGTACTTTTGCCATGTCTCCCTGGTTTTGACCTTCTGTTGCCCAACTCTGATTTTTGTATTTTGGCTGCCAAATAAATGAATGCTATTTTTTATCCTGGTCTGCGCTTGAGTTCCTGACTGATTCGTGACAAAACCTCACATATGTGCATGACACCACTGCTGTTCCTCTGCTTGTGCTTCGTAATGTCACTCTTCTCTCCAGCTGGCCCTCTCCCTCTGCTGCAGGATCTCTGTCACCAGCGGAAAATTGGGATTATTTTCCGTTTGTTTGCTTTTTCCATTGGTTTCATTTTTTCTTTCTTTTTACTTTCAGCACTGCAACATCAGCCATTCAAAGCAATGCTTGATGACCTTGACACTGCATGTGGACCTAATTCTCCATGTAGATGTAAAATGGTTGAGTAGAAGTAAAGTTCTTCTGAGATTTTTAGACCTCCTCACTGAAATAACCACTTTTCTAAAGTCAAGAAATGAGATGTATATATGAAAAGCTGTCAAATAATGCTTGGTTGGTTGACCTGGCTTTTCTTACAGACATAACATCCAGATTGAATGAGCTGAATAGAGACTTGTCTCATATGATCAGTGCAATAAATTCATTTAAGTCTATACTGGCCCCCGTGGTCATCCCAGCTGAAAAAAAACAGCATTGTTCTCTTTTCAAAACAGGTCAAACAGAAATTACTCCTTCCCAAACAATTCTGTGAGCACCTAAATAAATTGTAAAATGAATTTAATCAACGTTTTCAGGAGGTGGACAAGATACACTATATAGTCATGTTTATCTTGAATTATTTTCTTCAAATGGACATTGGAGAATTGACAGTAACATGTCAGCAGGTGTTTGAACACAGCAATGGACTTAGCATGGAAATCATCACCATGCAAAGGGATATTGAACTGAAAGTACAGGCAAGGTCTTTTGGGGGATTTTAAGCAGAAAGAAGTATCCTCTTCTGACTACATGTATGCTGAAAGTAAAAGCCTACTTTGGTTCTACATATCTGTGTGAGATGGCTTTTTCCCAAATGAAAATAATCAACAACAAGTATCACACACAGCTCACAGATGTCCATCTGACAGACTGTCTAAGACTGGCAATGTCAAATTATGACTTGGACTTCACTGTACTCACAGATGCTGTGTAAGCACAGGTATCACACTAAGAATAGGTGAGTATGTATGTGTATGTGTATGTGTGTGTGTGTTTGTGTGTGTGTGTGTATGTGTATGTGTGTGTGTGTGTTTGTGTATGTGTATGTGTGTGTGTGTTTGTGTGTGTGTGTGTGTGTGTGTGTGTGTGTGTGTTTGTGTGTGTGTGTGTGTGTATGTGTGTGTGTGTGTGTGTGCGTGCATGTCTGTGTGTGTGTGTGTGTATGTGTGTGTGTGTGTGTGTGTGTGTGTGTGTGTGTGTGTATGTTCCTGTGTGTGTGTGTGTGTGTGTGTGTGTGTGTGTGTGTGTGTGTGTGTGTGTGTGTGTGTGTGTGTGTGTGTGTGTGTGTGTGTGTGTGTGTGTGTGTGTGTGTGTGTGTGTGTGTGTGGATGTGTTTATATATGCTTTAGATCTTGAGTGGATGTAGATTTCAAAAGTAGATCTTGGACCAAAAAAGGTTGGGGACCACTGATGAAGACATTATTGAAATAATGCATTTTATCATGAATTCCATATACAAAGACAAAAACTCAGCATTAATCTCTGCTGCCAAAAAAATTGCAAGACAATGAATTGCATGAAAAAAGTGGTTCTGTAGTTGTCTCCATTGACTTCTATTGGAGTTGGTGTCTCTACATGTTTATAGATTCTAAGGTCTCAAGCCTCAGAACACGACTAACCAATAAAATCCACAGGAAAAAAATACACCACTTTACATCACTTCAACAGACAGACTCTCTTGAACTCTCCAGCAGACCGGCTGTAAACAAAATTCCCCAATTTTGTTCAACCTGTCTCCCAATCATTCAATTAACGGGCAGCTTGAACCAAGGTGGTGGCTGTCATTAACATTAGCCTTTAGTTTTGTGAATCAGTTGTTGCTATGGTTAAAATTTGTAAAAGCAAGAAATACATAGGAATCTATGGCTCAGGAAAATTCTGTCTGCACATGATGCAAAGAAATTAGTCCATGCTTTTGTTACATCCAGACTGGATGTAATGCCCTTCTTGTCAGGATATGCAAATACCTCTATAAAGCCATTACAACTGGTTAAAAATGCAGCTGATCATATTCTAACTAGAAGTTAGAAAAATGCTATGAGCACATTGCTTACTTATATTCCCCAACAAATCTTCATTACCAAAGTGCTTCGCATTGTTCTGAGAAGGGGCAAAAGCACTTTAGTTGGTAGGGTCTTTTTCTGTCAAGTCCCTCTCCTATGTAACTGAAATTTACCTGAAAAATACCTTTAATTCTAGGCTTACAACTTAAATAGGAAATTCTTTAGTTACTTAATTAGCTTTTGGCATAGACCACAGTCACAATATCATGGCATGGATCAACTATCTTGCCAACCTGCTTGTTTGACCCTCATTGGACTAAGAACCAGACCCCAGGATAATTTCTGGCACTGTTTTGTCCCCCATGTTGGTGGAATACCTTTTCCCACAGAGATCAGAATAGCAGAGACTCTAACCCCACTTTGGCACTTTGCACTGTATGTCGCTCTAGATAAGACCATCTTCTTGATACCTGTAATGAAATGAATTCGGTGAATGATTTACTTTTTTTTTGCTTACACGTTTTCTGAAACTACCAATATACCTTCTCAAAATTCCAAACACAAATCACAATTACCATGATAACAAACCTCCATAAATCACTGGCAAAATGAAACATCACTCCATCAAACCATATCACCTCTTCTTAATAAGAAATAAAAAAACAATAAAAAGTTGGTCTGTACTGTCTCTGATTCTGTCAGACATCAGGACTTCAGTCACAAATCCTGGGTGACACTCCCTGTCTATGCAATGGGGATCTACCTGTCTATCTCTTGGGATGACCCTAATGCTGTATCACCACATGAGTTTTTGTGGTATTGCTCTCCATGCGAACACAAGAGTGAATAAAGTTTTGAATGTGAGGGATCACAAAGGACTGTGGAATTTTGTGCACAGTATATTTTAGTTTTATTTGTTGGATGTTTTCTTTTTGCCAATTTCTGTTGCTTAAGGACACATGTATTACTCCTTTTCCAATCAGGATGTGGCATGGTGGGGGATAGTGAGAGGAGAGAGGAAGGGAGAACGGAGAGAAGATGGTGGCAAGCTGTAATGTCCACACTGGTCAATGGGCTGAAGATGAAGTGAACAACTGTTGTTAATGTGGTGTTGTCCATACAGGAAAGCTTGGTCATTTTTGATTTGGTACATTTGTACATGTACGAGTCATTGATTGGTAATGACATGTGGTGGAGGTCTCTTATTGATTGATACTTAGAGTATGTAAATGAAGTACACGCCTCTAATGTAGTCCTCTACAGAAGGATAGCCAGTGTGAAGGATACTGCATGTTAATAAAGTGAACTTGAGTAAGCCTGCTGTGTGAACTTCCCGTTTATAACTTAGATATTAGTGAACTTGTATTATTGTGTAAATACACAACAGTTAACATTTAAAAAAAGTATAATTTAGTTTGTGTAAGATTCTACAAGATTCATTTGACTTGCTGGCCAGCTAATGTAAAATGTGCTAGCTATACGTTCACTAGAGGGAAGCTGTCTCCTTAGCTAGCCAGTTAGCAGCAAAATAGATAAAGTAGGTGTCGGCTACCTGGAGCCATCAGCTGGGACTTCATGTTGGACAGTGGACGCGACAGAGGAGCAGCAACAGAGGCTTTGCTACAATCAGCGGTTGCTCTTTCTCTCTCTCTAAGCTATATTTCCAATCTCCCTTGTTTGGTGTGTGAGTAGCCTACTTTTACCCTGCCATGTGACTTACACCATTAAACTGAATTAAAAGGTAGTACACTTGTGCCAAAGTGCTTGACAAGCAGTGTGGAACTGTGTTTGACTGGAGGAACTGACTTTTTCAAGTGATTGAATCCAGTGGGATTTGCTTGCACATTACATTACATTACATTATAGGCATTTAGCAGACGCTCTTATCCAGGGCGACTTACAACACAAAGTACATTTTTATTTTGGGATAAGGGTGTTAAAAGTGCTAGCGAAGGGTAAAAGTCTGTAGTGCCAGTAGGGTTAGCATGGACTAAACCCTATAGATGACCTGTTGAAGAAACAATACAAGAAACAATTAGAAATATCAACAACAATTCTTAAGAAGGAAAAGTGGGGGAGCTAGGGAGGGAAGGAGAGAGATGCATCCTGAAGAGGTGAGTCTTCACTCTGCGCTTGAGGGTGGGCAAACTATCTGCTGTTCTGACCCCCGTGGGAAGGTCATTCCACCAGCGGGGAGCCAGAACAGACAGCAGACGTGACCGGGAGGTGCAGGCATGGAGAGGAGGGGGTACCAGGCGCGCTGAAGCACGCTGAACAGAGTGAATGGGAAGGCGTGTAGGGTCTGATGATCTTCTGAAGATAGGGTGGGGCTGTCCCCTTGATTGCCTGGAAGGCAAGAACCAAAGTTTTGAATCTGAGGTGAGCTGAGACAGGTAGCCACTGGAGGTTGACAAGGAGGACAGTGACGTGGGTACATTTGGGGAGGTTGAAGACCAGATGAGCAGCAGTGTTCTGGATGAGCTGCAAAGGTCTGATGGAAGCACAAAGTTTGTAAACACAAACTGTTAAAGGCGGACTGAGCTCCAGAGAACTGAAAAGACGCTTTATGGTATTGATACAGGGTGTAAGGAACAGTTTTGTTTGTTTATGTGGTTGTATGGACTTCCTAACTGTTCTAAGTTTTTAAAGTGCTAAGTGAAATAACTTTTAGTGGTTTGAAAACATTCATCTGAGATCGATATTCCCTTTATGTGCATATTATTGTTTACTTAAAAGTTAAAGAAGTGGCCATGCACTTTTGAACTGGGACTAGCCATTAGTCAGAATTTGAGTTATCAATAATTATCAGTTTCATATTATGTGAGGCCTCTTGATAATAGGCCACATAACAGGAAATATATAACAAGATCAACCTGCCGTCATCTATTTTAATTTCTCACAGTACTGTTTCATTTACTGTTTGAATGGTCCCTATTCTTAGTTTTTAAAGGGTTCTGTCAAATAAATTAGGTACTTGTTTATTTCTGACATATGATGTACTCTTCTGTTAAAGAGCAATTGAAGTGTAATTAGCTATTAGCTTACTCTACTGAGTAGGGGAGTGTTTCCTATTGCCACAGAGTGTGGTAGTGAGGGAAGCTTGGAGGTATCTACATAGCCCACACATTTACATGTATATCACCACTAGGTCATTCAACCATCCCAGCCACACTCCAGATTAGCTGTGACACTTCATGTTCTGGAGCCCGGCTCTCTCTCCCTTTAATCCAGTGCAGTATTAGAGTAGGCCCAAAATGGGCTGGCAGGCCTGGATCCCACCATCTCGGGTGTATGCATAGTCATCTTCCCTACTACATGAGTACAGCTCTACTCTCCACATGAAGATGTAGATGTTGTGTACAATATGTGATGTAAATAGATTTAGAACTGTCAACAGACTCTGGGCATTTGGTCTATCTTTGAATTCACAAAGGACAGGGCTTTTTACAATCTCAGGGAACTTTCTGGAAACTGTGGTCTATCAACCTTATCTGAAACTTTGTAAGTGCTGGGGGTGTGAGCCTGCTTTCCAATCAAGTCATAATTTATAGTGTGTAAAACTATTATTAATGACACCAACGCAGAACTGTTGACAACCAAGCTTTGCTTTGGTGTGCTATAAACAGTTCCTCCTTTTTTGAAAGAGGATTGAATGTATGAACCTAAAAACATGATAAAATGAGTATGGCCTTTCTCACTCTGCTCTGGAAGACTTGTCTTCACATTAATTATTAATCCTCTTAATGAGCAGGATGCAAAGTTGAGCCCTGAGGAGGGGCACGGTTCAGCCTTATCTGTGACAAACTGCTGGGCTTTCTAATTATGCCGCAAGATTGGACAGGATGAATTCATACTGTAGAAGAAAAATGTGAGTCTTCTGACACACTCATTGGAAATAAAGAGGCGGGGGCTGTCATTTATTTTATACATCTTCCCCGACTTGTACACAGGAGATGAACTGCACGTGATGCATGCATTCCGTTATATTGCTGATGTGTGTCCTTAAAGGTCTCAAGATGAAGAGGGAACCAGTTTTAATGCGCTGTGGAGGGGACATTACATGGTGATGCACGTGTTGTGCTCTTGTGTGTCATGTGGATAACACTCTGAGCTGCGTGACTATCTGCGTTCAAGGTTGCCTGCTGGGAAGCGGAATTTTCCAGATGAATGTGGTACATAATCAAAATGCATAAAGAGACTGCAGAGGGCTTTTTGTGTGCTGGCAGCAGCGCTTTCATTTGCCACAAACACTGACCTTCAATTCTCCTAAGCAACAGGGGAGGATTTTGACAAATCCACAAAAGAAGCAAATTAACCTCAACTTATGTTATTACTATAACTATAATCTTAGTTTTCCACAGCAACTTAAAAACTCAAACCCACAGGTCCTCATTTTCCAGCGGTTGTACTTCATTTGTCTACATGTCTCTGTGACACATGAGGTGGTATGAACGGAAGATTGATGCCAGGAGAACTATTTCTATTCCAGACTTAGACACCTCTGTTTATTTATTTGGCAGACATATTTACAGCATTTTACTGTAGATAACACAAACTGTTCTCAATTCAGAAACATGGATGCCAAAAAAGAAAATGTGATGGGATGGGTTGTTAGTGTCCTGTTGAGCTCTTCTGGTGCCAAAATTTGTGCATTTTTAATATAAATTACTATGCAAGTTATACAACACTAATTAACTCAACACTATGTGTGTAAAATACCTGTGGATCTAGAGGAAAACCACAATCTCATTTCATGTGGAGGACACTGTACTAAGGAGGTTGAGTTCTCTATGATACAAATTCAGTGATAAATTCACTTTCATTTTTCAATTCAATTTTACTTTAATCCTACACAATACATACAAATACAAGATTAACCTTGTGTGGCACTATTCATAGACAAATAGAAAAAAGATGAAACATTTTACTTTTAAGTAACAGGTTTTGGGTTTATCCATGGATGATGATAAAAAGGAAATGCCTTTCTTGGATCGTAGCAGAAAATTTTTAATATTTTCTCAGTCTACATTAGGATGATAATGGAATCTCAAACTCAAAATAAAATAAAGTGCCCATGAGCTAAAGAATGACACACTGTCATCTAATATACTGTCTTTCTTTACACTGTAACTCAGTGTGTACTGTCTTTCAGTATACTGTCACTCAGTGTACTGCCTTTTGATATGCTGCCAGTCAGTGCATTGTCTTTCGGTATACTGCTGTCACTTAATACTGATTTGTCCGTCCATCCACCTGCGATCTCTGCCTGTGACTGGCAGCTCTGTTGATTGGCACATACTTTTCTGCAGTGATGCCCACAGAGGGAGAGATTCAGTAGCACAGGAGAAGCTCCTTTGCAAGTCTGCAGTCTGCCTGCACCAGCTGACAATCACCCTTTTGACACTCTGATGCACCTGCTACAGTGCTGGCTTACACATTGACTCATTGAGTCACACTGACTCAGTCGATGCAGCAGTGAGTGATACTCCCTGATAATATAAGTCAGAAAATTCACAGGTTAATGTAAGCTTTACTAATTGGACCATTAAATCCTTCTTCTTACTTCCGCCTCACACTCTTTCCCATGTGGCATGATGTGATATATCGTTGCATATATGACAGATGTGTAGCATCTACCCCGTTTGTACAGTCACTGAACAAATGCTACTGAACAAATGAACAAATGCTTTCCAGGTAGTCTGTGAAGTCCTCTGTTATCACTCCCTGGTTCTGTTTGATGAGTACTTCCTCAGGTAAAGTCAGGGAGTAGGTTCAGCTGCACAGGGTGTTTAAATGTGCAGAAAGTCTATTCATCAACATTAATATTCTTATTAAGCTTAGAAGCACCAGAGAGAACATTCTTCCCCAATTGCAGTTGAAGTCATCTTTGATAAACAATGAATTTTATCATCTCAGTACATTCAAACCATTTGGCAAACTCCCTGTTACTGTTTTTATGGCCATAGCACTGTTACTCACACAGCCTGACTGTAATGCTTACATTAAAAAGGTGAAGAGAAGTTAATCCTAGGTCTGCACAACACCCATCACCCATAAGCCTGTGATCGTTTTAAACTAGTTGGTCTTTAGTGAGTATATTTGTAAGTTTTAATTAAATCATCTACACAAATTAATTGTGCTCATATGTTGCTCCTTAACCTTTCGGAATTGTAGATGTTAAAGTGTAAAGGTATTTAATCCTCAGGTCTCTTTCTGAGGCGTAAGATGCATCTGTTCTCTGGAACGATGCCCCTCCCCATCGGCCTCACCCAGGATCACTCCCTGACATGTGCAGGACCCTCACTTAAAAATATATGGAAATATATTTTTAACCTCTCTCTTTCCTTCTCTCTCTAATGCAGTTTTAATTCAACAATTTCACTACAACTCTAAAAATAGCTATGCGTTTGGGAGGACATGAAGAAGAATGCAGATGAGGTCATGATTGAATCACTGAGATGGGAAGCATGACATTTCCGTTTCCAGCCCTTTTCTTCAAAATCACACAAAGCCAGTAACATAAGCTCTCACAAGGAGCAGATGAGACATCTCATCTGAATCACCTTGGGTTTACCACACAGATAAATGCTGTATGTGAGATTAAATTAAATTACATTCACAGCGAAAGATGTGTAACACTGTAAATAAAGTGGGAGATGTGAGAGAAATAATATGTTCTTTTTTCCAAGACACTTATTCAATAATTAATTTTATTTGTTCTCATTAGATAAACATAACAGCCTGTCGTCTGAATCAATGGAGAATGAATGATATTTAGGGCAATATTTATGGTTCTTGTAGTAGAAAAACAAATGTTATATATAGAGTTATTAGAATGATAATTATAATGATACATGGTAATTATAATCATGATGATAATAGCAATCAGAATAATAATCATATTCTTCATAATATTTTTATGTCACCTTTACATATTGATGCTATTGTTGTGCTTTGATATATCTGCAACTATAACACAGTTACCTAATTTCCCCTTCTCTTGGTGCAAACAGTTGGCATAATTTCAAGGGGAGGCATCAAACAAAATACAGTATATGTTCCTCATTACCTCTGTCCCACCAAAAAAGGAACTTAAAGAATAATGCACAACCACACATTCTTATACACACACTCATACACTTGGGCCAAAAAAACTAAAATGAACTGAAATAATCAACTTCAAAGACAGGTATCCATGGATGATGTATCTCCTTCCCAAAATTCCATCTTGTTTGTTCAGAGGCAGAAATGGCAGTTAAAAAATAAACAAAAAAAAAAAAAAACTGCACGTGCACTAGAAGACAAATACCAGCATGCATTTACAGGATGACCTGAATATTTTCACCACACAGCTAGCTATACCCCTGTTCCCTACATGGTGGAACTGTCTAAGACTAATCCCCCCCCCCACCCAAGGACCCATTAACCTTCGTTTCCTCTGATCTTGACTTGCTTTAACCCATTGGGAAGATACATTCTCATAAGAAATAGGCTGAGGACTGCTGTAGCCCTGTGGAGGCTGTCAACATGTACAAGTACTGCTACATGAACAGTAGAGAAAGCATTACTGTATTCTAGTGTACTGTCCAGTTGAGCCAGTGTCCTCTGTAAAAGGTCAGATCATCACAATGAAGGCAAGAGGCAAATTAAAGGCTCTTCACTCAGACAAGCATTTGGTGTCAAAATATTTCTTTTTTTGTCTATGACACTAAAAGCTCTGTCTTTGCCAGGCTTAAAAAGAATCTCTTCTGAGGCGTTAGCATGAATTCCAGTAAATGTTTCCCCTGCAGAAGTTAGGTTTCTGTCATTTACTTCAGATCATACTTTTCTACTTTTTGTCTTTGTTTCTACTTTGCTGTTCTTGTGGTACATATTTGTTTCCCCTGGAAATGGAGAAAAAATCCTCCATTAAAACTGGTTCCAATAGCTTAAATTTCCTGTGTTGAAATTTCTGGTTGAAGTTGTTGACTTTGGTAGCACGCGGTACAGTGCTCCACCCCCTTGCACTACTGTGGCTGGCTCAGCAGGTGAAGTCCTCAAAGTTGCCCTGCCCTGGGTGATGAGGTAGCATGTTGGCAGGGTATGTTGATGGAGCCCGGAGATTCTCACATGGAGCCTGGGGAGGCAAGAAGGAGAAAATCTGAGACAGTGGGAGACATGGACAGGCAAGAGTGCAACTATCAACAAAGCTTCCTGCTTTCTTGATGCAGTGTCCGCCATGTTCACTTTGTATCCCTGTGTATTGTCTTTGCTAAGTTGAGAAGTAAAATATCCTTCATTGAGGGACAGTAAACATGAATCCTCAATCTTTACCTAAATTAGCCAGGTAAAAACACCACAAGAGAGATGAGAGAGGATTACATGGAAAGAGTGAGAGTGGAGAATGAAAGAGGTTGCTCGAAGGGGTACTAAAACTGCATGTGATTGGTGTTAATTATTCTGCAAATTGTTAGTTTTACCGTTAATCTAAAGGAGTAAAATTTAGTTCTCGTTTGTTATGTGCACCTATAATTTTTAGATTAAAATATCTGGAAAAAAGTGTGCATTATACACAAATAAATATGGTAACTGAAATAGTCCAATCACAGAATCATTGCATTTATGGTTACAAAATAGAAAACGCATGCTCATAATCGACAGACAGGCAGCTCTCATTATGGAAACATCTGCACCTGTTTCTTCCATTCCAAATGTACGGCAGTTCTTTATTGACGAAAAACCATGAAAAACAAACTGCACAATCAAGTAATGTACACACACACTGACAGGGAACAACACAACAAATTTGTGACATCTACAGAAGCATCATCCAGACCTCTATGCAGCGGTAAGGGTCAACATTTATAATGTTAGCTGACGTTAGATAGATAGTTTTTTAGCCACTGTAATTAACATAGATAGCTGACTCTAACTTAAAAATGAAAATTACTAAAATGCTACATTAAAATAACTGAAAATGCTACATTCTAAGGTGAACTGAACATAATCACTGAACTAGCTTGGTAGTTATCAGAAATGTTTGATTATAACCAGAAAAAAATGCAGAAAATAAGCTTAATGTTTATTTTTATTGTTATTATTATTTCTTGATAATGTAATAGCCTAATCCAGGGGTGACCGACCTTTTTTGAGCCAGTGAACCCACTGTTTGGCCGTATCTGACTCTGATGACCATATCAAGAGAGGGCAGGGGAATGGGGTGAAAATGGGGCAGCTGATGTGTCCAAAGTCTGTGGTGGGCCAGGGGCTTGCAGACTTCTGTCCAGTCTGTTTGGAGTAGGTTGAGGAGGGAACATGCATGCCCTCTCACCCTCCATCATTTCTCTCTGTGGCAGAAACCCACTGTATTCAGATGAAGGCCCCTCTGACCCAACCATGGGGTTTTGTGATGGCACTGGCTCAGGTATACATAGATTGACACGATTGCAATGATAGAATGAGCCCTTGACCTCTACCAGATATGACTGGAACCACCTTCTGCAGACACACTCCCCACCACCAGATGCCTGTCCTGTCCCCTGGCAGTGGCTTCATCTGAACTGCTTCACCCACTGCAAGATCTGGTAGGTCCTTAGCAGTCCTGCTTAGATGAGTTTAGACATGTTTCCTGTGCCGCAATTTATCTACTACATTACATTACATTAGGGCATTTGTTAGACGCTCTTATCCAGAGCAACTTACAAGGCAAAGTGCACAAGAGCAGTACAAAGATAACCCTAGAGAAGGGTAAAGTCCCAAGTGCCAAAGGTGATCGAATACATCAGGAGCTGTCCCCTTAACAGCCTGGTATGCTAGCACCAAAGTTTTAAATTTGATGTGAGCAATAACAGGCAGCCAGTGGAGGGCAGTGAGCAAGGGGGTAACATGAGAGTGTCTAGGGAGGTTGTAGATCAGACGGGCTGCAGCATTCTGGATGAGCTGCAGGGGTCTGATGGTGGATGCTGGAAGACCAGCAAGAAGGCAGTTGCAGTAGTCCAAGCAGGACAGAACAAATCCACAAACTGACCTGTGGCTCAAGAAGTGCATGGCAGAGCCGACTTCAGACGCCATGACATCAGTCGTTGGGCAGGACTACTGTCCATACTTCTGTTGCGGTGTTTCACCATGGTAAAATTCTCTTCCAGGCATCCCTGCCTTCCCGAAGTGCTTTCTTGCATAGGTTCTTTGCGATTTCGACAGCTCTTTTACCTTTCCATTGGCCTTGTGATGCCTTGGTGAGGAAGTGAAATGTTCAAACTCCCACTCCACAGCATATTGGCGGAACTGAGTACTGGCAAACTGGGTCCAATGTCTGAGATAACCCTGTCAGGTTGACCATACCGAGCAAATTGAGCCTTACATCATTTTACTGTGGTCTCTGTGGTGAGATCTGGCAGAACATATCCCAGAAATCTGAGTAGTGATCAACTAACATCAGACAGTCTTTCCCACTGTGTTGAGAAAGATCTAGACTCACAATCTGGCAGGTGTTGGCCGTTCATAGCTCAGCACTGTCTATTTTTGCTGCTCAAAGGCATACTTGTTGCATGTTGTGCATTTACTGACAAAGTACTTTATTTTGCTCTGCATTCCAGGCTGGTATGAGGTCTCCTGTGCTTGTCTATAGCAGGCCTTGCCGCCGATGTGACTGCAAGCATTTCAGGACACAATGATTTTGGGATCACAACTCAACACAACAGTCCATTCTGAACATTTAACTCCTCTTTGATAGGCTAATACTCTCTGTTTCATCCTTGTCAATGGGCTAACCCTTCAGGGTAGTAGTCTTCACAGCTTGCTGCTGTCTGTCATTGTCTGTGTGATGCTGTATCTGTAACAGTCTTTTGTCTGTGATGTTAAGATTGTCAACCATATTTATGTGCTCAACTGCCAGCTGCCATACTGCAGACTGTGTGCTCAGCATGCCTAGAGTCGGGGTGCACATTGGAAATGACAGCTCTGCTCAATGTGTCACTCACAAATATTTTCAGTCCTGGGTTGTAGATAACTCGCAGGTTGACCTCTGGGGCTACTGACATACCAAATGGAAGTTTAAACCACCTCTTCCTGCCCCAGGGGGACCATAAGGTGGTCATTATTGCCTCATCCAGCTTGCATTGAATAAAAGCAACTCTTGCATCAACCAGTATGAAAACTTTGGCTTTAGGCAGCTTATAATGTACATCCTCCAGTGTGGGCATGATGTAATGCAAACGCCTGAGTGGCAGGTTGAGAAGGTGCGGCTGTAAACATATGCACAACTTTCCTGGTCTTTTGACTATATCGCTGATCCAACCCATGGGCTGACTGACTGACATGATATGACCCTCCGCTTCATATCTGTCGAGCTGAGCCTCCACGGCTTCCTCCATAGCCACCGTGACATTGCGTAGTGCACACTGCACCGGCAGAAACAGCTGGGTCCAACTCAAAGTGAACCTCTCTGGGGAGTGCCTCCGCAGAACTAGTGAAGACATCATGATGTGCTCTGTTGACTGTATTTCTGGTGAGAGGCATTTTGAAGCTATCATCCACTGTGTTGTGCCCTTCTACTCTGAGCTCCTCTGGGGTGGTGAAGTATATGAGCCCTATCTCTTCTGGTGTGGACCCTGACAGCAGTGGTAACTGCCATGTATTTACATCCTCAAAATCCAGTTTGTAATTGCCGTGCCTACAACACACTCTTTCATAAAAACTCATAATGATGGCAGCCCTTGGTCTAAGTACGTTGCATGTAGTCAAGACGTTGCATGTAACTCCTGAGTCAAGCTGGCATCTCTGTAGTTTGCCATTTAGCTGAAGATTGACAAACCACTTTTTTTCCTTTTGTTCTCACTGCACCAGTGCTCTCTGTTGCATACACATCATTTATTTCCATGACTGTTGTCTTTATCAGTGTTCAGTCCCTCAACTGCTTGGAGTTTATCATCTCTTTTCTTATTTTTATTGGAAACTCTTGCAAAATGATTGGCCGTGCCATAAGCATTGCAGGCCTTGCATAAGCATATGCTGGGTGTTGTTCTGTCCCCCAACCATCACTTGTGCCACAGTACTTGCATGTGGAGAGGCCCTCACCTTGTGATCCGGGGCGACCACTCATTTTCTCTGAAGTACTGGCTGATATTTTGAATGGTCATTTCCCTATGACATTTACATTATCCAAGTAAGGTTGTTCATGCTGCATGGATCTCAACTGACAATCACTCAGCTCTGCTGCTCAACATGCTTCAATAGCACTGGCTAATGTCAAGACCTTTCCCTCAACAGCTGTCTGTGCATGCCCTCATTAGCAATGGCGATAACTATTTTGTCCCTGATTAATGCATCTCTTAAGACTCTTACATGTAGCTGCTTTCTCCCTGAATCGAGTTACAGTCACAGTTTATTGTCTCACCTTCCTCCTGTATGCAATAGCCAAAGACGTAGCGCTCATATATCACATTTTTAGCAGGTTTAAAGTACTGTTACAGTGAATTTAGTATGACAGTCATGTCCGCTTGAATCTCATTGCTCAGATTCAAGTTGTGTTGGTAGATGTGTCGACATTCCACTCCCATACGCTCCTCAGTGTTGCCACCTGGAAGTGATTTCTGCAAAAACTTGCAAAACTCACTTGACAACTCAATATTGATGTAGATACAAAATCGTTGAATCAAAGGTCCACTTCTGACACCATGTTTGGGTTTGTGGTGTTATAAAGACGAGATGGACCATGGATAATGGATACGTTGAGTCAGGAAGCTACAACAACAATGGAGCCACAAGCAGGCTGGGACACTACGTGCCTTATGTATGGTGTACTACCACTAAACATCTATAATACCACCCATAACACCCACTCCTGCATGTTTCGGGTGCTTACAGCTGTTTTAGCAGGGAAATCCGTTTCGTAGCTTCTGTGCACTGTTTTGAAATGCTGCTCCAAATTGCCTTTCTTTGGTAAGCCTGTGCTCACATTGCAGATAAGACAGATGGTCTTTGAATTTGAATAAACAAAAAGAATAATCCTTCTCCCAGTCTGAATGCAAATGATACGTTTTTTCATCTTTTGGCTTTGAGTCAACTTAGCTAGCTAGTTGATCGTGTGGACAACTCTCAACTTCTCCAGTTTGACACTGTCAGCAGTGTGCAGCAATGACAGCGAGTCCATAGCAACGCCACATGCCTAGGAAGAATGGGACAGCTGGTGCAGTGCCCAGCATGTAGTCAAAACTTTAATGTTGGCCTCTGAGTGGCTCGTGGGATAAATTACGGCCTACAGGTCCTGAGGTCAGGGGTTTGATTCCCAGTTTTGCCTTTCCCGGCCATGGCTAGAGGTCCCATTGGCGAGGCAACAATTGGCCAGCCTCGCCGGGGTTCGATACGGGGTAGGTCAGCCAAACTCCCGTTCGCCTCATCACAATAGCACTCTCCTTGTCATGCTTGGGCGCCTACAAGCGGCACGAACCGACTGTACACTGACTACATCTTCCTCCAACGTCATAGGCAGCGTGCGGTTAGTGGTGAAACATTTTATGATTTTGCCCATCTTATTTAATTTGTAATTTGATGTGTTGTCACCCTAATGTTGAACAATGATGATGAACAATGAATGGACAATAAATTAAATTATATTTGACTAAGCTTCTCGTGATCAACTGGTTTGGCACTCCTGGCCTAATCATTAGCTAGCTAGTGAGGTAACAGCAGATTATTAACAGCCAGCAAAACCTGATCAAAAAGCACTCCCTATTCAATTGTAGCAACGCTAACCCATGAGTCTGACGAACATGACGTGATCAAAGTTTACTGGATAGATAGTCAGCTAGTGATGTTGTTTGATTGGAGAGCTGAACACTTAAGTTAAATGTTTATTAGGATGTGGTGAAAGATGAGCCCTCACATTGAAAAAATGTGAATGTAGGCTAATTTTAAAAGGCGTGAGCTGCTATTTAACTTTTGATGGTATAATTGCAGTTATGGTCTTATTCAGTGTTGACTTATAGTTTTTCGACATAACTAGTGACAATGACAATATATAATCTGTTGTGATCATGAAAAAAACAAAGATGTAAATTTGGTCTTATGCAGCTGTGGTCACACTGATTATGTGGTTATATGGCATGTTGTCAATGCACTCATGATGTGCTGTCACACTCATGATTTGTTTTGTCCCTCAGATCCTCTTGTCAGAAAAATCCTGCTCTGCAGAGCAACGAATGAAACAAACAACATTACCTGAATCCTTCTCCTCAGTACCTAAATCTATCAGAAGTGTAATGTACAAGAGCGGACGCCATGGCAATGTGGATAGCCCACTCAGGCCTTCCTTCAAGGACTGTTGAAGATGAAGATTTCTGTGATATGATAAGTCTTTAACAAAAGATTCAACATGCCAAAAAAGAAGAAGACAAGCAATTTGCTGACAAATTGTTTGAAGAAGAGAAGCACAAATTGATTTCTGCACTGGCTGACGCCCAGAAGGTCACATTGGATTAGACAAAGAGGGGGATAGCGGCTTCTTTTCTTGCCATTAGTGCTTGTTTCTATTGTCCCACATAAAATAAGGCCAGGATTGCACTTCTGAAACTACAACAAATTGCTCATCACCACATAGGTGACTCAGTCAAGGTGCACAGGAACGTTGTATGTTTGAGTTGAAGATCCCAAGAAGATCCTGCAAGTTCTTACAGTAATTAGTGATGATGGAAGTAACATGGTACAGCAGCATTCAGAAGACTGTTGAAAATGGAACAACAGTGTAGTTCAAGTAATGATGACAGTGAATTAGATTCTGAGACAAAAACAAGCTGGGGAGAAGAAGACGATCATGTGTGTTAAAACCTTAACCAGACTCCCTGTGTAGTCCTCACACTTCAGCTTGTAGTGAACATTATCCACAAGGAGTCCAATCTGAGCCATTTGCTGGACAAAGTTCACACCATTGTGACAAGGTTCATTGTGAGAAGAGATCATCAAAGCTGACAGAGAAACTCCTTGAAGCTTGTGGACTGTGTGTAATCATAGACTGCCCTACAAGGTGCAGCAACACCTTTACCATGTTGGAATGCCTCATCAGTTGAATGACAGCCTGTGCCACATTCCACTGTCACTGGTGCTCCCAGCCTTGCAGGATCTCTCTGCTCATCTGAGTAACAGTGCACATACCAGTTATTGACACTTTATTGCCCTGTCAAACAAAATGAAAAACCACCTGGAGGAACATTTCAGATGCTTTGTAGATCCACTGGCAGAACATTTCACACCCTGGCAGCCTTGGCTTGCTTTCTGGATGCTACAATAGCACGTTTGACACTTGTACAGAATGAAGATGAGGTGGTCCAGGTGCTTTTAAAGTCAGCAGAAGACTATGTCAGTTCTTGTTTTCCAGGTGCTCCTGAGCAGACATCTGAGCTGACTCCTCCAACACCCCCTTCCTCAGCAAAGAATCCCAGGCTCCAGTTCCTCGCCAAGTCCAATTCAAAGCAGTCAACAGGCACGCATTCAACATGAACTGATGAAGTATAAACAGTAGTTTTCCCAGAGCCAGGAAGAGGACAGAGGCACTGCTTTCTTGAAAACACAGAGCAGCGAAGTCTTTCCATTACTCATGCCCTTTGTGCTTGGCCTGCTCTCAATGCCAGCATCACAAGCCTTTACGGACAGTAATACAGGTAATCTCACCACAGGAAAGCAAAACTGAGGATTCACCTTGAACGAAATGCCTTTATGAAAATGATTAAAAATAAATGAGAACTAGCCATTTACCAAGTCCTAGGACTTATTTTTTGAGTTTATGCCATTTATCATATCGATACGGATATAGGTATTGTTACATGGTAAAGAGATTATTTATTTACCTTTGATGCTTGACAACACTGATTTTGGTAAATTTCCTTGTGGTGTTTTTTTTCCATATTTAGAGTGTGTTTTATATAACTCTTTTACTTGTTAGAAGTGCACGATATTTGCTATTTTAAAAAGAAAATAAGTGACAATGCCATTATCTCACTATGTCCACAACAGTATTGTGTATGTATTATTAACAGCAGGTCTAAAACTTGTTTTTAACAGCACAGGTGCTCCACATTGGTTACTTACATGGCGTTTGACATCATCCAGACTCAGCACCGCGCCACGGTCATTGTTGTTGCCATGCTTGCGTCTCTTTTTGGAGCACCGGCACAACTTGTATTTGATCACCTGCAAATTGGAATACATTGATTGTTATTCATTTTCTGGCAAGTTTTGAACATAATTGGTACAGTAGTAAGAACTGGACACAAGAAGTGAAACTGTCACTAAGTACTGAGGAGCAGTGGTGACAGTGCCATTTTTGTTCAGGGCTGCTTTTAGCAAAGTCCCCCTAAATTCAAAGGAAATTTTAAACATTATTGAACTGAATTTTTTGTTCAATCTCAGAGATAAGAAGAGTAATACAAATCAATCAGTTGTAACAGCACTTTGGAGTTGCACTTTTCTGAAGTTTTCATCCATGCCTGTATGCATGCAGCTGCTGTCAAGTTCCCCATTTCCTGATACAAGCCCCCAACACATCATATTCTTTCATGTGTAAATTCACATGTTGTATTTTTATTGGTAACATTTCATATTATATGCAAACACAAAACTGAGAGAAATTTTAGCAAAAGCAAATTATGTTTAAAGTGGATTTGCTAAATGTTTGCATGTATAAAATTATGTACAAAACTGATGCCCCTAAAAAAATCTCAGCGCTAAACTATCAGGGTGCAAACTGGGTCTGCATGTTTTACAATTGAAAAATACATTGTTCGTTGTTGATTTTTGCAGGTTATCATGCAGGAAAATGCTTAATTGGAAATCTCTATTTTATTTTGTAAAACACTGTGAGGAGGTCATAAAAATATATTATTTTAGCAAAGAATTTCTGGGAAAGGTAATTGCTTGTGAAATTTAGTACAACCGGAAAGCAGGTATTAACAAACATGCAGTCCCTAAGGGGGAAATTCTGATTTTGGGGTGCTCAGCGCTTTTTCCATGGAGATAGTTATGTAGAAAATACCTATTCATATTCTGACCCAGCTTACGTGGCCATGCCCTACCCATGCACAGCAGAAAAGCAGGAGGACCCATGTAGGCGCTTAAATAATGGCTGTGGACTAATCTGTAAAATGATCTGCCGTCTGCCACTTCCACTTGCAAATTTCCCTCGGGAGTATGCGTCGCAGAAGCAAAAGAACATGAGAAGACACCCGAGACCCAGGGACAGGAGAAAGGGAAGGAGTGGAATATTTTTGAATTGGACCACACTTGCACTCGGATGTAAGTCCCAGATGTAAGATGGCTGCCACCAGAAGGGTGATTCCATTCCAGTTTACCCAAGTGGAGGGAGGATTTTCATTTGCGCAAGCCATCGGTTTTCCTCCCTCAAAATGAGCCAACAAAAAACATCCTTTCCAGCAGTGATATTGCCTAGAATGCACAGAGATGCTTGTTCACTTGTCCACATGTTAAACTTTATTTGAATATCATTCTCTTGCTACCAAAGAACTAGCAAATTTTAAAACAAATTTTACCAAGTTCAATTTTACCAAGACCTCTGTTGCAATCCATTCGCTAAAACGCCTCTTTGTTGTTGGTGATTGTTATTTAACTCTTATAGATTCAGAGGAAATGCCCAACACTCGATCTGCTTAAAAAATATGTTTTGGCCACAACGTTTAAACCATGTTTCAGATCTCATAAGCTGGCATTTTTTTTTTTTTTTTTGTACATGGATCTTTGGTATCTTTGTACTTCTTGGTCTCAGTGTTGTGGGTGAGAGAAATGTACTCACTGCCATTCTCATCCTGTTTCAAAATAAAACTCTCTTGTTAAGTCTTGATTGCCCTCTCTGCCTCGTCTTGCCAGATGCCATTGTACCTCAAACCACACTTTTCGGACCAGTACGCTCGCTGTGTTTGGAGACAGCACCTATGAACACTTGAGGAACCGCAAATCTGTAGCTGAGATGGGGGGTGGTGCTGGCTGACGTCTTTCCCATTTTTGTGAAGGCTTTTAATTACAAATTTAAATACCCTGTTGCTGGATTTGAAGGTAGCACAATTCATAATGTCAAACTTTGAGAAGTGTCGACACACCCTAGCCCTAATTGCTATGTAACTGGCAATCCAGTAAGTTTTACTGTTGAAATTTTGAACAGATGCACAAAAAGACTGCAGCACCTGATTGAGGTTTTCTACCCTGTAACTGTTAAAGTCTGTCGACATTTTCATTTCGATTAACCAGTCTTTAAAATTGCCATAGCCCATACCATATATCTTTTAGCCTCTCTTGCTTTTTCTGCGGTTTTCTTTTTCTCGTTTTCTCTTCTTTACTGGCGGCAGTTCAGCCATTAACCATGAATTGAAAGATTCGTACTCTCCAAATATATTAAAATTAATATGAGAAAAATCTTCCATGTTTTCTTTCATGTTTTCTGATGGAGTAACGTTTCTTGCCACAGGGTGTCGCAAACGAGCTGACGTTGATAATTTGATTATTAAAGCAACAAAATGTACCGGATGTCTTTCTGCGGATTGATATGATTGGACGTGGTCCTCCAGAGTCTATGATCAGAACTGCGTCCATAGCAACGGTCTGTTACTCATAGTAGTGGTCTGCTATTCAGAAACCGACTGTAGAATGCAGTAATTGACCAATCAGAATCCAGTATTCAACAAAGCCGTGTAATAAGCCACGCTAATGTATGTCCAACTTACGTCTATTTCGAGATACAACCGGAACGAACGGAACGGAACTTGGGAATGGCTGTATATGCAAATATTCCAAAATCTGAAAAAATCTTCTGGTCCCAGGCATTTCGGATAAGGGATACTCAACCTATACTATGTTTAAACAACTGTCTCTATGAGCAACATACACTCCCATGCCAAATTTGGAGGCATTTCTCTTGCCCGGGAATCGTTCTGTGCAAGTAATCGTAATAGATGTTCAGTTTTGGATCCTTTAAAATAAAACCAAAGAAAACCACAGAGAAATTTATGTGTTAAAGTTTAGGGCAAATTACATGATGGTAAATTCCAAATGGTGGGACAATTATATCCCCAAATCGAAAATATGGAAATTTCTATAAAAACGGTTTTGCAGACACATTAAAAGTGGTTACAAGCTAAACATATTTTTAAAATAGACTTCTGATCACTCCTACACTGCTTGTTAGGTCATTTGCTGGCTTCTATATATTAGCTGTGAGCTAAATAAGGTTAGCACTCAAGTAATACCCTAAAAATAACTATGACATCGCACTAGATATATTATTTGCTGGAAATCAAGTCTAAAGCATTTACATATCAGTGCTAAATCAATAATATTCATTGGCTTATTCAATATTATAATTCAGTTCAGAAATATAATCTTTCAAAATGAGCTCCATACAGTCCCTGTAAAACTTTGATGTAAATTTACAGTGAAATGTGAACAGTATTCTGCTGTATTAATGTCATAGTGTCATACTGTAAACTGCAATGCAATCTAGGAGAAAAAAGAAACATGATTACAGCACTTTAAGAGAATGCCATTATTTACAGCTGAGCATCTTGGGAAGGTGAAAGAAAAGTGTGGGATCTAAAATTTTAAAATGAACTAACATAAGATCTTTTTTTATTTTCTTGCAAAAGTTTGTTTTTGCAGCTCGAGGTAGTAAGTCTAACCTAGTGGTTTGTTTTCCACAACTGGCAAACAGCCATACAAGTCTTCTTTTTCTAAGACCTTTCTAGAACCATACTCTAAATTCACTGTTTTTTTTTGTTTGTGCCAGACTGTTAGCAAATGTGAATTTTATAATAAGTTAGGTTACGGTTGCCACCAAGTCAGGTTTCTTGACTTGTGTTGGAGGGTCTTGTGCAGAACCACAACAAGGCTTCTCAGCCATGACGCAGTTTCCCTTTCTTTTTTTTCTTTCGTTCTGTATTTCGTTCTGAGACACTCAGGGACAGGTGGGTGTAAAACTCACATGGAATTTCAACGCCTGTAGATTTCTATACCGTAGGTTGTACGCACGTTGGCATCGAGTTTGTGCACAAATACAAAGTATGTTTGGTTTCCTCCATGACTTACAAATTGAGATATGCAGTGCTAAACTGTAACATTATTGTGCATTTTTTTATTTTCTTTTGTATTTTTTAAATATTTGGATACACTATATGTACATCCTCTGACATATGTTATGTCTCAAATGTCTACATGGTACAAGTCTCTTCTTTATTTTAAGCCCTCAAACATGTGTGTGCAGTAAGTGGTCTTTGAGATATTGACACTTATGTAGTAAAAGTAACAATCAGGCAGAAATTGCCTTTTGGGGGGGGGGGGGGGGGGGGCGGCAAAGTGGAACAAGTTAAGTAACTGTGCTCTATACAACAAACAAACTAATTCTAAGAAAAAAGAAAATGGAATATTTCAATGTATTTGTCATAAAGGCACATTTTAAAAGAAATTTGGCTGGGAAAAGATCTCATATCTCACAGAGCAAAAAACATACAAACCAAAGTTAATTGGTTAACTGGAATTTCAAATCAGATTAATTATCAACATACTTAGCAAGAAAGCAAATACACCCTACTAAGGTAGTTCGTTATTGTTGTTATTGTTCTACCTTGCATTTTTGCATTCACTTGAGTTTAAATAGCAGATAGTATCTAAATTATTTATAATTGTCAACAACAATAAAAACAGCACAAAAAGAATACTTATTATTGAATGTTTATTGTTTTATTTACGGTTTTGATTGTTATACATTGTATAGTCTTACAACTATTGTATTGTCTTATACTTAGTATATAGCAATACTACTTGTCAAACATGTTCTTTTTCATATTGTCAGACTCAAGTAATTGACTCAAAAATGAGTCATGTGAACATAATCGATCAGAAGAGATTGATTCCATTGTTTTTTTTTTTTGCCATTTCTGTTAGCTGTTATGTTTCTAATCTGTAATCTTTTTTTCAGGTCCAATGGCACAGACAAACCAGCGATGGATGATGAGGCATAGAAAAGTAGGGGCTGTGTGAAGGAAAGTCCTTTGTGCTTGGGCTAGCTGTAGTCTTCTCCTCCTACTACATTTTCAACCTTCAGTATCAACATGATGCAGCGTGCACACTGGAATTAATTAATGCTTTTTCCACACATACGGTACCACACAGCTTGAATTGATTGACCTTTCTTCACACATCGCCATTGTCCAATAACCAATTGATAACCACTGGAGCCTATGACATAAGAACAGAAACTACAAATATTACTGCTGCCTCTAGTAATATTTATATGGCTGATACTATTTCCTTTCAATCACATTCTTCTTTTTAACTTGATCATTGGTGTGAATTAACACATATCTACTTAGTGAAATGTGACAATCATATGGTTCAATAGTCTGCACCACTACTTTGTACTGAACAGGCTCTTGCTTGATATGTCACATTCAGATTGATGTCACCTTAAAGAAGAATATTTTTTCGTTCTACGTTGTTTTTCAGAACCTGCATCCTGAGAGGGGCACAAAAGTAAGCCATGAGAAGGTGCAGAGCAAGAAGAGCGGGAAGATGGTCAAAAAGAAAGCTCAGTGACTTCAAGTGGGACTTTGTCTAATCCTTTACACACACACACACACACACACACATGCACCCACCATCTCACCCAGTCACTCATTCAGACATGTATTCATGTATTTACTCACTCACTCAGTGACTGAAACCCCAGTGTCTTTTCTAATTCAAACTGTTGGAACTCAAGTTTTACGTTGTTCAGAAAAACAGTTGCAAATTGTTTTGTGTTCACTTTACTGTAATGCACTCATGCAAACTAGACTGCTGCTGTTTTGCTGCAGGTTAATTAAAACAGTTTGATGCTCCTTTCTCACAAAAAACAAACTTGTCATAGTGATTTACCAAATATTGTATGCACATTCTTTCAATGTTTTGAAAGAATGGAACAAGGAAAAGAAAACAGGCATGGAGTTAAGGTTAATTCAGGTCTAGTTCTGCTTCTGCTGCACATGTTTTTATTTCAATAAATATTAGAAAAGGAACTGCTGAATGAATATTGTCCCTTTTGAATTATTATTATTGTTGTTGTTGTTGCTGTTTTTATTATTATATTAGTAGTTGTAGTAATAGTAAATACAGTTACTATTAGTAGTACAATAAAATTCTTTAATTATCATTAAATACAAGATACATACTGTAGATTCAAATACAGTTAACATACTGTACATATACAGTAAGAAACTGTAAAAAATACAGTACTTTGCAGGTGAAGCTGCTGCCAGGTAATTCCTGCAAATTTACAGTGAACAGCCTTGCAGTGTTTATACAGTGCCCTCTCCATGTCTGCAGTAGCAGCAAATATGATGGTTGACATTTTTTAAACTGGAAAATAGGGGTTGAAATGATGCATCCTTGGCAATTTAACTCAGAAACTTTGTGTTTACTCGTTCCCTTGAGCTAAATTGAGGATCGAGGGGCTGATCTCGTGTTCTTTCCTTTGCACTTATAACGGATTGGACCACACTTCAAGTGGTTGACACAAACTTTCGGATTCCAAAGGGATTTCCCCAGTGGAAACAAGGGGCCAGCTTTCAGCTCTCAACCTAAGCACCAGAAAAAGTTTTGCCATCTAGCAGGTTGCAGCAGGGATGTTGCTAGAGTTTTAGCATGACTGGGGCACAGGCCCCCAGTGCCCACATCCTCACACTTGCAATTCATGATACATTTTTAAAAACTAGTTATTTTTCATGATCATTTACTGGGGCACAACAAATTATTACTTGCCCCAGTGAATAGGATCTGGTGACGCCCCTGGGTTGCGTGCTAAAACACTATTTTCCCATTGGACTCCATTCATTTACGACAGCATATTACAAATATTTATCCTCATATAACGATAGTCAATCTTAGCTCAAAATATACTCCAGACCTTATATTGCAGCAGTTTTCCGTTTTGTTATAATACACTTAAAAAGATACAGACATCATTATTTACCCAAAAATGCAGTGATTGCCATATTTATCCACCTAAGACATGATCAGAGCTGGGTGCGAGGAACTTGAAATATTTTGGCTTGCTAGCCTCAGTTATGGGTTTAAAAGGCAGGAAAGCTTACCAAAGGGACACAGAATCTTCATGCCTGTCTCATGAAAAGTACATCAAAATGGGAATAATTACCATTTTCATTGCAGTTTTAAAGACTGTTAATATATGCTTGTTTATTTTTTTAATGAATTTGGGTTCTCCATTAAAATCACTGAAACAACCTGCAAATTGTTGACAGCAGGTTACTTCTTAAATTTTTATATTTTGGAGATTGCTGTAAATAATGTGTAGAATGTCTAGGTGAGAATAATTTTGTAAATAGTAATAAATTATTGCTGCATATAGCTTGTGAATGTGATTCTCACTGTTCACAACCTGTCCTCCACCTCCCTTTTTTGTGTTTAATTTAATCCTATATCATGTATTTTAACTATTTTTTGTGGCTAATTTTAAATTCTAACGAATATTTAGGAACATTTAAGTATGGTATTGTGTCATTTATTTGTAGGGGGAGTTGTGGGCAACTCTTGTTGATTATGACAATATTGGTTATTATAAATGTTAAGTCCACAATACATAAAAACATGAAACAGCATTTGAAATGGGTTTCATGTTAGTGTTGAGGATGTTCAACCAGTGAGATTTACTTTCACAGCAGTGGGAAGACAAATGGGAGCAATTATCTTCACAATATGTTTAAATATACTGCAGAATACGAGACTGCACTTCCATGAGTGTGTTTATTGAAATCATATTCATATAGACATTAGCCAAAATACAGCAATTTCCTCATGTAGACAATATAGAAATAATGCATTTTATATTAATCATGAATTTCTTATACAAGGACCAAAACTTGGTATTACTCTCTGTTGCTGAAAAGTTTGTAAGATCATTATCTTACAAACTTTTTGGAAGCAGAGATTAATACCAAGTTTTTGTCCTTGTATATGAAATTGCATGAAAAAATGAATGAATACGCATTATTGTGTTTATTTACTCTAAAATAAATTTGTCTGTGGTCGTGGGCTATGCATTTTCTCAGACACAATGCTACAAATGTGGATACGTTTTTTCAGAGTGGAAAGCTCAGCTAGGGAGAGGGCTTTCAAATAACTTGTTCAACATTTATCACAAGTGGCAATGCTGAATATCAAATGGAAGAAAATGGTCTCCTCTCATATTTTGAATTTCTCATATTTAACTGTCATTCCAGCCTCTCATTCCATCCAGTCATTGCATTGCAGCATCCAATAAACAACACATAGTCGTGCTGAAAGATCATGTGCATTATATTCATTCGAGTCGAACCAAGCTCCCAATTTGTTTCTGCATTTTATTGAACTCAGAACGCCTTTGTCATTTTTCCTGGCGAATCCAAGCGTTGCAGTGGGGAACTTAGGGTTAGGTAAAGAGATACGAATGGCAGAATGACGCCCACCACATCTCTTGACAGTCTCTCAAATTGGTCAAGACGGAAAGAGCATGGTTAAGTTTTTATATGAAATAAACTATGTTTTAATTTGATAAATACACGGTAAACCACATGTTTATCCTGCTGAACGCCTGCTGCTGGAGGCCGCATTTTCACCTATAATACAGGTAATTGATGATGATTTGCACTGCAAAATTGCCAGCGCTTTAAACGAACAACTTATGTAACCCTGTGGCGACAATAGAAATTTTAGTGAACTAGACAGGACATTTATTTGTGCTGTACAACTTTTAACAGATAAACAACTATTTACAATAACAGAAAACAAAAACAGACATAAGAAAATTATTCCCCAAATGTCTCCCTTTACAGGCTACTGCCAACAATTCTCTGAATAGCCTCTTCCCCACTGAGAGCAGCTTCAGGCTCTTAAAAAGAATAAGCTCCGCCCCGGAATAATCCAATGCATTATCTTTACAAAAATAAATTAATCACAGTAAATTAAATATTCTAGCAATTTGCCTTCTCATCAACTGGTTATATATTTTAAAACAGTTCCATATGATTTCTGGTATTTATTATTACAGCACCAGAGTATAAGAACCGATTGCCCTCAGAACTTCTCCTCCTTCCTTCCCCGCTGGAAACATCATTTCCCATAAGCCCTAAATAAAAGCTAAGTTCAGGGTGCACCACTCTTTGGCTTGTTCTCTATTGTTATCCTGCTTCAACCACAGGTGAAATGTTTAACCTTTAATCAAACCAGTGCACATAATCCTAACATGCAACATCACTTGCCATTAAGTTACTTACTACCTTAACATTTTTACCATGTGCACCTCATAAAATGTTGGGATTGATGTAACTAGTTTAAAAATGTAATGCAAGCAACATACAAGCATCAAACAACATTGCAATGTCCCACCAACAGTTTCTTTATTTTACAGCATTGAGTCTAACACCACCCAGAACAGTGCAGCATATTAATAATAGACATTAATTACAACATGTCTGTGCATTTTTTAAACTTATTTAGGTTAGCAAATTCCATAAAATCACTGAGGTTTGATAAACAACAAAGGTTTAATTAACTGCCATAAAATTTTTACAGTGTGATCTGAACGATAAACATTGCTTGATATAATGTATTACACCTAATTGAGCATCTAAGGTGAGTAATGAATTTGCTCTTGAGTTACTTTTACTTGACCTGATGAATACATTTGTGTTGGCATATGGTAAGTGTAATGTATTGGCATTAGCTAATTAACAGTATTGGAGCTTCCTCTACTGGACGTATTCTGTATGTTCTCCATAGTGTTTAAACATGCACTGTAGAGTTTTTTTTTTTTTTTGGTCGGTAAGTACAGTAAAACAACCAGGCATCCACTGTTACCTATAATATAAAACAAATGTATAAATAAGGAAAGGAAGATTTTGAATCTTAACTGGAACGATTGGACCAGTGAATGATCACAAGCAATGTGGCCGATGAGAAAAAGGTAAGTGTGCTCCTGCCGGTGATTGTAGCGGAGTCTAGATAAACCTAGCACACTAGCTCATGCGCTGATAAGCAAGATGCTGAGTGACCATTAAAAACCAAACCCCGTTGTCATAGGCAAGTGGTTTAATTTCCAGACAAGGAATCAGCAAAAGGGTGAGTCAATTTCTGATTACATCGTAGCACTGAAGCCACTGGCTACTCACTGTGATTTCAGCACACACCAATAAGATGCACCCATGACTGTTTTATTAGTGGATTAAAGACTGATGCAACTCAAAGAATACTGTTGTGAGATCCAGCGCTAACATTCAAGATGGCAAGTGATGTGGCATTAGTGATGGCGATGCCATTATGTAACGCCATGGAATTCTCAGGGAAACTGAAGGAACACAGCAATGTCAATAAAGTGCATCATCAGAAAACAAAGGGGATGGAAAAAACATCAAGGCTCACACGGTGTAAACAAAAGCTACTGCAAGCTCAGAGGAGTGATGACAGCAGACAGCAGCAGCTTATTAACAGCAGACATATTTAAAAAATGTGCAGAAACAAGAGAATTCAGTATGTACAACAGGAAGCAAGGGAAGATGAAACAAATAATGAAGACGAACAGTTTGAAGAATTCACTGTGTATACAGCTTCCAATGGGAAACATGACATTACTGTTGATGTGAGTTTGGAAGGAAAGTGAGTTGACATGCAGTTAGACACCGGAGCTGCTGTGACTTTAGTGTCAGAGATAGTCTACAAAGAGTCACTGTCTCACCTTCCCCTGGAGAAATTCCACAGACAACATTTTCAGGAGAAAACATACTGCTGTTAGGGCAAGTGACCATGAAAGCTGAATATGAACAACATAAAGCAAGGCTGCCATCGGTGATTGTGAAAAGAGATCAACCAGCCTTAACTGGCTAAACAAGGCTGGTTGTTCGGCCATAACTGGCTGAACAAAATCAAGCTGGACTGGAATAATATATTCTCTCTTGGAGCCACATGGAGGCCGTGCTACAGAGATTCAAGTCTGTGTTCGAGGAAGGCCCCAGCACCATCTGGGAGTTCAAGGCATTTATCAGGGTAAAGCCACACGCCCAGCCCATTCACAGTACAGCCAGACCTGTACCATACGCCAGTGGAGAAGGAGTTAGACTGACAGAGACATTCATCATATCAAAGACAGACAGAAGTGAGTGGGTGTCACCCATTGTCATCGTGCCAAAATAAGATAAATCATAAGAACAAATTATGACGAGAACAGGCCATTTGGCCCAACTAAGCTCATCATCCATCAGAATCTGCGGCGACTACAAGGTGACTGTGAAGCAAAGTGTGGAACCCACTGTCCAATACTGAGGATTTATTCGCAACATTAGGTGGAAGCAAGTTGTTCACAAAACTTGACTTGTCACATGCATGGATAAAGAGCTGGATAAAGAATAGGAAAAGTACCTCACAGTGAACATGAACCGTGGACTGTAAGCCTACCACTGCCTCTCATATGGCATCTCCAGTGCACTGTTCATCTTCCAAAGTGTGATCCTACAAGGAGTAGACCAGATCCTACAAGGACTAGACCATCTGTCCTGCTTCCTGGATGACATCCTGATCACAGTGGAGTCAAGAGAAGAACACTTGTGCAAACTGGATGAAGTCTGAGCTGTCTGGAAAAATATGGTGTTCGAGTGAAGCGAGCCAAGTGTAAGTTCATGGAGTGAACTTAGTGGAGTACTAAGGCCATACAGTGGACAATAAGGGCTCCATCACACAGAGGAGAAGGTGGAGGCCATAGTGTATGCCCCAAGTCCCACCAACATCCAAGAACTAGGAGCATTTCTCAGGCTCTTGAACTACTATGGAAGGTTCATGAGAAATGTATCCACCTTGCTGCAACTGGAAAAAAATGGAAAGGCTGGAGTGTGAGGATGTGCAGTACGACATTAAGAAACAGATTAGGCTAGCCTGTAATGCGAGTCCTTATGGTGTTGGAGCCATTATTTCCCACACAATGGACGATGGTGAAGAAAAACTAATAGCATTCTCATCACACACTCTGACTGAGGCAGAAGGTAAGTATGCACAAATTGAGAAGAAACCTCTTGCCATCATTTTCGGAGTGAAGAAGTTCCACAACTATCGCTACGGGAGAAAGTTCACACTCACCACTCTTGGCTATTCCAGGTCCCAAATCAGCCATTCCCACTTTAGCAACAATGGGCACTAACACTCAAGACGTACAGTTACGACATCGAGTATCGCAAGTCGGCAGACCATAAAAACACAGACACGCTCTCCAGGCTGCCATGACCAGGCAAATACAAAGTGGGTGAAGAAAACAGCATCTTTTACTTCTATGATCTATCCCATGCCTGCTAAAGACAAATCACACGAAAAGAGCCAGCGCTGAGCCGAGTGAAAGAATTCACATTGAATGGATGGCCAAATCAGATAGACAATTAGACTCCCAAGCTGTGTCAAAATGTCCCTACTATGCCTTAGGCTAAAATTCACATGCATAGTAAGTAGTGTGTCCGAATTCTCTTAATAATTTTTTGCATTACTGCTTCTAGTTAAATTTTTCAGTATGGAAGCACTGGACACTATGCACAGAAGAAGAAAAAAGAAAATCCTGCAAGTTTTGAAAAATGGCGGAAAGTGATTCAGTAGAAGCCCCTTGCAGCCATAAATAAACAAATCAAATTTCGACCAGAGTAAGTTTTTTAAATCATACAGAATTTTGTTGAATAGGTGGGTATGTTGGAAATGTTTACAATATCGTTATATCTCTGTGTTTTTACTTAATTCCAGTCAGCTCGTTAGCTGTACATTATATCGATAGTTAGGTAGCTAAACTAAACTAAGTGACATTGGTGGTTGTTTTAGTGTGGGTCAGTGTGAGGCAACCCTCTGTATCTAACTAATTAATTTATGTGCAACATCTCAACTTTAAATTTGATCTAACGTGGTGTTGTAGCTGGTGAAGTGATATCTCATTTTTCTCATGGCAATGCAGTTCCCCTTTTACTGTTGTAACGTCACTCATGAAGGAGTAAGGGCAGATTACAGATGTCAGGTGAAATGTTTACTGGTATGCTGTTGCAGTAATTTGACATGCAATCGGGACATCTGGTCACCACAATTGTGCCTTTCTATGTTGACTATTGTAGGGGGCGATGAGGACACACTACCAGTGATGTCTGGTCAGGGTAGGCAGGGCCTCACCACAGCTAAAAAGAAATGTTGAGATTACATGTTAGTTGTATCTATTGATTATTTCTTCAAATTTTTATTTCATAATTTTATTTATTTTATGTAAAACTAGTCAGAATAGTTGTTTTAAAAGTTTAGTATGCTCTTTTTGCCACAGTTTGCTCCTAAAACCTACTGCTCCTGAATGCTGATGCAGAGGCTATCTGTGCCTATCTGCACTAAGGCCAACGTTTTTGTTGATATGCGCATGCATAGTTGGTTTTCACGTTGTGTTGAATGATCAACATTGAGGCAAAGACCGACCCTTCCTCAGCCCTACAGTATATGGCTCTTCCATGTCATGTGACATCCACTCCTTCTTGCTCTGTGCCCTTCCTCAGCTAGCAGTGCACCTGTTACAAGACAAGAGTGCATGGCCATCTACCACAAGTTGCCATGAGTGCACTAAATGGTTAGCTTGTTATATGCCTTTTAGCGATGGCTACCAGGTTTTAAAGACCAGTAGTGTCTATTAAAAGGACATATTGATGCCATGTGGATATTATCTACAGTTTTAAAGGTTTTTTCGACAGTTTGACTGTGATTGCGCATGGCTCCCTTTCCCAGCTAGCTGCTATTCCTTTTTTTTTTTAGCACGGATAGCTTATATTGTCTATCCATGTGTAATATGAACTTGGGCTGCTTTGTTAATTGAAGGTAGACTTATGCCACATTGATAGGTCACTGCCTACCCAGGCAAAGATTTCACTACACGTAATGATGACCTCTTCACCAGAAAGCGGTGGGAAACTGCCATACCTGGTCCATCTATATTTCAAGCCATTTAACACAGAAGTATCATAATTTCCTCTTCCCCTACTGTATGCTATTACAGAGTGTTTGTGGAAGAAAAGTGGTAAAAGGGGAGGGTCTCTGCCCTCGTCCTTAAATGAATTGGGAGAATCTACAGCAGAAACACAAGGTATGCTGTGGTGTTGTGTGAACTGGTGTAAATCATTTCAATCATATCCATATTTTTTTTAAATTTGTTCTGTCACCATAGTATTGTTGGTTAAGTAATATTATGCAATACTACAGCACCAGTTAAAATTTTGAACGCACCTGCTTTTTCATGCATTTTTCTCTATTTTTGCAATGTTATTTGCTTTACTGCTGCAAGGAGGCCTCGAAGGAATGAAGTAATACAAATCAAATATTGCAGCAACCAAGACAAGTGTTGAACAACTCAAAATTATCTTCAATTTTAGACTCTTCAAAACAGCCCCCTTGTGCTTTGATGACAGCATTGTAGAATCTTGGCAATCTTTCAACCAGCTTCCAGAAGTAGCCACCTGGAAGTTATAGGCACAAATTGGCTGCTGTAATCTTACTCTTCAGGCTAATTTATCCCAAACCAGCTCTATTGGGTTTAGATTAGGGGTTTATGGGGGCCAGGTCATCTGTTCAAGCACTCTATCTCTTTCCTTGTTTACAAGATAATTCTAACACAACCTTGAGGTGTCCTTAGGGACGTTATCTTGTTGAAAAACAAATGACAGTCCAACTAGGCACTGACCATACGGGATGCTGTGTTGCTGAAAAATACTGTGGTAGCCATGGTAGTTCAGTGTGCCATCAATTATATATAAATCTCCGACAGCATCACCAGCAAACCACCCAACGCATCTTACTTATTGTTAGAGCCCCAGAGGCAGGCCATGCCAACCACAAGGAGGAGGAAGGCAGAGGTGGACAATAAAAGAGAAGGAGGACAGGGAGATGGAGAGAGAGAGAGAGAGAAGCTACATAGAGGGAAGAGAGAAGATGGAGAGAGATGGAGGAGAGAGAGGAGATGAGATGGAGGTGGGAAGAAGAGAGAGAATAATGTCTTGCCTGGCTGCTGCTCATTGGCTCTGAGCACTGGGTCATCCTCCTCCACCTCCAGATCCTTCTCTGGATCCACAGCATCACTGTTCTCCAGGCAAATGTTATAGAGAACGACACAGCATGCCACAACCTCAGGCACAAATACAAGCTGAACTTCAAAGTCCTTCATCACCAAAGGCCCGCTCCATGACATTCCCCCCTCGGATAAGGCCTAGTTGAACCATGCCTTCAGTGGGGTGTCCATGGACTCCCTATGAGTGGTAATGAGTTGGATGGGAGCCTGCAGACAGGGATACCACCCAACCCCCAGGAGACATCTCCCCGGAGGTGGGTGCAACCCCTCTACAAAGAGAGTTTTTGAGTATCCTGGCATCGTGTATTGAGCCAGGGTACCCAACAAATGTATCAAGTAACTTTCCCCTGTGGTCACAGATGGCCTGTAACTGCACGGAGTAGAAAAGTTTCCTATTTAAAAAGCTCATCCTATTTGTGGCTGGAGGCTCTATTCTGAATTGGCAGCCATCGATCGTCCTGGCTACCACCCTGAACACATTTGAGCTGGATAGCCGGGTGAACCCTGCCCCCATGACATCTGTGTTCCTCTACTGAGGACACACAATATGCCTCAGGAACAAGAACAGTCTGATGTTTAATGTCGTGGACCGTCGACTTTCGGCATGTGAAAGGCCCTTGATACTACTCTGTAGGGGGCTGCATGGACGGCCTTTGGACGGCCACACTTCACCTCCTTCCTCCGTTTGTGAGAAAAACACCAACAAAAATATTAACAATTTTAGCAACATTTTTGCCAGTGTGACGAATGAATGAGCAAATTTCTCATTTTGTGAGGACAGATGCACATCAGTATGAAACATCCGGCCATGACACTGGAAAAAATGAGGGCCACAGTGATGCACTACAGTGATGCAAGAGCAGTATGATTCCAATGGAATTCAGTAGGCACTATATAATAGCCCATTTCAAACTCAGCTTCAGACCATTCTTCATCTGTCCAACAGAGCTATTGTCCCCTCAGCAGACAGAGCAAGGCTACTCAGCAACCTACACACAGGACACCCAGGCATATGTCACATGAAGGCTCAAGCCAGATCTTGGTTGTGGCCCAACATGGGTCAAGACATTGAGAGAACCATACAGAACTGTGGTGCCTCTCAGTCAGAAAGGAAAATGCCAGCAGTAGCCCCACTACACAGCTGGAAGTAGCTAACCTGTGTATGGCAGAGAATAAACAGACTTCTGCGAAAAAGACAAACAGTACTTTTATTTTTTTTTGTCGACAGTCATTCAAAATGGCTAGAGAAGTTTCCCATGACAACCACGACTTCAGCAAAGACCATTGACATCCTCTGCAACATCTTCACTTTTAATCGTCTACCAGAAGAACTTATTTCTGACAACGGACCTCAGTTCACTTCCAGTGAATTCAAGCAGTTCCTGAGGAATAATGAAATCAAGCAGACACTCGTGCCAGCATACCGACCTGCTTCGAACAGTGCTACAGATAGATCAGTGCACAGTCAAAGTTGCACTCATCAAGCAAGTTCTGGGTGAAGAGGAAAAGCAGATGACAGTGTCACTACAACACGACAGCACTGACTCGCCGTCTTTTTGCTGGTGTACAGGGGTTCACCACACACTGTGACAGGAGTCCCACTGGCGGAGCTATTCCTGAAATGTCTGCTGAGAACCAGATTCAGTCTGCTCAAGCCAAGCCTTGCGAGAACTGTGGAGAAGAAACAACGCTAACAGAAGACTAACCATGACCAAGCAGCATCAAAGCTGAGAAGCCTATCCCAAGGTGACTCATGATGGGTTGAGAGTGCACTCCATCCACATTGACCATCTGCTCAAAAGAAGGAACAACGTATCAACACCGAGCTGTCAGCCGAGTACAGCAGAGTCACTACAGAGGCTCACGGAACCAGTGAGTTTCTTCCTGAACTCACCAACACTCCGAGGACCCCTGCCAGAGACAACCATGCACTGCCCATGTGGAGTCCAATTCAACTGAGAGTCAGCCTGCCTACACCTGTCAAACCCAGCAGCCCTGCACTGCGCCGTTACCCTGAACGAGTTCATAACAAACCTGAAAGACTGACCTTGTGGTCCAGTGTAGGAACCAAGTCTACCCCAAGGGCAGAATAAACCCTTTGACCTGGCTACAAGGGTAGAGTAGTCTACCTCTCCCTTATTGTTTTTTTTAAAGAAAAAATCTAAACTTACACATTATTATTGTTGTGTCATGTTTAACTATGGAAAAAAAACGTAACAAGTTTTTTTAAAGGGAGGAGTGTAATGTACTGGCATTAACTAATTAGCAGTATCAGAGCTTCCTCTACTGGACTTATTGTGTATGTTCTCCATACTGTTTAAACATGCGCTGTAGAGTTTATTTTTCTGTCTGTAACTACAGTAAAACAACCAGACATCCACCGTTACCTCAGTCTCGGTCTCCGTTATTATATTTGTAACTTTACTGTTATTCCAGTATAGCACAGTAAGTCTAGAGGCCTTTGAGTTTCTGCCCATGGGTTCATACAGTTAAAAAGAGCACACCACTCCAAAGGTGTTAATGAGTCTATATTAATTTGAGACGTGTGGACTGAGGAAAACGGACCGAAACGCAGCCATGCATTTCAAGTTCAACAGCTCAATTGTTGGCGATGGTAAGGGCGCCTGTTACCCAGAAATAATTGAAATGATTTCAAGAGTTATCATACTTGCAATATGGTAACACTGAAAAAAAACTGTAATATAAAAATCTGATGAATAGGAGAGCAAGACGTAATAAAAGGCTGTGCACATAGAATATGAGCCCTGAAAATCCACTTAAGTCAAGGTCTGAATTTGTGTAGAGGGTATTTTAATGAGAAATACCTCAATTCATATGAATCTCCCCCCCAAATGCACAAGAATCCTAAACACGCATAAAAGTACAAGGTCAGAATACGAACAGACACTGTAGAGGGGACGCAATGGGTCAAAAAAGTGCTTAAGTCGCGCTGAGTGCAGGGATGAATAGACCACTAAAATGATGACTGTCATTGTAGCAAACCCTGAGATGATGTGACAGCCACAACATAAAGGCCATTTTCCACTACTGTAAATCTGTTGGAGAGTCTGAGGCAAAAATAATAGATACACATCGCCTATATAGAGATGCCATTTTACAATTTTTGGATGAAATATAGGACGATGTCTTCTGGATTATTGATTTGATAACAGCTATCAACATTGATACTGACAGGTTCAGATGTGCTGTCCCTGGTTCTTGACCCTTTGAAGTCTATTCTTAGTGTTGGAAGCATGGACACACAGGTGTGTTTGGAATACCCATGGCAAAAAGTTCTAAATGATTGATTAACAATAGATGATAATTAGCTGACACATGGTACCTCACACTCAGAACATACAAATAGAGAATTTGTACATATACTGTATATATCATGAACAGTAAGGACACATGTATGTAGTCATGAAGTAAGTAATTTTACAGAATACAAGAGCAACTGGTATTCAAGTCAAACAAGCACTGCAACATATATTATAACTGACGGTGAATAGCAAAGAAAATACAAACTTTATAAAAATATAATCTGGTAATGTGATTTTATGCAACACTTATGGCATGAGAAATACTAGTAACTATAGATATTATCATTTTAGTCCTAACAAATGGCATACATCCAGTATAAAAGTTTTCAGTAAACAATGGTTAAATCCCTTCCAAACATCCTAAATCCGTCATTTAAATATGGCTGTTTGCAGCTGGAGTCATTTAAATAATGACTCTTTGTTAATCACCCGCAAAGGGTGAAATGATAACATGTGCAAATGCTTTGGGTACACATTGGTAAAATGACCCTTTAATATTCATATTTTTATGTAACTAGCAGTATAGAGATAAGGAACATAATTTAAAGGGAAAAGTGTTAATGCATACACTGGTGCTGCAAACACACCTAAAAGGTCTGTTTTACAGTCTCTGAGGGATCTGATGACTTGCATTGCAAAATGGAACAATTCAGCAAGCGACATATTTGAGAAATGCTGCTCATCAAAAAAAAAAAAAAAACCTTTTATACATTAAGATCTTGCGTTAGTCTCTATTGAGGTGCTTAGAGAGATGGTGTGGGCCAGGCACAGAGGGAGTTTTGCTCTGTGTAACCACAAAGAGTGGTGCTAAATGCACTGCAGCAGATTTGATGGGAGATACTCATCTGTAGTGAGTCACATACACCCTGAAACCCCTCTGTAGCACAAGCAAAGCTGAGAGCAGTGCCTTCTGTGAAATCTGGGCTGACATTTCGTAACAGGTGCTTAGCCTACATTTAAATACACAATCTACCAGAGACTGAGCTGTCAATTGGTACTTAACTTCTTGGTGTTAAACCTGACCTCTCATTTTGCTACGTAATAAATCAGTGTTGGTTTTCCAAGAGAAAGAAGTTCTAACCCATTGAAAATTTAAAGCGTTAAATACCTTCAACCTTGACACAGTAACCTCCATCTTGATAGACTGAGAACTTACAATGTGCTATTGCACCAGTGAATATATTCACACATTTTACGTATGTGTATGCAGACAGAACAGAATGTAAAACTGTCCATATTTCAGTTCGGTATGCAATAATCAGCAATTATTTGCATACATAAGGGAGAGTGTAAAAGCAAAGTATGCAAGCACAGATTTACGTTAAAACTGCCATTCAAGGTCAATGGGGAATATATTCGCTGCCATTCCTCACATACTATGTACCACGTCACACACTCCATTGTAATCAGTGCTTTTCATCAGTCTTGTGACAAGGTATGGATAGTTGCAACATACTCAGAAAAATTGTTTGAAATTTGGACATTTTCAGCTGTTTATTTAAATGGATGTCAAAACAATGTGAAAAAAAAAACGTTTCACATTTATATGGAATGTCCTCTGGGTATGTGGCAATTATTTGATTACATTTGATTACATTGAGTGCTGGTCACTAACATTGTGGTCAGTGCTGACACTAGCGCACCGGATAGCTCTAGCACCTAACACTTCAGTCGGTGGTGGTCACTAACACAGTGATCAGCTTTTGTCACACAGTGGTCAGCTCGTTTATTCAATTTCACAAAACTAAGTAAACTGGAAGGAAGCAGAATTAAAAGTATTGCATATTCTGAAGACAAATCTGTTGTAACATATTATACTTACACATTCACAGAATCTCCCAATACCCATATCTTATTGTGTACAGTAGTGCAGTGATATATCACATCAATGATATGATATGTCACTGTAAGAGGGCTGCACTGTGGGAATGTCTGTCTTTTGTTTAGGAATATAGTTAGTAGATTTCAGTACAGAAAAAAATTGTTTTCTTTGTATTTTATATATATAAAGCTGAAATAACATATTGTGCCTGTGATCTAAACAAGCTACCTCTTTGAAATCATACCGGTTAAATACATGTATACAGTTTGTCTCTTGAGTCAATTAAATGCAATATTCAAGGGAAGTTTATGGGAGTTAGTTACTTCAGAAGAATCTCAGCATCTCAGCAAGGAATTTAAAGGGGGAATTCTGACTTGGGAGTGCTCAGCGCTTTGATATATTAATTTTGATATGTATTTTAACCAGATCCCAATGATCTGGTTAAAATATAGTAATAAGTGATTTGTCAAGACCACCTACCACTTAGCAATAATACTAATAAGCAATAAAATTAAAATTTAAATATGCACTTTTGTAAAGTAGCACTGCCACCAACGAACATGATTTATCTGAAATTGCAATGCTGAATATCGAATTTAAGGTAAAAAAAAGTCTCCTCTCATGGTTTGAATTTCTCATTTTTACCTGTAATCAGTCTCTCAGTCCGTCCAGTCAATGTATCCCAACATCCAATAAACAAACAGTTAGACATGCTGAAAGATTAAGTGCATTATATTCAGTGAACCAAGTACCCAATTCCTGTCTGCAATCAATTGAACCTGGAACACCTGGGTCATTTTGCTTGGCGAATCTGAGTGTGGCAGTGGGAAACTTGGGTTAGGTATAGAGACACGAATGGCTGCGTCATGCCCACCACATCTCCTGACATTCTTTGAAATTGGTGAAGACGGGGAGAGCACATGATGCATTTTCATTATAAAATACACTGCCTCTGTGAAAATTTGTTAAAAAAGCAATATCCCATGCATGTACCCTACTACATGCCTGCTGCTGGGTACCACAGTTTCACCTACAGTACAGGAAAGTGGTAATATATACAGTATATGTGTGTGTGTGCGTGTGTGTGTGTGTGTGTGTACGTGTGTGTATAGCCATTGTTCGAGCTGAAAAAATTACATAACCCCATTGTTTTGTGCAGCGGGGCAAGAAAATGCTTAGGTTGCACTGAGTGCAGGTCTGAATATACCCCTAACTGATCTACAACAATGACAAGCAGTAAGGTACTTGACAGCCACATAAAGCATGCATAATGTTTTCCTTACACATTACATAACAGCTTCAAAATATGTTATTAATGAACTTTCATACTGTATTCATAAGCATTACATCATGCATTGAAATCATATTTTAACATACATGATGTATAGCATGCTATAAGATGGTTAGGTAACAGACTACAGAACTTCAACATAAATGCTACATAAATCATTCATGTGTGATTCATAAAACCCACAAAAAACACATTGTGTATGCTTCATACCATCTTAATAACTCATTCATAGCACCCATTTAAACACCCATTTAACTCTTCTCCTACCATCAAGAGTTCACATCAGAGGTACTGCCTTCTCAGCTTTGTCATTAACCCAATGGAGTCTCTTCATTTGTCACACCTGCGTTTACTTCTTAAAATTCCCCTTTTCATCATCCATACAGCAATGTGTCTGTCTGAATGCCACTGCATCAATTTTTGTAATTCTAGTTTATTTCTCATTATATTTGCAGATCTCAAGGACAAAAAAGCAATAGTAATACTGTGATCTTTACTATTAACTTTTATTTTGACAGCGGATGAGGGTTTGTATACGAATGAAAAAGTCCATGATTGGTCATTGTAGGTTGCAAGTGTTTTTTGGAAGAACAAAATTACAGGGGCTGTGTCTCAAATTGCATACTTGCGTATTAGTTTGTACGCATACCAAGTACAGAAGTTAACGGTCACCTGATAAAGTGCGGCTCAAACTCAAGTATGCATAGAATTCATCAGAAGTTCTCTTCTCAAACTTGGGAGAACCGAAAAACGAAGTATGCCTCTGAGCATACTATTCCTTCCCAGTATTCATTGTGTTCTCAAAACGGAAAGCAAAGAAGAATTTTCAAGTTTTTGAATAAAACTATACTTACAACGGTTCACAAAAAATATGTATTGAGCGACATTTTTTCTGCAACAACATTGCTAGTTAGCGGTCAGCTACTATTTCTGTCGCTGATACTATTACCGGATGAGTTTTTTGGAGAGGTCAGCAGAGATATGACACGTTAGTACAAATACATCTCATATTAACAAATTTTTACTGTTCTGTGTATTTGCATACCAAATGATACAAATTAGTGTACTTAGAAGTATGTACTAACAAGTACAAAGTATGCAAGTACGCAAGTATGCAATTTGAGACACAGCCAGGGTGATCCAATTGGCCCGCAAGAGGATACTACTCGGCGCGCAAAAGGTCAATCACTTCAGGGACATTGCAAGAGGAAAGGAAAAACGTTCCGGGATGAGCTCGGAACCAGATGAACGGAAGGAAGCAACGCATGTTCAATTTAGCTTGATGTTGTCTTTAACTGTAATCATTTTATCGCAGTCGCCCACTTGCAAATGCTAGTTAAGATATACATTTACAAAACAAGATAAATTATTGTGTTATCCTAGCTATCTATGATTAGCTGGATAACAGTATTGGTTTGCTGTATCGATATCTATGTTTTCTACATCGGTTGTCACTATCTACCGTATAATTTGTGATGTTCTGAATTAGCTGTGCTAAAGGTCAGTAAACCAGTTAGCAGGCTAGGCGTTTACCCTTCTGTTGCTTGAGTTACTTTGTATAGAAGTCGCTAAACATGTCACAGTAATGTGAATGTACTGCTGAAGCTATATCTAGAGATACAGCTCTTACTTTTACTAGGCTGTTGTGATAGGTTTGCTAAACTAGCAAGCAGATTTCGGAACCCTTCATATTTGACCCCAGTGACAGAAGCATGCTTGGGTAAAGTAATTACTGTGCCCATCGCTAGCTCAGCTAACGTTAGGGAATGAAAACCAGGCTGGCTTGATGTTTGCAAGTTGTGTGATTTTTTTAAATATATGAATTATTGAAAAGATTGTTATTTAACTTGCTTAGTTATAGACTTGAATGTTTTTTTTTTGGTTTGTAATGCCTCCCTTTTGTGGTCTTGTTTAAAGATTTCTAGGAAAGGTTTTGATGCAATTTGTTAGCTTCATTTGTTCATTTGTGTCTTAAAGTTAAAGAACTGGATGTGCAGTATTTTCTCATTTAAAAAAATAATGTGTGTAAGTGAAAGTGTAGAAAGGGTGTGGTGGGTGATGCTGAATTGAGAATGAGTATCAGCAAATTAGAGTGTAGGACTTAAATAGCGAATAGATCAAATAGAGGCATTCAATTGCTGTTGTTACACAATGATGAAGACTTTATTTTTGCAAAGCTGTTGTTTTGTAATTAAAATTAAGATTGCACATTTTGATATTGTAAAACTATTAATTTAACTCTTCCACAAATTCTTAATATGTGTGAAAGTCTCATGTCAACTTACATGGTATATAACTGAATGGTATAGTTTTAAAATGTGCACTAAAATCATTTATGAGACCATAATGTATGTTCTATAAAGCCTCATGTGGAACTGTACAGTATATAACTCCATGGTTTGGTTTATAAATGTATAACGAGGTACAATTGACATGACTTTAACTGCACTAAAATCATTCACAAGGCCTTAATTTATGTGTTACAAAGACACCACATGCATAAATATCACACTGGTGTGACTTCACATGTAAATGAGGTAACAAGACATTGTGATTGGTTACTACATTTGCTTTGAAGGAAACTTTAATAGCTCACAATTGTTTAGTCAACTCCTTTTAATCCCTGGACAGCAGAAAGTCAGTTAATCCCTTTGCTCCTTAAGAACTGCATTTTATGATCAATTATCAGACTTCATATCAAAACTTAGTAACAATAATTAACAGCAGTGTCAGTAACAAAAGACAATGGAAAAGCTGTCTTTAAAAATGTGTATCTTTGGATGGAGACTCAATTGAGACTAGGTGAATTAAGCACAAAGCTGAGAAAGCAGTACCTCTTGATGGTAGGATACCTTCCTCAGACATGGTTAAATCTGAGTAAAACGTATTTTTTTTTATCTCCTGATCACATGTTAATCTGAACTGCTCTTACTGCAGGCATGCACATGAGTGTAAGAACTTATGGTTACAGTTTGGTAAAATGAATCATAGGTGATGATATGAAGCATACACATTTTTTTTTGTCTTCAGTTCTATAGTCTGTTACATACCCATCATATTGCATATGCTATTTATCATATATGATGAAGCATTAAAAGACTTTTAATATGTAATGTAATGCCTATGAATACAGTATGAAAGTTCATTATTAATACATTTTGAAGCTGTTATGTAATGTTTAAGGAAAGCATTATGCATGCTTTATGAGGCTGTCATGTAATGTTATGGACTGCTTATGAATGTGTTGTGACTGCATTATGAACGCATTACGATGGTGTAGTTAATGCAAATCGTTATCAAATATTTTTAGGTCACAGAATCATGTAATTTTAAATGCCATGGCTATTTTATTCTTCTTGTGTTTAACAGTGTATCTCCTGAGATAGTGGTGTATCAAAAAAGTAAGAACAAGGATAATGAGAAGATAGTGAATACGATAGAGAATCTAGTTTATTGCAATTTGTTTATGAGTTTTATCTTGAGCCACCTAAACATTTTTTTGATCTGGTAATGATTGGAGACCAGCGCTTATTTGCAAAAATATGATGTCATTCCCACCATTCATAAGGAAAACATTTCATTATAATTTTTAGAGTTAACCAGAATTATTTATAGTTCATGAGCACTAAACACATTGCTGCTATGCTCTGTAATAGCTCACAGATGCAGAGGTTGTTCAGCTGTTTACTTAATTTATCAAACAAAATAGGAAAGACAGGTTGTGTAAGCAAGACAGCTGGTGTAGTTTAAGGTGTGTTTTAATGAGGTTTCATTTTAAGGCGTCACTGGTACCGGCACTTTGTGGAAAGCGGCCTATTTTGGAGATTGCGGGCACATAAAGGAGAATAACTCTGCCCAGTGCAGGAGGAATTTACTTGGCTGGGTTGTTTCTGTCTTGTCTCGCAAGAATGACTACTCCAGTCAGCCAGAGACTTGAGGTCTGCTGCCTCGGCTGAGGCAGTACATTCCTCTGATGTGAGGGCTGTGCTGCTCGGCTGCTGCAGTGCACTCCTCCGATGTGAGGGCTGCGCAGCTCAGCTGATGCACTGCTGAGCTGAGCAAAACAGAGTACAGAAGCACATGCTGGGCCACTTGTCTAACAAGGTCAGCACATGCTTTTCTGTGCTTCACTGAAATCGATGGAGGACGATTGCAAATGAAGTTAAATAAAATTTACCAGCACCCACAGTTCACTACAATTAAAATGTAATACCTGCCCTGTCTGATATTTATGAGGTTAAAAGTTATACACTGAGAGAATAAAAATGATCATCTGGCCAACTTAAATGTGATAATTATGTTAATGACTGTAAATTTGATCTGAAGTTAATCGGTCATTTAACCCCAGAGCAGAATACATCAGGGGCAGAGTCATCAGTTCCTACTCCTGTTAATGTTTCTATCCTGGCACAATGCACTGTGACATTGTACAAACAAGGTTTGTATACAAAATGACTACACATGAATCTGTATCTGTAACTCTGTGGAAGAGGTATTTGTAGATGTTTAAAGTCATTACCTCAGTTTTAGGTATTTTTACATGTTTATTGTTAATAATTATACATTATAAACATTTCTTAATCAGAAAGTTCTGCACGCTAATGTTTTGATTATGCTAATCTCTTGTCCTGTGGTAGAGTGTGTAAGATCAGATGGTGAAGGCATTTTGGGGGTGGAGGTGTTTCTGTGTGCTATACAGGTGAGCACTATAGTAATGGGGATGATAATTTTCCTTTCTTCCCGAGTGCATAAAAAAATTCTGTTGCACAGTGTATGTAAATAAGGTACATAAAAAGGCAATAGAGCTGTAACCTGTTAATTGAACCGAACTGCAATGTTTGCAGGCAGCTCTCCAGATTAAAAACAGAAAGAAAAATGGCTCACCTCATAGAGGTAATCAAAGAGCTCCAGGATGGTTAGAATACTGGCACCAATAAACAAGCCCATTTGCCCACCGATGTCACCTGAAACAGGAGCAGCAGATGTCATGACCATACACACTCATGAACACTTATACACACTAAACACTACATACATACCCATTATAAGCATTACAAACACTGCTATGAACACTATAAACACAGACTGAGCGAAAAGCATTCTATTTGTGTAAGGTTATATCTAATTAGAAATGTTTGCATCCTAACATGTTATTTTGCAGCAAATATTAGTGCGTATTAGGATGCAGGCACGGTCAGTAGGTAATATGGTTGGTAATCGTGTGACCTTACCCAGCAGTCCAGCCAGGTCATAGGCTTTCTTCTGTTCAATGGTCTCATAGTTCAGGGCTTCAAAGAAGATATCCAGCACAAGGATATTATCACTGTTCAAAGGGGAGAACAGATGTCAGACAGCACCTCACACTCACAAACTTAGTCATTTATTACCTCATGAAGATACTGACTGGCACGACTCCCATTAGTCCCTCTGTTTTGTCTGTTTATTATTATCATTTATCAGCCATTGAATAAGTAGACCTGACAAAGGCTGCAAATAACCTGCTGCTGGCCAATTTCTTGTATGCTGGTCTTACCAGTGAAATACAAAATAGAGAAATTGCTCCAGCTGTTCACTTTATCAAGCGGTTTTTCAAGTTTGGAGGGGATGTGATAGTGATTACATCAAAGCCCCTTGGCAGGAGCCTTTTTTGCTTCTTGTGTTTTTCTAAGACATGTCCCTCCAGATGTGAGCAAGGAGCTCATTATTACACAATGGTCATTTTTAATTACTACCTATTTTTGGATAGAATAACTTCTCAGTAAGTAGGTTTAAATAAAAAGGATTTTGAACTTCAAAGCCATTTTCAGATTTGTATATATATATATATGTATATATATATATATAGATCAATGATTAATCATTAATAATGAGATCTGTCTATGCGTATATGTTTTCATATTTATAGTTTACCCAATTATGACAACTACAGCGTTTCTAAGGGTAAATGGATGTGTGTGCCAACTTACAGACCAAATAGTGATTTTTCATTAGTTTCAAAGCCTCCTATGGCAACAGAAGAGATGATGCAGAAATTGAAGAAGACTACAACAAAACATGGCATTGTGGTATTCTCATAGCATTATGGTGATCTCTGTGACTCTGTGGAATATAACATTATGGTGATCTCTGTCACTCTGGGGGATATAGCATTATGGTGATCTCTGTCACTCTGGGGGATATAGCATTATGGTGATCTCTGTGACTCTGTGGAATATAACATTATGGTGATCTCTGTCACTCTGGGGGATATAGCATTATGGTGATCTCTGTCACTCTGGGGGATATAGCATTATGGTGATCTCTGTGACTCTGGGATATAGCATTATGGTGATCTCTGTGACTCTGTGGGATATAGCATTATGGTGATCTCTGTCACTCTGGGGGATATAGCATTATGGTGATCTCTGTCACTCTGGGGGATATGGCATTATGGTGATCTCTGTGACTCTGTTAGATATAGCATTATGGTGATCTGTGTGACTCTGGGATATAACATTATGGTGATCTCTGTCACTCTGGGGGATATAGCATTATGGTGATCTCTGTCACTCTGGGGGATATAGCATTATGGTGATCTCTGTCACTCTGTGGGATATAGCATTATGGTGATCTCTGTCACTCTGGGGGATATAGCATTATGGTGATCTCTGTGACTCTGTGGGATATAGCATTATGGTGATCTCTGTCACTCTGGGGGATATAGCATTATATGATCTCTGTTACTCTGGGGGATATAGTATTATGGTGATCTTTGTGACTCTGTGGGATATAGAATTATGGTGATCTCTGTCACTCTGGGGGATATAGCATTATGGTGATCTCTGTCACTCTGGGGGATATAGCATTATGGTGATCTCTGTGACTCTGGGGGATATAGTATTATGGTGATTTTTGTGACTCTGTGGGATATAGCATTATGGTGATCTCTGTGACTCTGTGGGATATAGCATTATGGTGATCTCTGTGACTCTGTGGGATATAACATTATGGTGATCTCTGTGACTCTGGGGGATATAGCATTATATGATCTCTGTCACTCTGGGGGATATAGCATTATGGTGATCTCTGTGACTCTGGGATATAGCATTATGGTGATCTCTGTGACTCTGGGGGATATAGCATTATGGTGATCTCTGTCACTCTGGGGGATATAGCATTATGGTGATCTCTGTGACTCTGGGATATAGCATTATGGTGATCTCTGTGACTCTGTGGGATATAGCATTATGGTGATCTCTGTCACTCTGGGGGATATAGCATTATGGTGATCTCTGTCACTCTGGGGGATATGGCATTATGGTGATCTCTGTGACTCTGTTAGATATAGCATTATGGTGATCTCTGTGACTCTGGGATATAACATTATGGTGATCTCTGTCACTCTGGGGGATATAGCATTATGGTGATCTCTGTCACTCTGGGGGATATAGCATTATGGTGATCTCTGTCACTCTGTGGGATATAGCATTATGGTGATCTCTGTCACTCTGGGGGATATAGCATTATGGTGATCTCTGTGACTCTGTGGGATATAGCATTATGGTGATCTCTGTCACTCTGGGGGATATAGCATTATATGATCTCTGTTACTCTGGGGGATATAGTATTATATGATCTCTGTCACTCTGGGGGATATAGTATTATGGTGATCTCTGTGACTCTGTGGGATATAGCATTATGGTGATCTCTGTGACTCTGGGGGATATAGCATTATGGTGATCTCTGTCACTCTGGGGGATATAGCATTATGGTGATCTCTGTCACTCTGGGGGATATAGCATTATGGTGATCTCTGTGACTCTGTGGGATATAGCATTATGGTGATCTCTGTGACTCTCTGGGATATAGCATTATGGTGATCTCTGTCACTCTGGGGGATATAGCATTATGGTGATCTCTGTCACTCTGGGGGATATAGCATTATGGTGATCTCTGTCACTCTGGGGGATATAGCATTATGGTGATCTCTGTGACTCTGTGGGATATAGCATTATGGTGATCTCTGTGACTCTGGGGGATATAGCATTATGGTGATCTCTGTCACTCTGTGGGATATAGCATTATGGTGATCTCTGTCACTCTGGGGGCTATAGCATTATGGTGATCTCTGTGACTCTGTGGGATATAGCATTATGGTGATCTCTGTCACTCTGGGGGATATAGCATTATGGTGATCTCTGTCACTCTGGGGGATATAGCATTATGGTGATCTCTGTGACTCTGGGGGATATAGCATTATGGTGATCTCTGTCACTCTGGGGGATATAGCATTATGGTGATCTCTGTGACTCTGGGGGATATAGCATTATGGTGATCTCTGTGACTCTGTGGGATATAACATTATGGTGATCTCTGTGACTGTGGGGGACATAGCATTATGGTGATCTCTGTGACTCTGGGGGATATAGCATTATGGTGGTCTCTGTCACTCTGGGGGACATATCATTATGGTGATCTCTGGTATATAGTCAATTGAGGACTGTTAGGCCCAAAGCCAGAACCCTTATCAACACCCCTCCTCATATATGCTGATATGCTATATTTGATCTGCTGTGTTTTATTTTTGGGAGTTACATAGTCGTTGGTGGTTCTGTCTTAAAACATACAGACATACCCAGAGTTTTCCAAAGTTTTAAATTAAATCCAACAGTGAATTACACAAATAAAATTACAATTGCATAAACTGTAATGGTGTAAAGTACAATTAAATACCCTTCCATAAAAAACATTATTTTTCTCCCATGTCCCTCTAAATCCATAAAGCTTTGGTTTGGAAAGCCTTTATTTCTATTTGTGATTCACTGACATTTTCTGGCATTTCTGTCTTATTTGTAGAACCAGTTAAGCATGAAGTGTCAGAGAGTGCTGTACACAATACATTCAAACAAACTCCTGTCTGCTTTTCTCATTATGCTCTCAGTTAAGCACCGGGAGCCAAGCATTTTTTCATGCACAGCACTGAAAGAGCTACTGCACTGGGTATCAAGCAGGTTCCTTTTTGGAACTTTTTGGACAGATGCTTCCACTCACAGTCACACTCTACTGAACAAGCACAGACACACACACACACAAACACACTCAAGAACCATTTATTCATTGCCTTTCAAATTCACATGGTGAATTTGGAAATGTCCTTCTGGCAAGCTTACATTGTTTTTTGTCATTGCTTCCCAGGCAGACAAATCGATTTTTTTTTTTTTTTTTTAAATTGTATTTAAGTATTAATACAGAGTTAGTATTGTGGAGTGGAAAGTGTCAATCTAGTGTGACAGACATGCATAACCATTTGCACAGCAGTATATTTACTGAAACATTTCCACTCTAGAAACATTCCCTTTCCAACAGCAACGGATGTGAGATTTACACCCACAGCTGTATGTACAATCCAATTCTGTAATCAACATTCCACACTGAAAACTGAAAGCATACACCAGCCAACCATGGCAACAATGCTATTAACAGATACCATCAGAGCTGTGCCAAGAAATTCTTTGGAATATTTCACCCTGTAAACATCAATACAATTTCAACAGAAATCAGAACAAGATTTTCGCCAATATTCATTCAATGTGTTTCTTTCATATGTCTTTGTTTTATCTGCAACATGTTTGTTATAATTCTCTGTGATCTGCAGGACTGTAATAACATTTTAGGAGTAACTGGTGAGTTAATGTTTATTTGTTCCAGGTCATAACACTATCTTATCATCATCATTAGCTTCAGAAGCCTGCATGCATTAGAGCAGTGACTTACGCTATGTACTGCTCTGACTTGTTGAATTTCTTTGCCAGGTATTTGGCAGAGGCCTTGCTGGGGATTCTGACGAAGGACAGCTCTTTCCCATAGCGCGTCATGTTGCACGGAGTCTCACACACACAGTAGTCATTATCCTTCTCAACCAAGAAGTCTAAAGGCAGAGGAATGCAAATACAGAGGAGGAAGAGAGAGGGAGTGAGAGAAAGACAGACTTTTGACTTAAAAAACCCTTCATTACACACACCACCAAACAACACAAAAAAAAAAATAAGTAAGCCAAATGGCTGTCTTTACCCAGCTTTACCCAGCAAGTCAATACAATGTCTGTCTTTGTTTGGGGATTTCTATTAACATGTGGTATTATGGCGGAACATCCACCATAATAATTGGACGAAGGAGTTGCTCTTTATCTTCAGTTTGATATGAGAGTTCACACACAATCATGATTTTCTCGGTAACAAGATGGCCAAAAGTATGAATTATGATATTGGATTATTCTTCGGGCTAAATAGTTAGCTTCATTTATGTTGAATTGTGTCCGCCTATTCTTCACTAAAGCTGGCCAGGCAATCATGTGCCTCATATTTGTACAAAACCAGTTTGAATCTTTAGGTGAATGAATACATTTGGCAGATGTTTCATTTTCTCAAATAGTAGTCTAGTCTTCGGCAATCATGATACAACATACTCCTTTTTCAATCATGATTTTATTTTGGATTTTTTATAGATGGAAAATGAGATAGCATGTTGGTTTAATGCTGGTCTTTTTGAATCAAAGTTTAAAATATTTAGACATTAAGTCTACATGCGGGTACATTTGGATGATATTTTCAAATGCTATGTAATAATTTTGAAACATATAATTGTCCACATGAGAAACATCACTTTTCCAAATGTGCAAGAGATTGCACTGTATTGGAGACCTGCTCAGTTCTTTTTCACTGAAGTCTGCTGGTGTAAAGGAGTACTGCTCTGGTATACTATGGCTAAGATATGGATTTAACACATTACCACCAGTTTCACATACAACACAGCATCTAAAACTGGTGACCTGAAGTACTGAAGCTGTTATATTTTTTTTCTATTTTTCCATATTTGTGGAGGAAAGCACAATATGAGATCCTATGGAGGAGTCTGTGGGGGAGGGGCTACAACTTGCAGAAGCCAATTACATCTTCAGTTACAATGTCACACCAGGATGGATGTGAAATTTCCGCACAGGATTTCTCTTTATCAAGATCATCATGTCTCACCACACAGAACACAAAGTCATTATAAAGAGAAAGGCTGAGTTCACTGTGGTTCAAGGCTTACATTTAGCTCCCAATCATTGTCCAGCCATCTGGAAGAAACAGAAATGCTCTCCAGTGCCATGGTGACTATCTGTTGTACAGGGCCCTCAACAGACTTCGAACAGCACCTCAGAGCAGTACTCCCGACCCAGATTAAGGCTTCTCCTTTCAATATCCTAACATTGTCCTTTATGTGCGGGAACATAAAACTGACCCTAGATCAGAACTATGAGTGTGGAACACTTAAGGAACATATGTCCTCATCTGTATGAGAAAATGAAAGGTTGTCAAAAATAAAACAAATAACCAAAAATATCAAAGAGCATTCGGGAAGTGAACATTTATTGATCTTTATGAGAAACAAAATCCTGGAAACTGGTTATGAAAAGTTCAGAAAACAAAACAAATGCAGTGTGTGTGGGTATGACTCGGTCGTCATGCCCTGCGTTTGGTGTTGTTTTCTGGCAGTTCTATGATCTTACCCAAAGCTGGATCGGCACACTCTTTGTACTGCTCTGGAGTGCAATAGGGAGCGTCTCCTGCAGCAAGGACAGGCAGAGGACACATAGCATATCGGCTTGAATGAGAATTGAACAGGAATAATGTTTTGTTATATAATCAATGTGCCGGGATTAAACCTTATTTTTCTAATCTACAGTACACTTCAAAACCCATTTGAGTTATAAAAACCTTTTTTTGTATTCCACTCTCCATCTGGCTCTGATTACATTAAAGAGAAATTCAAGAACAAAATAGCACTCAGTCGATTAAAATATTAAGTCTGTAATTTTCATGTACATCAATACCATTAATTTCTGCTTTGAAATTCACCACATATATAGTTAATAGAAATAATATACTCATTTTTTTGTATCAGCAATAAAGGTTTTGCGTTTTTATGTATGGATAAGAGATGAGTTTTACTTTTGTTTCTCACAAAAGATATTAATTCTTGGCATCAAAAATATACATAATTGCCAACAAAAATCTGTAATTCATTTCCAAGAGATGAATTCTTTTGAGTAAATAAAATATTATGAGTTTTTTACAAAAAGATTTGTATTAGTACCTCTGTAGGGATGAATTGTTTTTAATTAAATTGTGTTTTAATCATGTAAAATCATTTGATACATGTTAAATTCACACAGCTGGTGCCGTGAGCATATAACCTCAGTCACATGTTCGCCTTTGGGATGAATGGCAGACTAGCCATTTTTTATAAACTTGCACCCAAGAAATCAAGTGATTAATTAAACTAATGGGAGAAAAAAAAATCCACTCATTCTCTCTCTAATGGGTTGACAGCCCTAAATTATTATGCCTGGCACATTAAGGAGTCTGTGGCACATTAGAGATGTGAACCCCACCAGGCATGTGCACCATCCGGCAGTTGCAGTTTTCCATCAGGTAGCGTGTCTCACAGTCAATCCGACAGGCCGTGATGCTGTAGGAGCTGAAGAAGTCAGAGTCCATAGGTGTGGCTTTGCAGTCCCCCCACGGCGGTGGCAGATACGTCAGCTTTGGGGAACACACATACATACGTACATTTATGCATACAAATTGCAGCGAAATTTGCTATGGATCGACACTTTTGAGGTTGCAAACACTGAAATATTAATGACCAGTTTACTAAGATTTGCTCTAATTGCATGATCAAAAAATTAAACGCCCTCATGTCGAAATTTTGCTGTTGGAGATGCCCAAAAAGAACGTCAGATATGACATACTTAAACATTAAGATAACAAGGCGATGCAATGAACAAGTAGTGAGGGGAACCTCAAGAAAAATGAAACAAATTATTGATCAGGTAATGGATATAATGGCCAACGAGGTACAGCTTCCTAATGCCAATTTACAGCATAGGAATTAAACACCAACCGAGAGGAGAAAGTTTTAGAGTGACATCATATTCAAAATTAATGTATTATGTAAAGGCTAACAAACAGTGTAGGAAGTAAAGGAGATATGACATGATGTTGGGCGGAATATAGAAAGCTTCTCCACAACATAACAAGGGCAAAAAAGATAGTGGTCTAACAACAGGAAGAATATTACCACTGATTGGAATAAGGTAACTACAGCGCGGCTAACACATCCCGCTTGTTCCAACCTGTGACTGTCTGTAGATAGTGCTTTTCCTGAAAATAGAGCTGCTGTCACGTGAACCGCGGTACATTTTTGATTATTTACTTTGCATCACACAAAACCTGTACATTCATAGACACGTGTGTTCTCTATTTCTGAACACTTGTTCGTTGTATGATGGAACAATGCACCTGTAAGCTACGCAACTGTACTTTGAAAAGATCCGAACCTAAACACATGTAAAGTAAAAAATGGCATCACCACAGCCGACAGAGAATTTGATCTTTGGGTGCGTTGGCTCAAGTTCCTCCTGTAATGCGATTATCCTGTGACTGTGGAACTTGTATCATATCATGTCAGTATTTGCTGTTAGGTAAACTGAAAAAGGGTAATTCTTGGATGGTGCAAAATTCCCACCTGCTTTCATAAGTTGTAAAAATTCCTACGCAAGGTGAGAGTCACAGTTACTGTAAGGTTTAGTTAATTAGACAGAATACTTAATTGGCCTCATTTGCAGAATGCTCACTGTGAGTGTTAGCTTATGTATTGGTGTGATTGCCAAGTTGATTTCTCTTTTTTTGTTTGCATTGTCTGTGCTTCTCCCTATCTCCTGGACTCGTTGTCAGCCTATTGAATATCGCACTAAATTAAGGTGGGTCCTATCTGCATGTTTGGGGCTATAGGCCCTCTACGGAGGATTTGTGGTGTGTATGTCTAATCACTTTGCAACCTTAGTGTTGCCATAGTTTGCTGAGCAGTGTCATTGGCGATCTACGTGTGTACTGGTATTGGCCTGGTTTAAGGTGTAACAGCAACTTATAAACTCATGTGTGCTTTAAGTTTTTACCAGTGCCTTGATACTCTATAGTCCCTTCCTTTCGCGTGGGCCATATTACCCCTTGAGTAGTGTCTAATTGGTTGGCTGACAGCCGTTCAGATGGGGTCCTGTGGAAGTGTGATAATTTCCCTTTTTTTTAAGTGTGTATTTAATCTGTTTGGTGGTGGTCATGTGTTTGGAGTTTGGTTATGTATCTGTGTATCTGTAAACTTACATGTGTCTCTGCCAGTGGATTCCTGGAATGTTGTCCAGCCCAGAATTACTGTTAGAACTATTGTAAATCGGACTGAGTCATTGGTGAGTCTGTCAAATAGAGGTGTGCTTACGAGAGCAGTTGTGTAGTTTTATCCTATTCGATTTTTATGAAGATTTTATCTTTACTATAAATGTTTGTGTCTAATAAAAGTGAGATTCTTTTTATATCTAAACCTCATTGTTCATTCATTTGAACACCCTGGGTGCGGGGAAATCTGGTCGCTGTTGCTAATTGGGTCTCCCACCCTAATAATCGGGAGTGGCGTAGTCAGGCTTGCTTTTCAAGGTGATAATTACGCCCCCTACAGGCTACACATGAAAGGGAAGCAGCAATCCTTTAGTAAATCTGGCCCACAGACACATGCACACACACTTACTTATATACAAATATATACTTACAGACACATACATGTATATACAAATACATACAAATGTACATGCATGAACACATATAAACACACACACACATACACACACTGCTTTCATCATGTACAAATATCATTTTGCAATTTATCAGGTGTTGAGAATAAGTAAAAAAAAAATGTTACTAATTATACTGTTTATGATTGAATGTCTTTATGTGTTTTCAGGGTTATATGACGTTTGTACTGACTTTTTCCGTCCTAGGGATGCCTAGTCACACTTAAATCTGATTACCACAGCATAATGGTCCCGCTCCCTGCTAATGCAGCTACAGAGGCACGAAATTGTCACAATATCCTCTTTTTTAATGGATGGCAAGCTTTCATGCATTCCGTCTACTCATGGCCTGCTTGCATTTGACTGGCTCCCCAGCCTGGTCAGTAATGACTTCACTTTGCTTGGTGAGCCCCTTTGCATTCAGCTCAAGTCCTTTTCAAAGCAAAGCACTATTCAGTCAACCTCATCCCACCCGCTCTTCTTTTTTCAAACTCTGGCAGAGGCTTAGCTTATGAGTGTGTGCGTGTGTGTTTGTCCGTGTGCCAGCATATGCTTGTTTGAGTGAATTTATTTGTGTATGCATTAACGAGCTGGTGTGCACATACACTTGTAATAATAGCTGTTTGAAAAATAATGCACAAAACATAGACAAATAGAAGTAATTTGCCTTTGTGTCTTAAGACCTTAATTGCTGGCAGCTAATTTGCAGCTTCGGTAATATTCACCGTGGTGAAGTGAGTGTGAAGAGGGGAGGGGGGGGCATTTAAAAGCAGTTTAGATTTAAGAGTGCACTTTATTAAAAGTCAGTGTCAAGGACGTGAGATTTTGCAATGGGTTTCAGGAGAGAAAGAGGAGGCTGAGAGAAAGAGGAGGTCTGCAGCTTCAGTGGGAAGCTGTGCCAGACAGGCAGACAGAGAGACGACACCCAGGGGCCTGCAGCCAGTACTCCGCCGGCATGCTTAATCTAACTGGCTGGGGGAAAGACAGATGGATTCTAATGGGTATACACAAGTGTGCAGGGGGAAACAGTGAGGTGATGCATTTTCTTAGTTTTTCATTCACATTTTTCATTTTGGTAGCCAGATAGATGATTGTGTTTGTGTTCCATCCAGGGTGAGATGTGATAAAGAATCATTTGTGGCTTCTGTGTAGCAGCTGTACTGACTCTCTACAGCTGTGGGACATAATACTGTAATAATTAGACTGTCTACATACAGTTAGGGTGTAAAAGGCAATGAGAGCATCAAATCTGTGATAATATGGAAAGTAGAATCTTTTGAATTAGGTCTCAGTTGGTCTACCTCTTGACTCTGTGCCTTCTCCCTGATGTTTTACGCAAAGCAAAGCTACTGTACATGCCTGCTGTGCACCTGCCCTAAGGTGAATAAAGTGATTGCCCCTTAGGTACCCGTTGTTCCTGGCAGGAAACAAAGGTCTGGAAACCGGGCGCCACCCCAAAACCCAGCTGGTCGATGAACGGCGGCTCGTCCTGGCTGTGGATCTGGACTTTAATCCCAGCTTCAAATGATGTCTCATCTGTAGAAGAGGAAGTATAGGATGAGGGTATCAATGAATCAACCAATCAAACAAGTTGTCACACGGAGCTTCACAGTTGGCTTAGTGGCTACAGTAGCAAGAATGACGTAAGCTACAACTGTAGCTTCAAGCAATGTCTTATCTATAGAAGCGGAAGAAAAGGAAAGGCAGTGTAAATCAATTAATCAATTTCAGTTTTGAAGATGCTGCAGGGCTTTTTTGTCTAGTGATAAGAGAATCATAAGGGGTCAAGCTTCAATGAGCTGTCAGTCATTGACTTTGAGCCAATCAAAAGGCTTTGTTCTTCACAGAAACACACTACCATTGGTGCTACTGAATCAGGTACTGCTGGCATATAACAGCTCCACTCATTCATGAAACCTCATTCTACCACCTCCACTACAGGCCCAAGGACAGAGAAACCCTGGAGCAGCTTTCACGTCTTATCCAGAGCACCCTAACGGGTTGACACACTATATCTGGGCCCTGTTTTCTCATTGACATCTGTCTGTCCATGCACACCCCACACTGCTCAAAATGCCATTACAGACAGTCTTTCACATGGAGCCTGGTGACCACAACAGTAAACACAAACCCAGCTTTTACTTTTTATTCATCTTAAGCTGTACACATACACGAACAGGATTCAAACATAGATGTACGGTACACCCTTGCTGTGCGGGGGTCTGGTGCTGTGACTCATTAGCCATAGTGTAGTGTAGGACTGTGCGATATGACCAAAATCTCATATCACGATATAGGTCATTTCATATATATATTTCATATCCCAATAACGATACATGTCACGATATAGCACATTTTCTGTAAATTCAATGAATAAATACTTTATATAAAATGACCATCGAAAGGCCTATTTCTTATCACACTTTGAATTATATACTTGACAAGTAAAAGGTACTTACACACATTTGATTATTTTTCTCCTTTTATTTTGAACCTTTGTGCTAATTTTCAATTAAGCATGTAACAAAATACAGGTATGCGCTGCATAACGTCTGTTCGGGCAACGTCCAACCGCATAATACATAATGGATATAAAACGTCTACACACCCCTGTTAAAATGCCAAGCTGTTGTGATGTAAAAAAATGAGACCAAGATAAGTCATGCCAGAACTTTTTCCACCTTTAATGTGACCTATTACCTGTACAATTCAACTGAAAACATATCTTTTAGTGGGGAAAAATAAAAACCTTACATTAACCTGGTTGCATAAATATGCACACCTTTAGACTAAAACTTTATCAAAGCACCTTTTCAGTTTATGACAGCATTCAGTCTTTTTGGGAAAGCGTCTATCAACATGGCACATCTTGACTTGGCAATCTTTGCCCACTCTTCCTTGCAAAAGCGCTCCAAATCTGTCAGATTGCGAGGGCATCTCCTGTGCACAGTCCTTTTCAGGTCACCCCCCAGATTTTCAATTGGATTCAAGTCTGGGCTCTGACTGGGCCATTCCAAAACTTTAATCTTCTTCTGGTGAAGCCATTCTTTTGTTGATTTGGAGGTGTGCTTTGGGTCGTTGTCGTGCTGAAAGGTGAAATTCCTCTTCATCTTCAGCTTTTTAGCAGAGTCCTGAAGGTTTTGTGCCAGAATTGACAGGTATTTGGAACTGTTCATGATTCCCTCCACCTTGACTAAAGCCCCAGTTCCAGCTGAAGAAAAACAGCCGCAAAGCATGATGCTGCCACCACCATGCTTCACCGTGGGTTTGGCCTTCTTTTCGTGATCTGCAGTGTTGTTTTTGCGCCAAACATACTTTTTGGAAATATGGCCAAAAAGTTCAACCTTGGTCTCATCAGACCATAACATATTTTCCCACATGCTTTTGGGAGACTTTGATGTCGGTTTTTGATAAATTTAGCCGGGCTGGGATGTTTTTTTTTGTAAGTAAAGGCTTCCGTCTTGCCACACTACCCCAAAGACATATGGAGAATATTTGAGATTGTTGTCACATGTAGTACACAACCAGTACTTGCCAGAAATTCCTGCAGCTCCTTTAACGTTGCTGTAGGCCTATTGGCAGCCTCCCGTACCAGTTTTCTTCTTGTCTTTTCATCAATTTTGGAGGGACATCCAATTCTTGGTAATGTCACTGTTGCGCCATATTTTCTCCACTTGTTGATGATCGCCTTCACTGTGTTCCATGGTATATCTAATGCCTTGGAAATTCTTTTGTACCCGTCTCCTGACTGATACCTTTCAGCAATGAGATCCCTTTGATGCTTTTTCAGCTCTTTGCGGACCATGGCATTTGCTGTAAGGTGCAACTAAGTTAATGTCAGGAAAATCCTGCTGGAACAGTTGAACTTTATTTGGGATTAATCAGTATCACTTCAATTGAGGGCAGGTGTGTGCTGAGTACTATTTAACATGAGTTTGAATGTGATTGGTTAATTCTGAACACAGCCACATCCCCAATTACAAGAGGGTGTGCACGCTTATGCAACCACATTATTACAGTTTTTTATTTTTATTTTCCCCCCTAAAAGATTTAAGTTTGCTTTTCAATTGAATTGTACAGATTATATGTCACAATAAAGGTGAAAAAAGTTCTGAAATGATTCATCTTGGTTTTCTGTTTTTACATCACAACAACCTAGCATTTTAACAGGGGTGTGTAGACTTTTTATATCCACTGTATATCTGTATGTTTACAATGCATTATCATGTCTACAGAATTGTACAGTATTAACCTACTTAATCCATATATTCCCTTGCCAGATACATTAGCTGAAATGACAGGAGTAGCTCCTCTTTTAGGTTCGAGCTCCTCGTTTTGTCTTGGATGGTTGGAGTCCCTCACCTGTTTTTTAATTACCCCATTCTGTGTCATGTGCTCTCTCCTCCATGTTTGTTTGTGTTTCCTTCATGCAAACTTCCTGTCTGCATCCATGCCATGTGGAAGAACGCAAAGCATCATCCAAATGGCGAAGAATATTGCCATAAAGAGTATGTTTTGTGACACAATGAAATAAACGATAGAGCATAATATGAAACAATAGATGTTTTTCTACGTCATATGATATATATCATCATATCGCACAGCCCTGGTGTAGTGCCACAGTTACTCGATTGTGACTCCATTTTGTTGATCAGATGCCTGCAACTGGTTGCCATGGTGGCTTAGCTGAAGGATCGCAGACTGGAGAAGGAGAAGTTGGCTTTGTGTTTATTAGAAGACAGGAAAGCACGCCCTCCACCTCCCATACTGATACACAAACACAACACAAGCCCAGAATTGTAACTTGGTGTAACAATCTGTATTCTGTTATTGGGACTCTGCAGTAGACGCAGAGCTGGTGACGTCACAGTACGTGATGGTGATGTACTTGCTCTCCTCTTAGTTGCTTCTTGTGTTTTACCACATTTTGGAAATGAGAATCAGTATGTCGGACAAGTTAACAAAACAGCAATTGCTCACCGCACTTATACTCTCCTTCCATTATCATCCCTCCTTACTTTATCTAAGGACAGGACAAAGTTTAGTCACATTGGCAGTCCATATGAGGGGGTAAAATGGCAGAGTATTATAATTGCAAAGAAACTGTGCTTCTGCCTTAGAGATTACGAGTTTTACCTTCAGATGAAACAAACTTGTCCTTAACCTGAATTGCTTCAGTAAACATTCTGCTGAATTAAGGGATTGTAAATTGAAATGTAAATCAAGGATAAAACTGTATGTATATAATTAAAATGTTATTCCTGAATAATTAGTAAATCCATAATCTCCTTTCCTGTCTATCCAGGAGTTCACGTTTGTAGACATTCTTTGAGTCAGCCTGATTTGATCAAAATCACTGGAGTGGTCAGCACAAGGACTGGATAAACGCTGGCAGCGTTCCTGTCGATGAAATGGGCGTTCTAAGAACTACTGCATAATATTCTTCTGGCTTGAAATTATAAATGTCCTTTCTTTACATGAAATTACATCTTGGATATTTTGTGCACAATACTTTATAATACTGCACAAACCTAAGAGAAATGACACAAGACAATTCATCAACTTGACACTGTCTGCAAAAGAGCTGACATCTCCTTAATACCAAGCCTTTTCCATGACAGCAATTTGGGTTTTTTACATTTCTATTTGAAGAACTGCTGAAGAAATGAATGGTTACAAAGACTAAATGAAAATCAATTGAGCTGAAGAAATTTCTGTACTCAGATGCTTTGTATATATATAGATTTTGCCACTAAACACTTAAACACCCTAATGTTAAGACATTAAAATGCCAGCATGAATGACTTCCAGCCAAAAACAAAGCAATGTTGCTCTTTTTTGTTTTCTTGTTCTTCTAGCTATTCCCGGTCAGCCAGTGCCTGCTTCTCTTTTGCTCATTACCCTTCTGTATTGCGGGCCCAGTAATGGCAGTTTGCAGCCTCTGCATGGGTGTATTGAGGAGGCATGAGGCTGCAGACACACAGCTGTGGCAGGCCTACCCACATTTCCATTCATTTAATTACCTTGAAATCCTGCATGGTAGAACACTACAACCACACCTGATGTAGTGTATTTCTCAGCTTGACGGTCATAACTAAGTCTAGGTTATTATCTCATTGGTGAGTTTGCTGGAAGGCACATGAAACCAGACAGACCAGTCTCATCACCACATCAGGCAGTAGCCCAATGATGGCAGCCAGGCACGCATTAAATAATCGCGTTATCTCAGAGATTACATATTGCTTTTCATAACCCCAGAGTGACCAGCATCACAATTCTCAAGGGGGACATGATAGGATCATTTGTTTCATATATCATACAGTTTCACTGATACATGTATTTGACCAGTGCCCAGTTTTTCCCTGTGACTGTGGCACATGATGGGAATTGTAGCAGTATGTCAGACATAGAATTGAAAATATAAACAGGGGTCTGGTACGAGAGACTAGGGGCCTGATTTACTAAAGGATTTGGTTCACAGGGATTTAATGACTATCTCAATGGCTAAAACTCAAAAAGACGAAGAGAAAATGTGATTGTTGAGGTAGTTTGTTTGCTACGATTACAAATAATGTCAACAAAACTGAATGCGCAAAAAATTAATGTGTGCTAAAAGCTTTGATGAATTTGGCCGTACATTTTAAGGAGGAATACAACACTAAAACAGAATACTAGAAGTAGACATCGTCACTTTGCGTTCAGGTTCTCTTCTCCATGTTATGTTTACATTTAAACTAAGGAATTTAGCTATGGATAAGAGCATCAGCTAAAAGCTTGTAGTCTGCATATCCTTACCCGTCTCTCCCCACACCGGGAGGTACTCATCCTGCTGAATATCCAGCATGATCTCCAGCCCATTCCCCATTCCGCCTTTCATGGTGACCTGCAGTGGACGGCCATCTTTCCCCGAGTTGAAGGTGTAGCATTTCCCGTAGCGGGTGAAGATCTGGTGATGAATGTAGAGAGAAATAAAAACCACTGTGAGCAAATATGCTTATGCATCAAATAGTGCTCTTTACATTTCTCTGAGATGACTTTCTAAGTACAAGGAAAAAAATTTTCAAGGAATAGAAGATATGAGGTAGTAATGCCTCGTTGTTACATTTAATAGGGGTGATTATTTATCTAATACCCTCTTCATTCATTAGGACGAAACCTTAAATGGACCAGATTGGGCACTCAGGTACAATCAAGTAATTAACGCTACCCTGTGATCAATCCATCTACCCTGTGATCAGTTCATACTCTCGTTTTGCTGTAAATATCTTTTATATCTGTCTGTCAATGTAGTGGAAGTATTTCCTTTGTAAGTGTACATTTCTGACATGATGTGTTCTGAATTCACTGATAAGATACATGCAAATAAGTGCTTTTATCAGTATGTTTTGAACAGATCATGTATTTGTAAACAGTGTGCTGAAAATTATTTGATCACAAAATGATGAAAACTCTGATTCTATTTGGACATATCACAAACATTGATTCTAAATTATATTTCCACTGAAATTTGTTATGACATAATGACTACATACATTTGAATGCAAAATTTTCATTTCTCCAATTTGATAAATCAGTCCATTCTCTTAACTCTGAGTAAAAAAAACAAGAAACAATTCACTATAAACACTATACACTCGTGATAGTTTACACCTGTCATGTCGGCATGAAAAATGCCATTTACTAAGTCAGTACTAAAATGAAAAAATACACTTAGTTAATGTAGTCAGAATGGTTTTATGAAATTTCAAGAACGTTCCACTTCCATAACTTTTGACCCTGTTAAGTACACAGTACTCTTTTCATTTGACGTTATTTGAGGTAATTATGTTAAGAAATTTAGTCTCTTGCTGGAAAACCTTCACAATGCTGATTTCATTTCTTTCTGCAGACACTGAAAAATAGCAACAGCTTTTTAACAGTAACTCAGTGGAAATTTGGATTCTCTGATTAGGGAGGAATTGGAGGTAAAATTAGAAACGTTTATGCACCCAGCCAGCCCTCTTTATAATCAGGGCTGTGACTTTGATGTGAAAGGGAAAGCTTTCATTTCAGCCATACTTGTGTAACATGATTGGCAGGTGGGAAGTGTGCTTATGACAGCGGACTTAGAGAATGGAACAGAAGTGGTTTCTCGTGGACCTAAAAAATGCTGCTGACTCAGAAGAAAAGAGAGAGTTAACTAATGACGAGCTAACCAGTTTACCAATGTCAGGTAATGGAGAGAGCCAGGTTGACTCTACAACAGACCAGAATGACATGTTCCAGCTGTACAATGTAACATCTCTGCTAAGTACTTAGGGGCTGCCGTGTGCTTCTGGTGTAGAGAGAGTGACAGAGCGAGAGAGAGAGAGAGTTTCTGAGGTAACTGCAATGCTCGGCAGCTTAGAAATCGTGAGGCATCTCACACACAGGTCTGCACACATTCTTGGCCTTCAGCTCTTGCCCATGGGGGTTTCCTCATTACTGGGAGAGAGGGAGTAACAAGGATTATAGTCTGACTGCAGTGGTTGAGAATGTTTGCCTTCATTCACTTCTACACTCAGGCGCTGACAGACATAAAAAACAATAAAGACAGGAACTCAAAAAAGTGATCACATGCAATTGAACGTTAATTTAACAGTGGATTTGATCAATGGAGACTGACTAAATGCTAGTGACAACATTTCAAATGGGCCTGGTTTTCATGCAGTTAGCACAATTCTGATGACATCAAAAGGGAATTCAGAGGACAAAAAGGACAAATATCTGATGACCCACCTCCAAACTCCACCCACTGAATCTAAATCATACCTCCCATCTCAAATCACTGAATCTAAATCACACCTCCCATCTCCACCCACTGAATCTAAATCACAATGCAACACAAACACCTCTCCCAACCTCAGCGGGCCTCCCTGTATTAGAGTGCATTGAAGGGTCACACTAACAGAAGCCAATGGGTTAATAACTATTTGTCAGAATAACAAAATGAAATCTGACCTTTTCAAAGAGCAATTGCTGAAGTTGAATAAGAAGTGGCATTTTGCCACAGCCGCGCACTTATAATGTCTCTGGAGGAGGAGAAAGAAACACTGGCCATGTGACACACACACACGCGCAGGCATACGTGCACATGCACAAACACACACGTCAGTTTAATTTCGGAAACTGTGACATACTTCAACTGGTGGTCTGGTTCATTCCTTTTATTGTTTTGACTTTTTTAAAAGGGGAAATCAACACTAAAAATCAACTGAAAATATATCATGGAAGACAAAGAACTGTGCCCACATACGGGAAGGTCTGTGCTAATAATTGTCTCTGTCCTAAGATGGCACTGAGCATGGCTGCACCGTTGTGAGATCTGCGTTGACCTTGCAGTTTTTTGTTATTTGTGTTTGTGTCTGTTTGTGCTTACGCCCGTGAAGTCATCTGTCACATCAAGTACGACAGAGACTTTTAGCACACCGTGAACCAGAGTTTTTCCACGAGGAACCCCTGTTTACCCGAAAAGATTACAGCTTACATGCAATCATGGCAACGACAACAACTACACAGAGGCTCCACCGGCAGGACCAGCTAAAGGCACAGGCCATATAGGCGGTCGCCTAGAGTGCACCTTCTGGTGAAAAATAATAAAAATTCGCCGGTGGGTGCCCTTCCTCATTTTCTGCCTTGAGCTAACAAATGACAGAAAGAAAGAAATACACTTTGCATTAAGAGCTGACAGACTCTACCAGGATTTTGGCTTACTGACATGAAGTTTGCTTAGATCTTAGCCTACCACGAACATCGTTTTGCTAAAAATGGCTGTTTTCCCTCAGCGATATTTGTTCACCTGGGGGTTACACCTGTATGTTTTTCCCAAAAAAAAGTGGTCAGTCCTAAGTAATAATGTTTGCAATAAATTACAAGTAATATTTTTTTTATTATTGTTGTTTTTATTATTGTAAAACCGCTCCTGTGTTGGCACATACCAATCTGAGTAGCATTATCGAAGTCTTTTGAACTTGATCGGAATTGTTATCAACACCTCTCAATCTGTGCTTATTTTCAGCACAAAATTTGTGCCAGTGTCTTGAATGTAACTAACAGGTAAAGATAGTTGGTAATATTAACAACTTATTCATTCTTCGATACGTGATTCTGTGCCGGGGGGCAGAAACAAAACCTAATCTTGCCTAGAGCAGCAAAATGGCTAGAGCCGACCCTGGCTGTCGGAGAAGATGGAGAAGAGCCGGCATCTCGGTCAGACTGAGACACGAACCAACCAACCCCACTCCCCATTATACTCCTGGCCAATGTCCAGTCCCTGAACAACAAGCAGTCTGAGTTGAGGGCAAGAATCTTCTTCCAGCAGGAAACAAGGGACTGTAACATCATCTGCCTCACGGAGACCTGGCTATCAGACAAAACACCAGACCAAGCTATCGAACCCACTTGCTTCACCGTGTTTCACATGGAAAGGACCGAAGAACTTTGGGGAAGGGGAAGGGAGGGGGTGTATGTTTTATGATTAACAACGCCTAGTGTGATCCTGTGAATATGAACACCCTCCAGACCTTTTGCTCTCAGGACATAGAATACCTTGTGCTTCTGTGTTGGCCATTCTGGCCATCCATGGGAGTTCGCAGCTGTCATCATCACAGCTGTGTACATCCTGCCGCAAGCCAACACAGAGCAGGCTCTCCAGGAACTGTATGAAGCCCCGAACACCCAGGAGAATGAGTATCCAGAGGCTGCTTTCATCGTGCTTGGTGACTTCAATCAAGCAAACTTGCTGGGAGTTAAACCAAAGTATTACCAACACATCACAATGGGTATAAAAGTGAATAACAAGCTGGACCATTGTCACACCCCACACCGGGATACCTACAAGACCCTACTCTGCCCACCATTTATCCATCCTGCGTCTGCCTGCATACAGGCAGAAACTGAAACAAACACCGCCTATCACCAAAACTGTGCACTGCTGACTACAGGATTCTACAGGATTGTTTTGACCACAAAGACAGGGACCTCATCAACACCATGTTGCCCCCCTTGGACCTGCTACAGTTTGCCCACCACCACAATAGAGCCACAGACAACACCATGACCATGGAACTACATACTGCCCTCATCCACCTGGAGTCAAGAGACACTTATGTGAAATGCTGTTTGTTGATTACAGCTCAGCATTCAACACCATAATTCCCGTCAAGCTTGACAACAAGCTCAGGGATCTTGGCTTGCACCCCACCCAGTGTGGCTAGATCCTTGACTTCCTGGTGGGACAATGCCAGGTGGTGAGGATGGGCTCCATCACCTCTGCCCCCCTGACCCTCAACACAGGTGCACTTCAGGGGTGCGTTTTGAGCCTCCTCCTCTACTCCCTGTACACCCACGACTGTGTGGCCACAAATAGCTCCTACCAGCTGATCAAGTTCGCAGACAACATGACGGTGGTAGGCCTGTTTTTCACTCAAATACTGTCAAAAGTATGATGATGTGATAATGTTAAATCTTGAATCTTGAATCTTGAATTGCCTCTCCCAGCTCTACCACCAAATATACTGAATGGAGAATCAGTGTAACATTCATTTAAGCTTTTTGGGGGATGCGTGAGTGCTCTGCATTACACAGCTCATCTAAAAAGGGAAACTTCTGTCTCCTGCCGTCTCAGATATGTAGGTGGCAACTGACATCTTTCAATCACTATTTTGCTGATTCATTTTAGCAGGCGGAACAAATACACCAGTGACTCAAAGTTAATGTGCCTGAATATGTGTTTTTGGTTTCCTGCCACTGTCTTCAGTCAGCAGACTGTCATCAGGCCTTGATTGAGATTACAGTGAAAGGAGACTGGTGAGAGGCAGGAGAGGATTGTAAGAGGTGCTGTGGTAACCACGGAGACAAGAGTGCAGAGGGGGAATGGGGAGGGGCTGTGGCCTTGAAGGATGGAACCTGTGTCCACAATAACAGCTTTCAGACTGTCTCATCACTACCTTTTCCCTTAACCTCCTCTACTTCAGCAGAGAAAACCAATAATACATAGCTATGGTTTACACTCTCTCAATAGGAAAGGCCATTGACATAGTCATTCATAGCAAACACTGCATTTGGATGCAATTCCAAAGTTTTTTTATAACAGCATTTTTCAAACCAATGATGCTTTCACCCATAAGCAACAGGACATCCTGCCCAAACAAGACTACAAACCTGACCCCAACGAATATATAAAATCAAAGAAAACACCTCTTCCTATTGAGAGATGCTGTGTATAATTTGATAAGTACTATTTCAAACCCTGCTCTCACACTCTCTGGCATTCTTCTTCAAACCTCTCCCGCCCCTGCTGATTTCCAAGGCGAGGGCAAGCAGTGCTAAACAGTGATCAAGGAGCCAGGCTACACAGGTTAGCCTTCCTCTAACTGATGCTTTCCACTGAGTGCACTAAAAAACCTGCTTCTGCCAAACCACAGTCTGACAGAAACTGCTGTGCATTAAGGACTGGGCCCTGACTCTATAAGCTAACCACAATAACATATGCATCAACACAAATGGTTGATGATTTGATACAGTGATTTGATTAGTTAAGGATGGTACAATGATTCGGTGTATACGTCCTTAGCGAAAAATGTAATTGGTAGCAAATGGATAAAAAGCTAAAAAATAGAAGAAAAATCGTTCTCAGAAAGGCAGCTAATGGGGCCCCCGGGTGGCTCATGGAGAATTTGTTAATTTGGGATGCAGACGTGAGCCCTGTCACTGGGAGTTTGAGTCCCTGCAGCACCATTACTGGCTACTGCTGTAAGGTTCATATTAGAGGGGTGACAACTGGCCCTGCCAGGGAGAAATGGTAGGCATGCTGGTTATGTTTTTTAGTCTCATTGTTCTCTAGAGGCCACTCTGGGACCCACTGGTTGCCAGCTGATGCATAAGTACACATGTAATTAGTGGAGCGTCTGCAGTGCGGAGAAAAGCAGGGGCTGGTCATCACATGGATCTGAGGAGACGTGTGTCACGGTTGCCTCCTCCTGATTCAGACAAGAGGGTTGCTGCATGAAGCCAGACCGCAGTAGGGGCTGTACCCGCCGTTTGGTGTACTGTCCTGTGCCACTGTCATGGCAGTGCCAGGCCACTGGCAAGAAAGTGCATGTACTGGCCCAGGCCACTAGTGGATTGGCTCGGGACAGTGCTCTACTGTCTCATGGCACTCGAATTTTACAGAAGCAACGAGAAGAGTCTGTCTGCAGGCTATCCTCCCTGGCCTCTCTTGGAAGCAAATGGCTTGCTCCATTGGGAGACTGTCCTGGGACATTACTGTGCTGTCAGGAGACACTGAAATTATGCAGCAGTTAGTGCCTGGTCCATTACGAGACTACCATATGAACACTCTGCTGTGTCCAGATAGTACTACTAAATGATCTGCATGCATTTGTGCAATGAACAACGTGAAATGAAAAGTTGCAGGATGTCATAATTTAACATAATTAAAGTGGGTAACATATACCATGGCTCGTCGATGTAAAGTGACCCTCTTCATAGTACAGCGGGTAATTATCTGTATTTATACATAATCTGTATTTATTTGTATGGTATGAAAAAATATTCTGTTACTTTCTAACGAAAGAAGTTAATCTTTAAACATACAAAATAATTGTTAAAAAATATTTCCAAATTCTGAAGCAAAATACAAAATTTAAAAAATGAAAAGAAAACTTATCAAAATAATTATAGTAAAATGACTAAATAAGTCAATGTCTGCTTGAACATTGATGCAGTTCCATCATTTCTATTTATTTCCATCATATTTATGATCCAGTCATGATATATGATCCATTTATGATGAAAGTTTGTATGTGTTACAGTCGCATATAATAATATTGATCTGAATGGAATGTAAAGTTATATAAAACATATAGAATTAAACTGATGTCAAAATAAAGCAAGGTAAAGAATCTGAATGTTTTGATTGGAATTGTTAGTTATATAAGCGTGGCTTTATTTACTCTTGTCATGTAGCTGTAATTTAACCAAAGTTGACAATAAATAAATGGAGACGAATTGTGAAATCACAAAGCACTGGGCTATATCCACCTCAGTGGAATGATGGTTAAGTTACTGAAAATAACTGATAAAAGTACTGAAAGTACGTAGGCTTTGGAAATATGGGAAATAACACCTGCTTTCACTGTGAGGGTAAATTTCAAAATATTGATAAATGAGTCCCGCAATCCAGTTTCATTTTACATGCTTAATGAATTCTTAATTAAAATTAAGCGGAGGTCATTCTTAATTACTAATGTTAGCAAATGGCATTGATTGATTTCACACTGCATGTAGACATGTTCATAAAATGAGGATCAGAAGATAAACAATTGCTCATTTTCCCAAAGAAATAACAGGCGCTGTTTAAATCAAAGGTGTCAGTGGTGTCTTTGTCTGAATGTAGGTTTAATTTCTATTGTTTTCAGAATACACTTTGTATGTCCAATGTACACATGTTAAATTCTGGTTAAAGCATTACATTATAGTCATTTAGCTGATGCTTTTTTATCCAACGCGACTTGTAGTTGATTGGGGTAACCAAGGGCCAATCCCCCCAGGAACAATGTGGGGTTGAGGGCCTTGCTCAGGGGTCCAACAACATAAGGATTACTATTGAGGCAACAGGTCATCAGTAGGGTAAAACTAACCACGATCTAATCCCAGCTCACGTTCCCTATTAGCGGGTGAACAATCCAACGCTTTGTGAATTCTGCTTCACAATGATAGGAAGAGCCAACATCGAAGGCTAGACTGGGGCTTAAGCCACTAACCTCAGGGGTCCAAGGCATTTACCTTAGCCACTATACTACAGGCTGCCCACAAAACACTCCATTTTCTGGTTTTGTAATCAAAGCACTTTAGTCAACAAGTTTTAAAAACATGGGGTACTGGTCTTACAGGGAAACCATTGGATATATACCCAAAGCAACATTATCTGTAATATAGGGTTTTTTTCAGCAAAAACATACAAAATACATTCCCAGTGAAAATAAATGTGTGATATATAACACATGTGATACAAACTAATCTTTACATGGAATGTATATATGTAATTTTGATTGGATTTATGAGAAAACCATGTGAAATGTGATGTTTATTAAGTCTCAGGTGACCAACAGCCACTTGTTGCTAGCCTGATGCAGGAAATTGACAGCCCTTCTATCTTTGTTGAATTATTCAGACACCAGGATGCACTTACTGAGCATGCTCGAGGACAACCTGAGCACAAACTGTGCTGAGGAAGGCTGAGCTGTTCAGGTGGTCTGCAAGAGCACTGAAAATCAGGGTCATTTTCCCCCTACAAGAAATGTGTGCATTAATGCTATAAGTAAGCACTAAGCACAAGCGAAAGGAGAAGTATGCTGATGTCAAAAACAAGATGAAAGAAAACGTTTTAAAAATAGTCAAACTGCTTTGTAATGCTAAATCGGAGGCATGCAGTCTCCATAATACAAAGTTAAAAAAAAATACAATCCAACTAACGTTTCACATTTCAGTAAGGCAGAGGAGTGCTGGGGCCAGTTTCTCTCTGCTGGTTATGATTAGCTGAAACTGCAGGAGAAGGTAAAAGGAGTCACGTTAGGATTAACAGATGCTACACACAATTAGAGAGATGAGTGGTATTGTTCTGAGATAGTTCAGCAGCAAAAACCAATGAAATTAATTCTGAGGACCACAAAGGCCAGGGGTTTTAGGGTGGCCGTTAAAAAGGACTGGCAGGGAAAATTTTCCCACTTATTGACTTATTGATTTTATCTCAGTGTCTCGCAAAATGTCCTCCCACATATGACCTTAGAATCCTAAGAATGGGCTTAAATACAGCTTCAGTATTTACTGATGTCTCTACTTGATAAATCTACAATTTGAATATTTCTCACTGAACACTTCTTAAAATTTAAACATTTTTAAATGTTAAGCTACCAGCTGAAGAGCAAAAGTTTAGCTAAAGTGCTAACATGCAGCTCCACACATCCTTTGCTTGCCTTATTATTCACACCGTTAAAACGTTAGCATACTCCTCCATTCATCCCCTGCTTGCTCTGTCCCTTAGCCCTAAAGCGCAAACTGTCCATCTGCACCAAGGTGCAAACATGCTGCTCTACACATCCTCCACTTCCTCTGTCCTTCAGCCCGAAGGTGCTAACATGCTGCACCACACGTCCTCCACACGCTCTGCTCCTCAGTGCTAAAGCGCTAACATGCTGCTCCACACATCCTCTCCTTACTCTGCTCCTCAGTGATGACTGCTCACTTCCTCCTCAGGCAGTGCACAGCCTCATTGATTCCCAATACTGTCATATTTGCCTCACACTAGCCTGATTCTGTTTCCTTGCAACAGGATACTATTTGCTGAAGTCCTTTCACCAGTTTGAAATAGGTCTTCCTGTCAATGCTGAAAAGCACGCACTGCATGACAACTTGTCCATGACTGAAACATCTTCCATAGGAAGGATTTTTAGTGAAAATTACACTTTTGGGTCATAAACCACGATTAAAAAGGTTTTGGTAAGTTACTGTTTTCATGCATTTTTGGGCCTATAAATGCTTCCAATTTGTAATTCCATTCCATTTATATTAATTCCATTAATAAAAAAACATTTAATGTAAAATAAGGTTGATAAATAAGTTCAATTTGGAACACAAAAATAATAATTGTTAAAAAGGTAATATATTAATGAATACTTCCAAAGTACTTTTTTGAGATTTTGATTTGGCTCATTTTCAAATGTATTGTCCCTCATACTGTGTTGCGCGAGCACTGAAACATTTAGAGTTTGACCTCCGGTACTTCAAAAGTTTCAATTCATTTTGTAATGAGGGTTGGATAACCCCAATATAGCACCTCCCCTGGTGAGGCATACCATTTCAAAAGGGAACAGCTTGCTGTTATTTTGCTATTTTGTTATTGAAGAACTTCACAGAATAAGACAAAATTAAAACAGCTTCAATGAAGCAAAACAGAACTGAACTGTGTTGGTTCTTTATGTGGTGTGGTGTATATAGTTGGAGCATGCTCAGGGCTTCCTCCTTTTTTGAACATATGGTACACTCTTCCAGATTTCATTCATTCAAATTTGGTCTCAAGATATCACAAGAATGCCATCTATTCTTGGACGTGAGAATTAATTAGATAGACCTATTGGGTGAAGAGAGCTCACCTGGTATTGTGGTAAATTTGGGGAACACAGCCCAGCCAATCACTTTCCATCTTCACCACAGTAATGAAGCCATGTCTGAACAGGACTGTGGTGTATGCATGCGCCCCACCACAGGACAGTGAGAGCCCATCAATGTGAAGTGATAGAACACCGCCATATCAGATCACCCCAGCATCACACTGAAAAACCTGAAAGGACTCCATATATTTATGCCACCTTGAAGATGCCTTTGGAATTGAAGTGAAATAGCATTTCTATGCTTTATCCCCCAGGGGAAAATGCATGTGATGGTGTTGGGGGATTGATAAAAAGACATGCCTCAAAAGTAATTCTTCAGCAGTCAAACAGTGACCAGATAATCACACCAAGATTCAAGATTCTTCAAGAATCTAGTAAGTGTTACATTAACTTTCATTGCTGTGATGTGCAGAGTGGGAGAGATTCAGTGCCTCACTTCAAGACTACTTCAGTACTGTCAAGACAATCTCAGACACCCAGCAGATGCACATATTCACTCCATGAATATCACTTAATGGGGAAAGGGGGGGCACATTATATTCCAGGTTACTGGTGAAAGGTTTACCAAAGAGTTTGGAATCTAATAATGCTTTGGTTTCTCATGAAGAGTCAGAAAAAATGACCACAAACAATGTTACTCCAACAAGGAAAAGTATGTTCTGCATCCAGTAACTGTCTGAATTATCTTTTGGATACACTGTATTGCATTCTTGTGATATCTCTGGACCATGGTGTGTCAAACACAAACACTGTGAACAAAACCATGTCAAAAAGACAGAAAGAAAGAACTGAGAATTCAGCAGAAAAAACATAAATCAAATCTGATCACTTTCTCAGCACTATACAGCATAACCCCACTCAGTGGAATCATATTTTATGTTTTGATTCACTGAAGCCATTTTTATTTTATTTTGTTCTGTAAAATTATTAATTATAGCAACTGAAGGCCTGTTTTGGTTTTCCTACATCCTTACACCCTGCTGGAATGACAAATTTCTAGAGGGTTTTAGTAATAGAGGGAGTCTGAGAGGAAAAAATGACACTGAAGTATGGTGCCTCTTCCATTTGCATGCAATGTAATCAAACATGTAATCCTCACGTGTGAAAACTTGTGACTTTTACCCTACTCTAGCACTCTTGTCCCAGGCATAATGTACTTTGAGTTGTATGTCCCTCTGGATAAGAGCATCTGCAAAATGCCTATAATGTAATGTAATGTAATGTGAAATAGTTATTTCTTTCTTAATTATGGAAAGTAATTAAAAGAAAACTCAGGGTCAGCTGTTTCAGTACGTTGATATTAATTACCAGTAATACCTGCCAAATGTAAATCTGACTAACACTGGCTCTTAACATAAGGGCAAAGCTATCATTGTACAGGTTCTATAATAACAAAATACCAGAACAGTCAGAAAATACCATGGTTAAAAGAAATGCCAAAAGACCTACAGTAAAAGGTTGTTCATGCCAGTCAGTCAGGGAAGGGTAATAATATGATTTTCCAGGTTCTGGGGGACTTAACAAAACTACAGTCAGAGCGATACTGTCAAGGTGGATGACATTTTAGGACAGTAGCAAATCGTCACAGTAACAGCAGTCCGACCGATATCTCTTCAACTGCAGGGTGTAAAACCGCCCAGGAAGTCACAATACACCCTCAAACAACATCCAGGGATCTGCTGACCTCTCTTGCCACTTCCCTCAGCAAAGATCGATGTTCAGGACTCCACCACTACAAGGACAACAGAAAAATGGGATCTGTGGCTGAGCAGCAAGGAGGAAGCTACTTCTCACTAAGAAATCCTTTAATCTTTGTTTTCCAGAAAGCACATGGATGATCCTCAGGAGTTCTACGTTCCATGGATAGAAGAGTGGAACTTTTTTAGGGAACTAGGACCTAATTAGGTCTGGCAAAAACCATACGCCGCATTCCAAATTAAGACTGTTAATGGTCAAGCATGGTGGTGCTAGTGTCATAGTTTGGAGATGCTTGGGCAACTCAAGATCATTTGGCTCTGTATCTACAGGAGAATGTCAGGCCATCTGTCCATGAGCTGAAGCTGAAGTTCAGCTGAGTCATGCAACAAGATGAGGATGCAAAATGAAATAAACAGGCAAATCAGAATGTCTGAAGAACATTTAAATGCTAAGTATTGAAATACCCTAGTCAAAGTCCAGACCCCACTGAGAAGAGACCTAAAACACACCATTCATACTTAAAAACCTGGAGCAGTTCAAGCTGTTTCGCGTGGAGCAATAGGCAAGAATTTAGGTTTTAATAGGTCAGTTACTGAGTCTATGGGGGCAATTATTTTTCCACACTGGGGCATTGCATATTGCCCAAAATGAAAAAAAAAATCAAGTATCAAAATGCTGTGTCATTTATTCCACTTTATCAATATTATGTTTTGTTTGAAGATCTGATACCTTCCAGATTCACAAACATGCATAAAATCAGGAAAATCATTTTTCACAGTACTGTTTTATAAGACAGAACCATTTCAGGTTGACTCACACATTTTTGACCCAGTTGATCCTCAAACTTTGTTGACATAATGGATTTTTCCACAAATACTAAAAATATTGAACCTGGAACACTTGGTACAAATAAATAAACCCACAGCTCACAAAAAAGGATACTTATACAGACTGGCATGAATATTATTCATTAACAACCGGTCATCCGTTACACCCTTCCCCTGCCAGCTGGTCTGGCCTCTTGAGAAATGTGGGAGTGGGAGTTTTCAGGCAGTGTCACATGGCTTCGGTTATGGCCAGATGGAGTGCCATGAGCCCAGATCGTCCAGTTCTCAGGTTTATTCCTCTGAATAAGCGGCTGTAAATGAAGAATTGTTAAGTAGGATTTTATTCTATTCTATGAATCTCTGAGACCACATTCCTGACCGAGACTAACAGGTCCACGCGTGGACCCAACTAATGTCAAACCAAAAAGAAACCAGCAAGACAAAACCAAGCTAAGACTCAAAAAGGCTAAGCCTGAGACAGGGACACAATTATGTCACACATACAGGGGTTGGACAAATGAACAGGAACACCATATGAAAATGGATATTAACTTTGAAGGTACTACATGACAATTACAACAGTAGTTAGATAGGTGAGACATAATAAGCTGAATGTCAATTATCAGTATGCATAAACTATAAAAAGATCTCTGACAATCAGACTTGTGAATTTCCAAATCAACATGGGGAAACTAACACAGCTCAAAAGAGACCTAACAGGTGGTGCCTGAATTGCGGATTCATCACTCACAAAAACTGCAGCATCACTTATTGTGGCAAGGGAGGCAGCATCGAAAATAATAACAAAATATCCCAAATACAAACAAACTGCATTGGTAGAGTGGAAAATGGTTGCAGATTGAACTAAGACTAATGAATTGACATTTATATTTATGACAGGGCTTCTATTTGGAAACTGCTTTGTCCAAGTCTAATGCAAAAAGATGTATGACTGATGTATGTATGGTAGGTCCGATTAATCGTCTTCTTGTGTTTTCTGACATCTGAATGGGCTTACTTAAAGAGAAAGCCAAGAAAGCCTTCAACCTACACTAGCTGTGGCAAACTGTTAAACATGGGTGTGGATCTGTAATGGTATGGGCCGCCATCTCATGGGAGTCAAATGCCATCAAATGACAAAATCACATCAAATGCCTTCAATGGCTTCCACAATCATCAGATCTAAACAGCACTGAGCCTCTGTGGGAAGTTATAGAGAGTAGAATGCAAAAAAACATTTCCATCATCCCTTAAAGAACTGGAGGCTTTCATTACATTACAGTCATTTAGCTGATGTTGTTACCCAAAGTGACTTACAGTTGATTAGGCTAACAAAGGGCCAATCTCCTTGCAAAGCAATGTGGGGTTAAGGGCCTTGCTCAAGGGCCCAACAATGATGGTGGGACTAGAGGTGGGTGTGAACCACCAACCTCAGGGGTCCCAGTCACATACCTCAACCACTACTCTACAGGCTTTCCTTGGTGAAGTAGGGTCAACTATCCCACTATACACACTGCAGAACATTGTATGACAGTATTCCAAGCAGGACTGAAGCTGTTAAGAGTTGTTATTAGTTACTTGATATTCATATATTGTTAGGGTTTTTTCCACCCCGGTAAGTATGTCTGAAAAGGGATTAAAAAGATACATACACAAAACAAATAGGTTTTTCCCTTGTTGTTGTGTACCCATTTTTGCTTCAGCACACACATGCCAGCGCATAAGGAAAGGCTCCAGTCAAATACAAACCATGAACTGCTTCTATATATATTTTGTACTATCTACTATTAATTTCCCCTTGTATATTTTTACCAAACATAAACGAAAAATAATAGACCTCAACCTCAAATAAGAATAATCAAACATCAAATCGTGGTCATTGTTTTTAGATTCCAAAGTTTAGCGGCATTTATGGCTTTCATAATTCACATACAGGTAATGGACAGAAGTAAAGTATTTTAATTACTTGTGTAATGAAGCAAAGTACTGAGAATAACAAAAACCAAGGTACCCATAAAATGATGACGTATGGGCTAGGCTAATTGCTTCTATGCAAGTATGATGAAGTGCGTGCCAGTCGATGTTAAACCTCTTGTTGGACAAGAAATAAAGAAAAGCATGTCATGAATAAGCCATCTAGCCATCTTTCTACAGACTTCCCCACCAGAAACTCAACTCTACTGTAACTAGCCCAGGTGAGTTCAGTTTTGATTTTAATGCCTCTATTTAAACATCCTTCCTGGACACAAGGAATGATCATTATACTCCAGTACTTACGATTACAGATGGAGAAGAGGGATGACGTTTAAAAAAAAGTACTGTTTGTACTAGATGTTTCAAGAACCAACTTGTTGCGATGTAAACCTCATGAACAAAAGTGTCATGTTGCTCAATCATAATTGCCTTGTGATTGCTGTTAATTTCAACACTTTCCCAGACACTCACGGTACTGAAGTTCCGCGGACCGCACTGCTCCCCCTGAAAACGGCAGTGCAGTAGCATTTCCTCTAGCTGATGTCCGAGCCGGTCCAGCAACTGCTTCATTGAGGGCTGAGATTCACGGGGCGGGGGAAGAAAGTGGTTGAAGTCAAGTATTCGAGAAAGTGGGGACCAGGGCGGCGCGTTGCTGATTCCGTCGCCACCGCTAGAGAGGCTAAGTACCTCTTTGGCCCCGGCAGACACCTGCCAGTTTCTTCCTAAGAGTCCAAGCCACCTTCCCGCGCTGAAAATGTCCGGCTTCTTCATGCGCCTCGGCAACAGGAGATTCTGGTTACAGATGGTTACTGCGGGGAATACAAGTCGCTTGGCATACATCATATGTGCCTTAGTGTGCACCGGCGAGGAGAGCAAGTACCGCACCCGGTTAGTGGACCAAGTGAACAAGAGAGCGAGAGCCGTCAGAAAAGCCAGCAGCCAAGCCAGTCTGCGCGGGTACGATCCAGCCAGAAAGACGTGTCTCAGACCATGAAAGGTAGTGTGTTTTAGAAAGAGCTTCCCTGCTTCTGCCAGAGATCCCGTTCTCCCCCGTTGCACTCCTGCACACTGGCACATTTTGTAGAAAAAGCACACAACAATCGTCTGTCACCCTGAAGTGAATACGCGGAACTAGTTCTCTGACAATCATTCACTCACTCAGACGGGATTCTCAAACAAGCCAGCGCGTCCGTCTAAGCGCTCACTGTGCTCGTCACTGGGCATTTCGGTGGGAGTCTGTAGGCTTTTAGTGTCAAAAGTGTTTCGTTTGCCCGTGCTTGCCAAGTTGTTACTGTTTATAAATATTTCTTCTGCATGCACTCTTTAGGCACTTAGTGATACATTATTATTATAATGTGAAACACATTATAGTGATTATTATTATTATTATTATTAGTGAGCGCTTGTTGTCGATGTCGTGTTGATAAACAACCTGAACACCAATCGAAACCAAAAACCATTTAATTTAAGGTAATATCGCATTGGTAAATTGTCATTTTAATCAAAGATGAAATCAACACGTTACTGGAAACTCAATCGAAATAAGGTGTTTGTAACATTTGTAATCGATGAGTAAATTGTCTCATAAAGAAGCTTCCTATCTTTGTGATTGATTGTTAATTACCTTTTATGTTGCAGATTTGAATTCTAATAGTATTTAATATAGTACTTTCACTGTACTAGGAATTCATATTTGATCGAAAACTGATAAACAATTTTATTTGTTGTGATGAAATCTGCAGTACATTTACGGTATGCAGTTTTAATATCCAGTGCTTAAATTAAGATCCAGACCTCAACTATGTAAATGGTAATCAAGAGAACAATCTAATTTGATTATATGTTTGTCATAGGCCCATTCATTCATAAAAAAAACGATCTGAAACAAAAATTATTCACAAAATCATTTTCCTCGATTGTTAGTATGCCCGTGAGTCTTGATTAAAAACTGATTCCGTAGCCTATGTGCGTAAAATTACGTGTTCGTTTACGTAATTTTTGCGAGAAACATTTTTGAATTACATACATTTTAAATTTAAATTTCTATAAAGCGCTGTATTGATACGTCCCATGCAGACATCAATGTCAAAACCAGAGGAGATGAGAAACGTGCCATGTTAGACCGTTTCAGCGCGTTCCTAGTAGAAGTTCAATTAAAATCCATTCCTTTCCCGCAGACAACCACGTTAGTGGCAGAATCACACATTTAAAAAGACAGCAGCGATGCTCATGTTAACAATTCTCTCGTCGTTCAAAAAAGCTTCTTTGAGTTCCACATTACAGCGTCTCCAGTATTTTTCTTGTCCTGTCCCGCTTCCGAACGTCAGTGCGGTTTGTGTTGTGTTGCGTCTCCTCCACTGGCGTTCTCTACACCGTCTGGCTTTCTCTAGCTTTTCATTCGTCTAACAAACTCTTCGCAGTCTCCCATCATCTCCTCTACATCCTCACTGTCCCCTATAAAACTACTTAAAGCATCATTCCCTGCCACTATCCTTTGCTTCTCTGCAAATATTCTTCACTGTATTACCTCTCCCTCTGTTTATTTCCTAATTCTAGTCATTCACTCACCCATTGGCAATTCTGTTCTTGTTCTACCCTGTCTGACACACCAACTTCCCTTCTCTTTCCGATAGCACCCTGTTCATTCCCTCGCTATCCCTCCCATGCACTAAATAGTGAAGCACATTTAAGATGAAGCTTTTTTTACCCAATGCCACCTCCCCAAACACACATACACATCAATGTGCGCACACACACACGCGCGCGTACACACTCACAGGGACACATACATCACTGTCAGTTTTGTTGCATGGCAGCATGGCTGTTAAGGAGCTGAAATTCCCCCAAACAGAAACATATAGAAAGAGTGCCAGCATTATACCATCTGTATGTCCACTTATATTTACAATATCTGTGCAAAATTTAAACCAAACTGGATAAGATTTATCAGTAGACATCTTTTTTACAAGACTCATAAGGGATCCACCATAATGCAAGGTAGACCTAATGTAAGGCTTGAATGAGAAAAGCGCCCTGAGTAAAACATAAATCTGTGGGTTAAAATACATAACATATTTTCTCTACCAATAGTACTAATGATTTTCATTATAAATATACTTTATAATTTATTAATTTATAATTTGAATTATAAATGGTCATTTCTTATTCATACATTTCAAGAGGCTAATTCGTGGAGAAATACCTTATTTTAGTGACTATGCATATTCAGTTTTTTTTCTCATTACCTAAAGAAATAGGAATTGCTTCTTAATGACAGAAACTAATGATAAAGTATTTATTGAACATTTCAGCAAACTTCTTGGTAAATTCAAGAGAAGACAAATTAATAAGAGGTTGAGTGCGAAAAATAGTTCATATTCACTGACATTCAGGAGTGTTTGAGATATTTACAGATTTATAGTCATAATCAGTTACATTCTCTTCTATACTCTGCTAAAATAAAAAAGGATTTCTATTAACTACAACACATTCTTTTTAAAGTTGCCAACCATGTGATCTAACACTGTTAATGTTTCAGCACACATTGTTTTACATTTCACATTTACTCAAATTAACTTATATTATAATGATAATAAAATTATATTTTCCATTTTTACTTGCTTCTAAAAGATCTCTACTGTCTGCAGACAATCCTGAATAAGAGACCTCAGTGGACATGAAAGTGTAGCAAAAATTACAAGTACTTCCTCATACTTCAAAAAGTAAAAGACAACGAGATAATGACATGGCGATATCAGTTGGCATTAGGTCCAGTGTGAGCTGATCAAAATTTGTATTCCTAAAGGAAATTCTCCAGAAATTAAACAGCTTACTGCATTTGGAAGCATTTTGAATTGTACATCAGTATACTTTCCCCGGAATGAGATAATTCCTCCAGAAAATAATGATGTGAATGTGTGAGAGATGTAATCCCATGGTATTGGCCTAGTTTGGTATTCCCATTACAGCTGTCACTGTGATGGATTTATTATTGTGGGAGAGCAGAAATCGCACCCATCAACCTGACCCTCTGGAGGAGAGTCTGAAGGGCCCTAAACTAGGAAATAAACTGCAATGCATTATTTTGGGATGGTGGGTTTCTGTAAATTACACAGGAGATTATGGGATTCTCCAGAGAGATACTGAATGAGTCGGGCCATTTAGACCCACACCTGATCGATTGGACCCAACGTGAACAAAGAGAAAGGCAAAAATGATAAAAAGAAAAAGGCAAAAATGACAAAAAAAGCATTTTGGAGCCTGGTTTGTTGATTGATACTTGGGAATAAAATGCACGTTGTACCTGAATATTCATTGATTTTTGTCTCAATGCTGCATCCAACTTCACATTCATCATTACAGGACACCAGTTTTGGTAGCCGGGTGCCGCTGAGGCAAGCCCTCCCCCCATGACCCCCACGTCTGTTCTCATTTGTTCACACGGTTTTAATATTTCATTTGCCTTAGCCTCACATCCATCTCCTCACTCAGTGGGGTAGTTACAAGGCACAGAACTGAGTGATGACCCATGTTAAGAAACGAACTTGGATATAATTATCACAGGATGTATTTTAAGGAAATGTAAATATTTAATGGAAGGATGTATTATTACACAGAAATTTGATATTCCTCATTTATGGAAAGCATTGTTTCAGTTGGCCTTAATTTTTTTTAAAGTGGAAAAAGCACATAAAACGATAATGCAGTTAAGGCATGGTCCTGTCGTTTACTTCTGCATAACATCAAGAGGATCCGACTGTTCTTGACTATGTACTCCACCCAGCTACTCGTCCAGGCCACGTTGCTCTCTTGCTTGGACTATTGTAACTCCCTCCTCTCAGGACTACCAGCCTGCACCATACAGCCTCTGCAGCTGATCCAGAATGCAGCTGCTCATCTGGTTTTCAATCTCCCCAAGGATTCTCACGTCACTCCTCTGTTCAACACTTCCCACTGGCTGCCATTAGCTGGAGGGTCAGGTTCAAAACCCTGTCCCTTGCCTTTGTTGCAGCTAACCGGACGGCCCCTACCTACCTCCAGCACCTTGTCCAGCCAAACACACCGGCCCAACCACTCCGATCTGTAGCATTTGTGACACTTAACACTTGGATGTCGTATTATTTTTATCACTTGCAACATACACTTTATTTGTATCTTTGAACTGCTGTAACTATGTTTAAATTATGCACTTTATTTCCTGTATTGTCGTTACGCTGGCTGTATGCACTCCTTGTATGTCGCTTTGGATAAAGGTGGCTGTAAAAATGAATACATGTGAATGTAATTATAATGGTGTACCTTCCATGTTAGTAGGTTAAGCCCACAAGATTGAGTCTGGTGGCTCTTTAGGCAAAACGAAGGTAATGCACGCAGTTTGCAAAGCCAATGAAAGACTATTTGCAGTTGTTGTAGTTTACAGAAATGCTACTTTTGTAATTAAAATGCTGCCATTTAACAACAGTAATTTATTTGATATTTTTTCTTTGTTGATACTGCATTGATTGTTGATTCGGCTGAAAATGTAAAAAAATCATTGATTTTAAGAAATACACACATGCAATTAATTGCAGTTAATTACAGCATATGATTCAATTAATTTGTATGTTTTTTAATTGATTAACAACACTAATTAAAACATGTTATACCAGAGCAGCATCTTTGATGCACTAGGGCATAACATGAATAAATATAAATGAAAAATTAATCAGTTTTAACTTTTGTTCGTAACCTCGTAACCTCGAACATTTGTGTGTTCTTTTTATGAGACTTTAGTTAGTCTAGCAAGATGCATTCACGGCTCTCTGTCAGAGGAAGCTGATGCACTGATGCGCTAGCATTGATAATCCTGCCCCCTGGTGTTTAATGGAATTCATGCATATCACTTGTATATGCAGAAGTGTAGCAACAGCATGAAATCAGTTCATGGCTATGTAAATGAAAGTTACATTCTATGCATGTAATTGACAGCTCAAGTTAATTATGATCGCTGGACATCTTCTATTTACCATAAACTAAAAAAGGTTATAAACAAATGCACAGAGCTCACAGACAAAAATAGCTGAGGGACATTTGGGTAAGAAATAAATGACAAGACCTCAGACTCCCTGCTTGCCCCCTTTGATTAGCAGACAATTCAGTGGCATTTTGCTGCATTTCCTCCATGTGTGTTTCTCTCTCCTGCGCTGGTTTGTTTTGATCTCCACAGTCTGGAGTGGCCAGGTGCTTTCATGGGCCTGCTGAAACGCAGTAGCAACCACAAGCAGGCTGTGTTTTACAGCAGTGTTTCCTAAACTCAGCCCTGGGGAACCACTGTGTACGCAGGTTTTTGTTCAAACCACAAATGACCCTCTTAACTGTAGCAATTTGTTAATTGCTCTTAATAAGACACTTACAATGTCAAGCTGCCCTCTTAATGCCATATTATGTCAGTAATATGTTTGCAAGCCATTAATAAATTGATTAATAATTTACCATATTCACATCCTAGGAATTTGAATCAACAACGTCAAGTAAAGACTTAATTTTCTGTAAAGGGCTAGATAACTAATTTGTTTGGAAAAATATAAAGAGCTCTATCATGCACTCGGTGTGTCTGCCATCTAAATAGCCTAAGACGGTGTGTGTGGGCGTTTTGGTCGGCAGAAGAGGTGTGGTCAGGTGCAATGGCAGTACAATGCTATCTTGTATGCAACGCATAGCGATTTCCCTTACAACCAATAAAAAACATGCATTATGTCTTCTCATAGTTGAAACTACGATTTTCAGGGTGCAACATTTTATAGATAGTAATGCGGGTAACACAATGTGTATAAACTCTGCTTGTTATACACACGGGGGCACGAACAAACATCAACAAAACTAAAAAGATCACAAAATGAAAGACTCAAGGGTTAAATGTGAGACTTGTGAAAAGTGTGGCAGTTATGACTGAAATTAAACTGGTCATGAAAATATACATCAACATTTAAACAGACAGCATTTACATACATTCAAGAGATGGTGTTTTTACAGCGAAAAATTTAAGATCACAGACCAAATATCTGAATCATTTCTGTGTGACTTTTGTTCCACATTATTACAAAACCATTTAAGTTGCACATACCCGCTAGGTTGTAACAGACAAATATCTGCATATATCTATAGCCTGGTACACAAACCAAATAGTTTATTTGATTGAGGAAAAAGTCCAAAATGTTTTCCACCTCGAGGAGCTGTCTACTGTTTCTATAATTTCCCTGCTCACGGCTTTTCACCTCATGCAAGCACTGCTCTTTCCTTTGCAGTGAAACTACTGTTTGTCCACTAAAGTCACAGCACCATTAACATAGTAATAAGCAAAGGCACAAACCTTATCAGTCTGTAAAAGCAATGAAACACGATTGGTTTATAGCCTGTTATGCCCAAATCACACCATGTCTACTTTAGCTCACTCATCACTCTTCTTTAGATGTCATGCCCGAGTTTTGCATGTAAGGACATCCCCTGCTGAAATAATGAAATGGCTTTGCCACGTCCATGAAAACGCTTACAATGATGACAGGCATAGCACATAGCATATAAGACTGTCAAAATAGGGCTCAGAATGTATCATCTATCTATGAATCACAACCCCCTTGTCTCCTCCCTCTCTCCAATACTGGGACATTGGAAGGAGGGAGGAGACAAGGCGGATGTGGAGGAGAGGAGGAACGCTTTGAGTTCAATGGCGTAGAAGCCAAACTTGCATTGTGTTAACATTAAATGTTTTTGTGAAGGAAAAACAATTACTGTAGCACATGTTTTTTGGGAACATTATTTGATGAAAGGGTTGGCTGTAACAAAATGCAGCCTACGCAGTAGACCAAATTTATTTTGGAATACCTAAAGTACATTCCTGCCACTGCTTTTTATTCGGAAGTAGAGTTCTCTGGGTCTGCAGAGGAATCCAGCCCAGACCCACACAGGCTGTGGGCCCAATTGAAATAAATTACTCCAGGTTTGGGGGGTTTCTTTTCATTGCCTAGTAGGTTTTGGATCCGGCATAGGTCTTGGAAAGTAAAAATCAGACCCACTTTGATGAGAGCAAGGCACCAATTCAATGCACACATTTGCCTGCTTGGGCTACACAGCCATATGCTAATTGTATATTCCTAGCATGGGTCAATCTTGGAGAAAAATATGAATTAACCCTTTAACATGCACATTTTGTGGACCCAAGAGTGAGTTTTTTATTCTAGAATTCTGAACTTCTATAATTCAGTTTTTTTGCAGGAAATGCAACAGAACATATTTGGGTGATGATCTATAAACTACATTTGCATTTACTTTAAATATTACTATAACATTTTACCCCAACCATTTCACAACATCAGCAGCTGATCAAAAATATTTTGCAACATTCATTTTGTATAGTTTTTTCAGCATCAAAGATTATCCCTGCATCCATGTGGTGCTGGAATTCTTGGAAATACTTTTCCAAGAAATTGTTTTTAAGTGTAACATGGGGATGATGAGTTGGAATGTCACAGATAATATATAATAATCTATACATGGTTTCGCAAGTTGTAACATCTCACCAATAATCTTTCACCTCGACACTTTTACTAGCCACACATACACACACACACACACGCACACACACACACACACACACTTTTGTGTCTATCAAGCATTAGCTAGGCATAGCCAGCAAATTAACTTGTATGGCTAAATCATCAACCAAAAAAAACTTATGTTGTCATGGATATTACATTGCAATGGATATGAACTTACTGAAACAATGAAGTATGGAAAAACCTTTTTTGAAGTCTGGGTTTTGGGGTGCTGTAGTGGGTAGTGCAGTGTGGGGGTTGCATGGAGCAATATGGCCATATTTGTTACAGACATGCCATGTGAGGGTACACGGTTGCTGTTTCATTAAAATTACACACTGATCATAAGAATGTCCTCAGTCTATAAAACAGAATCTGTCGTATAATCCCACTTCTTGACCACTGGACTGAGGCTTGTGGCCCTGGCAGCAGTATGTGTAGTACCTGGCTGTTAGTATAGTATACAGTAACAGAGCACGCTCAAGAAGTTGTAAGTCTCAGTCTTTCTGAGGATATTGTGGTTTCAGTTTTCAGAGTGAGATTACAGTCATTTACCCTGATTAATTACTGAACTTGATTATTGGTAGGTTTAATAGACAGTCAAATATTTAAAGCATCGTCATACAGCAGAGCAGAACTTTGTCTGATGAGTTATAAACCACCATGACTGAAAAAGCCGGTCCTATCCAAAAAAAGTTTTCAATAATCCTAGTTATCAATAAAACAAATGCTGTTGTTAGCACACCAGCTATTGCATCAAGTTGTACATGCATGCATAATAATTGTAGCCACCTGTTGTTAGCAGGTTTAAAACTTTTTAAGCGAAACTGGCTATACCAATGACTGTGGAGTAACACTCAACACGTACTTTTGATGAGTTGTGCTGGAATCTCATGGCCATTGACCACCTCAAACCCATTGCTAAGCATGAGTTCAGGTAGCACAGGACCTCTTGCTGTAATGCATTTTCAAGACCTTGTACATGGAAAGGGTGCGGCAATGTAAAGCTCTAGTAGAGCAGGTTGGGGGTTGTAGTTAATTTCTTTTACAGCGTGTAGTCCAAAGGTGTCAAACTCCTGGAAGTCCTGGAAAGCTGCAGTGTCTGTGGGTTTTATGGCAGCCAGTTCAGGCTTTTGGCAACCAGGTGTTGTAAACTCTTCAGCTAATGAAAGATTTAAAGTAATCAATTAAGTGCTGAAACACATCAAAACCCTGCAGATACCGCTGCACTCCAGGACTCGAATTGTAGTCCTCTTGTGTTTAACACACCAAAGGTATCACATGCCTCATATTTAGTATATAAATATGAACTGATAAATCAGGGGGCTGAATATTTCGTGTGGACACACACATACCACATGATGGCAGCCAGAGAGGATTTGGATTAAAAAAATTACCTTCCTCCGAGATCTTGAGTGATTGGCAGAATGGACAATTATGTAGACAATACTGTGGGGAAAAGCTTTGAGAAGGTTTGCAGATGGGAATGAGGTCACTTTAAAGAGTTGCTTGAGCAAGTGGATGCTGGAGTCTCTCTCAGCTTGGTGATTTTTGAGGCTTTACACATTTGTTATTCATGGCTTTAGGGGATAAGGAAGGAGGAGAAGGGAAGGGGGGGGTGGTTTGGCTTTTGGAACAGCAGAGTTTATTAACCTGTCACTCCGCTGCTGGCTGGCCCCCATCACAGGAGCAAAACCGTTGGGCAGCTGCCTGTACCACCATCAGCGCCAGGACCTGAGGACCGGGGAGGGAGGGGAGTGGCAAGAGTCACAGCTGCAGGAGAGGAGCAGCAGGTGGAGGTTTGTGATTACAATTCCAGAAATAATTGTGTGCGTGGTCCTCAATTTAGGAGGAGAGACATTCAGCAGGGGACTTCATTGCCAATACCAGGTCTGGCTACTGTAACAATCCCTGGGGTATTTCAGGCGTCTATACAGCCCTCATGTCTTTTGGTCTGGCAAGTTTATTAGTCTATCAGACAGGCACTTAGCTGTGATAAAAATATGATTGTGGGAAAACATGAGACAGAGATCAGCCAAAACTGGTGATATACCTCAATCCGCTATGTTATTGTGCACTGAAAACAGATGCAATACTATTGAATAACATCCCACTTCTTTTAAGGTTGTTTGGCATAGACCTTCTAGAACTTTTCCTTCCAGATTATGCTATGTTTCACCTGCTTTGGTTGTTTCAATACTTGAGAGAGGGAGCACGTTCCGCGCCCGTGGCTGAGGCCGAGAGCGCTCATTAATCCTAAAAGATACAGAGAGAGAGAGAGAGAGAGAGACAGCCGAGGCAGTGAGAATTGGGGAGCTAGCATACATCTGATTAATGCATTTCAGAGGTGGCTGGAGGTAAACAGTCCCTCCCACCTCTGCAGTTCCACAGGATGAATGTCCCTCTGCGAATATGAATGATTTCGCCTGATGTTTACACACCCAAACCAGCATCAACTACCAAAGCACATTTTGTGCATGAGTTCATGGTTTACATCAGTAATGTTCGTAAATATATACATATATGCAGTATTTATAGCATCAATATGAGTAGAAGCTATATAAGAATATGAAATCACATCTGTGTGTGCATACATATTCATATGAACACAGGAGACGGGGTAGGGGTAGCTTTGCCTCTGATCCCTGGTCTTAGCTTGCCCAGGGCACTCAGTCCTCTGCACCTGCACAAAACTGTTAGAAAATATGAATGAAAAGGGAAGGAGCCTCAACAGCCATAGCACACAAACAGTGAATGCATCTTCAGAGATCCCCCTAAACCACAGTCAAAGCTGGGCATATAGCTCAAGCTTTGAAGTCCCAAAAAAGTCTGTGGACATCAAAGCAACAGCCCTTCCACCCCATCACACAAGTTCAGGGGCTGTATTTAGGAAGCGTCTGAGTGAAGGAATTCAGTCGTAACTGCTCAGAAATTATGTGTGATTTAAATCCGGTCCAACTCCTATTCTTATGAGTATGAGCTATATGACAGAAGTCATAAGACATAAAAGTGATCATAACTACAACAAAAGTTCTTGTGGCTGCACACAAATTGCAAGAACATTTTTATATTTCTTTTCTATTTGCACTTGTCCAACCAGAAGTTTGCTTGCCCCAGAGATGAACTAGTATCAAGCTCGCCTGTTTGGTCTTAGTTTGTCTTAGAGAATGGAGGTGAAATATCTACTTGCAGTGTACTCCTGCACCTGTGAAATGTTGCCAGGCTGGTCCGCTAACGCTATGGGGGCCCGGTAATGTTACTGAGGAAGTCGCTATCTGAGCTGCAGAATAAGTACATTCATTTCCATCAATGACAACAGCATTGCAAAAATACATATTATGAAGTTCAGTGGGGTCTGTTTATGCTACAGGTACATTCTCTAGGTCATTTCAATCAAATGCTTGGAGGTGGACTGCAAGTTGAGATGAGGAGTAAATGAACCAGTACAAGAGATAAGGAAAGATAAAGAGAGATCAGGAAACTCCAGCACTTGATGGTTTTTCCCAAAGTGAAATTCTCCCTTATAGGGCATACAGAGGCAACTGTTTCATTTGTTTATTTAGTTTTTCCTCATAAAGCTTAATGGATTCTGAAAATGTGTTTGTGTATGGAGTGAACATGGCTCCTGACTGAGAGTAACACGGAAAGCAATGCTTTGTGGGAGATTGACGGCGGATAGATTTACTGCAGCTGTGCTCATGAATAACATCGTTGCTTCTTTTAATCACTCAAACTGTGGCAAACACGCTGCTGCCAAAAAGCTTGTGACTCATCATTAGAATGTCTGCGACTCCTACAGTGACACATGCTGACACAGTGACACACACGCACACAAGCTCTTTAACATGCAGCTCTCATAACCGAATGCAGGCAGTTCCAGGCTTTTGACAAGCACAGAGCCACCAGATTCCGATTCACCTTTCAATTACAGACCTGATTTGCACCTGGACCAGCTGGCTCATTCAAACAATTGATTCATTTAAACAGTTAATGTGGTGACAATTTATCCGCGCCAGCACTGCAGTTCTCTTGGACCAGGGCTCTCATCTCTGCCCAGCACACAGACAGAAGCACGTCTATCACTCCCTGATGGTGCCACTTGCTGCCTAATCTGCAGCTCTCCTGGCCAACCTTGCATTACATTTCATAGGACAAATCAGTCACTTAGTGACTCATGCACAAAGCAGGCTCTGCTCTCTCATTTAACAATCTGTATTATATTAACATTTGTTAATTGTTCCTACCTCGTTCACAAAAACATTTTCCATTTTGCTTTTTTTTTTCGTAATTACCAAATTTCAAATTACTAGTATCTTATTTTTGGTATTTGGTATTCACACTGGCTCCTGTCGCTCATTACCTAATTAGCCCAGTCATTTATGCGATCTGACATTTTTCTGAATAGCTATAGACTGTTCTCATGTCTGCATGTAACAGGTTTTACCATGGGTGAATCAGCATTGGTTTATGCAGTTAGTAAGCAAACTGAACCAGGGTACCTATTGTATACAGTCAGTAAGCTAACTGAACCAGGGTACGTAATGTATACAGTCAGTAAGCAAACTGAACCAGGGTACGTAATGTATACAGTCAGTAAGCAAACTGAACCAGGGTACGTAATGTATACAGTCAGTAAGCTAAATAAAACCAAGGTATCTAATGTATACAGTCAGTGAGCTAACTGAAACAGGGTATCTAATGTATACAGTCAGTGAGCTAACTGAAACAGGGTATCTAATGTATACAGTCAGTAAGCAAACTGAACCAGGGTATGTAATGTATACAGTCAGTAAACTAACTGAACCAGGGTACGTAATGTATACAGTCAGTAAGCAAACTGAACCAGGGTACGTAATGTATACAGTCAGTAAGCAAACTGAACCAGGGTACGTAATGTATACAGTCAGTGAGCTAACTGAAACAGGGTATCTATTGTATACAGTCAGTAAGCTAGCTAAACCAGGGTATCTAATGTATACAGTCAGTGAGCTAACTGAACCAGGGTACGTAATGTATACAGTCAGTAAGCAAACTGAACCAGGGTATGTAATGTATACAGTCAGTAAGCAAACTGAACCAGGGTACGTAATGTATACAGTCAGTAAGCAAACTGAACCAGGGTACGTAATGTATACAGTCAGTAAGCTAAATAAAACCAAGGTATCTAATGTATACAGTCAGTGAGCTAACTGAAACAGGGTATCTAATGTATACAGTCAGTAAGCTAACTGAACCAGGGTACGTAATGTATACAGTCAGTAAGCAAACTGAACCAGGGTACGTAATGTATACAGTCAGTAAGCTAACTGAACCAGGGTACGTAATGTATACAGTCAGTAAGCAAACTGAACCAGGGTATCTAATGTATACAGTCAGTAAGCTAACTGAACCAGGGTACGTAATGTATACAGTCAGTAAGCTAAATAAAACCAAGGTATCTAATGTATACAGTCAGTGAGCTAACTGAACCAGGCTAAAATCATTTTCAAGTATTTATGAAAAATGTACTAAGCATTCCATAATTTAATAATGTTTAACTTTTACCATTACTCACTCCTTGCATAACAGTCTACCAATATAATTTTTCATTCCACTGCCTTTGAAATGAAAAATTAGTCAGTCACCAAGACCTTTAGGTTGCGTTTAGACAGCAGCCCTTGCTGCTCAAATTCGATTTGTTTTTCAGATCTGTTCTTTCTAGGAGGCTGTTCACGCAATACTTCACAAGTGACCAGAGGGGATTTATGGGTACAGATGAGCTTCTGGCTTGTGATCTCTCCAGAAATCGCTATGCTGGTTGTTATCCATTTTATAATGGAGTGGTGCTGTATTGTAAGTCAGTGGAACATTTAAAAAATGACAAAAAATTAGTTAAGGAGCACAAAAAATAAGATTTCATCAGTCAGATACAGGCTGCAAGGGCAAGAATCAAATGTTTGTCAGATCTGATCCACATACAAATCACATTTAAAAAAAGTAAAAAGATTCCATGTGACTTATCGCTATTTAAACTTCAAGGCACAAATCTAATTTGAATAACTTCAAATTGCCTTTTTAAATTCCACCCCACAAACTAAAACACAATGTATAGTCTTTAAAGAGGCAAAATAATTTTACAATGATGTATGGGTCAGAAAGCCTCAAGTACATAAACTAAAACTATTAATATGGCTCTAATAAACAGCCGGTCATTCACTTGCCAATGATTCACTAATGAGGTCTTAATCACTGTATTACATCTTAACCTAAGGTAAGCATTATTCTTAGTGATTAAAATACAAATGGATCCTGTCAGCGGTGATCCAGTATCTTGGCAGTTGGTTTCCTATGAAACAGTGGCCTCCAATGGTGAAAGAGAAATGTTGCAAGAGCGTGAGCTTAACATACCATCATCCAGCTAAAGCCCTTGGTATGTGTATGACTTTGAATCATGGTTGACCACACTTACAAGGCTGAGAGCATTATGTCAGGATAAAAGATTTGTGAATTAGTGCAACCAAATACATTACTGAAATGCAATCACCATAACAAAAAAAAAGAACACAGAAATCTATACAGACGTCAGTGTCCCTCGTGCCCTTTTGAAGGAAACTACTGGCATTGACTGATTATAGATTTAAAGAGGGTCATTATTTATTCATATAATATGACGAACTATAAGGAACACTGTTCCAAAGGATGCAATTGAGGGCAATTAAAAAAAAATTGTAATATTGTACAGAAACAATTATAAACAAATATAAACCTTTCTACATTATCCAGAGTATAATGATATTATACCAGATGCCTGCTGTAGTATTATGCAGCACCGTCAGAAACATGTTCCCTTTGAAAACCTGCAAATGAATCCGTACATGCTTATGGTTACAGTGGGGGTAAGTTTTTTTTCCTATTGTAGGAGAAGTTCAGACCTTCCATTGTACAATTGCACTCAAAACCTTGTTTTCCAATTACTGCTGCACCATTCTCTTGCAGGAGGAGGCTATGGTACAGTGCTGCTCACCTTTGGGGCCTGTCACAAGAGTGCAGAGAATAAAAATATATTGCCTCCATTACAAAAAACTCCATATTGCGTGCAGCTAGGGACTATCCAGTGTTGTGGTATATCATGTTGCTACAGCTTGTAGTCATTAGTGGATGTGATGTAACACACAGCTTTTACATATGACGCACATTTCGATCTGATGGGTCAATGCAGAGCTAATGATGACTAACAGGAAGCTGCACTACCCCCTTTCCCAAGATGTTCCAGAAAGATGACAGATATGGAGAAAGGCATACATCCACAGTACATCTATGGTTAAACACACAGTTATTCCACAGTATGCCTATGGGTGCTCACATGGTTAAACCGGAAAATGGATGCTACGCTACCGATCTGACAGGTGGCCTCAGCATCACAAGGCTATCTTGCCGAATGTGGCTCAACTGCCTGCTTTGATAAATGTACTCAAACCACTGAGTGAAACCATGGGGTTCTGAGGCTGTGGGAGACAGAGAAGGCGGTGTGCTAAACAGAGGTTCAGTATCATCTTTATCGGTCATAAATGTTTAATGTGCTGCTGTCGTCAGCTCCCACGGCTTCTGCGAGAGCTTTAAACGATGCAGGCCATATTCAGGTTACGACTGTTTGCTGTCAAGGGCAAAGCAGGTCCCTATCGTTCCTCTGGTTCTGCCTGCCTTCCTGCCAACTCCACTTCCTGCTGTTACAATCAGGAAGGCATTAATACAGACAGACACTGCCGAACAGGCACGAGTGAGCGAACACAAACATAAATAAAAACCCAACAGACACAAACAGTGAACAGGGGGCTTACACACAGTACAGACAGGAAATTATGCTTGATAAAGCTACACTTCTGTGATTTCTGTGTGTGCATGTATGTCATGTATGTGTGTATGCGTGTGTGTTACCACGGTATACCATTACCTTAAAATTACCGCAAAACCAAAATTTTGAAACGGTACAATACCACTATTTTGCAAA